>CARXXK010000004.1:12332906-13532906 GCA_949089665.1 Macrosiphum euphorbiae | reverse complement strand
TATCTTATAGTTTTTTTAGTGCATTACATTCACAGCCTGGTTTATAGATAAAAGATTATTATAAAAACGCAAATTTAGAATTTAATGAATTCTATTTTTATGTAATTAGTTTTGATAATACATTTAAGCGAATTATGTGAGTCGAGAATAGGATGACAGATTCATGCCAATATTTGGTGTCAATGACCATATTATTATTATCGAGACGGGAAGTTATAATGTATGATAAATGGACAAATGGTATATAATATCCAATGACAAACAATTATTATTATTGGTGAAAATGTCTGTTTCTGAAATAATTATCTGATCGGGTAGATCAAACAAGTGGATTCAGACGACTTTTGTGTACTATTTAAAGTTACTCTTTGAAGTTGATCTAACAATACAACAATTTATGTATAATAAATAATAACATAGGTACCTTAATAATCATTCACATTTCTTGCACAGTCAATCTACGTATACAATATAATATCAACCATGGTTGGTAAATAATATTATGTTCTATAATTAATATGTATGTCGATTTATGACACTAACGAGGGTTGTTTTAGACGGGTGACCTAATGACATAAAAGATAAAATTGACAAAGTAGGTGAAAGGAAATAAATCCCTACAAGACCTTACTATATACACCACAGATTGTATCTGATTAGTAGTAACATTCTAAATTTCAAACGGAGTTTTAGAAGTACAATATATAATATTGTATTATGATGATATTAATTTAAGATTGAATCAACGTGGTTATTGTGGGTTAACATTGCTGTCTCGAATATTACATAGTCAGTATTATATTATTATATTAAATAGTAGGTATCTTTACATAATTTATCTGAAGAATAACTTTACTATTATGACAATTGCAAATATTTTTGATATTATGTAAACGATTATAAAATACAATTAATAAGCTACTGCTTTTCGGTTATTACATAGGATTTTTCTCATTAATCGGTATTGTAATAATCTAGACTGTCTAGAGTTTTCAGTGTATTAAGTGATTTTTTTTTTATTCAGTAAATTTTTTATGCGATAATAGTATACGATAATGTACGTATACCTACTAAAATAATTTTATAATATTTTATTTCAGTAAAATCAAGACGTAATCGATATAATCATCTCTCAGAAACTCTCAATCACGTTTTAATAAGAACACAGCTGATATTATGAACAATTTGGGTGATGTGAATCAAGAAGACGAGGTTTGAGGAAACGCGCTTAGAGCAATTATTAATACTGTTTTCCCAATATTATTGGTATATTTGTCGACAATTATTTTTCACAGAAATAACGAATAACACTCACCTCCGGACCGTTTTCGTTAATTCCCCTGTGAATAGATAATACCTATGTTTCGTGCACATGAGCAGTTTTCAGACAGGTCCCCAATGCCCGAATTGCTGTTGAGTGTAAATATGCGAAATAACTAATTTTATCAACATAACACCTCGGTAACCTTAATACAATATAGGATTATATTATTGAAACCGAATGAACTAATTTATAGTTATTTAATGTGTTGGAAGTAAACTTAAAAAATAAAGTAATACTGTAGTGTAGGGATGGAATGTTTTAATACCTGATACATTTTTTCACGTTATTTAAGATTTTTTTGTGCCAAACTATTTATAAGAGTATAGATCCGTCCAACTATCAATTGAATCACTTCGTAAACTATGCGTGCTCATTATTTTTTTTTATTCTGACACCCTTGTACAAATCTTACATAATAAAACTAAACACCTAGGTACCTATAAAAAAAAAATAAAAACAATAGATGGATGTTACTATTCATTTAAGACGAGCAAATTCTAAGAAATATTTCGTGTCTTATTAATGTTCAGCGTGACTAACTAGATTATATATAATAATATATCTCAATATATAGTTATAATAATAATATGATATATATTATGATTCAATTCTTGACAATACAATTTTTGATCAAACATATACGTTTATAATTATAGTATATCATTTTCACAAAAACACGAAATTCACATTGAACGTTTAGATTTATTCAGATAGATAATATAATATTATAACCCAAGTGACTCAATATGTGTATAGAACATTGTTCTTCCTATAGTTATTTAAAAGTATAGTTTCAATTTTTTTTTTATACACATTACATCTTTATACGCTTTGGGGCAACTTTTGTGCTATTAAAAAGCGTTTAAAATCATGCGAAACAACTATATTTGAAAATACCTGTATAAAAAAACCGATTGTCTAATACGATATTTTTCATGCTAAAAACTAATTTGTTATAAAAGAGTATAAAATATTTCAACGTTTCAGAGTGGATAGCGAATTATTATGGAAATTATTTGTTTACAATACAAACGAATATAAGGTATACCGTATACCTATTGTCTTATAGTACCTACTTGAATTTCATACGTAATATATAACAGATAAACAATAATAATAAAAAAAAATTAATAGTAATAATAATAGATACTTACTATAAAAAATACAATGATAAATAGTACAACGACATTTCTGAATCTTGGTAGTATAAATTTTTTATTAATTATTTTACAATGCAATTTACTATAATTACTTACTTATAAGTAGTTATTATAACTATTATACTTAATTATAACAAATATAAGGTTATTTAGTTTTTATTGTGAAACGAAGTACGAACTGCCTTATTGAATATTATTACTGTGTATAGCCGTATAGATATTATATAGGTGTACCTATATCAACATTTTAGGAGGCTGCCTTTTATCGTCACTAACCATGCGAACGTTTGTACATAAAACCTATAGGTAATATAATATGGATATAGTACAACGGACGCAACAAACATGACGTATACGCGATGCATATTGTATGAACGTTTATAAAATAGGGTCTCGTTGTTGTGTTCACAATAAGTTCACAACATTATTCCGATCAGGTGCCGCTGCTGGTGTTACTGCAGTTTTAATCATGTGTACACACTATACAGGTGGGTGTACCTGAAGGATCTAGTGATTTAATTAACAATCTAAATGTGCAATAAATTCTATAATATCCCTCAGGTGCACACTATGTACACGTTTCCTGTTGTAGGTGTATAGTGGGTATAAAATAATAATAGTATGTCACATATAATATGCGATGTGTGTTATACAGATATTGTATATCATGGAGCTACCAGCGGCGACAGTCAAGTCGACCCTCAAGTCTTTTCTCAGGCTGACCACGCTGGGGGGTCATCCGCTGGATGCGGCCGACGTGCCCGTGTTGATTACGAAAATTATGATAAATTCAGTTTTCAAGGTTCGTCGCCGTGGACTTGGCACCCGACGAAGTTTGTACATGGTGGAGGGGACTCGTTACTGCCGCGTCGGGGACTCGGAACTGCGCGTTTGGATTGTATACCAACGGCTACCGATGTTGCGGTCAAAGGTCGGAAGTGCGAGAATCGCATATTTGGTCGAAAAGCTAGCGTCCAAATCTTGAAAAAAGCAACTACACGGTACAAGACGCAAGTCCCATTTTTAGATTTTAAATTTCTTAGATGTATTTTAAGGTAAATAAAAAATAAATGAATTATAATTAATGTAGTTTTTAAATTATATTAGCGTAAATTAAAATTTTTCCAAAGGATTAAAAATTTAAAACTATGTATTCGGTGTTCATTCACAATATTATTAATTATTATGTACTTATGTCAGTTTTAAAAAAATTTCTATACGACCTATTTAAAATATATTTCAAAAAATAATTAAGTGTGATTTTGACATTTTCTTTTGATTTCGTAAAGAATTCTTTTAAACAAAGTCAATTTTTAAAAGAAAATAATTAGTTTAACAGCGTTAAAAAATATATGATGTTACCCTATTCTTTATAGGTAAGATGAAAAATTGTTTTCACCTGAAATTTTCTGAAAAATTAAATTGTATTTTATAACTTCTAAAATAGGTAGATTCGTAGATTCTTGTGTATTATATTTTATATAGGATTATAATTAATACAAGATTATTTAATATAGTGTATACATTGTATAACTACAATAGGATTTGAAATCAATAACTTGGTAAGTACCTAAAAGTTTATTTTGAGTTATTCACTTTTTTTCATGAAAAAGTTTATTGAAACAATTTTGTTTCTACAACTACAAGGGCCAGAACCGAACATAATAATATATTAATGAAAATATGAATGACTTTGAACAATCAACACTATTGGTCTTTTTTAAAAGTATTGTTATACTCATATACGATGTACTATCTATATTAAATTGAAAGTGTCATGTGAACATATATGGTATTCAAACTAATAGAGAAAAATCTATTCAAGAGATTAATCAAATGATTCCGCTTTAGATGATATAGACACTTAAAAAATATTATTAAACGTTATGTTAACATCCAATAATATATTTATATGCTCGTAGATCAATATTTATTTTGTTTTCCACAGTTGAATTAACTTTATGATCTACCTACCACGGTATCTAAGTCATAAAAAATAGAACATATTATTAAGTATTGTTTTTTCGATAACATATATAATATATACAAACAATTTAAAATGAATAAATATTTTTTACGAAGTAAAAATCATTCTACCGCGTTTGTTGAATAAATATTTTGGAGAGAGTTACCTATATGTTCTTTTACTGCAAATTTGTTTTACCCATTTTTTTTATACTTCGTTTTTCCATAAATATTACTATATATTTTTGTTGATTTCGTTTTGGTGTAATATAACCTTACGTTATTTGTTACACTCTATCTTATAAACTATATTGTGCGTATATAAAAAGTTACATAATATTATAGCCCATATAGGTATGTTACATATGATTGGTGGTTACCTATGTGTTTAATTGCTATGCATTAATTGTATTCAAAATCGTCAACCCACGCGTATTTTCGTTCGGACCCTCGTAAAATATACCTACAGGCCTGTTGAAGAGAAAGCAAACAATTTAGAATAATACTTAATAATAATAATAAAATCTTCATCTGCCTATATATACTTTCACATAATATTATATTAATACTTCAAAGTGTCACATATTATAGATACTGATCATCATTTTAATCTTGATTTAAGAAGTAATTATTATTACAATAATTTGAACATTTGAGTATAATTTCGAATATTAATTAATGATAGTACTAATACAATTATAAAATAATGCTGCAGATAATTGCACTATGTTAACGACGTGGAAATTCCCAATAAATATCCAAACACTTCATTGTAAAAGCATAAATAATGTGTAGAGTTGGGCCATATATAGTAAATAGTAATGTCTGTAAAAAATCTGTAAAGTGCTCTAGTAGTCTGTTTACACTTTCTTCACGCCATCGTCAATTTTTAAATGTATTGCATTGCGCAAAGGTAATTAAAAACCATGGGGTTAAGGACTTAAGGTAATGTTAATTTGAACGACTTATTAATTTCTTACCCACCACAAAGTACATACTCTAAAAATATCAGTTCGACACCATATGTGGGGGTTTAATTAAGTCTCTACATTTTTGCTAAAATTAGATTTTGAATACTTAGAAATTAGAATTAATCAAAATGCCATTTTTTATTCTTAGAAATTAATTAAATCAAAATCAAAAAATAAAGTTTTTTTTTGTTACTCTGTTACGTAATACTAAAAAAAGTGTAATATGAATAATGATAAAATAAAATGTGTTCTTATTAATGAGTGCTCAGTGAAAATTCATAGACAAAACGCCAAAAAATTATGACAAGAGCCTACTGACCTCGCTACTGACAGAGAAACATAATAGTATTATATTTATTATATTATCGCTTAAATATCAGTAGGCATTAAAATATTATTATATAGTATTACAGTAATAACTTATAAATAATGATTACAGTTATAACTGTATATAATATTATATAGTGTAATTAGTTAGTAATTAATAAGTAGATAGGTACCCATGCTATAATTTTTAAGATTAAGTATATACAATAAATTAATAAAATATACGATGGATAGTTAAAATACATAAACGTAATTTTTTTTTTTTAATCAATTTTTATTAGCTTTCAGTTATTACAACTATAAACGTAATTATATTATTATAATAGCGTGATGAGATATTATATTTTATTATATAGTAATGTCATGCAGAGTAGGTAATATTAATACTATTTAAGAGTATAATGTAAATACAATAATTAACAAAGATTTATAAATGCGTGTATATGTAGTATGCATATATTATAAGGTTCCGTTAGGTTTCCCTCGATAAATCTAAAAATCTTATAGCCCATGCAGATTCACCAATAACACAAACACGAATATCATACACGGTACACTACAATATATTCATAATATGTAATAATAATATATAGGTACGAAGTCAAACGCTGCTTATTAGTCATTATTATGGCCGATAATAATCGAGTATAATAGTATAATATATTGTACCTACCCATGATGTGATAAAACGCGTTTGAGTAAAAAGTAAAAATAAATAAAATAATATATTCTCTAATGTTTATGAGTATACTTGTGAGTATGAAAGCGAGGTAAGGTCGGGTACTGGAGAATCTCATTTAATAGTAGATACGATATATGTATACATTTTACATATAAGATATTTTTTTTCTAAGTATATTTTTAAGAGCTTCCCACGCAAATTCCTTCGAGACTGACAGGTTTCAAACGCGTGGGTGTGAGTGCGTGAAAATTTCCACTCCATAACGATGATTAATTTGATAATTCAAATGAACCGAACACGGTCAAAACGATTGAAATCAATAGCACGTGGTATAGGATCAAACGACCATAGTGCAAATGGTTACGCGCACAGAGAAACAATAACGACCGCTTTATAATATGCGTACCTCAGAACCACGGTAACGTACGCAAGCCTATATAGCTAGGTGTGCGATAAAAGGAAATCTGGTTTTATATTATTAACAATATAGCTATTGACGATTAATATTAATTTATAGGTACACGATTTTTGTTTTACGTGGGAGCTATGATGAACAAAACAAAAATCACCGAAGGGGTTTTATTTGCTATGGGAAGTTTTAATTTTATGCAAGAATTTGTACAAAACATTTTCGTCTATAAAGAAACTTAAAATGAACCGACGACACTTGCACAAAGATTGCGGTCTAGGTAGGTCAATGGTAAGTGTAGGAAATAATAATAATTTAAATCTAAGCCAAAGTTCAAATAGCAATTTTCTTTAGAGAAACATTTAAGTACCTACTGTTAACGCATAACATAAGTAACCGGTATATGGTATATCGACTTTGATCTAAAATTTGGCTAATTATAATTTTTTTGTTTTCGTCTAACGATGAATCTATAATCCAGTAAACATTACACATTTATGTATCTACATTCAGTGGAGTACGCAGAGGTAGGGACGTAGGGTTCTAGGATTCTACCCCCCTAAAATGTCTTCCTTTTACACAAAAATTCTTATATACCACCATTTCAACACTTTAAGTCCATCGATTGTTTGTCATTTTTAATAGATATAAAATAAATTGTGAAAATTGACAAAGACGTCAATAATCATAGTTTCAGTTTTTTTTTAGCTGATTTATAACTTTTTTAAACGTCTGCCATAATCGTAGTATTGTGTATCATCATGTCCATCGATTACCTATTACCATGTTTATTATGACCCGAAGAGGCTCCATAGATGACCAGGTGTCCAGGTTAAACCTTCGAGTGTTCTAAATGTAGACTTAATGTTAGACTAACTTCCTTATAATTTTTTTAACCAATTATATAAAACTGTTAGGAAAAAATAATGTAAACTATTTACTCAGGTGAAACCCTAATTGAACTAAAATCTTGCGTACGATTAAATATAAAGCTAAATCGAAAAAAAACACATTATTTAACGAAAATTAAAAAAAATCGCTTAGTTGAAGGTATCGATTTTTGAGCAGAAAACTACTATCTAAAAAACTATCTCAAATTACTGTGAATAAATTATAAAATTCTATTTTGGGGAAAATGTATTGAATAATTGACATTGTGTATTATACCAAAAAAAATAATTCGATGTATGCCGTGGATCGTGGATGGTTCAAATTTAGACTTTAGTCTGACCAATGTTTAAAACAAATGAGTTGCAAGTAAAACATGACTTGTTATTGTACAGTCATTAGTTACAATTGTATTAGCAAAAACCAGTGACAATAGCATAATGCATATTAATAATATAGTGGGACGCATTACGTGATATCAATCTATGTGACATATTATATATTATTATATCATTATTTACGCACTGCTGCAGGGATACACCCATATCTATGACGTAGTGACGTGATAAATAGGTTAACGTAGGTACAAGGTAGATATATTTAGGAATGGGGATCGTGACAGTTTTCTGGGAAAGCTGGAAAAATGTGTAACGATGTATTTTAAGGACGAATTATATTGTAATATTATACTATGCCGTCAGGCCGCCGCCGCGCCGTGTCCAATATTATAATATTGAAAAATACGCTTTAATTTTTTTTTTTTTTAATTAAACATAAATAGCCTAAAATAACAACTATACATATAGCTATTTTTTACTTGGTAAATTCGGTTAGATCGTTTTAAATTTTAATTGGATTATATACATATTACACGTCGTATTACTTCGACTTTACATAAATCCGACGACAGCATTTAATAACGGCGGCGTGTAAATTAAACAGTATTATAATATAAACGCGTGGGACGATTCCGCAGTGGTTAAGGTGACGTTTAATATTATTTTAATATAGAAAAAACAGTAAATAATAATATGTCATCTGAACGGTTTTGGTACACCGCCACAGCAGTCGACGTTTTAAACTCTTTGCAGCAGCCTCGGCAGTCGACAACCGCGAAAAGTCTTAAAAGAAAATAATATCAATATATTATCATAGTACTATATACACTGAGTGTATAGCCATAATATCCGGCCAACGATCTCCATGGCGAGTTGCCCCTCAATCAGGCACGGATCCAGAGCAAAGACCTGGGGGCCCCAACAATTTTTTTACAACACAAATACAATAAAATATTATACTTTTTTCTTAATTTAAAAATGTTGTCATAATTATAGTAGGTATAGGTAATCAATGTGATAAATAAATTATTGACTTTTTGATATATAAAGCGACAATGTGATAAGCAGTTTAGATTTTGTTTATTTTTTATTTAATATATAATATTTATATTTATAAAAAAATATGACTGGGGGAGGGGGCTGGGAACCTAGGCCCCCCTGTATCCGTCCCTGCGCTCAATAGTTGGACGCAAAAATCGTCGACCTGAACCTGTTCTTAAAAACCAAAAGGCTACTTTTAATTTTATTTCAATATATAAAAAGTAAAATATTGTCATCGCAACAGGTGCTTACACCGCCGTCGACGACGTTTAAAACTCTTTGCGGCGGCCACTGCAGTAGCAGTTGTCACCGAAAAATCTTAAAATAATAATATAAATATATAATACCTGCGATTACTATACTATATTAATATATATTATTATATTAGGCTCTGAGCATTGTATCTATATACATAAAAGGTCAACGATCTCGACAGCGGCTCCTCTATAATAGTCGGACGCGAAAACGGTCGATATAATATAAGCCGCTCGACGAAAGGCGTCGGCAATATAATTATTATAATATATTATAACCATCGAGCGCACACAATCGACGGCCGTTGTGTGCGATGTGTAAGTCGGTTCTGTTTCGGACACACGACGATGATATCATTATCGTCGTTATTATATTACGTCGTTATTAATTTGGTAAGTTTTTAATTGCCGAAAAGCCATCTCATTAGCAAACACGGCCCGCGCCCCTCATAATAATTGCAGAGTTATTATAACATAATATCGTCGCATCGGTTACGATAACGTAATATATACAATATAAAAAAAAAAAAAAATATTGTATTACACAATACGACCCGTCTGTATATGGCGAGCTGCAAACAACCGGCGGCGGCTTAATAAAAATCGGATTCGAATGGGTTGAAAAACGGACCATTTCGCATGAACGCCCGCGACATCGGCGGCGGTCGTACGAACGTTTCCGAGTCGCGTAAACCTAACCTACGCGTGGAAGGAGGTTTGGATTTTACTATTTTACGGTGCTTGAAACCCCGACGACTTGGTTTACCAAAACAATATTGTTTTATTTGTCTGTAGTATGGACAAATAATTATTGGTATAGACTCTATACCAATAATTACCAATAATTGGGTGAACGCGTGTCGATCGCGGTGCTAATCAATACGCGAAAGAGTTTTGATTTCACCGTATAAAGGCGGATTTTCACTACACACGTTTGCCGTGTACGCGAAAAATGTTCGCCCATATATGTCCAACAATACGCGGTATCGTGGTTAGTCGTGTGGTAACTTAACCTAACCAACCAATCCACAGCAAAGGATTTGTATGCACGTACACGTGTTGTAAGTGTATTATAGCGGAAACCCGCCTTTATATGAAACGTAATATACTAATATACTACTTAACCTGAGTCCTACGAACGGAACGAGGTTTCGATTTTACAGTGAGTGAAACTCTGATGACGACTTAGTTTACTATAATATTATTGTTTTATTTGTCTATACATTATTGGTGTAGAATCTACATATTATATATGAAAAAAATAATAACAATCCAATAATATTGCAATAATGCACTCCGTCACTTATTGATGTATGTTATGTGTTGAGGCTGCAGCGGACCCCCGACATGAGTATCGCGGACCCCCGACATGAGTATCGCGGACCCCCGACATGAGTATCGCGGGCCCCCGACATGAGTATCGCGGACCCCCGACATGAGTATCGCGGGCCCCCGACATGAGTATCGCGGGCCCCCGACATGAGTATCGCGGGCCCCCGACATGAGTATCGCGGACCCCCAAGGGGCCCCGGACCACAGGTTAAGAACCGCTGGTCTATACCAATTATTATAATAATTAGATGAACGGCGCGTGTCGATCGCGGTGGTAATCAATACGCGACCCTGCAGATATTTTCACCGTATAATACTAAACATAATATACTGCTAAGTGCTTAATACCTACCTGACCCATGGTTAGTGGTTACCTACAACAACTGGTAATATATACAATACACAGTAATAATATAATATTATACGTTTTCTGTTTTTCTCCGAATGGCAACCGCGATGCCGAGGCGGTTATTTTTAATAAAAACAATAATAATAATATGATCTCACCCAAATCGATATCGATCTGCACGGCAATTACGGCTGGAATAAAGGCGCCTTCACCGTGAAACGTGATTCCTTGACAAATATTCCAGAACTGTCATTGCGGTCGAACCATGTGGATATCTTTCCAGTTGGCCATTTCTCAGCCATGTTTTTGTTCTAGCGCTCTATACCACATTACCATTTACCACGTTAAAACCGTATAGTTGAGTCCAATCATACTCGAACCGTGTGTAGTTCCATCATACAAGACCACGTTTTACTGAGTATTCGGCATTTCAGTGTTTATCCATTGTGTTATTTCAAGAATATCGTAGACCATAGAGTGTGATGTGCAAACGAACAAACAAAAAAAAATGAGTACTACAGGTACCTGGTTGTAGATATTTCCTCCATGAATACGATTTCATGGAAAAGTCGCATTCGAAAAAAAGTGGAGATACCCGGTTCTATGAACTAACAATTTACACATTTAAACACAGTCGTGTGTAACAATATTTACAGTGATCGGGAGTAGGTGCCGCCACAAGTGTAACGACGTTACAGTAACACATTACTTTATTTGTAACGATAACATTGCGTCACTATAATTCGGTTCCTATACTCATTCAGTACACACAAATGTAGCGAAATACTATAGTACGTTATAAATGCGTACAATATTAGCGTAGCGTAAACTTTCATTTGTCGCAACCTACAGGATGTCCACCTTTAGTATGTTGTACCGCGCAAATGACAAACATTATATTATATTTATATCAAAAAATGTTTCTATTTTATTCCATACGACGGCCGTCAACATTTTTTTTTTAAATGTTGAGCAACTCGCATTGTTTGGTAATCGCCTCGTTATATTCTGTGCAGTGATCAGCTGATGTCAGCACCAGCTACCAATTTTCAACAAGAAATTTTTATTAGCTTTTTTTTTACGAGACGTACGTGTCGGGAATACATGAACCAAGCTTACTGATGCCATCTGAAAATACAAGAAAATAGTGATGGGCGTAAACAAATAATGAATAAACACTTATCAATAAGACAGTGGTAATTAGTCAAGAAACTTAAAAAAAATGTAGCAAAAAATGAGGGCACTACATATTTTAAACAAAAGCGTAGGAGTATTGAGCTACATCAAAAAAAAAATTATCAGCAGCGTGCAACTTTTTTTACTTTTTTTAGCTGTTATTTGGCTAAAACATTTGTGTCTCGCAGTGGCGGATTCGAAGGGTGGCGTAGGGGCTTTCACCCCCTCCCCTGGGCTGCCTTTTTATTTTTTTATTATAATATTTGGTTACACAAAGAGAAAATTTAATTTTTGAAAGTTCGCCCCCCCCCCCCTTGGGTGAGTTCTGGATCAGCTACTGGTTTCCCAAGCTCCTGATCACTGAATATCTGTATATAGAGCTGAGGTTAATTATTAATATACTGTACCTAAGATTAAAAGACTGTATTATTTGTATAATATAATAATTTCGTATTATTGTATATATAGTAGTACCTACTATAATACCACTAGTATACGCACAATATATTACTATGTACGGGCACACAATTATAGGCATGATAATATAATATTACGGAAGTGATGTAACGACTAACGAGTAACGAAGTATCGCATACAACACAATAATTCTGCACATTGACTATCATTTCGATACATATTTATTATTTTGTTAAACGAATAGTATAATAATATTATAATAAATTATAATATGTCAAACACGAGCTTAATATGTACACTATAATAGCTGTAATGACGCGATATTCTAACTTTTATTTTATTATTATTAATACGTCGTGTTGATATATATAATATTATGGCTTAAGTCCGAAATCGGCTAATGTGCACATTATCCGGATAATGTTAGGTTAGATACCAGGCGTGGATACAAAAGGGAGGGGGAGCTATGGGGGCTGAAGCCTCCCCCCTCTTAGACTAGGACTTCGGTACTTAAAATATATCAAAACTTAAGCTAAATGCCCATGCTTTTATGTACTTTAAGTACATTTTTTGTCTAGCCCCCCCCCCCCTTTTTCTATTCTAGATCCGCGTCTGTGTGCATATTATCCTATTTCGGAATTTAACAGTGAATAAAAATTATTAGTAAATGGATTATGTGTGCATTAGGTACCCGTCTAAAGTAATTTTCAGCCTTCTATTGTTATGGATAATATAAAATATTATTAATATATATTCATAATATACATATTTATTTCAATAAAATTAACTAATATAAGTTAACAATTGAATATTAAAATATATTTTATGCTATATTAAATTTATTTTTGTTTGATATAAAATCTATTTTGTTAGATAATATTATTAATTATATTTATTAGATAATATTTGTTTGCTATTTATTTGAACAAGGTAAACTTTTATGACATTTAGAACTGCATAAAATGTCTGATGCATTTCATTTACATTTATTGGTTTTGAAATTAAATTTACATGCTCAACGTTGATATCCCTGATCGCCTAACAATGACAAATTTTTAGCGATTTCTAGTAAATTTTTTTTTATATTTGACTCTTCTACTTTAATGAATGACTCAGGACAAATATCAAACTGAGACCTAGTACGATGTTGTTCTATAGTTCCTTCTTTCTTACCTAGCTCATAGATTAATTCTAATTATTATTCATATTTTATTGATACTACTGCAAACAAATTATTTCGTGGATATCATCTACCTCTATCTGGTATGGTGACTCGAACCTATCACTGAAGGGCGAAGATGGCAGGTGGGAACTTATTAATTGATCTTAACTTCATTTTTCAGATTGATGTTGAACCGCTTTTATGCCAAGGTTTCTCTGGGACTTAACCATGCTCTGAAAAGTTATAAAAATATTAGAAATATAATATCCGTTAATGAGAATTGACAAATAGCCACTTGACGTTATAGAGCCAATTAGTGCACGACTGCTTATATTTTATGTATACACATTGGTTGATCTACATAATGATTTTAACAACATAGAATTTTTTTTTAATCTAACGTATATTTATGTATTTAAGACAATAGTGTGATTTTCAATTGAATATTTAATTTTTTTTTTGGTACATCGAAGGAGTAAAGTATTTTGGGTATAATAAGAACTAAGAAGTAATAATGTTATAATAACATAAATCAATTTAAATAATCATAATAATTATGGTTAAGATTATTTTTGAAAATAAATTACCTCTTTTGCACTCAAATTACAAATACGCGTTGTTTATCTGCAGGTTCGTTTAATATTGCTTGAATATTACTTCCACAAAATTCACACATTTTAGATATTTCTTCATAAAAAAAAAAAAAAAATTTGAAATATAATATTTTGTAAACCGAATTATTTATTATTTTTACTATTTATCCGATTATCATCGACAAAATTGCTTTCTCCACTGTTTGCCCCATATTTTACAATATTTTGAATCATTAATTATTTTATTTACCAATTCTTTTCCATTATCCAAAAATACATAATAATATGTATATTATACTAAATATGTTTCGCGACCTCTTCAGCTCGTTTGGTTTTTAATGCTCTTATTTCTACAAACTTTGTAACTTTATTACATGAATAATATCGTACATACTTTAGTTTTGAACGTAGTAGTAGACTGTTAAATCGCCACCGTCTATAGGATAAATCAATTTGTCTAAAAGTGAAGACATTTTTTATCCTTTTCACAGCACGTTTAAATTTTGAGTAAAATGAATTGTTAAGTTTCGCATATTGTATTAATAATAATGGTGTGTATAACAACAACAAGACGTAATAATTATACATATTAATTACAAAGGTATTGTTCATTCTTATCTGGTTATTAAATTTTTGACAAGCATTATTATAAATATGCACAAAAAAATGTTTATGAAACTTGTAACTCACTCTTGAAAAACAAAGTCGTTAATAAGACCGATAACAGTCAAAAAGAAATGCAATACAAATTTCTAGGCTACTTAATTCAAACCTTTATGTTGTTTACATTCTTATATGGTATTTTTTGAAACGGTTTGACGTTTTTCTTTAAAATTAGATACTGGACAAATCGAAAATGACCTTTGTATAATACTTGTTAAACTCCAATTCGATCGAGATAATATTATCCTAGAAAAATGCATGATCCTTTATTGACATATACTTACTCTTCTCAGTGTGTAAGATAAGACTTTATTTAATGAAGATTAAAGACGCCCTTAACATCAAATAGAGGGACCTAAGCACCAAGTTATATATTTCAATGAATTTAGCAGTGACCACACAAATATGATGCATAAAGCTACAGCTGTTTTATGAATATGAAAACAACGACAAAAACACCTCCTAACCACGAAAAAAAGTTGCATTCGTGAAAGACTCTTAAATAATGTGAGAGTCTAATTAAGAATTTCAAGAACCATTTATAAGCACTCATAAACCTAAAAGTCATATTTACATTTTGAATTCTACCAAGTTGGTTAATTAAATTTGAAAATTGTTGCTAAAACTATACATAATTAATAATTATACCCAATTGTGTCCGAGGTCAGTATAATTTTTAAATCTAATACTGCTGCCAATACCCAGAACATATGTGTATTGCACTATTATATATACCTACTTGTTGATAATAAAATAAGAGACATGTAATTTATTAAGTTATAGCTCAGGTAATAAACTGTATTAGGTACATATTAAATATTTTATTCCCAAAAGTTAATGAAAGTCACATAGCCAACGGCGAACGGTTAGTGTGAAAATGGAATTCGATAATAGTTTTTCGTCGCATTAAATATTTTTCGAAATTAACGACACTTCAATAAGAGTTTTAAAAATAATGTATTCCCTTATTTCACTTGACCTTCCCCAAAAATAATATCGAAGGCCCTGACTCAATTGATTCATTAATTATTGAGCCACTTGCCTCAATATTGTTTGAAATAATAGTGCTGTTTATTAGTATACGCGAGAAAAAAAAATGGTCACGCACCTAATAATTAATTATTGTCTGACAAACGGTATGTATTTGTTAATAATTTATCAAAAATAATGTCAATGCGAGCATCTGTATAATATAAATACTAGAAACTTGTATATTATTATTAGATAGTACGAGCAGCTTTGACGAACAATAATTTATGTACACATTAAATTAATATAAACAACACAAAATGTAAGATTTAATAGACAAATATTAAACATCTATAATTGTTGGATTTTGTTAAGAAAAAACCAACTATGGAAATATTATGATTCCCGGCGATCCGTATAGGCAAATCTTCGACGACAGTGTATATTGTATGACGTTTAGGACGTTTAGTTATTTATTTATATTTTTTTATAGTTTTTGAAGCATCGACAACTATGGCCGTTAGAATTTTGTGAGGGGGTTACACTATTGGATTTGAGCAATACGTGAGTATGTAGTGGGGCGAGGATTCATGGCCAAAAATCCATCATGTGGTCACCCATCCGGGAGCTAGCAACACTGGACTATACTTGACCTCAACATTTAGACCTCACATTAGCGCCTATGGCCAACCACACCAGTTACCTATTTAAGTATAGTGTTTGAAAATTTCATGAAATTTAAAAAATGAAATATTTCAGTATTTTAATTAAATTTTGTTTTATTTTTAAATAAGTTTTATATTACATATAATTGTCATAAAGTTAACCCTCACAACTGTATGGTACCTGTATGGCTGTATGTATACCTAACCTTAGGTATTATACATTTAAAATGATATTCAACATTTTAAATATTTTAATGTTTAATGATACAATAGGTATACAATATTATACATGTAATTGTATATATTTGTGTTAAAAAAATTTCAATGTTCAAGTTTTTGTAAAACAGTTCATACTTCAACACTATTAAAGTATTATTAAAAACCACTATAAACAAAATCTTAAGATTACTTTAATATTAAAAATGTTTAAATTTATGTATTATATAAATCTGAGTAATTAATTATCTATTTTTGCAGGCTTTTCAATATGGGATGTTATGTACTTAATTATCGCATAATTATTTGAATTAATTCCATACATTCAGCGTGTAGATACCAAAGTAGTTATATAATATTGTTATGTTGATTTGTTGTTACCGACACTTAATTAATAGTAAGTTAAAAACTTATTTGAACTATTTTTTATAAGTACTAGTTAACTATTCCAGAACGTATTTTTCAGAATAATATTTTATTAATGAGACCTTTGCTAATATTGTATTATGGTTAAACATAAACGCTTCTCAATCTAATGGAAAAATTGAGCTTAGATATAATATTTTATACTGCATTATAGATTTATTAAAAAAAATTACTAAATTGCACATACTATCATTATGTATAGCTTTTAAAACAATTGGTCTTGGTACGCCATGCAGTATACCCAGCAGGTACATAATAATATATCACGAACTAAAACTTAAGTATTAATAATTATATTAGAGGTGGGTCGGACTCGAAAAATAAGTATTAAAACTTAAAATTGAAAGTTCGTCAACTTTTTATACTGCATTATTGACGATTGATTGAATAAATTAATTTACTTTAATGACTATTTGAGGATTGATAAAGAAATAACAAAACTTACTAGGTAGGTGCGTACCTTTATATTGAAATCAATAAACCTACATAGAAAATGAAGTACGATAACTAAACATTTTATCAATCACCGGCTGTTCTATTTTTATATACATCCATGACAACTCATCCCAATATCAAAAATAACGAAAATCCATAAAATCACACAATATTCAATTATATTCATAAAAGATTTTTATTACTCGTTAAAATGTTTATGTAGACTCAAAAAATCGTATAAAAATACAAACGATTTACGGCGTGGTTGTCAACGGCCGAGTATATGATGCAAACACTTTCATACGCCGACTACAATATAGTTGTTTCGCAACCTTTTTCCAACATTAAATTTAGATTTTAGTACTTTGTTTATAAAATTATACATCTGAATAATAAAACCTGAATTTCCCCAAGCGGAAAAAATTACATTTCGACGAACAAGTTCAAAACGACAACGTTCATTTTTATTTGCAATTTTTTCAATATGCATTTCAGTTGAGATAATATGTATTATGTAGGCATGTGTGAATTTCTACTCACTGACGCACAAAATATAACAAACTATTTTTTCCTTCCGAAAAATATAAATATATAATTATAATTAGGGATTGAGATTTTTTGAACTAAAACGAATATTATATTTTTCCATTGTACCTTTAAAACTAGCAGACATACAATGAAATGTGATAAAAAAAAATCTGAAAACATATTTAAATTCTGATTGATTATTATTTACCCTTAAATTTGATTTTAAAATATAAACATTGAAGAATTTTCCAAATAGCAATTGTACGGATTGAAACATAAAGCCAAAAAAGTAGGATAGTTGATCTCTGCAAATAAAATTGAAGCCAATGCCACGAATTAAAATATGTCTTAAAATTTGTTTGCGAATTACTAGATGGTTTTATCAGTAAAATGGACATAATATGATAAGATTATAGGTATTTTTTCGTTAAAAAAACAGACTGATGGTATCAGATCACCTTCGATAAAAATGTTTAAAGTGTATATGTAAACTATATAAAGTTAAAGTTTGTATACGCCAGATAGATAATAGGTAAAATGTCACTTATGAGTGTTAAGAGTCAGTTTATTCAATACTCTTAACATAATATGTAGTTAATGTTTAAGTATGCAAATAATTATTACTTTCGGAAACCTAGAGTATACTTAAACTATGATGAACTCGATTTTACAATTGTAATTATTTATAAGGGGTTTGAAATAGGCAATTCGTTTGGTTTAATACTTCAATACCTATTATATCAATTATAGTAGATTGGCAGTAACATAACTCAAAAGTCATAAGATTTTAATTAATGACCTTCAAATCATCGTGATTATTCTGATAACACATTTCAAAATTAATAATTTTCAAAATTGTTAAGAAATATAAATTTGTGAATATTGCCCTATTACTTATTAGGTCGTATAATATATTATGAATAATTATTTACAGTATTATCTATTGAGGTATAACATCTTAAATGGTTGAAAACTTGAAATGAGAAGATCACATTTTCATAATCTAACATTTTATACTTTTTAGTAGGTACCTACGTCCTACATGAACGGATACATATTTCATTCATGTACGGTAAATATGATCACACCACGAGTGTGACTTAACTATGTACGTGCATTTATTCCAAATTTCCACTTGATTAGTAGACAATGGTAACGTTTTGATTAAAAAACAAAAAACCGTAAGTTTCTTCTCTTCATAAGAATAATAAGTAGTGTTCAATAGATGTAAAATTTTTTGATGAACAATATCCATTAAATTAAAATTTGAAAGAAAATGATTTAAATGGTTATAAAGCAGGATAAGATGATAATGTGATAGTATGATAAAAGAATAAAATAATTCCGATTATTATTTTAATAATTTAAATAATGTATATTCATTTTTATGAGGCATACTAATATTAGTATCCTTTTTCCCATCGATTTATTAGTATTTTAATCGAAATTGTTTGTACGTAAATATAAAAACCCCAAATTAAGGTTTTATATGAAAAAAAATATTCGAGATATTTATATTTGTTTCAATTTTCAACTTGGCAAGGTAACCGCAGTATAAAAGTAATTATCATAAAATATAAGAATAATCAATTGAGAAATATTCATAACTAAAATTTAAAGTAGATACCTCCGACGTTTTTTTTTTAATCATATTGATTATCGGTTGTTTTTTTTCTTGTAGATACTTCATCGCAATAATACTAGTCTTAATATTAGTTTCGAATTATATGTGTATGTTTATAAGATAAGTTAATTTTATAAGGTAAATATTTTTTTTTTATTTTACGGAAAATGATTAAGGGCGATACACAATATAGTAAACACACTTTACTGCACCTTTCAAATGTTTAAAGACAACAAATTAAAACTACTATAATTTGTAAATCAAACACTTACACTTCCCCCCCCCCATAGGCTGTATATAATATGTACAATTTTTCGGATTCTTAACTTTAAAAGCGGAGCTACTGGATAAAATCATACCGCCCCACACACACTGCAGCATTGACGAGTGGCGTGCCCAGGAAATTTCAATGGGGGGATATATGTTATACATTTTTTAGTAAAAGTACATTTAAATTAATTATGGTTATCCAAACACAAAAATTGCCAAACATATGTACTTTCATGCATATTGAGTATCGTTCTACAATTAGAATTAATTTAAATAGCCACACACTATACACTATTGTTTAAATAAAATTACAACATTAAACTAAAAACATTTATAACCTTTAATAAAATAATTAATACACAAAAGAAAAATAATTCTTAAAAACAACTTAATTATTCCAAACGAAAATTTAACCGCCTAGATTTTGTACTCATCTCATTAATGACTTCATCAGTATTTGTTTTAATATCTCGATGAATGTTCATCGGAGCTAAGCCGTTTAATCTTGCTTGTCCAATAGAATTCCTTATATAAGTCTTTAAATGCTTTAATGTGGAAAATGACCGTTCACCAGTTGCAGTAGTAACTGGTAGGGTTATTAAAATTTTTAATAATTTGTGTATGTGTGGAAATATTATTATGTCACATTCACTAAAAACATCAAGAGCGCTTTTTGATACATGAATCTCATTACACTTTTCTTGCCATAAATATAATTCTCCAGTTATAACTAAGCTACTGTTATTCAAATCCTCTTGATATGTATCAATGAGGTATTTAATATCTTTATCAGTTCCTGAATGAGTTTTATAGCCAGGTAGAATACAACTAAAACTTTGCAATAATTTATGATGTTTTATAAATCGATCATGTAACTGTGATAAAAAATTATCCAAGAATGGTACATATATTTTCAATCTATAAAAATCTTCAGCTGTTTTATTTGTTGAAGTAACTAATTCAGAAAATTTTATATGTCTATGGTAATATCTAATAAGTTGAAGTTAAAAAAAAAGCCAATGGGGGGATATAACCCCTAACCTCTCCCCCCCTTGGTCACGCCACTGGCATTGACGCACAAATACCTTATAATATATAATATGAGCTATTAGGATACTCACGTGGTTCATTACGACATAATAATATACTATACCTATACTATCGTATTACTTATTATTATTATTATTATTATAGCGTCCATGTCGATATTCATCAGCGGCATGTGGCTGGGATGCCCAGCTCAGAGTCCAAGAAGTAGGAGACGGACAAGGTGCACGTGACCTACGACCAGCTTTCGTGGATAGTGTGCATGATGATGATGGACCTGGGCAACGTCATCAGCTAGCTGTTTGGCGCCTACCCTTACCTCCGAAATATGGTGATCAGGCCGCTGTTGTATGTCTCCTGACGCTGTTCGTGTCCACTACGGTCGCCCTGTATACTGCCAGGTTTATGGTGGGCCCGGGCAAGAGGGTGTATAGTACACGGTGGTGCCGGTGTTCCTGGGCGAGATCGTTGGCATCCGTCAGAGTTTTTGAAAATTTGTTTCAATATAATTCCTAACCACTACAAAACAACACTATTGAAAAAAAAGATATATTTTACGCTTCTTAATTTTTTTTTCATGGCATTTTAGTTATTTTGTACCTATACCTACATTTTTAATGCCATATTCCTGAAGAAGTGTAGGTACCTGCGTACTTGTAATTTTTCATAAAATGTTGTGACACAATGACCTAGATTTATCTAACAAGATACTTTTTGATATAATGGGTGTTTACTGTTTACAGTTGAAAATTATATAAATAGGTAGGTAATGGGTTGATAGATAGTTATTATAGAGGTGTTGCAGGTCCCAGAACTCTGAAGTAAAATGTCTCTTATCATATCTAAGATTTGAAAATTTAATACAACATTCCCCAAAACTTTTTCTACCTTTATCAAAAAAAATCCATACCGGAAAGTCAAATTAAATTTTTATCAACTTCGTAGTTTATATTTTTCCAACATTTGATATTAACTCGATTTCTCGTGGAACGATTTTCTTATTCTATATTGTAATTCAAAATCGAATAACAGCTTAAGAATACTAAACATATAGGCAAGATTTATTTATAATAATTAATCATTTAATGTAAACATTTATCAAATTGAAAAATTACAAATTATTTTGTAAGTAGTAAAAGTTTATAAACTGTTAAATTTTTTTAACTGAGGAATGAAAATGTAAAACAAAGTTCTACGTGAGTAGTTTATTCTGTAACCAAAAAATCTAAACAATAATTTAATTTATACACAATATTTATGTTGTATAAGGTTGAATGTGTATGATAGCAGTACCGCCAGTACTTATACCTACTATAAATATTATAAACCTTAATAATGGACGTAATGTGGAACGGACGCTATAGAGATTATAAAAAGACTCCGCGTTATACCGTTTGTTGGTGAACAATAATATAATAAATGTCTACAATTTAAACACATAACTTCGAAGATGAATAAATTAGTTAAAAGTAAAACTATGTTCGCAACCACCGTCTCCATCTACACAACGTATATTCACTACACCCTCGTGACTTTATAATTTCATTATACAAACTTTCTGGCGATTGATCAGCAACTGGTATGGTCTGTCCTTCGCTGCAGTCGTACACGAGCACTAAAGTTCTAGACGCCACGGGAGGGAGCTTCATCCGGTAGATAGTACAACAACAGGAGCAAAAAAAAAAAAAATAATAATATAATAATTTGATAAACGACGAGGAAAAATATCCATTTTTAAAATGTCCCAGTGGCTTACTCCCTGCAGTTGGGAGGTTCCATAACCACGGTGCACCGCATAGTGCGATTGTAATATATATTGTACTATACCGGTAACTATAAGTTGCACATTTCGTTGCACAAGATAAATCACATACCATAAGTCCATAATATTGAGATGCACAATATACCACTGCAGCCGTTAAGACGAGAGAGGTCAAAAAATTAACTATATATACATAAATATATATTATAATATACATACACAGTATACACACACCGTGCTCCGATCTACTGACAAAAATAATTATTTTAACCCTGGAATTTACGCCGGGAAAACGGTTTTAATTAAAATCCAAGTGCGACGATCGTTTTGGGAGCGCGATGGGGACACCGTCACAAAGCTGCTGTTGGTGGGCGGTTGCCGCTTAAAAAAAACCGAGTTTTCACGCTGGTTCGAATTATTTATCGCCCAGTAGTCTTGTCGAGATGCGTTATGATCTTAAAACTTTTTCAATCCACGTATAACCACAATTTGTTTCACCGTCCCCATATAACGTGGGTTTAATCTCGACTACAAGGTACATGCACTCTATGTAACAGGATATTGTAATGCACTCTATGTAACAGGTGGGTAACCCATCCGAGTTGTGGGTGGGAGATACCTGCAGCTTACAGACCACTTGTAGTATCTGCAGACTGGCATAGCATTACGACACTCAAGTTGTGTGTGGGGTCACTGGTCAATATTACGAATTATTCCCCGTGATCATAGTAATAATATATACCTAAATACGGAATAAGTATAGGTAAGTGATACTTATCTTGTGTTTGGGAGGGGGGAGTGGGTTAGCATCTTAAATTGGACATCACTATACAGGGGTTAAAATGACACAAAATTACAAGGAATATATTTTATTTTGAGCGTTCCGTGTAATTTTTTCCTCCTTACAACAATGCACATTGATTTGTTGAACCAAAAATGATTTTATTGAAATATTAATTTATTTTGTATTTTTGTTAATAGATAGATAGCAAAAATTATGCCTATAATATAAGAAATTAAATTATAACAGTACAAAATATATAGTAAGCACTAAAATTATATTATTCTTTCTTCTTAGAACTTAATTTCACAAAATGATAACATTTACTGCTGTAAAAATAATCGAATCGAATATAATATAATTGTTTATATTTACATTTATTTAACATTTTCAATTTAAATATCATGTTAAGTACAGAATGACTATTTAATAGTGACCCAAGAAAATATAAGTCATTTATTATTATTTTTTTTTTTTAATATTTAAGAATATCTAGGTACCAATCAGTATTAATTGTAATGAAAATTAAACAAAACAAATTAATTCCCTATATTTTCTAAGATATTATTGTATAGGTCGTAATAAATTACCCACCCATACACCTCCTATTTACAATTTACATGTAGTGATATTATAATATACCTAGACGTTTATATTATAGTCCACAATCTATATGTACAATTATATTTATTTATAAAAATTAAAAACCTCACACTTATATTAAAATATTTTAATTTTGCATACTTTTATACAATATAAAATAGCTGTAAAATATCATGTCATTAGTTATTATTTATAATGTAATTATTGAGCGATTTTCCTATATGCAGGTAACGATATTATGAAGTTCGCTTAGGAAATTTATGAATATTTCCTGTAGTTTTCAAGTGGATAGGTTTAAAACTATATTATACCAGTTAAGTTAAATTTGAGAGCCAACCATAAGAACCAAGAAATAAACTTTAAACTATATAGTTTTCATTCCAGCGATGCCGGCATTTATCGAATCTTCGGTTGAAATTAATTTCCCATTAATTAAAAATTATGGTTATACATACCATTATATTTAGAACGAAAACTGCTTTTCTTTTACTTCCTGTAATTTTATTTTATACCTTATTATAATAGGTATGGCCATCGCGTATAATAATAAAATTGCACCTATACCATTTTCAATCAGCGTTTATTTTCAACAATGTGCCAACGAACATTTTCCTTACTCGTTATTATTATATATTATAATATCATGTTATGTATTCCGATCGAACAGATCATAAGAGCATAAAAATAAACCCAGAAAATAATATGTGCATTATATACGTGCAATGGACATATTATTATAAGATATAATACCTACGCAGAATTATTATTATTTTGTTGTGTTTTTTATGCGAGTCTAATAATTTATTTTATCAGCGTGAATCCCACAGCAAGCAAATTTATCTTTATTATACGTGAATTAACGTGTAATTTTTTTAAGACACAAAATGTAGGAGTCTAAATTAAGAAGTCGTTTTAAAACTTTTTGCGTTAAAAACGCGTAACTCACAGTTGTCGCGCAGTCTAAAATATTATAAGTATACAATTCTAAATTCTTACAAAATTCAATTTGCACTCGTTTCTATTCGCGCCGGTATCGCTCAAGTGCTCGCATACTTTGAAACATATTATTTTGACTTGGAAGAATTCACAATTTCACATATTTTTATGGTTTATTATTACTTCTGAATACCGACGACGTGATCGTATTACAGTATTACACGCCACCGATGGGACATTAGAATTTATAATATACGCGTCGTTGAACTTGTATATAATTCTTTGATATTGTAATTACGTCTTTGTATTTATTTCATATAGATTAGACTTCACTTTGATAAACGAAGACAGACGAATACGAGTAGGTAGATATTATCATAGTATCATAATAATGCTGCGTGAATAATATTAATATTATAATAACGAGATTATACCGTTTACAAATAAATCCTGAACACAGGCATCGCGCACTGTCACTGATATACAGTCTGTCAGGATAAGTTTTCTGGAAGACAAATAATATTCCTTCACCACTGTAGGATGACTACCATTGTTTACTAAATGATAACTAATACATATTATTTTATCAATGAATGATATCAGTGATAAACAAAATCGACTGTATTTACTACTTGCTTTTGAGACGTAATAATGAGCTGCAATTGTGTATCATAATAGATGTCTGTCGGTCAGCTTGTTTGTTATTGTCTGCAGTCTGTAGACATACCCCTTTCAGCTGTACAAAACACACCGTCAAAAACAATAAAGGACAAAATAATATTAATATTAATGCAATCGTATCTGTGTACATTGTCCCACGCCATAGTTCCCGCGAGTTTGACGTATTCCACAAAACAATATATATTTTCCATTCAATTATTATTATTTGTATTATAACGATTAAATTTCAATTAAATGTTGTAATCCAAAAAAAAAAATATATTTTGTAAATCCTCAGATTTTTGTTTTTTGAAAAACCTACAGAATTATAATTAACAATAATATTTGAATCCGTCCAAAGTATTATTCTTCATTGTAAATATTGTACGTTATATTTAAGAGAAAAAAACTTTGAATTATTTTATTTTGTTCGTTGTACAATACTTTATTTGCTACGAGGTCCAAAGTAATATATATTGTATTTATTATACGTGTACGTGCCAATAAGGTGAAGGTTATCCAGTTTGTCACCAATTATTATGAAACCAGAATAGATGATATCGAGAGTGTCAACACTCAACAGATAGTATGCTCATTAAATTAAATGAGTCAACAGCGGAATAGGTTTAATATAAGGTCAAAATACGTCGGAAACGAATGTTCATTGTGTAAAATTTCATGTATATAACTAGAAAAAACCTAGGAAAAAATATATCGTCAACTATATATTTACAACTTGGTGTTTATAGGTACATATAGGGGAGGGTGCTAGGGAGTGCTTAGAACACCCCCTGTCTTAATATTATCTCCCCCAGTTGCCTGTAAAATGTATTTCAGTATTTCACCAATCGTTTGTAAATTATTGTGGTTTATTGGGTCGGATATTTTTTTTCCATTATATTATATAGACAATAGTAGTACACGAATTCACAATTAAAACAGTATTGTATATATGCACTTTTCAGTGTTTCACTTTTCGTCTAAACATTAAACATTAAACAGCAATCATATTATAGAAAATTATATTATTGCCATATTATGTTCTACAATATTGTAAGACGGAGACAACACATGTGGATGTAGCGTCCTCTTATCAATCATACAGACGATTTGATTCATTGCTATTTACATGTATACAAAGTACTAGGGAGGATGAGGGGGCAAAGCCCCCCTCGGATTTGTGTACCATAATTTATTCCAGCACCCAATAATGCACACTAAATGTGCGCCTATGACTCTATTTACATTTATTTAACATTTTCAATTTAAATATCATATTATGTACATAATTACTATTTAATAGTGATCCAAGAAAATATAAGTAATTTATTATTTTTTTTTTTTAATATTTAAGAATATCTAGGTACTAATCAGTATTAATTGTAATGAAAATTAAACAAAACAAATTAATTCCTTATATTTTCTAAGATATTATTGTATAGGTCGTAATAAAAATTATCCACTCATACACCTATTTACAATTTACATGTAGTGATATTATAATATACCTAGACGTTAACGTCTATAGTCCACAATCTACCTATATTATACTTACAATTCTATTTAAATGCACACTAAATGTGCGCCTATGATTCGGAGGTTGGTGTTTAAATTATGTTTTCGGATTCGCATCTTTGAAGGTAGTAAGTTCTAACGATAAATGATCGTGGCCCGTGGGAATTACGATTTTAAAATATATTCAAAATGCAATAAGATAGTTTTGATTTAAGCATAAACTTTTGAGTTTTGACATTATTAAGAATCTCGTGCATGTTATGATTTACAAGTTCAAAACGTAAACGAATATTTTATTTTTACTATAAAATAATATACCCATTCTGCAGTGTTGATCAAAAAGGAATACAACATTTTTATTAAAACTAACCTAAGATGTATATTATTAAAAACAGCCGACAACAATTCACGCACAATACAGCTCAACTTCGTTATGCAATGATCATCTATTGGAAATTGTATATTATGTCATTATACTATTGTTATTATTTTAAATTAAGAATAGACATTACGAACTTTACGACAATATGCTACAGGGATCTTCTGATGTTATTATGCCATTGATTTGCTTCTCAAACAAATCAAAACTTTTCAAATGATCAATAACAATATTATATTTAGTAGGTATTTTCTTTATATGTAATATAATAAGACTAATGACGTCATATACACCACAATAAAATGGTCATATATGTTATTACAACATTTTAAGTTTAGTCTCTGTTTCCAATTTTAATTAATATTATTTAATATACGTCATGTTAGTGGTCATTAACAAAAATTAAAAATCCAAATCATAATTATTATGAAAATATAAGAAGTATTGTATGAACACTTCGAGCTTCATAAAAATATTTAGTTCAAAATCACAAGAATCGAATTAGTAGATTATTATAAACCAGTCATATAAGCCTTGAGTATACCCGCTGTACAAATTACAATTAATATTATATTATATTACGTATTTCTTATTGTTTTATAATAGTACCTATGTGATAACTACTGAGACACCGATCAAATAATACATAGGTGATAGGTACCTCGTTATACGAAACTCGTTATGGAATTTCACAAAAAAGATATAAAAAAATATGTGCCTGTACGACTGTACCTAGAATATATTATCATATAAACAATATAATAAATGTGACGTTGTGAGTATACGACATACCTATATGACGCCCCATACGCGTATTCGTACAAAATAATATGGACAACAAATAATATATTATTATTATTTATTATACATTCTATTTCTACTACGTCAATCGAATATTCGATTGAAATTTGAAATTTGGGAAGCCTATATGTATACAATATAATATAATTTTATTATAACACTCGAGATTGTAGTAGATATTTTAAATATGTACTATAATATAATAATATATACTATCACATGTATCAAAATGTTAAATTGCATGACGTGTGATTGTACAGATATTTAACACCGCATAGGTACTTCACAGCGGATAAAATCAGATACCGAAAATCGTCGGTAATACCTATAGTGAAATATAATAGTATTCTGTTACCTCTCTCTGTCCGATTTAAATTTCATATTTTCACCCTGTGAAATACTCGGTAACCGACTCGAACAAATTCCACACTCAACACTTTCTAGTAGATATATTATACTTTAATAAGATAGATATACTTTAAAATAAATATTTTTAATATATTAAAAATGTATTGTATCTAAAAATATCCAAAATCTTCAGAAATATTCAAATATTGGAAAACAATATTACGCTCGTGGGTCGTGTGCAGTATTATACTGTTAGTTACTATATCATAAAATAAACTTAATAATTAGTAATATGGGCTGAAAGGCCGTTATCACTCGTAATCATTTTTTCGTATGCAATAATTCATCAGTAGGACAGAGTGTCCAAGTGAACTAGTCCAAGGCGTCTGTTGCGACGCATACCGACGCCGGTTCGATATCTCGGCCATGGACGACATTTTGCTTCGGAGAAGTCACGGTGTCCCGAGAACAAGTGCCGCCACCCCTCCCCCCCCCCGGGCATGGCAGATACCTACGGTTGCCCAAATCAAAAATTCGGGCAAAACAAACACACAAGTGTTCCTCCCATTACAAACAAAACAAAAATAGCTAATGGCCTTTTAGTTGCCGGGCTCAAGCACAATAAAAAAAAAAATAAAAAAATTACTTCATCATTGAGTTCAAATTTAACACAATATCTATTACAGTGACTTACACAATGAAGATAGGTACACTCGACACCAACTGTACATCATAGATTCATAACGGCTACCTACTTGTCTATCCACTTTTTTTATTCAACAATATATTTTTTTTATATATTTTTTTAAAAGGCCACGGGAATCGGGGGTATCTGAACCATACGATTCCCCTCTTATACATATACCTAATATTAAAATATCATTAAAGTATCAAATATTTAAGGTGTAACAGGACTATTTAACAAGTTGCCATTACAAACGTTACTATATTTGTTAAATATTACCGTTACACCCTATATAACTAAATAAGAGTTCATAAAAATACAACGAAATTGACAAAAGGAACTTCATATAAACTATACGAGTAAGTATATAGGTATATTATGTATATATATTATTTTATATTCTTCAAAGTATTTTTATGAGAGTAGGTAGTTATATCGTGTGTGGTAAATCCAAAAGTAAAGATAAATACATTTACTACTTACTACTTCATTAAAGTCTGAAAAAAATCGTTAACTTAAAGGAAAAATCTCATTAATATGAATAATAAGTGTAAAATGAAAAATGTAGTGCCAGAAGAAAATGGTGATTGTATAGAACTTAGAAAAGTTGTTGGAATTTTTTTTTCTTCTTCTACGATGTGTAAGCAAGTTTGTTGGATCAAGTTTTAAAGTCGTTGAATTCGAGGACTCGATATAATGACAATTAAAAATTTTTAATTATATGAACCAAACTTAACTACTTAACACTGTATAAATTCAGAATATTTTTTTAGGCGATGTCTAACAAAAGTCCAACAACGTCTCAAAAGTGAATGTGTATATTTTTGGAGGCCCGACAGCTAGTTTCGGAGGGAACGTCACTTCCTCGGCGGCTTACTTGTGGGCGCTGATACCCAGTTGGAGAGCGGTGAAAACGGCTGTTTGGAGGAACTGCTACTGAACGCTGGCTGCAGAGTGTTGGTCGGCAGTTTACGTGTTAACAGGTTGACTGTTGACTGGATAACTATAATGATTGAAGAACTATTACCCCTCGACATAATATTTATAACCTACTGACGTAATATATTATTTAATACAAATAGTGATATATTTAAGCCCTACAACGGCGGTCAGAACATTTTTTTTCCTTATCAGTTTTAATATTGTAAAAAATATTATTGGTTTACTTTTTTGTAGCTCAACTTACGGAAAAGGCTGTGGAGTTTACCAACAAGTTTACCTCAACAGGCGAACGCGAATGCGATTACGCGATGTTATTATTTATAGTGTACACAATGAATTGAGCACTGAGGTCTGGGGTATACTCGTTTTTATATGTGTACCTATAAGGATAAAAAAAAGTTGTCTACACTCAAAATTGTAATCCCAGAATCGCCAATGTAATGACCGTAACAACGATACGCAGTGGAGGTAGCAGATATGAGACAAAAAATAGTATGTGTGGCTCGTGCGAGATGGTAATATTTCAGTTATGAACAAAATTCAGCACTCGCTTGTGGACGTCACCCGCTACTGAAATAGCTCACTTCCAAGTGAGTTCCCACCCTTGCCACACAAATACCCTAATTCAGAGTAAGTACAATACAAATTGGACAACTGTACGAATAGTAAATTAGTTAAATTTAAAGTTGAGATAAGCCATAAGCGGATCATTGAACCAGCGTATTGCGCTAATAAAATAATCAAAATACTTAGGTACCTATAAGTGAGTATAACTGTTTGTTCAAAATTCAATTTGTATGCAATATAGGAAAACTTCAAATATGTTCTGCTTTAAAATATGAATTTAACATGTGCCATTGAATAAAGAAAGACATTTAAAAATAATAAAATCTGCAAATAGAAAATAATATAATTGTTTTCAAAAAATGTTTTTTTGGAACTATATCAAAGAGTAATGTAAAAAAGTTATAACTTCGAAATAATGAGTGTAGACAATTAAATTGATCATCTCTTATATGCAATTACAATAAACTCAATAATTTGTTAACGTTTAAATCCAATATGTATTTATTGTGTTTGGTTGAATCAAAATCAGTAAGTAAATTTAAGAAAATTCCAACAATTTTTGCCAAATCCACTAAGTTATAATACCGAACCAAAATATTAGCTAATCAAATTTACAAGCTTGACGCCTTGTCTGTATAGACATTATAAAAGTAACTAGAACTATATTTTCTTCATTTGACACATTTACTAGATACATATTTAAAAAAAAATAAAATTACCTATCATATAGGTAAACAGTTGGACTCCTGACTCACTGACTTAATAACTATAAAATACTAAAATTAATTAACGAAAACTATAAATATTACTCCACACACATATTCAAACTATGTATATTATATTTTAAATTATAAGAAAAATTTAAATTATTTGTATTATATTTGTACAACAGTAGGTACATCATACATTACAATCAATACAACCCAGTCTCTGAAGATAGTAAAATCAAAGTCTTTTACACAAACATGCTTCACTGAATTAGAAAAAAAACTTATAAGAAGTATCCAATATTATTATTGTCTATTGATATAATAATGCTAAAATCGAATTGGATACTTTTTGAACACGTAGGTGTTTTGAAACTTATAAAACAGTTTGGTCACCATTTTAAAACTGAAAACAAACATCTTGATTGTAAAAATCACGAGACTAAAACTCGTGTAATAAAAACCCAACTTGTCGTAAAAATATCAGAGTTACATGTCGGATCTAAGGTTATGATAATATGTTATACAGCGATGGTATATCAAAAATAAAAGTTGTAACTTATAATTCATATAAAACACGCCAAGTCATTCGAAATTCGGTAAGTAATACGAAAAAAAATAATAAAAACTAAATTACTATTCTATTACAGTATTATAATGATGTTAATGCACATTGCACATGACGGTCATTACGTATATGTTACCATTCTTTATATCGTAAATTGTGTATAAGTTATGTATATGTTTGTAAGTATAATATTATGTCTATGTTTATTGTTTATGACGTATATGTTGATGTTGATGCGATACTGAGCTATTGCATATGCGATCGTAATTTTTACAGTATAATAAACAAAATATTATATTTATACTTTATTTAAATGTATAATAATATATATTAAATATTTCTATTTTAGTATTTTATATGAGAATTTCAATCACAACGCGCTTTTGTTATTTAAACAAAACTTATTAAAAATTATCAATGAAATTTAGTTTTGCATGATTAGCTTCGAAGGGATATTGTTAATTTGAATATTGAAAGAAAAATAATTAAAAATAGAGTTGAAAAATAATAAATTTTGAAAATAATATAAAAATCTTTTTACATTAATTTTACACAGTATAGAAATAAAAATTCAATTTAAATATTCTTTATTGTTATTAACAGCCAACTTTTTCCATTTCAACGATATCTAAGATAAATAGCTGATCATCAATGTTTATTTTCAAGTCTCATAATAATGAACATTTTAGATTCTGAGTGGAATGATTAATATATTTGATTGTTTTTTTTTACTTTTTATTTTTGTGTCTGTGTACACGATAAGTAGTCGAAATAATGCTTCGATGTTCAACTTCAGTATCTTGTTCGATTGGAAAGTGATTATCGTTGGTGCATTGAGGAGGTCAAAATTTAAAATTCCCAGTAATTTTCAAAAGCGCCAAGAAAAACAAAAGAAAAATTAAGGAAAAACTGGAATTTTTACTCAAAATTGAATTTAGTTTTTGGTGTAACTTTAAAACAAATGACCGTAGATACATATTGTTTTCACTGAATGTTTATATTTACATTTCCTATACACCATACAATTTTGAAAATATTTTGACGCTTTTTGAGCTGTTTACGGATATTTACTGTTTTAAATTTTTTTAGTTTTTTTTTCTATAAATATCAATAAAGTTTTATCTGTTGGGCCAAAAAGTTTAAAAACTAATACAAGGCTCCTGCTATATAATGTTACAATATTAGTTGAAAATTATATAGGCATAATATTTTTTATAGTCATTTTAAGTTCAAATTTGGTTGAAATTACATAAAAAGAACCTAGAACAACTATTTTAGTTATTTTGTTGTGATTGTATAATATTATTCGTGGGTACTTGAAACTTCTAAATTACACTCTTTTATATCTATGATAGTATCACGGTTTGTTGTTGATGTATAACGCGTTATAAGTACCTAATGGATATTTTGATATGATTAATTTGGAATTTATTATAGGTACCTATTATAGGTCAATTTTTTTTAATACCATAGATAAGCATATAATATGTCTTAAACCTAGACTGACATACCGTCTTCGCTCAGAATCGTTTTTCTTATACAATGATATTGTATCATTGGATTCAAATTTAATACCATCCATTATACAGTGACCCACTTGTAACCTACTGTACAGCAGAGCACCTTTTTTTTAACTTTATATTTTCTTATTGTAGTATAAACAGGAAAACCGTTCAAATAATGGAATTTTGTCGGTTCCAGATATACCTATTTTTATTTAGGAAAACATTCATTGATTCTGCCACAAGGGGCAGAAATAGATTAATTGTTAATTAATTAAACAACCAATTCAGCTAATTTAAAGTTGTACCTTAGTTACTTGAGATTGAGCTATTGTTTTTTATACCAAAAAGAATGACAACTATAGTCGAATCAGGAAAGTATGTGTAAATAAAAACTATAAATTGTAATTTAATCAATCGTTCTTAAACTAACATAGTCATTAATAATAACATATAGGAAATATACAGTTTTAGCATAGTAATATTAATTTTTATAGATACAATTTTTCGAATCAACTCAAATAAAAGTTAAGTGCTTTAACAGAAAGTCCTTCAAAAAATATAAACTGGTGAATATTTTCGTAATTTAATTATAAAATATACTCCTTTCAAATATTCACATTATAAGATGTAATATAATTTTTAAAACTGAATATTATTCAATATTTTAATAAAACAGTTTATAAAAAATGTATTTAAAAATTACCTGTTACATTACTCCAAATATAATTGTAAACACATATTATGGATAATAAAAAAAATATTATTTAATATTATATAAATTGTAATATATAAAACGGAAATGAATTACGACGGTATAGAGTAAAAAAGTATTTAGAATTCTGGAATAAAATACAAAGTAAAAGTAGGTATTTTGAAAGTATTTAAATACAAGTATTCGAATACCTACTTATAAGTTACAACAAGAGTACAAGACTGCCCAGTGCCCAAACCTATACACACTATTTCACCCCTATTGACATTATTTAAGAGTTAGAATGTTGATTCACACTTTTTAAACTTTCAAAACTAGTTCAATACCTATTTAGTCTATAGTCTTAAATTTACATTAACAATAGTTGAACGAACTTCTTTATCATCTAACAATATTATTGTAGCTTTTTATATTAGATTGTTATTGATAGATGACAGGCACGTACACAAAAAACATTGGAGGGGGGTCAATGGGTTAGTATACCTTTATATTGAGTAACCGATAGTAATAGATCATGGATGTGTTAAATTTGAATTCATTGTGCATACAAAATATAACGATCATTGAGTAGAGCCGGTACCTAGACATATTTGAATGATAATACATTTTATTTTATTATATATTTACATTGTTAAATTACATTAGTAATAAGGTAGGTTAAATTAATTTTTTCCAAAAACCAATTGTGGTTTCATTAAAATTGAACTTGAAATATTTGTGAAAAAAAGTTGTTGTCCTTATGTATCTCTTTTTTATATAATTGTTTGTTTCTGTAAGATAAATTTAACAAACAGGAACCTTGTATTGAATTGCCAAGACTAAGTAATTTAAACCGAAAATGTATACATTTTTAACTACAAAATATTGCATTATTATTTGACAAAAAATAATGCCTTTTCATTAGACTGAGTAACCAAAAAAAATTGTATTTCCCATACATGTAATTTCTTAGGTTAGTTTCTACATAATTTAAACAAGAATTGTTTTATTGGCTTAAAAGCTTTTCTTTTTAAGTATAAATAACAATATCAGTTAACCAAACGTTTTTAATACTACTTACTAATTATAACAATGTAATTAACGGCCAACAAAACAACATCTGTTTATGTTAATAACTAGTAACTGCCTACCTAATAGTCTACTACGCCACTACCATTTATGTGAATCGCACCGGCAAGACATTTTAAAAGGAACAGAACTTTATTTACCTTTTGTGTTTACATTAACGTTTAGACTATTAATTTCATAACTGGTCGACCATTAAATTATAAAATATTATCAAAACCTATTGCTGCGATTTTAATTCGAACGATTATGCACGATGCCCCTCTCCCCCGGCCCCACCAACCTCGTAGAAATTAAAAGAAAATCGGTTGACTGGCGTCCGGAGTTGCACTTACGCTCGCGAATCATAATAGGTATAATATTTTGTATACGCCTAATAATATCGTCGTCGTCATTATTATTATTATCATTGTTGTGGTGTAACAACCACTATTATATAGTGTTCGCTTTACAAATAGGATCCCCGCCAGCAGGATCCCACAGCCACATCGCCCCAGCGGTCCAAGTGAACAGGTAACTTAATTACCCCCTCCTCGCCCTGCATCGGCGCGCAACAGGTATTCCGCTGACGGACATATATAATACGAATATAATATACATATTGCACATATATTATTGCGTACCTACGGGGTACCGTTTTATACCAACACTGCGGTATGCTCGGCTAAACCGGTAGCTAACCGGTGGAACCTAACCAGCGGACGACCAAGACAATAACAACAATTATAACGGCTACAGGACGCCACCGCCGCAGCGTGGGGTGACGTCGTGCGTCAAAGTTTTACCGCCCTCGACCGCCTACGTTCGACACCCTTTCCTTTTCGTGGGCACGCGTATCGCGATGGGTATCGCATATATAAACCGCCACCGCGTTTTCGGAGGTTCAGAAAGCGCCGTTCGCTAGTTTCGGTCAGCACGCGAAATAATATTTAATTATTTTTTACTAATAATATCATTAGCGTACAGTCTTCGTTATAATATTGTCATAAATAATAATTGTTGCTGTAATATTTTGCCGCCGCCGCCGTACCACCCCGAAATCTTTTCACCGCGTCGTCTGCTGCAGCGTCTCACGCGCCATACACGGCCGGTACACGCGACGCCGCCGCCGCGCTCTCTTACCTGCGCCGCGGGCACGCGCGCGTTTTTCTGAACCGCCACACACCGCACCGGATAGGCCGACCGCGAGCAACCGCGCTCGAGAAAAGCTCAGACTGCAGACGAACCGACCGAGGTGTAATAGCCAGTCCACCGACGAGGTGCACATTATATTTTATAATAATATTATTGTAGAGACGTATAATAATTAATAGTCTATTATAATACAATACTATAATAGTATTGAAGCCGCTCGACAGCATAATAATAATTATTATTGTATTTTAAGAGCTCAGCTGTCCGCGCAATACCGTCGACATTATATTATATACCTACTATATAATATAGGTAAACTTTGTTATGTTATATTATTATAGTTAATTAAACTGTTATTATAAATATTGCGTCGTATTAGGTGCATATCGTTGTTGTCATTTCGCGCCGATCGCATCATCAGAGAACCGACAAACGCCGCGCGACAATATGGTACACTTGACGTTGATCGCCAGCCTAGTCTTCGGCTTTGTCGCCGCGTCCACCGCCGGCATCACCGGTAAGATGATTACTTTGAATTCTGTAAAATATGCAATTAATATAATATCATAATAATCTCATATAATGTACACTAAAATATGATAAATTTACCCATTGCAGTATTGCACCCCCCCCCCCCACATGTATAACGACCTCTTAGGGCTACAACTGTCTATACCGTGTTTTGTTATTATATTTTCTTAAAATGTTTCTTCCGTCGTTCTGATGTCGACGAGTAAGTTAAGAATATGCAAAAACTTTACGTTGCGATAGTGGTTTTCAACATTTATAAGATACATATTAGGTATATACAATACACTATAATATATATATGTATTGAAAATTTGATTTACTTTTATAAATATTATTTGTTTTTATTATTATTCCGTCGAACCACAGATAAGCAAAACGACCAACATTTTCATTTTATTCGTATTTTGACTGATTAAAAACTATAATGAATTTATCGATTACGTGTAATTTAACCGTTAGATTTTATAAAATACTGTAAGTACCTTTTGCAGTATAAAACTATAAAAGTAATAATTTATTTGCTTATTCAGCTATAAGTGTTTTTTTTTTCTACATAATATTGTACCTATATTACAATTTTTCTAATATTCCCAGATTTAAATGATTAAAAATCAAAAATAAACTTTTACAGCCATTAGAAAAAAGTTTCGTGTTTCGCGGCATCACAGTGTCTGTAAAACGAATATTGTGTAGCAATCTTATACTATAGTAACTGTTATTTAGGTGAACTTTTTTTTCCATATAAAATAATTTTCTCAATGCTGATATACATTTGGAGGAACTCTTGACATTGTTTCGGGGAACCCTTAAGTTCCTCCATGGAACACTATGAAAAAAGTTGAACTAATATATTATATATTATACTATATAATACTATAAGTAATATAATATATATTATACGTTTACCTAAGCCAATATTTAGTTATTAACTTTACTCCAATGAAATAAAAAATAATAGGCATAAGCACTGTTTGGAAATATTGTTGACGCAATATAGCTTAATCAAATTAAATTTTTCAATGCCTTAGTAATTTACCTATGTATAAATGACAGACATTGGAGTTATTTTTTTAACACTATCACCGATTTTTTAACAACAATTATTATAAGTTTCAGTATTATTGAGTATAGGTGTTTATTTTCATTCGAATATAACTATTTTAGAACATATTATATTATTATAATAATCAACACGCTCTTTCCAAATATTTCACCCAAATTGTTTTTAATTAATTAAAAATATGTGCATGAAACTATATTAATTAATTGTTAATGAGTGGTTCGTTAAATTAGTGGTGTGTTATTATAATATATATATTAGTATATTACATTATGATTTATGATTATATTATATTAGTATACAAATAAATATGTCCATGCTATCAATATGGTAATCAATTAGTTACCCGAAACTGTTGACTAATTATAATAAAATTAATGTGTAATAATAATTTACCCGTTGTTAGATATTAGGTATAAATTATAGATACATAATATTGATAAATGATAATACTATCATAAATACCAAACTCTATAATCGTATAATCGTATAGGTAACATCGTTATTTGTTGCTTATAACACATTTTCAAATTTATGACGTTTCTTATTTATTATATTCATTATAAACATTTCATGTACAACGTTTTTATATATTTTGTTTAAATTAAAATGAAAATGCGATTTACTTTTCGAAATAGGTTTATTTTATTTGTTTTTATTCCGCTGAACCAATACAAAGTAAAACATCAATATTTTCAATTTATTTATATTGTAATAGATCAATAACTGGTATCAATTGATTAACTAGGGAGTTAGTGTAATTTTACTGTTAGAATTCATAATAATATTAGATATTAGTTATGATTCATCTACGTGTATTTTCGTACGATTATTACGAGTTTGTGATATTATACCTAACGTATATGACGCGCGTTATACTACAGGTAGTAACATATTATTATAATAAAATTATTTAGAATATTTCATTAACAAAATGTTAAACAAAACGAGTAGATATACTATTATTTATAGCACAATTCCTAATTAATAAACACGGCTTGTATCAGGAATAAAACCATATAATACACTCAAAAATACCTCACAAAGTGACAATAATAATTATGTTTTGACATTTCAAGAAATTTCAAGAAATTTCAAGACGTGGTCGTTCCTCTTAAACCTATCGGCGTTTCACGCAGATTAATTTTGGACATTTTAATATAGACACACAACACACTGTACAGAAATCACAATAATTTATACATGACTTTTAAATGTAAAAAAAACCCTCTATTTTATACTAACCGTTTGTCCGTTTCGAATGTATCTCATTATTGAATAATTCACTGTAATGTATGTCCTGATTTGTTTGTATCTTTAAATTTGAATTCAATATCAAACTGTTGCATAAATAAAACGCGATTATTAGCAGAGAGGGTGTGTGAGTGTGTTAGCCTCTTATATTTGTCAATATTTTATGTTTTATTTATATTGTTATAAATTATTTATCGTTCTATATTAATAATACTAATATAGAAAATTGTACTTATTTTTGCTAAAAACATAACGTGTATAAATATATTATAAGATAATTATTATTATATTGAATCTTATACTATAGTTATTAACTTACAATAATTGATACATTGATCGATGTAAGTAGGTTATTAGCGTATAAATAGCATAATAGTTATAAGTATAGTATTAATATTTTGAAAGTTGCACTGCGTATAGAAAATAAGAATTTATTATTATTATTTTAATTTACTACAAAATAACTAAAATTGATAGTAGAAATATCATCGTTTTTCGCTGAAATGTCCTATTTTGTCAATTGATGAATGTTGAATTTCAAATGTCTATAAAAAATCTTTTGATAATGTATATTCTATAATTTTTGTTTGTTATAGAAATAATTTATGAAGAACTTTATAGTTATTTAATTTTAAAGTTTTTGACGTAAAAAAAAATGATTTACTTAATTCGAAAACACAAGAAAGAAAATACGATATGTGAGTAGGTAATAGCTCAAAAATAACCATATGATTTTGACATCAAAAATAATGTCAGGCTAATGCTAATTTAAATTGTTGGGAAACAACAATAGAAACATTATAGATCTACGACTATTAATTTTTGAATTATAACCCAATAATAAAATTAATCGTCATATCAGTAAAATTCCAATGTGGCAATGTATACTTCAATTATTATCGGTCTAATAAAAAAAATCTTACAACGAACTATAGATTGATTTATTCATCATTTTATAGAATAATTTAGTTTAAAGATGCCTGCATAATATATTAATATAATAATATGTATATATTATGCATATTTAGTTAAATAAAATGGTATGAATACAGTTTACTTCAATGGTTCGACAAGTGTAGGATGGTCAAGTAAATAAATTTCCATTAAAATATTAAACTTTAAACTAGTGTACTTTACCCGGTAGGTACTGTTGAACATTTTCACCCTGGAATATCAAAAATTGACATCTAAGATCTAAATATACTATACATAATATATTTGAATATTACAAAATAATACATAAGGCATTTTAAGTCATTATCAGAAAATAAAGATATACTAATTTATCTCGGTCGTTCTCTCACACTAACGTTTATTAATGTACCTATATTGTAGGTAACACATACACATTCCATATAGAATACACATAGGTATATAAATATTTCAAATTGTCTGCTCTGATAACATACTCAATAGAGTTAAGTCTTATAGTTAAATCGTAATAGTATTTCAAACATTCTGTTGGTCACTTTAAATGTGGTGTTTTACCATTTGTATACAAAATAGTGGTTCAAACTCAATATTTATAAATCTTTTGTACACCTGACATTATAATAACTAATAAATAGGGTGTTTCATCAATTATGCTTCCTTATTAATTATTCTTTAGTGCACTCATTCAAATCCAGATTTTTGGAACTTTTAAGTATACTTAAACATCATACATTAAAATACTAGATAGGTACTTATTTAAAGTTTAGAATTGAAATATTAGAATTAATTCAGACCATTGTAATTTTGCATCCGAAAGACTCATGCCGGCTTGTATAAAAAATTGATCAATTTAAAGGTCCACTTAAATTTAATGGACTAATCATGGGCCACTAAATCATGTTTAAGATGCCATTAGTTCACATTGATTCATTAAATGTTTAGCGATTGTTTATGTGACCCGACTTAAATGTGAAAAAGTTACAAAACACGATATTTATCTATTTAAGTAAATATATTATTATTGGTCTTATTGAAAATCAAACAAAAAAACAAACAATAAATTTAAGCATGGATGATTAGTGGATAAATAAAATACTATTGGCAGAATAAAATATGCAGATAAATATAAAATAATAATAATAATATACATGGACCCTATAATAAAGTCATTAACAGCTGAGACGACCGGAAAATTAAATTAAAATAACTAATTGTATTGTAATTTCAAAGTAATATCACTGCAGATAATACTCACGAATTAAATATTTTTTAATTACGTTTCCGAGTAAAAATTAAAAATCCAGGTCGGGTCACCACATTTAAATGAAGGTATTTAACCATCTCAGCTGAATTCTCCGTATGGTCAATTTCGCTATTAAAACCAAATCAAAAAAATGCGAAATATGTATATATACATATATAATTTTATAATATTTATGCATTCATTACGGGCAATAGCTCTGATGTTTAATTTTTTTGGCAAATTCGTGGTTAACGTGCCACATACGGATTCCGGGCCATCAACGGCATTTACGTACCTCAAATGCATATGTTAACTCGACCGAAATTCGCATCTCAATAATTGCCGCTTATATTACTTAATATAATAATATATTTGACCTATTTCAAACCATGTGGTCCTTTGTTCGGCACTATAATCAGATACCCACGTTCGATTACTAACGCACAATTAAGTAAGTACACCCGTATACATACGCCGCTATGTGGTTATCGGACTTGGACTTAAAATTTCCACTCTGTCATATTTTAGAACACCGAAATTCCTCATTGTCACCCTCTAATATAATACCAAAATCAGACAAAAGATTACGAGTACTTAAGTCTTACACACGACTCATGAGTAGGTACCTGATAGTATATACTGCATGACACACACACTCATATAGTATATTACTCATTTTTTACCCAAAATTAAGGAAATTCACTACATATTTAGAACAGTTAAAAAAACTAATTTATTTACAAACCATACAGTTTTATAGTATATAATAAGACGTAAGTTTGAAAACAAACTAGTTTATATATTATAATTTATAACATAGCAAATAATATTTACATACCTATACCCAACAGTCCCAACCCGAAACTTTATTGTTTTTTTTCTATCTTATAGTAATAATCTCTAGGCCATTGTCTTATTAAACTTCGATGTACTCATTTCTGAGAAGTGAGATGGAGAAGATAATTGTTTAATTAGTTGATTACTAAGAGAGTTTAAATTAGTATGAAATTTAAAGTAATATAATTTGGCTAATTGATTAAATAAAGGTAAGTAATTTTAAGGTCTTTATGAAGATTTTTATTTGTTAAATACCAATGATGGGAGTTATTTGTCACAAGCTAGATAAGTTGAAATTCCTGAAGCGTTTTGAAAACAATATATTTAATAAAATTTCTATTCTTATTTATTATGTATCTATATTCATTTATAGCAACGTTGAGCAAAAAACTATATTTATAACTGATGATTTGAGTTTGTAATTACAACCAAAAAATTAGGATGATTTATTATTTGTAATTAAAATTTGACTATGAAAAAACTAGTAGCTGAAATTAATAATACATTATTCATTTATTATTGACCACAATTATTTTTATTAATTTTATAATATGATATATTTTAAAATTCAAAGTACCTACCTATAATTTTACTTCGCATATTCTATTGATGAATTCATTGAATTATATACAATTAAATTAATAATGAATAATAAATTATAGATAATATTAGATATAATCTTTATAAATTTTAATCATCAGAGTGAATCATAGAATTTGCTCAAAAGTTAAATAGGAATAATTATATTTTTACCGAGATGTTTTAAATTTTAAATTTTCATAAATAAAACAGGGTACTTGGGCAAGCAATACCTTCAATGTATATACCTATAATTACACAGTACACTATACTGTTTTAGTATCATCACATACGTTTTAATTACGCAATGTATTATTAAAACTGTTTTACTCAATTTATTGTGTTTATAAAATATGTTCAAAGAAACGTTCTTGGCAGTAGAGAAAATTCAACAAAATTTACAGTCCAAAAGTTCAAAGCACGTCAAACCTAAATTATTTAAGTACCCGTTCTCGGAAAATCTAAAATAGTTACAATAAGTACCTATATCAAAATTATAATATTCATAAATAAATTGTTCATTTGATGGATCGAGTTATTCAGTTTATAATATTGTTTGTGTACTAACTATTATTGTCTGTAATACTCTATAGACGTACATAATGATAATTTGAAATCAAGACTACCTACTTATTTTTCACCTATATTTGTATAGGTACTACAAAACCAATTTTAAATAATATGATATTCTGAGAAACTATTAAGTGTATTTTTCTACTGACAACACATTTATATATTAATAGAGTTGAAGATAATTTGTTGTCTCAAGCTGCATAAAACGACATTTATTTAAAATCAAAAAATGGAAGTAAAAAACTAAAGCTACCAACACGTGCAGCAATATTCTGAAAGTTTGAAAATTTTATGTGAAAATTTTATTCATCATAAATAATGATAACAATTTCATTTATATTTAAACGTATATTGCATATAATATTATTATATTACATAAGCTCAGTTTAATGAAGGTGGTTCGAACAAGTCATCATGCATGAGTCTATTGAATTCCTCTACTTACATAAATTGTCAATGCTCTGAACTGCAATGTAAGCAACGTAGGTAGGTACCTACCCAAAGTCTTGTGTAATATTAGATGTAACTTTACTATATTGTAACTATTAAGAAACTGAAAGACTTAACGATAAAGAAAAAAAGTATAAAGAAAACCATTTCCGGATTTATTTCATATGGAGCTTCTTTCTCTCGAGTACTTAAATATTCGCTGTACCTAATCTAAAATTATACATTTTAATCGATTTTACATAAATAGGGTCTATTCATTTAGCAGATGCAGATTATAATGTGAATTTTTTGTACCACATCTGCTGTAAAAGTTTTTTTTTTATAACCTCACCATGCACCATTAGTGGTATACATAATATTATGAATATTGTAATATTGTAATAATGTAATACCATCCAGAAAACCATAATAGGTAGAAAGCGTTTTGATGCAACCACTATTACCCCTTCACCACACACATTAAAAAAAAAGCGTCACATGCCACTATTTAGATCAAAAAGTTTGCAAAAATTTACAATCACTAAACATTTGACACGTCATGTGTAAAGTGTACATGTAAAATATACAGGTTTCTTTATGATAAAATAATTTTAAATTTAGGAAATTTAGAAATAATAAGTGTAATTAAAAATATTGTCTATAGCTTATTTTTTAGAACCTGTATCACATATGGTTTTATTATTTTTCCTATTAGTTGATTTTGAATTTATATTAATATTAAAAAATCTTAGATTGTATCAACCGAAGGCCAAAACAATGAACACAATAATTAACATTTATAAACCACACTAATACTAGATTAAGTAGGTACTAACTTAGGAACTTTGTTGTATCTATTTTATTTATTAACAAAAAAAAAGATTAAAAAGTTCAATAACTATCTACTACGTTACTAAGTAGTACCTATGTAACTATTGTAACTACTACAAAATTAAATTTTACTATTCTTACTCTTTAGCTAGTAGGTAAAATATTATCTCTCAGTCAGTAACAATAATATTGAAATTTAAAAAAAGAGACAATAGTTATGGCAGAAAACATAATTTACGCATCGATTAAACACAATTTAAAAACTATTTTTGGCTTGTTTCAAACATATTATCATATTTATAAAATGACAAATATTTATAAGTTACCTATCTGATTTTAATTTTGAAAACACGCGTCGAGATAATTGTTTGTTCCTTTCTAGGTCAGTTCTAGGAAATTTAATTATCTATTACTCATACTCAATGACCAAAGTTGTTAATTTTTTTAACTTTTGTTAAATGTTTGTATTTCGAAATATAAAATAAAATATAAAATGAAATATCTCAATATTTGTAAATAATAATGTGTGTACCTATTAATAAACTATTATAACATTGTTCAACGATTGTTTAATAATATATAAAATATTACCTAATTAAAATAATATGATATACTATTATTTTACTATAGGTACGCAAATTACGGATGTATAAAACTATAGAAAAAGTTTTCGTTTTTTGATGAAAGTAACGTGATTGACAATTGTTTAGACTATTCTTGTACATTTTAGTCATTTTACATAGTTTCATGGAAATGGTTCATTGACATTAAAATGTGCACTTACGAAGCAAGAGTCGTAGAGTCGTGTCTTACTTGGTAACAACTAACATGACGATAACAACCATTGCGACTTATTGTATATAATGTAAACCTCATCGCAACATGTAAATGCCCTAGAATATCCAGCTTCAAACGTTCCTATTGAAATTGTCAACTGCAGATAACCCTCTGAATAAGCATTACCCAGACACAATTAGATACAGTGTTTGTCGTTTGATGTATCACGTTTGATACATTATAAAATACTTCAGTTGTCATCTAAAATGCGGATACTCCCTTATACTCACCCTGCACTTATGAACACATTATGGACGTTTAATTTTTCATACAAAATAAATGATAATATTAATTGGATTGTAATTTGTATCATACTACTCACTACTTGACTATTTACGACTGACGGCGGGTTGTGTGTATGTTACAGATGATGGCACCGAAGGTTTGTCAGCGGTGGGAGCTCCTTGGGAGGACAGCCGTTTGGACGAGAGGATTTACGCGGACAGCCCAAACTATCTGACGTTTCAGCTGAACAGCAAGAGATATTCCGTACCCTATCACCCGGTGGCCAGGTTGAGAGCCAGTCAATCGGCCGGCGTGGTGCTACCGTACGCCATGATCGCCAACAGGAACTACATAAACGACGAAGGAAACCGATGTAATGATATAAGTACATAACTAATTAATTAATGATAATCATAATATTATATATATTGCATAGTATTTAGTTTTATATAATATATATAATTATTATGTCTTATACAAGGCGAGTCTTTTATCACGAAACCCTCATTATTTCAAAAAATATTAATGTTTTTGAAAATATTTTTTTACATAGTTTATAGTTGTTAAAAAAACAACGTTTTTATTAAAAAATCATATTTTTAAATATTTTTTAACCTGGTCTAAAGTTTAGACATGCGGAGTAGTATACGAACATGTTGCGGGGTAACCCCGTACCACTCGCGATCCTTTCTACCGATATAAGCTTTGAATACTTATAACTCATAAAATACTCTCCCTAAATTCGATTTTTATGAATAAAATACTTCAAAAAATATTATTCTTTAGAATATGAAATTAAAGCTCTATGTTGTCATTCAAAATAGTAAAAAACTTAAAAAATTATAAGGATAAAAAATATTTAAAAAAACATTAATACTTTTTGAAATAATGAGTGTTTCATGATAAAAGAATCAATCACCCTGTACAAGACCCTACGATACAAGTATACATTTATACGTAGGTACATCTGTAATAAATTCTATAATATCTAAATATCGGTAGTAGGCAGTAGGTCGATACAGCTTATTCAGTAAGCCATGTAAAATATTTTTTCAAAACAATCAGAAATCATATCATAACACTTAATTTCTCTAGAAATTTGCCATCTGAAAATACTGTAAGTACCTTGGGAGTACCGGTAAATAATATGCATAATATCCTACACTCTGTTCGAGTTAATAAATGTAGTCGGCTGAGATCAGTTTTCGTCAACACCCGTTTGTCACACCAGTCAATTATCTGTATACCTTCCTTGTAGTATTTCCACGTCCCTGAATACAAGTCGACCACCGGCTACCTACGTTTCTTAACTTGAACAGAGTATATACTTTGAGGGATTGACGTTCATGGGGCGGTACTTGTAGTCGGTTCGGAGGTGATCAATAATCGGTGCGCTTACACACCTCAAATCTCAATACCACATACTATAATATTATTATTATAAATGAAACATATTATGCATACCCGAACGGTGACGAGGGGGAGGGGTAGGTTTGATATTCACGGCAGAATATTATTCACACTCGACAAAACTTACGCCTTCTGGAGGACGCGAAAAAAACAAAAACTGTTTGTCGATCGAGAATCGGACACTGATGAGAAACCCTCAGAAAGCTTCGACGACCGTTTCACAATACTGACCGACGCCATAATATATCATATGCATTCGAAACTGTGGCTACGCGTTCGCCCCGAATAAGTTAAGGTGCCTTTATCGTGTCGTGTTAAAATTACAATGTTGTGATTGGCCGAACATTGTGGTTACCTAATTAATATACCATGTTACCAAACGTTACCTGCAGAAAGTTGAAAAACATTTAACTTGTCGCCTCCCGGTAACAGTGGTTTAATTGTTAGAAACTATCCACCTTCTGTCAAAATAATAGCCATGATCATATGATAAGGTTACATGACCGAGTTGTAACCGAGTATCAACTCGGTTACATTCGTTGACCAAATAGATATACCAGTCTTGACAAGAACGTGATAAAAAGCAACATATGAACGACACGCGATACAGTGTAATAAAGGCACCTTTACCGTAAACAATAATATGATTGGTCGAACGGTTACCACGATCGAACCACTAGGCGTGGGGTTTAAAACCGCACCGATACATTTTTCGGCGACCACTTTACGAATGCGTCGAGTCTTTTTTATTTGTATACCTAGTTATTCGTCTTGGCAAATATTCAATGACACGTAAAATAAACTTCGAATTCAATGATGGCAGCGACGCGTCCCATAAGCGACGGTCCGCGGAAGATTGTGATGTAACGACAATACGCGCATATAGCTTAAGCGATCCGCATCATAGACCACGCGCCGCTTGTTCCTTCAGCGAGGCCCTGTTTCCTGCTTGTTTTCCGCACCAAGCCGTGCCGCATATTTTTATGTTTATTTCGATTTTGTATACGAAGCATTGTTTGAAATCGATTTCTGATTTCGTAATTTATTTCAAGAACTCGCGAGTGGTGTCACCGGCTGCAGTTGTGGTTCAGTGTGGTCTGAAACATGACCTATATATACTTATTTAAAGCATTGAAACAAATTTAAAAAAATTCTTATTTTTAGCAACCCATATGAATATAATATAACTACATATTATGGTATAAAACATTCTTTGAAAATAAAAATCGTTAAAAAATGTAATTCGAGTGCAATTACATGAAAACAGATATTTACAATTTCCACATTTAAATATGTCGTAAACCTCTGCAGGGACTCTGTTTCAGAAGTGCACCCACAACTCTTGTCTTTGTGAGCAATCATTTTCGACAATATCGCTGTTATATAATAAATATAATATAATATATTGAAATATACGTATGTTATGTGATTTTATAATATTATACTCAAGCCCTCAAATATGAGCAATATAATTTTAGCACATTTTTTTTTATTATTTACCTATTCAAGTTTTAAATATATTATTATATTATTGTATGGTGTCGATTTCGACTATCTTGGGTGGACTACATAATGATGGCCATACCGTTATAACTATACAAAATCTGTTTGAGTACATGCAAATTCTCTTAAATCACTTGAAAATTGTTGTTGGTGTGGTTCGAAGTGGTTTGTACTATGTGGGTGGTCCAACTTTACTTACGTTGACACTGCTCTCCTTGAAATTTCTATAATCGCTGAGCGGTTGCATTAGCGTGATCCATATGCAAATCTAATAATATTGTGTTTAACGACTGTCAATATTTTTGACATGTCAATGACATTTGTAATTTGTAGACGATATAATAATAGGTGTGTATATTCATTCAATGCGAGACAGGTAGAAGGGTCTAGGGATTTAAAAAAAAAAGAGGTTAGACACAAACTATGCACTTATAAGACGTCATTATTTAGGTATAACTAAGTACAAATTAAATATCCATCAAAATTTCAAAAGTGATTAAATTTATACGTATATAAAGTATAAACGTTGTAGATGTCTGTACCTTTTTACATTTTTTTAATTTGGTACAACAAAATAACAAGTCATTACTTTTTATTTAATTACATACAATTTTGTAAACAATTTATTAGTCAACCATTATAATATTTTAAACATCCTGATGCTATAGTAAAATTATTTTAATCTTTTCAAACCAAATAGATTTCCTGTTAACCGTGTTGTTCAAATAGTCGTAGAATAATAAAATTCTCTTATATTTAAATATGGCCATATGGCGTACAAATCTCGAACCAAGCCCTCAAACATATTCAAACATTCCTGTCCATATAGATCATACAGTGGCATAATATAACCAAAGCATTTTTCTAGGTTTCGAATAATACATTCCATAATAATAATGACTTCGCTTCAAAGCGTCGTCAAAACTTTTTACGAACTTTGACCTATCCAACTACACCGCGTAATCCTTTAATAATATTCTACAAAATCCGTTTGTAGTGATCTGTTTTAAACGCAAAATATTATGGTGTCGTGAAAAAGCGACAGTATAAAATCTTTCACTCAACGGCATAATCGTTCATGATTATTTAAGTTCATAACTTAATTTTATTCATCATTCAGCGCGCTTATTGAAAAATAATTGTTTACAAGATATAATAAATATTGTACTGTAAAACATACATGATAAAAAAAAAAAAAATAATAAAAGAATTCCTAAAAAACCGCAATAAAAACTCAATTTTTCACTAGTGTCGTGTTGTAGTCCTCCTTTATTAATATAATGACACTACTTTTCACACCATGCTCGCGAGGAGGTCCCTCGTGGCCGCACGAGATTCGTTATACCGTTGATATGACGTGCGTGCGCTTCCTGTCCAAAAAAGCAGCGTTTTTCAACAAAAACGGTAGTTTTGTTTCCTCTCTTCATAAGTACGTAATAATATTATACATTATACATGTGACGAGTATTTTCAATTTTACACGGAAGTAAAAAACATAACGCTGGCTTGCCGACCAATATAACAACCCAAAATAAGATTTTTTTTATAATACTATACAATAATAGAAAATCCCACTTGAAGTGCTTACACCTAACGATCACAAAAATATATATAATTATTCGTTTCAAAGGTTCGTTGAAACCTGCAGGATTATGATATTATTATTTCCAAAAACGCGTTTTTATTCAGTGTGTATTATAATAATATTATATTATTATCGTTTATGATAATATATAATAATCACAATATCATACCGTAGTATTAATACACTATAGTTAAACCGATCTACCGATCATTTATGTATGTATTGTAATCGGTCTGTTTATTATTGGAAATTAACCACCCAAAAAAATATTTATCTGCGAATTACAAATCCTCGTTCGAATAATAATCAAATCGTTACCAACTCACGATATTCGTAACTATATCAAAAATTGGTAAATAAAATATTTCAAGTAATAAATAGTACCTATATGGCTATATGATATGTGTAAATCGAATAAAATAATATCAACACTGTAGTAAAATGTGATATTATTAGTCATATTACTCATATTAAAAATGTTACATTACGATTTGCATATATTGAGCGATTTATGGCCGTTTTAGCATGTCAACAGATCTGATCGGATCTAAATAAACAGTAATATTATAAATTATAATAATATGTTTTATTATATACCTATATTACAATGAACGATATATACATATTATGCTTGATTATAACAATTATTTATTGTTTCGAGCATAATCCCGCATAAAATTGAAAGGTACTAAAATCAAGCATAGGTACCTATAGAAATAATTATAGTATGAGTTGTAAATGTATATGAACTGTTTTAAATAATAAAATACAATCGAATAATATTTTCATAATTCATGCTACAGACGTTCTACTATTCCACTTAAAAAACCGATACATAGTAAATGTATAGTAAAAAAAATTGCGAGTAAAATGTATTTGTCAAAATTAAGCATTATTTTTTTTTACCATTATAGGTAAGGTATTGAATTTTTCTTTGTGATTTAATTTTTGAAATAATTTTAATAATCTTACTTATTTCTTTAACGTTTTTATTCTTCTATATTTTTAAATCGAAATGCTAGGAGCAGCTATTAGGAACATAATAATATTATTAATATTATATTATATAAGTTACTTGTGAGAGCTCTCACGTTTTGTGTAGGTTATCAACAAATTAATATATTATAAATTAGGTATCCGTACCTATACAACCTATTGTTTTTGGCTCACAAAAATTCGATTTTTTTTCTACAAAAAAAAAAAATTAAATTAAACTGTAATATGGACTGACGAACACCGGACGAAATAGTTCCATTATTCAAGGACAATTAAAAATAAATTAACAATGCATAGGATATTTTACAGTCGTATAATAAGTATAATACATTAATACCATTGGGTATTGATTATAATATATTACTAAGTAACATAATATAATCAATGATATACTCATCACACACGGACGCACGCCTAATTGGTCTGTTCGAATATCGATGTGAATGCGTGACATTTATATATAAATGCGATTTCGGACAATGATATATTTTCATATTATATAATATATTTATCACTATAATAAATGATAAAATTGAATGCACTAAAAACCTTTAAAATTGCATTTAAAACAAAAAAAAGCAGTAAAACCACTAACTCCCTCGCTCCACTCAGTCTAAAATTAACTTAAATCAACATTTTAAAATATAAAAGTAGGTAGGTACTTATCGTCTTATTGAAAAAAAACTATATTTGTGTAAAGGTACCTACATATTATTAAGTTCTAAAAAATAATCGGGTAACTAATTTTGCTGTATAGTAGGTATATTATACCTATGTATCCAATGTATTTTGTCATTGTGTAGACCACTATATATGGCTGTAATGGATTTGTTAAATTTAAATTCAATGATAAAATATCATTATGATATTTTAATATACATCTATATACTGCTGTTATAGAATTTTTTTTTCTAAAATGTTTTTTCCAAAAGAAATTGCATGTTATGTCAATATATTTTTTACTAAGTTAAGGCTTCAAATACATTTTTCATCAACCTATACGATAGTTTAAGGTTGTATACACTTGTAAAGTTTTATGGTGCTATAAAAATACAATAATTGTGATAGTATACCTATCGGTTTATGTGTAGTGTTCTAAATACATGCTGTGAGATCGGCTATCTTGAGGAAATCTATAATTCTTGATTCTTGTTCGGTACCGAATGCTTCTTTGGATGAGATGGTGTTAACGTTAGATTTTTTACGAGGGTATTGGTAGTTGAAACCTTCTAAGAATGTGTATTTCACGGAGAGTACACAAAGGCCCGTTTTCCACATGGATTCAGGTTCCCTGCGGTATATTATAATTATTTTAATATTATTTCATATAACACTATAGCTGTTACTTGTAAAGCAATTTTAAACCGGTGTGGATTATAAGTTAATTATATAAAATATATTTGACCCCAACCCTCAAACTTCTCCTAAAGAGGCAATGGAAAAAACACAAATTATCGTTAAAATAATACCTCCATTGCTCCTCTTATAATCTTAATATATAAATATGTTTCATTTATTTAGATAGGTTTTAAAAATTATATAAAAAAAAAATAGTCACACAGTTTGTGGAAAATAAAAAATAATTATAAAATGTGTGCAAAAAACGTTGACTAAATTGTTAAAACTGCCATGAAACACAATAAAAAAGAAAAATAATACTTAAAAATAAATAATATCAAAAAATGTACAAAATGCAAAATAAAATGTTCAAAATTGACTTCATACAGCATAATATTTCATCTTTGTGACTATTATTCTAGAAGAACTACGTCTTACATAAATATTCTTGTTGGTAAAAAAAATTTATTTTTCTACAAATTATTCACAATCATATTATACACGGACGTATACTTTAATCGTATTTATGTGTATTTGTAGTCGAATCAGTGTGGAAACCTACCGCAGCCGAACTACTGACTGTGCTGATGAACCGTCGGAAGAACGCGGACACAGGAATGGACAACACAAATTTCATGCGATTCGGTATCAGTAAAAGGACGCGTTTCGACGATAAATAAAGAGCCTTCAGCGCGTGCGCTTCTTATTTCTGTAACGGCCATTGTCGGCTATTATTATTATTATTATTATTATTACTATTATTATCCCCAAAATAGTTTCATTGTAAATTATAAACACGACGTCAAAACTCGTATTTTATCGTTTGGTTTTATTTTTTAGTTATTTCATTGGTTTAAATAAAACTTTTTTTTTTTTTCTAAACATCTCATCACATAATATAATATTCGTATACAAAATTGTAATAAAAACAATATAATATAAATGATATATTATTACATTATAATAATGTCCCTACGTCAACGCACACACCTATATACTACGAAGGTATTTATTTTATTTTATTTAATATTATACAGTAGGCGAAAACGTATTTTATTACATGATACAATAATTATAAAATATTTGGGCACTGCAGTGAACGAATGGTTTTAATTTTTGTAAAACGTCAAAAAAGCAAAATTCGCAACGTTGTACAATCAATGGTAACAAACCTCATACGTGGTACACGGTATACGTACAAGTCACACTCACATTGTCTGAACACTTCCTGCAAGTACCACTGATAAATTAGTTAAAAAAACAACAATAAACACACCGTTATTATTATTATTATTGTAAACATTTTGTGCGATGAGTGGCTAATGTTCTATGCACTTCTTATGTTTATTAAATGTTTAGTTTTGACACTTTACATGTAGATTGTTTTTTTTTTTACTAATTTATCAGGTATAACATATATAGTTAGAAATAGAGAAAAAGGAGGAGAAAGATTGAATATCTACCATACGGTGCAGCAAAACGTTGTCTACAACACATGGACGAATCGTTATGGAAAATTATAGACTTATGGACATAGACAGAACATTAGGTATGATAACGCGTGAAATGGTGGAGCTTGTTACCAGAATCCGGCGCTATTAAAGCAATGTATTGGCTTTCAGTGCCATTTCTCTCACTCTTATGATAAAACTCATGTTATCTCTCTTAATCCGTTTAGCACGACCACTCCTTTCAGTCTTCAGGACAAATATGTCCTGTCTATTTCTATAAGTCTATGTGGAAAATATACTGACGATAAATATATAGACAGCAGCCCAAACTAAGCTAGGTGTACATAATATTTATTGGTGGTTGTTGAACCGGAAATACTTTTAGCCCAGTCTCCAGCGACTCACCATCAGATCGAAAGAAAAAATTTGAGACCGCAGGTCCCCGATGAGATCGTCACAAGGCTATAATAATATTAGGTATGTAATGTCACTGCGTTGCCTGTTATTTACAAAACAAACTACCTACAATGTAAGAACAAGTTTTTTTTAAACATATATAAATAATATATTTAAGTATAATATATAAAAAAAAAAATATATATATATAATTATTATTAATATTACGTATGTGTATAATAATTAAGCGTAAATTGAACTTACTTTTATATATACAATAGGTAGGTAATATTATAGTTATCTGTATTAATACCGACAATGCGAAAGTAAATACGTAAAGAGGAACTTTCATTATTGTTTTACACGAATAGTAAACAAACTTAGTAAACATATTATAAATATTATATATCTTGAAATACTTGTTAAATGGTTGTAACAACAATAAATCCACAAAATCTATAATAGCGATATATTTATGGGTTCAATGGAGGAAATAAACCATCGGGTTGTACAAAAAGAAAAAAAATTATGTCAAAGATTTACATACGATCCACTTGAAGATTTCATCGAGAAATTTTCCTACGAATTTTCTTAAAAATGAATCGTAATAATAACAAATTCGTCTATTTACATATAATTTATATTATATACGTAAAAGTAATAAAAATAAAAGGGACAAAGAGTTTAATTGTTAATTATTTTTTAACCGTCTTTTTCAAAAGATCTTAAATATATATCAATGATGATCGTTTAGCACGAATGATCACGAATTATAATTTGCTTATCACAGAAACGCTGATTGAACTCGGAGATTATTGATCGTCCTGACTTATAATAATTTTGTTCGGAACCTAAACACGAACTTATAAAATATAAGAGTTTTATATAGTACAAAAGAGAGTCACCATCCTATAATAATATTAACAAATAGTAATAAAAGATATAATAAAATTATCAATTACCTATGTAATAAGTAATAACTAACTATATAATAATATGTATAATATATATATATAAAAATAAAAGATGAGTAAGATGTCATTAAAACGAATCCAATACACCTCCTGAGAGTTTACTTGCATACAGATTTACCACCTGAAATCATTAATAAAATGTTCGATTAAATTATGATATAGTAATTATTAAAATTATTAAAATTTAAAATAATTAGAATAAACTAAATAATTTATCATAATGTGATACTATAAATTTTAAAAGCGTACCTAATACCCACAATATAATAGTTTTCATAGATCAAAACAAACATTATAGAATATATCAAATTTTTAAGTTTTTATTTTGAATATATTGTGAATTAATAAGTGTGTTTGAATTATTTAAACAATAAAAAGCGGGATTTCAATATAATTGAATAAAAATTTTTGGACTCGTTGAAATCGTCTGTCAATGCCATTCACATTATGTTTTACGTAAAAGTGCACATTACACACACAATACTACACGTCATTATTGACGGATATAGTATTATTGTTATAATGTTATATTACATGACGTACAATTGTACAAAAATAATTTTAGAGGTTGTTAAGACGTGTTGAGGTACTATATAACTGTGATTGGATCAATAGTGGTGGGAGGAGGAGGTAAGCACTCGTTAAAAATAATATCATAGACGTTTCTATTGCAATATAATAATATGTAGAATAAAATAATGTTATGACTTGCGAAAAAAGAGTTCGGGTATTCAGGGTACTCGTCTCGGTTCGTTCAACCTATCGTTGGTACAGGACACTAGGACAGTGCTGCAGGTATTCGTATGAATTGAACGCAATAATAAATCAAAAATTAAGAACAAACGCGGGGAAAAACGACTCTCGATATTCATAAAGGTATACTACACACACGTTTTAGAATACTGAGGAGCAATCCATTAACTGGGAAATAAGTGTACATAGGCAGGAAACGTATGAATAATATTATACTGAAACTAAAATGTATTCATCACTCGCAATGTCTTTGTATATATATACAAGACGTATAAAGTATCTACCATTCTACCGATAATATTCGACAAAAAACGTAAGTGGAATTTAAAATATTTTTTCGGGTGCGTCACTGACCACTACCGACTGATTGAACGTCCCAACACCGAAATCCGACCGTTGATAATATCGTAGCTTATACGGATGACACACACACACGCACATAGTTAATAATGTTTTTTTTTTAATCGTTTACCTCGGCATAAAAAAAACGTAATCGTGTTTTCGTGTTTTGATAAGAATCCAAGATATCTAATTTATGTGACAATAACAATAAACTACACGAGGAAAATAATTACGGAGAGACAACCTGACACATCTGTATAGGTACATAAAGTTTATTAAGTAATGTATTGATATTTGGTGTGCCGCCGTTTGAGGGGCACGTCAGGTGGGTAATGAGAACCACGGTGTGGTCCGACGTCATCATATAAACGTAAATCAAGTAAATAGTTATTAATAATTTTAAGTGACATCATTAGGTATACCTTGTATATGAGAGCGTACTGGTCTCTGGTCTGGACCGCTCCCGCCCTGCACCGCCGGATCGCGTACACCGTTTTCGGGACGTCGACGGTCCGCGTGAGTTCAAAATCTCTGATGGCCATGTCGCATGCGATAACCGTCCCCGTCCGACCGGTGCCGGGGCTGCAGTGCACCACGTGAGGGCCGCTGTTGGTCTTCATGTGCGATCTGGCCTCCATGACGAACGCCAACATTGCACCCGGGTCGGACGGCACACCTTGCACCGGCCAACCTCCATACCACAGGTGTGTCACGTCCCGCCAAAGGTTAGTCTCCAGGTTCTGCCGAAGAACAAGAAAAAAAACAATAAATATTAAGTTTGTTATATTATTATCGCGAGTAAACCTAACTGAGGCAGGGGACCGCGGAGTGTTGTAATCGTCGAAATTAATATTAGATACGTATATCAACAACTGCATATCAGACAATTCTGGACCAGAGTACCCACGTTTATTATACTACTATATTATATTGTAAACTATATATACTTTATTATACTATTTATATTATATTCATCCACAAGCGGATCTTATAGGTACGAAAAAAAAATGGTAGGGGCTGGTGCTAGATGCAAGATATAATATGAGTCTATATTATAAGTAATAATACCATTTAAAATACTAGTAGTTTTATAGAGTGATTTACATAATATACCTACCTATAAACTATTTACATAGCCACATAGGTACTGATGTACTTTTGCCGTATTCTTATAGAGACTAAAGTATGACTCACCAATTTTTAAGAGTTATAACATATAACTAATAAACGAGAAAGAGTATTTGAAAAGTATCTAATAGCCCCAGCCTCCCCTTTCCTTGAATCCACCCTATAGTCCCGTAGTTAAATGTCTTACGATGTACGATTAACAAGTATGCCTGTTATAGAATTATTATAGTTAAATCTTATAGGTATACCTTCAACTGTAAATTGGAGATGATAAACTTCTCCTTTACTTCGCGTTTCTTCAATGTTATTTGATAATCACCAAACAACCGGTGACAATCCAAGACTTCGGAAGGCGGTAAATAGTCAGCACATCTTTCCTATATAAATGTAAAGTAATTTTATATTAAAACATAATATTATAATATAGATGTAATGCAAACAGTAAAAAGCGTATTACATTGAATAAAATGGTTAAAATTATATTCCTAACGATCACTAGTCATAACTATCTATTAATCTATTACTATCGTATTCGTATATATCGTATGCTCTAGTATAAAACTATAATATTGATTAATTTATTTCGAGTTTAGAATTAGACATTGTTTTGTACACCCATAAATGAGGGTACATCATGTATTTACGTATAATTATTAATTTCTATCGAAAAAAATCGACAATAAATGCTTCATATACACCCGCTACCCGCACAACACAATTAACAAATAAATACAAATAAGGGCATTAAAAGAACAACTATAAAGAATCATGAACAATGTAATAGGCATGTTATAAAAATACATCACAAAAATTAAAATAATAATATTTGTTATACTATCTCCATTCAATTTAAACCAAAGACACATCATAATTTAAAGCTTAGCTTTTTCTAAAGCTTAGCTATAATTATATCTAATGAAAAATACTAATTACCTAGTCAATACATAGATATAATGTAAAAGTTTATTTTATAAATGACAATCATTTTTGTAAGTATAAAAAAATATAATCATAATGTAGCTGTTAGAAAATCCATAAATAGATAATATTATAACATAGATTATAGACAGACATAATTGTACATTCGTACATAAAGAAAAAAAAACATGAAAATACTCTACTTAAGATTTAAATACTGGCATTTTCTAACAATATTAACAATAACCTTGAAAATAAATCGTGATATGTCAAATAAATGTCAAACTATTTACTTTCGATTTAAAATGTAAATAATTTGATTTAATACATAAATTATTACTACAATACCCATATTTGTTGCATAATAATATAATATAATTAAAGCATTTATTACATTAAGACATTGCGGCTGTTGACTAGAATTTCTCGTATCCACTTTGTATTGTTAAATAATCACAGGTCACAGATAAAATTTAAAAAAAAATCCTTAGAAAACAGATAAAATAATTTATTGCCCGAGACCAAATAATATAGTGACGCTACATAACTAATTTATTATTATAACAGACCCTGTTTGCACGCTTTTTTAATTATCTCGACAATGATTAGACATTTTACCATATTAATTTTAAGTAATAAAAAACTATACTAAATATACATTTTTAACTACCTACCATCATTCAAGAAATCAAGTTACTTATTAAATGGAGTATATCTAATTATTCTAATTAATTATATCATCATTCAAGTATTTGTTGACGTATCTTGTATTATTTACGTAATTATACAACACTGATATAATTATATACCTACAAGTAAAATAATAATATAAATTTAAGATTTAAATTTTAAATTATCATAGATATTCATAATCTATACATTTTAATATTATTACCTAATAAATTTCCCAAACTATCTCTGAAAAAAATATTTAAAAACCATTTACATCATAAAGGTGATTGAATACATTTTGAAATAGTATGAAAAAAATATGATTTACATTATTTACCTTAATTTGGTTACTCCACAATTTGTTTTATTTAAATGAAACGAGTATCACAATAATTCTAATTAGATTCGAACTAAGTTAATTTTTGGTTTAACAGTAGGCAATTACTAATAAGTAATAACAACAATTGACAAATAAACCTAAATATTTCACATTTAGATGAAATTATCTTTAGAATACAATTTAGCTTTTGTTTAAATTTTGTTTTTTTAATTCAACTGAACAAAAAATATAATATAATTTAATTTAATTGAATACCATTATAGTTAACATGAACAACATAAATAGTAGTTATTAATTTATACGAGTGTCGAGTATTAAAGTACATTGTTCTCACACACGAAAACATAAGAAATAAAGAATTATTGAATCTGTCTACTGATGTGTTAACTGTTAATTAATATGTTATATTATTTCACATTTATATAGTTTATACGTCTTAATACTTTCGCATATGAGTCATTCTGTATTGACATTGTTTTCGATTACGTATTTACGTAGGTACTATCTATAATGGTTATTATCTTCTGTAGGTTTTATTTATATTCTGTGAAAATATATTCACAAAACACTGTTGTTCTTATAAGAAATTAAGTTGGTAAGTACCTAGGTATATCGCCATATCGTTCACTAGGCTTGTATAGTGAAAACATAATGGTATATACATAATATCTTTCATGTGAACAAGAAAAAAACACGTTTAACATAATATATTTGTGATGCACTCATGCCCAAAATGTTATGGGAAGTTATTAGAAATGTATATAATAAAATATAATAATTAAATTTGGGTATACTTTTACATTCTTAATTCATTTGATTGTGAATTTTTGTGGCAGTCTGCAAGAACTAATACTTATCATCGGAAACGCACAAGTAAGTATTTCAATGAAAGTCTGGTGTGTAATTTTGTATGGAATTTAAATGACTCAATATCCATTATACCATACCTACTTAAATTATTTTAAGATAGTATCATAATAGTATAAATCGAAACATTTTAATTGCATAGTAATAGTCACAGATATATTTTTTTTATTTAGTCAATAAAATTGTTTAGGTGATAAAAAAACCGATCGTTCTAATCGAATGAATACAAAAAACTTATAGGTAGTATTACATAATAGAATAAAATATTTTTTTGGTGTTTAGAAATGTATACAGTGTATATATTCAATGTCTTGCATAACTTGAACAAGGAATTAAGTATACATTTTTGTAAATAAGTATAATACAATTAAAATATGCTTGAGCAATATTTAAATTAATGTATTAACTTTGTAATTGTATATTCTATGGACTAAACTAGGTACCTAAGTATTCTAATTAATAATTGAAAGTTGATTTAATCATATCAGAATTTTATCATAACTGTGGATAATTTATTATAATTTATAAGTTGTAACATTAGCTGTTTACCAACTACCAAGAGCTGAATGAACATTTGTATATAATATATATTTCCACCTACTTATACACATGTACGATGTTATAACGGCACAAGAAATATAAAAGATTTACCAAAAATTATAATTTTCATAATAAATTATACAAAAATAATAGAAAGATTACCAATTTTATCTTTAACAGTGAGTTAATTATTGTAAATTCAAATAAAATTGTGAAAACACACACCAATAAATTCTATTCTATGAAATGTGTGTGACAACAATTTAATATGTGACTAACCATAGATATAACAGTAATTTTCTCTTAAACGTTTCCATATTCCTCATCTATTTTATAAAATATTTTAGCTCTTATACAGTCTAACTTATACTCATATTATAATATATAAGTTATAAGTTATAACTTATAAGTATATTATGTATATTATTATTAACAATACATATCAACTTCACAAATAATTTACACAAACGTCAAATTATCTGATATTATATTAAAATACAGTTTTGATTTAAATTTGGCCTGTTGTATCGTTAGACCGACCGAACGTTTTAACTTACCACTCCTTTCTCAGTCAAACTTGTGACCATAATGATGACTCTAGTATTTTGGTCCCAAATCATTTGCCAGAAATCAGGCACGGTGGACTGCATTGGAGCTTGACAAGCGATATAAAACTTGTCAGCACCCTTATATCCCTAAAACAGTGATAAACGTTTAGAGTGTATATTTCAAATAACTACACAGCCATATTATTAGTATATGAAACTGTTATCATACCTTGACAAAATTGGCATTTATGTAGTCCGAATTCAGTCCAGAACCACGTGGATTCAGCAGAACTCTCGTTTCTGGCATTGGTATGACATTGGCATAACGGTTTTTCGTTTCAGCACCCGGTGGCAATTCGTCAGGTTTCACTGTGATCACTGGTACATTGGAAAACTCCTCATCAATCGCCGGTCGGTCTTCCGAGAAGCTCACGAGCCCAGCAAAGTTCAATACGTGTGAACAAGCCGACTAAAAATAAAATACATTATAGTATATAAAAATCAAAACGTTCAATCAAATACTTGAGATAAATACATCTTTCAAAAAAATCGTAAAAATACTCCATCTTCTACTATCTCGTCTACTTGACCTACTGGCCCTGCTATCTCTTCTCGCCGGTACAGTACGCCCGTACTTTTGACGAAAACAACACCAATAGCACATAATTTATACATAAAATAATATTTTTAGGAGATTCCGAATTTACTATTTAACGGTGTATAGCGTACCATATGTTAACCCGGGCGTAACGAACGTAAACTAAACAATTTAATCCAAACCGAACATGTTGTTACAATATTATTTTTATGATCACGACAATTATTATTTAAAATGTATATAACGCATTGACGAACAGAAGTTTTTATCAATAGGCGACCTTTCTTTTTGACTAGCACACCGAGAAACAAACATGTCAAGGAACAAATCATACGGGAAGCGATAAAATAATTTATGTGTTGAATATAATATTGTATGGATAGGACGACATCTACGACAAGTGGGAGAGAAAACCATTTTCAACGGCGCATCGTCGTATAATAGTGTAATTGGTTTCATTAGTTCTCGTGCACGTACGACGTACATCTCAATTATTTTCTATGGATTAATAGAACAACGACGTGGTGATAAGTGGTTCAGTAGGCGAAACCTTTTGGGCATGCATATGTGTTCGTATGACAATTTTTTTTACAACGTTCATTTATAAACAACATTTTTTGATTTTTTTTTAAGTCGACAAAAAATATAATATGACTGACGGAAAACGAATACCGCCAATTCATGAAAAATTATAACTGTACCTAACTATGTGTAACGATTATAATATTATTATCGATCATCGGTAAGTTTTTTCCCGAAAATTAACTGTATACGATAATTATTGTATGTAATATTATATTGTTAAGGATTTATCTGATTATATTTACAAATATGGAGTTTAATATATTTTACGCGAACATGCAGTTTTGAATTTCGAGATCATAGTAAATTGTATAGGTTTACCTACAATGATTTAATGATCTTATCATTCATACTTAAAATATAATTAGTTGTTTATCAACTAGTAACTCTAAAATACACACCAATAAAGTTATAAAAATACCTATATAGTATATTGTATAGAATATTATTCAGTATTGTTCTAAATCGATAATGGGGAATAAATTAAATAATTTGTGTTATTTACGTAATACTAATTATATAGGTATGATACACTCTTATTAGTTATTTGTATGTTTATTAAAAAATATTAAATGTTCTACATAGTCCATATACAAAGCCAATTATCTGTCTCTTAACAAAATAAATATTTTTAAAACTTTAATCCAATTTAGTAGATCAATAAAAATTGATTATATGGCAAACTAAAGTATGTACATATATTAAGTTAACAATTTAACAAGATAAATAATATATAAGTCAAATAAGTACATTTTGAATAAAGAAATGTATAATTTATTATTATGTTGGTTTATAAAATATTTTATAAACAATAAATGTTACCTTCGCCAGAGTAGGTAAAAGTAAAAATAAACGTAAATATCTTCATTTTTTTTATCATTCAATTTTTTTTTATTAATATTTTGTATAATCAAGTCTGAAACGTTTTAATAAAATATGAAAAGTTTAAATTACAATTATTCAAGGATATAAAATGAATAAAAAGTGAGTTAATTTAGTATACCTAAGTATTTTTCATTTTATTTTACAATATGGATTCCAATAATATAATATAATATGAATTAGAATTAGAATACAACGAACATTTTAACGAATCCTAACTAATGTATTCAAAATATTAACTGCTTTTGTTATAATAAGTGGCTTCGTTTAAATATTATATGATTATACAAATCTTAATCTTGTAAATATTTTGATGAACCCAAGTCACGCAAAAATAAATTTAAACAACATTTATCACTAGGTGCTAGGTAGATATATGATAAAATACTTAAATGTATATGTGATTCGGACTATATACATAGTATTAAATTTCTAAATAAACTAAGATTGTAAGGACTAAGGATTTAATTTTTTTTAAAACCTTATAAAATTATAATCATATAATATATAAGTATATACGTTTATATATATATGGTTTTACACCGGCACAAATGTATAAATAAGTATTCACTATTAATCCACCACGCTATAATTGATAGCATAGATAATAATATATTATATGAATGGCACGAATAATATTGTATTTAGCCGATTAGGTATCCCATATAGGTAAATATTGAATACAACGAAAAAAAAAATACCTACGTACAGGAATTTTTTAATCTTTAATACCTAACTATTAAGTTGTAACTTAAAACAAGATCCGAATATGAAACTTCACGTTATCTTTAAGTCCACAAGGTAGGAAAACAACTAATTTAAGATGAATGTGGAATGAAAAAAAAAATACTTACAGATTCGTCGAAAGCAGGATTTCCATATGACCGTTTTGATGCTCTACGAGCGCCTTTTCTTCTAAAGCTGTTGAACACCGATATATTGTCCATACTATAGTCGTCCAATGAAACTGGAGTACACCTTTGTCCATAGTTGAATCGTTTTTGACGTTTGCGGACAATTATCTAAATTGTGTTCATTAACCGTTTAGATATCAATACTAATATAAAAGCTAAACCACAAACAGGTATAATATATATATATCAAATATTTTACTCACTAAAATCAATACAAGGAGGGTGCAAACACCGGCTATACATGATAAATATATGGCCGCCTTCACCCTTGGATTTTCAGTTTCATCCTTATCAATGTCAATTTCTATAGCTCGTTTCATAAACTTGGCTTTTATTACCTATATATATATTATAATTTTATTTATATAGTGAATTATTATTCTTGAAAATAATAGAATATTTTAAAAATATCATGTTTCAATGAAAATAGTTAACTCGAAATAAACATAATTATAATTCAATAAAATTCAATTATTATTTTAAATTATCATTATACGTATTACTTACGTTTGATTTGTAATCAAATGGATGGTTCTGTAGTAAGTTAATAAACTCTTCGTTCATAAACGTGTTATAATCACCATTACTGTTCAACAAGTAAAATTCAACTTCCACCGGACTTTTCTCATCATTAGGTTGAAAACAGTGTTTTTCGAAGACGTTAAGGAATTTAATTTGATTTTTCGAATGAACACTACAAAAAAAAATACATATCAAATTACAATATTTCGTAAAAAATACATTGTGATTGATTATCTACCTTTCGCTACCACTTTCAAATAGTTTAATAATAGCATCCTTAAGTTCGTCTTTGTTTTCACATACGTCTGCCATAGTCGAGTTAATCATAACGTTTAAATATGATTGAACGATTGGTTGATTTGGTCCCAAAGTAGTCGTACTCGAATCGACCACAGCTGGTTTTGGTCTTGAGGTAATTGAATTTGGCTTAATAGTTGTTGTGGTTTGTTTATTTGGTGATGTAGTGGTGGAAGATTGTGTGGAGGACGGCTTCACAGTAGTAGTTGTAGTAGGAGTAGTTATTTCAACTACTATAGGTCGAGAAGTAGTCGTTGTTATTTTTTGTGTAGTTGTTGGTATTGGAGTAGTTGTAGTTGTTGTTGGTATTGGTTTGAGTGTGGTTGTAGTTGTGGTGGTGGGTCTCAGAGTTGTCGTGGTTGTTGTTGTTGGTCTCGGAGTCGTTGTAGTAGTTGTGGTTGTTGTTGTTGTTGTAGTTGTTGTTGATGTAGTTGATGTTGTTGAACTTAATAAACTAGTGACTATAGGAACATCGTTTTCAGAAATATCAGATTCCGAAGTTGGTTCATTAACTGCCATGGGACCTTGTGAAGAGGATTCAAATGTTTTTTGGCCATCATCTCCTGCATCATCATGGCTGTCCGTTGAGTTATATTCGAAATCAATAAAAGATGGATCAGGAGTGTTGGACCAACTAGGAGCTTGAGAAGTATTCAATATGTCATTAGATGGTAGTTGGGATAATTCTGTTGAAAAAATAAACATTATTAGTTTTATAAACAATGGTAAAAAGTATAAATACAAAAAACTTACCCGATGAGGTTTTTTCTGGGATCGCTGTTACAACTTCAGTTCCTGCAGTAGAGCTAGGTATAGGATTCTCAGACGAAAACATATGTGTAAAATCAATCATTTCCAGTGAATCGTGATTGTCCATTGATTCTGTTATTTTATCATCTAACTTAGTTTTAATACTTTCTATATAATGTTCAGTAGTAGTCGAATGATTTTGGTTATTTAAATCAATATCATCATGAGAAATCGAAAATTCTATATCTGAATTACTCGATTGGACTCCAGTCGTTGTCGGCATTTTATTACTATCGTGATATTCTGAATAATCAAATAAAAGTCCCGGTGCTTTACTAAATGTTTCAGTAGAAGTCTGTACCACTGGTAATTTATGGTCTCCTACATCTTCAGTATTTATCGTTACCCCACTATTATGTAAAATGTTTGATGGGTCCGTCGATAGTGTTGTAAATTCAACTTTTGTAACTTCTATTTTCGGTGCGGTTTGTGACACAGGGATTTCAGACGATGTAAAAATATTTTGTTGGACATCTGAAGTATTATTATTTTCGAAAATTGATTTATAAGATGTTACTAACAACAAATTAGAATTTTGAGATTCCGTGGGCGTTGTAGATGACGATGGACGCAATGTTTCAATTACTGTAGTTGCATTTTCAACATCAGGCTTTTGAGATCCATATACTTCGTACTTATTTTGATCAGTGTCACCACCAAAAACACTCATGGTAGAATCATTTATATTTGGTATATGACCCGTTGACAACATTGAAATTGTATGTATTAAAGATTCCGTCGATGTAATTTCCGGAGTTGATCGATTAGTAGTACTCGATTCACTCAATGATACGTATGTTTCAGGCGTACCTGTAAATGTCTCGTTGGACTCCCCAGAGGCTAATGCACCGTTTGAAGTAGAAGTTGTGTTTAAATTGTCTTCGTTTGTTTTTTGCAATCTAGTAGACCAAGTAATGAACGGTTTAATTTTAGTAACTGTTTCTTGCACACTTGTTACATTTAAAGGTTTCTTGAAAATTCTATTGGTGTTATTTGGCGCTTTTAATGATGCCAAAGCCCAAGCTGTCGCTGTTGGTGGAATAGGCTGTTGAGCTGCTGACCCTTTTGAAGCAATCACTTTAATTGGTCTCATTTTATTTAATTGCACACTAGGAGAGCCGACTTCAGCTGTATTGTTGTTGGCTATTATAATTTCAGGCTCCGTTACATCTGGTTCAAACGGTTTTGTTTTAATTGTAGAAGACATTATTTTTTGTTTTAAATTTAAATTTGATCTAATTGTGGGCCTACGAGATGCTTCAGTTGAAGTTCCAAAATTTGGATGGTGAGTAGCAATCAGTGGTGGTTTTTTGAACTTTGGCCTCTGCAGTTCAATTTCAGAATTATCCATTATTGTAGTAGTATCAATTAAATCATCAGCTGTTGAAGTCGAAGCAACATCATCTTTAACGGTTTGATCAATTGGTTTAACTCTAATAGGTTTTTTGTGACGTAAAATTGTCAAAATTTCTGGAATTTCTGAAGTTCCTTGTTCATTTTGGAATCTCGTTTTCCCCCTATTTGTCGTAACACCTTTTAATCCATCTAAACGTTGTCTAGTTTTTCTCTCTCCATTATCGATGGGTCCTTTTTTCGTCAAACCATCGAATGATGTGGTAAAATCAGAATCATCACTATCGGTGACATCTTCAGGCTCATCATATTTTGTGAAGCTTGACGAAAACGAAGTTTTAATTTTATTGGTCGAACTGAGACTACTTCTTATAGTAGTTGGACCGGTTTCATTGAATCTGACTGTAAAGACTTCCCGGTATTCTTCGTTTTCTTTTAAAGGTTTAATTATAAACTTACGTTTTTCCATAAACTTTTCTGTAGTAGTAGCACCATTACTTAACTCATCTTCAATTTGCTCTTCTCGAACCGTAAGGGTAGGCTTTTGTGACGTCGTAGCTTCAAAATTTTGTAATTTTGTAACTTCCGATAGTATGGAATTCTTCGTTGCATTGTTGGTACCGATGCCATCTTGGCATAGGACTAAGGAAATGCACGCCCAAATCCAAACTAAAACATTTCAAATATAATTGACATTTTCTACATATATTGTGTTAAGAATAATTAGGAAGAACACATCGTAATAAATAATTTTTATTATTATTATTTTACCAGTATAAAATAAGCTTATTATTATTTTTATATTGGTATAAAACTTATACAATAATATAAAGATGATATATTACCTATCCACCCTGGATGAAACTTCATCTATACAGTTGAGTCGTAAGAGTATCCAATAGGGGACATCGTTTGATACCGATGGTCATATTTAACCAAGTTTGTTATTAGGACACATTTTTGTACCTGAAAATTAAAAATAATTCATTAGAATTGTTCAAAGGAATTAATTAAAACAATCGATTTAAACATTTAATTAAATTTAGCATAAAGAACATGTAGGATGCATGTATTCAACTATGATACAATAAGTAACTAATGTTTCAAGAAACCAATATGGTATCTATAGATATAATAATATATATTGTATATTAATGAAATTACTTAATTATTAAAAATAGGGCTATGGACTTCTAGAAGTTTTGCATATTTTTAAAGAATCATTAAAAACATAGCTAAGTATTATAGAAATTTGTTTCATAACGATACGAGTTTATATTTAAGATTTAAAGTTGCATATTTTGCATACTTGACCATTTTTCATTTATAATTGGATATTTTTAAAATTTTTTTTATACAAAGGTATATATTTTGTAATTTAATAAAGAAAATCAAATTTTACGTAGATTAATCTGGACCCTGAGATAATAGTATGATGATTTATAGAAAACTAATATTTTAAAATTAGTGTTTATTTTCTTCGCCGATCACTCGTATTGTTACTTATCGGTACACTACACGCGTGATTCCCTAAAACTCGATGTAAGGAGAAAACAAGTCTAAAAAGAAAATCAATTATTGGTTACGCACAGGTTTTTTATTTTAAATTACAATTTATAATTTTGAAAATATTATCTAGATATAAAATAAAAAGGTTTTATTCAATCCTATGATTTTTTTTTTAATGCGTATTATGTTATTTAATATTACGTATTATGTTACTTTAATACAAATTTATTGATTCTTTTGGGCATAATCGCATGTATATTTTAAGGTTTTTTAGGGCATGAAGTCCCCAGCCCTAGTTATAAATAAATATATAACTGTATGTATCTGTAAAATATTATAATTAAAAATACATCCTAAAATACCTTTCACAATAAGTTATAACCTATATAGGCATATAGCTGATTTACCTATATTAAACTCGTATCATTATATAAGTATTAAAAAAAAGACCTTGTGATAAAAAAAAAAATTATTCACTAAAAATATAATATTATATCGGAAATAAAACAGTCCAAAATAGTAATGAAAAACTGTTTCAATGCTATTCAATTGACCCTGGTTAACATATTAGTCAAACGTCCGCAATTCAAATCATGCAACACATTGCCGGAAGCTAACACGCCTCCTTTTGTTAAATTTTTGTCATAAATGTAACTGATCGTATAAAATGTCAACGATGGAATTAGACAAAACACACACACACAAATAATTGTGATAAAATATTTTAAGCAATATAAAGTAATGTACCGTCAGAAAATGCAGGAAATAGTTTTAAAAAATATGTTATTCAAGAGAACTATTTTCCAAACATCAAAACACATTTTTTTTTTTTACATAATAATAATTATTATTATAATAAGGTGTAATAGGTGTATACTATATATATATTTTCTAAGTGACTGTTAAGTATTTTCCGATACAATTATAGGTAGGTATTATAAGGTAATGAATGTTAGTATTATATTCTTAAATTGTTCACTTTTAACTACGTTCTGAAAACAAAATATTAAAATTAATGTTTAGTTGGGCTGTAATTATAATTAATTCACATTATTTTTATTACCTAGTCATTGTTTTTTTTTTTTATTATGAAACATGTGTTTTAGGCGTTTAACCTAACTATATTAATGTCCACTAAACTTAAATTATTTCTGAAATAATAATAATAATAATAATTAGTTATAATAATTGTTTTTAAAACATTGATACCTACCTTTATAATGTAAAATGTATTATTTTCATTTAGTGATAATAATTAAAACTTAGATAATGAGTTCATCAGTGAGTCTATACCACTCTAGTCTCGTTGATTCGTCATCGTACCAGTGTTATTCATGGATATATAGACACACAAGTGAAACATTTGAACCGAAAAAAGTAGGGATACCCAATCTAGATCTATAAGAATTTTTTGATTTTTAGAGCGTAAAAAGAAAAATAATTGTTTACAACTGGACTATGAGAGTATTCATCAAAAATACTCCAATAGCACATAATGATGAAATAAATCAAAAAAATTCAAGGTGAATGGACATGATCGGTATGTGGCTTTTTTTATCTTTTAATATATAACAGTCAAGAGTATTGTTACCTAATAATAGGAAAATCGACATTTTCGTGAAGATGTACTCGTGTGAATCCTAATTTATTTGTGTAAAATCTATACCTATTAACATTTTTCTACAAACATACTTAACAAAAGTTTAATATCGGATGAAAATTAAACAAACCCGGTTTTATGTCTTTACATTATTTGTTCGATTGAAATGTTGACATTATTCACATCTGCATGACTGCATAATATATTAATATCTATATTATATACTTGTATAATTTACAACATATTTTATTTCAATATGCTGGTACCTACGTGTTTAGCAACTAAAATTATAAAATGATACAAAATATTTTATACTGTTTGGAAGTATTCAGATATATTATTATATTTCATAGTACATGGTTAGACAATATATAATGATTTGTCATTGGTGAAGTATCATATAAAATAACTATCACATATGTACGATTTACCGAGTACTTACATTAGTATTCCCGAGATCAACTCTTTGTTGATGACAGAACACGCCATAATTTTTCCTATTGTTTCAATAGCTCCACATAGAGAATTTTTAGTTTTATCATTTACACGAATAAAACAATGTTAAGTTTTATTTAAACTCAAAACAAAGCCATATTTTTATCAAATTCTTGTGATAATATGTATGATTTAGAGAATACTTAGTAGTAGTGTAGTATTGTAATAAAAAACAATTAAAGACCAAATATTGTAGACAAGTAGGTCCTATTATAGTAACCTATACCGAAACCATTAACACACCCATAGCCAATTTTATAAGTGGTAGTATCATACTGCATTTTCTACCAAGTTAAAAAAAAAGAAAACGCTGAACTAATATAATATTATTATAACTTTGTCGTTCATTAATAAATTATGTGCGTCATACATAGCTGTAGTGTAATTCAATAGATCATTTCACTTTTATTATTTAAAAACGTAACGCACATAATCATAATCATCGTCTACTGACATTTTTTTACAGGTCAACATACTATATTTTATAAACCCAAGTTAAATTATACACAAGCAATTTGCCTCAATTAATATTATCAGGTCGGAACATGCAAATACCTACGCTTGTATAAACAATATAATATACATATATATTATATACACAATACACTGCATACACTAAAATATCACGAATCGTTATAATACTCCATTAAATGTATAAGTGTTTCACAAAAATATCCGACGTTTATCACTTAAAATAGAACTTTTTCGTAAGTGTATTAAAACGTTTTAAGGGTTTATCACGCTGACATTTTTGTAACAACACTCGCGTTTTGCTGTAATTGCTGAGCTGACGCCGCAACAAATTATGTTTTACTTTTAATGGACTAAGCAGAAGGAGTCGAAACGTCAACTGTAGTCTAAATCTTAAATAGTATATAAGTACCTAATACCTAGTATTTATAATCAATGGTAACATAGAGTTTATAGACTATAGCGTATAATGCACGTCATGATTACATTATTGTACAAGTATCCATATAATACCTAACCTAACCTAATCGTAATAATATATGTCAAATCTTAACACTTAAAAACTACAAGTCGTATACCTTATAATGAATCTAAAAGTTATAGTATGTATCTCAAACTTCTATCTTACAATTAGCCTGTATGAGTATGTAATATACTAAATAGTAAATAAAATATACCGTAAACAACAACAATATAATATACTGTAATGAAATAGGCACTACCACAATAAATATAAAATACTTATGTTTCACATCGATTTTTGAGGACTACCTACTATGTTTATATAATAAAGGCGTAAGTGTGTGATGGCACGCGCCAAGCAGGGTAACAACTCACAACACGGTCGCTAAGGAAAGTCCGAGAACATAATAAAAAAAATATACTTTTAAAGGTTTCAAAACGTTGGCGCAGGTTTTTATTGAGTTTTTATTTTTTCAAATAATTTGAATACTGTTATATTATTGATGCAAACTGTGACGATACGACAGCGAGCGATGTGTTTCCCGCATATTATAATTTGTAGTTGTAACACACCAGTATGGGACAATTGCCACACATTTCCTGAATGGGGAAATATAATGTAATATTATGTTAAAATGTTTTTGTTTCTTGCATATATAATATAATTGTTAAATATTAATATTAAAATTTATATTAAAATGGTATAAAATTATATAATATTGTGTATCACTCGATACGTTTTTACGAATACTCTAATTCGGTTGAAAGGAAGCTGAGACAGCCCGTGGTGCATAGACTCATTGGTGGTCACACCAACAGACTTTAATTATATCACATATTAAAATATAATATATTTTAATTTATTGTCAAAATAGAAAATTCACTTTCGTCTTCGTACAGAACCAAACCTACCGCTGTAGATACACTATTGTGTACATAGAAAATCGCACACTCGCACGCTAACATTTCCTCAGTTAAACGTTTTAATATAATAATTACACCTTAAAGACGTGTTCACGGCACGCGTTCCAACGTGTGTGAGAACGACCTTGAGTGCTGCACACATGTAAAACACCAGTAACGATTGCATTCTACTCGAGGAACCCGCACCGGCATAATAAGACCTACAGGTACCTGGTACCTTACTAGCGCGCTGGTGGGAACATAAACCGTCAAGGGCAACGACTTTTTTTTCCCCAAACGAACAAATCTCGGAATATGCCACCGTCGCTGTGGCTGCTGGGTAACGGGTTATTTCATATTATAGTATATTAAACGGCGTGGGCGTATATATAGGTAGCATGCAAGCGAAACTAAACCACGTACATAACAATGAATTGCAGCTGGTATCTCCTAAAACGTTTTAGTTGGACCGCAATGACGTCGCGTCAAGGTATAGTAATATACTAATATGCTATGTATAGATATCTAAAATATATGTATGCATAAGGTTGATTTAAAATTAGGTATAGCGAGGCTGCAAGATCAACAGAATATTATTACGTGCAAAATTACATATTTTTTGGGGAGTCAAGTTGCTAAGATCAGTAATTTTTTTTTTAACTCTTTTTTATTATACAGTGGTGTATATATATTTTAAAATTTTAAAGTTTATTTATTTCATGTATAATAACACTCGAAAATATTGTTAAAATAGAATACGTTGACACTCAAAAAAGATTATGATTTTTAAAGTTTGAAAAACTTGTTTATGTAAAACATAATAAATATTATTATAAATTTTTTTTTTTTTTAGGATTGAGGCTTAAACTACTTATAAACCTGTGGTATTGTGGGGGAGGCTACTGTAGATTTATTTACACGTGTGTGTTTGTTTTTGGCTGAATTTTTGATTTAGGCATACATAGGTATCTGAAATGCCCAGTTGAGAGATGGCGGCCCCTCTCTTCAGACAAATATCTGCCCGGAGAGAAGTGCCGCACGTGATCGAGGTTCGAACCGGCGACGGTGTGTATTGCAACGGGTGCCTTAGTCCACTCGGCCACTCTGCCCCCTATTATACATTTATAACTTAATAAATATAGTAGGTACAATAAAGTATCTAATATTATAGTATAACAATATTAATATACCTATATAGGTTACCCATAAAGGATAATATTGGATCTCCATGTGTTTTGTTTATTAGATTCCCAAATCAATTTTAGTGCTTATAAAAGTATATAATATATATTCTATAGGTATATTCGAAATTGTATTTAAAAAAAAATGTATTTAGTATAAATTGTTTAGGCACTAATAATTCTTAATCCAGCTCTGAGTAGGTATCTATTATATAGCACTATATAGATGTACACTATACAATATACAATATAATATTATGTCTGAAGTATTTACTGTTTTCCTTTTTAATTCAACACTGTTTTGTCCTGATCTCCTGGAGATTTCGATACATTTAAGCATGATTATTTAAATCACGACAACCGTGGTATAATAGGTATAGCTCCGGGTACATAATAATTATACTCCTTCTCTCTATAATAGATATATATATTATGTGTGCAATGTATATTTATCTATCCCAATTTTGGATGACGGTGACGTTACGGTCACACGTATTTAAGAAATATGGGCGTTTACAGCGGTAATAATAAAATTGTGCACACAATACATTTAATTATCCGTTATTTAAATTAGCTTTCAATTTTATTGACTAATTTTTTCACGGTAAAATCGTCAAAATTCAGTACGTATACTGAAATCTGTGAGCAAATATTAGAGAACGGGACGCATACCTATTTTATTCTAATAGTATATACGAAAGGTAATCCTAATAATATTATCATCCGGAGCAACGGTATGGCGACGTAGTCTATTCAGCGGCGGCAGTATTATAGGTGTATACCGGCCGGCTGACCCACTTTCATCTTCTAGAGACCGAACAATAATAATAACAACACACAAGAACGACGGTCGTCAGCCAAACTATTCGCGTGCGGCCGTTTGATTCTTATTATGATTTCTATACACACATCGAACACGGACATTCTCGCTACGGTGTCTTATCTGTCGGGTGGATATACATACCCACATGATATTATATTATTATGTTAGCGAAAAAATGCACGAATAGCAAGCCTCGAACTAGTGAAATACAACACACTCAACAAATCAGTTATCACTTATCACGATATAGGTACACTTAAAAATAGATGATATGATTGTAAAAGTAAATTGTAATACAAAACCGCATATTAAAATTGTATATTGTGTATAACCTATTGTTTATTGGTAACCCCGCTTAAACGTTTTCTATCAATATCAGAATATTATGTTTTCTTAACCTTTTTTTATATTAGGTACCTCTAAAACATCCCAAAATCGGTCAACTTACAATCTAGGTTCTTAATAACAATTAAAATTATATTTAAGGACACCTGCTAATACTACAAATGTTCGTTTTTCATTATGACATCAACTACTAAAGCTTATCTAATATCTATAAAACCCTATCGTTACGTTGTGCATTATATTGTCCATGAATTGTTTTCAAAACATAAACTAGTAAACAAATATTACATCGAACAAATTATGTTTTGCATAATACTAAAATAAAGTCGTAAAATGAGCATCTGCTGTATTTACGATTTTAAATAATGTAGGACATATTATTTTTTTTACATTAGGCAACTGTTGATATCGTTAAATTTATATTGATACGTAAAAACATGTTGTGTACTTGTATGATGGATAGAAAACAGACAATTTTAGACAAAAACAAAATATATCTAAAATGTATAATAATAATTTAAATAAAATGATATTCAAATTAATCATAAAAATTAATTAATGTTCTAAAATAATAATAACCAATTCACTAGTGGTGGATCTAGGATTTTTTTTATGGGGATGCTAAAGTTAACTACTATACTCCATCTTGATAGCAAGGCCTGTTTTTAGTTCTCAAAATGAATATGCTTAATAATCAAAAGGCAGCAATTCGATGGTCTTTTTTTGGGGTGCGACTCTTTTGCGCACATTTACCTTTTTTACGGCACGTTTGCGCACAAAATCACAACTCGTTTGCGCACACATATTTTGGGTTTAAATTATAAAGGTACAACTCATTTGCGCACATTTCACTTTGAGCAGAACAGCACATTTCTCTTCTCACTTTAATATAGGCTTAGGACCATCTGTTTTGTACAGATTAAAAATATGCATGTCGTGTGTATCTGTTCTGAATAAAAATATATTATTATACAATTAATAAGAAGTAATAGTGGTTCTATGCGTGTTTTTAATTTTTAAAATTTTATATTTTTTTATTATCAACTAACCTCACTACATCACTCAAGGAACATTTTTTATTTGTACACCTAAAATGTAATGTGTATCACTAGATTTTAAAGTTCGAAATTCTCTTTCAAAAATATCACAAATTTCGATATCCATAGTCACTAGTCAGTAGGTAGTACCGCTTTCTGGAGAACGACTGCTTAAAAATATTATGTTTAATACACGTCGATTATTTTCAATGATGATAATGATATATTGAATATTGATATGCTGATGTACTGATAATTTGTACCGATAATCAATTACTTAAGTTAGTCCAAATTTAAAAATATAAAATATATGTTATGCAGTGTTTATGTTGTGCGCAAACGAGTCGTCCGTTTTTAGGTTAACGACGGTATTCGTTGTGCGCAAACGAGTCATCGATATCTAGGTAAACAATTTGGATTGTGCGCAAACGAGTTGCACCGCTTTTTTTGGTACCAATTTTGTTTATAAATGTCCCCAGCCTACTGAAAAATACATGTTGTGTAGAGCATTTGTTTTCTAGGAAGCAACACGCCAAAGGGTTCTATACACCCTAGCACCCCCCCCCCCTCTTCTGGATCCCCCTCCTGCAATTCACTATTTATAAGTAAATAAGAAAAAAATTCTTCAGAATTACAACTTACAAGTGTTCATAAAAAATATATTAAGTACCTACTTACATAATATGGATATATAAAACAAGCATACTATAGGCACTAAAAATAGTAACCGTGGCTAATATACCAAGCATAAAATCAATGAATATTTCAACAGTAATAAAAATAGGTTATCGACATAAATAATACCTATACATAATAGTATACTGTTTTTACTTTTTTCAAATGAAATCGTTAAAAAAAAAATACATTGAAAATATATTTCAATATAGGTACAATATATCCAAAAATCAGAAGAATAAAAATCATAGTAAAATATTCTGTTAGGGTGTCAGAGCGTACAGCAAACTCTCATAGGGAATAATAATATTATATTTTATTAACACAATGGCGTATTCAAAACATTTAAATTAATTTTATGCTATTGCTTGTGTATAGCTTATACCATATTACTAACAGTATAAGAAATTACTATAACAATTAATAGCAATATTATATTTATATGATAATAAACTGATAGAAAGTCTTCACACAGAACCGTTTTTCGTATGCAACGATTTAACTCATACATTACCGTGACTTACTCAATGACGCCGTATCTACAACTAACACCTAGCTACTGTACGGTAGAACGGTTACCTACTTTACAGTTTAGGTTACCTCTTTTTTAATTTAAAAATGAATATCCGTAATTCATTTTCTCAATATTTTGGTCACCCGTCTAGCACACACATGAAATATATTTTTGCAAAAATAGTTTAAAAGTAAGCAATAAATTAATATATATGAGTGTATTTAAAACAATAATATAAAACACTTGATTGATATAGTATATTATTTTATCATAACATTGAAGTGGACATCTTATCTGCAAAATCATTTTATACACGCTGAAATATATGTATACTTCAGAGCCCTTGTTGGCTGCATGGCCTACATTTTTAAGCCCAAGCTCATCAAAAACTTAATTTTACTTATTGATTCCTCTACTACAGCTAATGGATAATATCTAGTCAATTAATTATATTTTAATCTCTAGCAGTCTAGCCCGTTCCAAAAATGTTTATTTAACGGATTTTCATTTAAAGTTCAAACTGAAACAAGTAAACACAAATAACTCGTTTGTGTTTCGTACATTTCGATGAAGCGTAAAAACTCGTTTTAGCTTGTATAATAATTTAACCTTGATAAACCATAAAATCTAAAATAAATAATAATTATATCACAACGAAACAAATAAGTATAAATATATAAATGCGAGTTTATAAAAAAATTAATATTTTTTGGTACCTAAAACATAATCGAATAAAATAAAACACTCGACTAACTCTATAGTCGATTTGAATTAGATACGCTGTCTCAAACATTTATGTAGTTGCAACACGTGCCACAAGAAAACATATGCACATACTCAAGTTTTAATTTTGTTATACCAAGTAATATAATATATTATGAACATAGAACGTATTATAATGGTTATGTATAGTAAAGTAAGTAATGTTATGACATGAAAATTGTAAATTGCGTCTCTACGCTGCTATAGTTATGTATGAAAATCAGCCCTTCACAATCATGTATTGTTTAACGGGGTAAGACAATATTACTCAATATCGGTCATTTATAGGTAGGTAACTATTTCTCAATAAAATTACGCAACACATATTAATATATGTATACACGAGTTATTCAAAATATGTAAACAGTGTAATAGTTATTGTTAGCACTTGGCATCTACTTATATAGGTACATAAGCTGTTATAATATAATGTATATATGGGGGGACGGAGTGGCAGAGCGGACTATAAGGCGTCGGTTGTGACGCACACAGGCGCTGGTTCAAACCTCGGTTCACGAAAGGCATTTTTCTTCGGTCAAGTCACGGATTCCGGAGAGAAGTGCCGCCATCCCCCACCCGGGCATGGCAAATACCCACGGGGTTCCCACTAAAAAAATCTGCCAAAACGACACACACACGTGTTTACAAACCAACAGTACCCTACCTACCCTCCCCTACAAACAAAAAAACAAAAACAAAAACAGCTAATGGAAATAGTTGTCGGGCTTAATGATCAATGAAAAATAAAAAAAAATAAAAAATATAATGTATGCAACGAAGGCATGAAAGTGAGTTGTCATATTTTTTTAACCTGCAAGCATGCTAATGGAACATATTTAATTTTTCTGGTGACACATAAGACATAACGGTCTGCATCTTGGTTATAATTTATTTTAACATGAGAATACAAAATTATAATATCAAACAAATATCAATAAACAATGATAAAATATTTGTAATATCATAACATTATGCCAATTAACTTATCCTCTGCAGTTACCTACTATATATTTTTTTTGCCACTGCGCTATTAATAAAATGTTACAAAAATAAATAAACAATATTAAAAGTGAAGTAATTATAATAAATAATAATTATAAGCCTCTACATATGGGTACTGGTGTACTGCTGTCTCCCAAATGATGACAGTTTTACGGGATCCATTTACTCGTAGGTACTCTGTACATTTAACGAAAATAATAATGTTATAGGTATTACAATAATATTTTAATGAAATACTTTTGTCGAATACCTGAACAAAATAAAAAAGACAAGATAATAAAAGGACAAAAGAAATTACCGTGGCCAAGCATATTATATCTATACAATGTACATGACTATACTATAAAGGGTGAAACAAAATATTATACGTAGGTACACAAGATATTATATACCAACATTATCAAGACGGGTTTCAATGTTCGATAAAGGTAGAAAATAAAATACTTTACAGAAAGGATTTTTTTAGAGGGCGTTACATTACATGGCGGTATAAAAAATAACAGGTCCACGTCACAGCTCGATGGCCTATAAACAAAGACTAAAAATAAATTTTGATATTTTGTATTAGTATTATTTACCAAGCCTAAAGTCCCAAGTACTCAACACTCAAGCGTTAACATATTATCAATCGTATAAGATAACGGCCATAATATATGATAATATTATATACCATACCTATACCACTAAAACATTTAATACAATTAGATATCCATGACTAAAAAAATATTATTAAGCTAAATATTGACTTATGATGATGACATCACAAAAACAGTGAAACCCAATATTTGTTCCGTAGCGCAAAACGTAAAGGAAAATCGGTATAGAATAGTTCCGATTATGTGGTTAGGATAAATAGGGTTACAAGAGTATTATTTTTTATTGAGGTATCCGATTCTCTCCAATGTTTGAAATCAAATTAATATTTTTCCAGTCATGATTTTAAAACGGATCTCAAAGAATTATTCTCTAAAAATTAATATAGACATGATTACATTTATAAACTAAAATGTATATTTTTCAACTATTAATAAAATTAAATAAATTTCAAAACGAGCAATTAAGTCGTTATTCAATTTAAATGTGGAGGTAAATAATTTTGTTCGTAATATAAAAACGTGTTATTTAGGTTCAGATTGATAAATCCTAAATTGATACTAATTTAATTATAAACATATTTAATTATTTATTTAATAAAGTGTCCGTGCTGGCTCAAACACATTACATAATACTAAATAACATAATAATACAAAATATCTATAAATAAAATATACTTAAATAAGTATTACAGTTGTTAATAACAAAAAAGAATTTAAAAGTACAATATTGGTAGGCACACGTGAGGTAATTACTTTAGGGAGAACATACTTTTTAAATGAATATATCTACGTTACTTAATTTGAATAAAATGTCAAGTCTTTAACTTATAGTTTTAGTTATTTCAGTATAATAAAAAGAACTTTTATAAATTTATAAATATGAAATCGGACTTCTGAAAACATACTGACAATACTCTGTATTCCAAAATGAACACAAATAATATACCAAACCCAGATGTATGTAATATTTAAATGTATACACAGGCCCAGATTGGGCGGGCGGGCTATCCGGCAAAATCAGGTGAGCAGTTAAAAATTCGAAATAATTGGTTCGATGAAATTTTGTATCAGTGTAAATACCTTTTCTATATTATATTTTAAACATCAAAAATGTGATAACCTAACAAAAATCTTTATCTTCCGTTGAATATTGATACAACGATATCAAATGAAAAACAATGCTATTCACATAAAAATGGTTGATGAAATTATAGATTTTGCATCTAAATGGCGTAAAATTAAACAACTTGTTGATGACGATGACCAGGAAAAATAACTACAGTATGATGATAATGAGGATAATGAGGAAAAATCTGATGAAAACAAAAATAAATGTGAAGATTGCATCGTATGTTCTTTTAAAGTTTTACAAATCTACAATTTATATTCACTTTATATTATAAAATAATATTAATTTTATTTATTTTATTCAAGTTTATTTTTAGCGTACGTATAAGTTTATCTTAAAACTGTCTTGCACACAAGTACGTTGCGAAACGACATTTTCGAAGTTAAAGTGTATACGAAATAGACTCAGAAATTATTTATAATTTATTGCAAGAAAAATGTATACATTTTTTTTAATGAATACTTATTGAGAAAGACTTAGATTTATTAATTTTTTTAAATAAAACAATATAAATTCAGGAAAAAAAAATATTATATTTTCTTTAGTAAATACCTATACTTAAATTACACATAATAATGTTTTTACGCCTACGCATAAGGTAACAAAATAAAATATAATAAAATAAACAGAAACCATACCTGAAGGCAAAGGGTAAATATAATAATATGCAATAGTGAGATAATTAAAGAAATTTAACTACTTATTCAATTTTCAATTGATATGTTGATCCAAAATGAAGAATATTTAATAATGTTATAATGTATAAGATTAAAGCCTAAAGTTATTACATTTCGGAAATATATAATTATATTCTTAACAGTGGAAATTATTTTGATTCAACTTAAGGGTTGAGTAAGTATATGCATTGAATTTTTTAAGAGATGGATAGCAAAAAAATATAATTTTAAAAAGCTCATAACTTGGGTTCAAAATTAAAATATAAAAATCTTACATATAGGGCCCTGGATAATTTTCATAACTTTAAATTTGATAATAGATTGATTCATTCTGATATAAAAAAAAAGAGAGTAAATTGGATTCTATACCTACTAATTATAAAATTGTCCATGTTATTCGTTATTTAGACGAAAACAATACTTGCGGTTACAACTTACAATAGGTAACCCCTTAAGCGTGTTCAAAAATCTGGGGGTTTTTTCTCCTGAATAAAAAACTTCAACAAGAATGCAATATTAAAGTTAATTTTGTGAAAGATATGTATATTATTTCTTTTTTCTTTTGAAAATTTTTCAAGGACTTATATTATATTATAGTGCGATGGCAAGAACAATATTTCCATTGGCAGGGAGCGCGATATGGATTTAATTTAACTTCTACTTTTATACGATATTAATGCCCATGACTAAGGGATTTTAATAACTAATTTCCTTGTAACAAATTTGCACAATAGGTACCTCATTACCGCAACGATGTTTAAACGCATACACATTATTCATATGTAACCAACACGTCATATGAAAATATACCTTGAGGGACAAGACGCCAAGATAGCGTTGAAAATGGGAAACGTGGGAAACTGTTGACAACCATAAAGGTTATGTTCCGACACGGATTACGGGTGCATTATAAAAATTGTATATTAATACAATTTTCCAACGCATATCCACTAAATGATTGTATAGTGTATAAACTATCTCATAGACTATTGTCTATATAATAATGCAACCAAATGAGAGAATGTAAATTAATTTAATAACCACGTCAAATCTGCAGTGTAAACATTTTCCAGAAATAGTTTACTAATAAAGAAAAATTATTAAAATTAATTCCATAACGTATGACTGTCCATCAATGTGAAAGTGAAACAAAAAATTGACTCATGTGCAATAATATGGTGCGTGCGGAACACTATAATATATATTATTATAACTCAGTGTATTTATTACAGTTTTAATATCAACACGAAATCATTAAAGAAACAATAATATATTTGAGCAGGTTTAAGGTTTATGAAATACGTCATAATTAAAATGTACTATATTGTTAAGTCTTCAGAAAACTGTTTTATTTATAGGACAGGTATTAAGCAAAGCGCGTCATTTTGCGCTTAAGTACAAAACCCAAATAATTGTATTATAATACAATTTCAAAACAATATTACAAAACAAAGATTATAATATTATATTATTATATGTATAGACATATAGTACATATTATTATATAACGTATTTAAACCAGCCTAATTTCAAATATGTAAATTAATACTTTAAATTATTTGTAATGTTTGGTTTTAATTACCACTACATGAATATAATAATGAATACTTTTTACTTTTATCCAAATAACAATTAGTAATATGTAATAAATATTCGCATGTGTTCATCTCTGCAAGAAGATAAAAAAATAATATTAGTCTATGCTTACTATTCAGGAATATCACTACATTAATAAATATTTTAATAAATATATTATAAACAACAAACAAATAAATAAAAAGTTTGTATTCAATTTCCTGTTATTCTAATTATTATTACTTGAATATCTATACAGCAGCATGACGCTCAGACGCTGTGAGGACGAGAGGTCAACAACTCGAGAGCGGATAAAAAAAATATATTGATCTACCTCCTATACACTTTAATGTGGAAGTTGATAATACAAAATAAAAATGAAAATTTGGGAGCTACTTAATTGTTAATGATTCTAATTTTATATACACTTTCAAGTTTAAACTATACTATATTTCTATAATATTATATAGGTAATATTATTGCATAAAGTATTTAGTATACTATGAAGAAAATAATAACACAACATTCATGAACCAGAATATAATAATGTGTAACAATATTATAAATTATTTTCCTTTGACCCATACTACGAAACATGTTTTGCACGTGCACGTTCAAGACGTCAACAAGAGTTTGAACAAATTGTACGAGAATGAGACTAATTGAATTAAATGAATTATGGCCTTGTACTACAATTATTATTTATTTATTGGCTTCAAAAGATTAGTCCTTAAATTAACTAAGGGACCTCACTCATATACTAAAACGAAGAAGCCTTTGGAGCTATCAACAATTATATACCGCAATGGGGTGAATGAGTTGAATACGTTTTCACGAGACTCGCCAAATGTATAAAGCGAATATACTGAATAACACTCAATACCTCTATTATAATAATTAATAATTTTGAATATTTTCGGTATTCCTGGTATTACATATCCAAGTGTTCACGAGCAATTAGACTAAAATGTATCACAAATCAAGTATAATGATTTCATTATGCATTTTCTAGTTTTATTTAGTATATTATAGTTTGGCTAAGGTCGAAATAACGTTGAAACGGATATAACTGTTGAAACCATGAAAATACGGAACTATTGCTGCAAAACCGAGAATTAGCGCGTTTGATAAATTAATTACGGTTAATTATTCGGCAAACACCGATCGTTCGTTTTGATGTATATTTGAATTTTCATAAATTATAGAAAAAAAACTCTTTTACTCGTTCAGGGTGAAAAACATAATATATTATACTCAACGAATTTCTCCAGCAATTGCGACAAAACCAGACGTAATACGTATACACTCCGCATCTAATTAATCGTTTGACTTTCATTTATGCAAAAAAAAAACGTACAGTTCTTTGAAAAAAAAATACGTCTAACGGATTTCAATTGTTATCGAGGTTTTTGAATATCCTAAAGAACCCACCTAGTTCACATTTCCATAATGCGTGAATACACACGTAAAATTATTGTGCATTTGCGCGCCTATTATTAATACTTACAATTTATGAATATGATTGTACTCTAACGTTATTACTTTATTAGTATTAATATTTTTGCATTTATTGTGAAACTTGTTATAATTATAATATACATACATTATAATTTATAATTCATAATATTATACAAAGGTTGAATTTGAAATAAATAATATTAACCATGACACATAGAAGTTACTCATAGCATATACTTTTATAATGTATATGATGATTCACCAAGCTATTCACCCAAAGCTGGATTTTCTTCAATAATATAAATTATTCAAAATCGGATTTTGATCATATTATGAAGATCATATTTTCAAATTCTTGAGATTTTTTGTAATACTTATGTGTGGAGTCACAAACTTCTGGTTTTCAAATGAGAACTCCCCTTTTCTATACCTAATTAATACTTTTGTAAATCTTTTTGAAGGACTATTATCCTTATTATATTACTGAGAAACTACACATTCGAATTTTGAATTAGGAAGGTAGGTAGCCAGGTAAGTATACCTACATAAAACATTTCAAAAAAATGATCAGCTTAATAATATTTTACAGTAGAAGGGAGAGGTTCTCGTTTGAAAAAAATAAGTTTTTGTATCACCACAGTCCACAGGACACAGTAGAACAAAAAATTTAAAAGAAATTTAAAATATGATAGGTATTTAACCATTCCAAAAATCTGAACTTGAATAAATTCATTATTGAAGAAAAAAATAATTAAATAATTTGTATAAGTATTTGAATTAAACTAAATGTATTCTATGGCTCTTAAAAATAAATTATTTTTCCTTATTATTTGGGTAAATAATGCCGATTTTGGTAATATAAGCTAATTTAAAAAGAATTCAAATTTTGTTTTACTATGTAGGTACAAGTCTAGGATTACATGCCTATAGGCTATAACTCATAAATAATAATGATATACAATAATTTATAGCCAGATATTCACTCTCTAAAATAACATACCTTCGGTAGTCTTTTCCATAATTGCTATCATTTAATATTTTTAGTTATTAGTTCAGCCAAGCATCCGTTCGCAAAGACTTGAAACCCATTATTTTACAGTTAAGTTAACCACCATATTCGTTCCGATTGTGAAATACCAAGTACCGCAATTAAGCACAGTACGTCACGAAGCTGACAAGGTCTCTATTGTTTTAAATCGATCGTCGAGTTTTGGAAAAAAAATCGTTAGTTGTTTCATATATATCATACTGTAAACTTTTTATTATTTTATCAAACCCAATTAAGTACATAACATGACGATTGGATTTATAAACTAAAATTGGGAAAATAAAAAATATAATTGAATCTTAAAGACCATTTTATTTGAAAAATATTATATTTTATCAAAAATATTATTTCGACGTTAAATAGGTAAGTACGATATTATTTTTGTTTAGTTTCTATCGTCTAATGTTTTTATTCGAATATCCAACTCTTTCTTTATTTTTTTTTTACTATTCAGTGAACACATTTCCTTTCAAATAATTTGGTACAAATTTTATCTATCACAGCTGCACGATCCATAATATTATTTCGAGGCTAAAATGGTTCATCCAAAACAAATAATGATACAAATACCCTTAACATATGGTTAATTAAAAACTAACGCATAGTGCATGGATAATAAATATTTAAAACTAAAATCTGTCCTAAATAACCTATTTCTACCTTGAACGAATGATAATATTATACAGACTCTCTGATTTGGTTTAATGATAAGAAAACAGAACAAACGCCTTCACGCTCCGCCACAACAAATGTCCTTCGTGTCGTTCTTAATAATGAACGTAGTATATAGTGTATGTACCTATGCAAGTATGCAACTATACGCCTTAGTCTCAAATTCCGAACGTGAACTATTTTGCTATAGGTACGGTTTAAAATTAAAATTAAAAATTATAACTTTAATCTGCCTTAAAAATCAACAATTTAATGATAATAATATTATATATTACGAACAATTTATATACTGATAATTGAGTTAAAAAATCATAAAATCTGACCACGAAATAATAGGAAGGCATTTTAAAATACAAACTAGATAATGTCCATAGCGAAAATTCGTGCAAGTAAATTATGGGATTTTCACTAAAACCAAATACCTATACCTTTACACGCAATAATAATATTGATATGTAGTTTGTTGAAGTGTTTAATAAGTAGAACCATATGAATCATAAAGCTTACATAAGTACCTATCCTGTTTTCTAATTATATAATAATTTTAAAAGTTACTAATTTACTTTTTAAATGTTAAAAACGTAAAGGTATAATATTTTGTTATAGCTTATAAACCTGCTGTTTAACCATATTATATGCTAAATGCCATGGCATTTATTGCAATAAATTCAAAATTATAGAAACAAAAATAACCAATAAAAATATTATTTTATAATATTTAAAAGAATAATATATATGTACATAGTTTAATTTGAAGAATACATTAATGAGTAATGACCATATATTTTAAAACTAAACAATATAATTAAATATTTTATAAGCTACCCATTTGTAGATGATTAAATGTGTTCTTTATTCGTATTTAAAGTAACAAAGGAAATTAAGAAAATAGGCAGTTTACAAAACACCTACCTCCTTATTATATTATAATATAATGTTGATCTAAAATCCAGATAAAAACTCACGGTGGCACAATTAACCATTTAAAACGTCATTAAAAACATAATACAAACCGTATTATAAGTTTTACGAATAAGCACTAAAATAGTATATGTTATATAATAATATGTACCTACTTGTATATTGTCAATAAACACAATTAACTAAATATTATACTGTTTTAATAAAGGTAGTTAAAGAACAACTGCGACATAAATCAGTATATAATATACCAATCACTGAATCACCTTTTGTTAAATAAAACACCGTGCATATAAATATATAATTTTAATTATAACTTAAAATAATAAAATAATAATAATAACCCTATAAAAAATCAAGTAAATCAGAAGGTCGTACCTATAAAACGTTATGAGAAAATATTGATAAAGACAATATTAATATTAAATATTTTTTTTAAATTTATTCTTATCTCTTAGAACACTACACATAAAAAATGATAAATATCATAAGGGTAGGTATACTACCAAATAATTTATTTAAATATGTCAAATAGTTCATAAATATAAACATATATAAAATAATATATAATTATATAGTCTTTTTTACTTATTAGACCGTTACATTAGTTAAATTGTTTATTAGATTCCTCTTAAAGTATATGCATGTTAACGTTTTCTCAGTATAGCGGAACAATAGTTAGATATCTACGTAACATGGCGTTGGAGACATTACAGCAGAGACATTTTAAAAGACCGTTCCGTATCAAAAATCGTATTACGTGATTGCAGTTGCAGTAAATAATATCTCTTATAAAAAGTATACGCAATTACATTATAAGAATTATTTGTAAAGATACATAGTGACATAGTGCTATCAGACTATGTTTGTGTTGTAAACCAGTATTTTAAATAAAACTATTTTAAAAAATTTTATAATATACAATATAATATATCATACATATACCATGTATATTTTTAGTTTCATTAAAATGTCCTAAAAATTGGTTTAATATAAATTTAGTAAATTATAATATGTATGTTTTGTACATTGACTATAGTTATTGTTATCATTAATTAATTTGAAAAACAGTTTTGAAAATTGAAATAAAACCTAATTTATATTATTCATTTATAATATATAAAAAATATATAACATATATAATTTTACAATAGCCTATATAAATATGAATACTTTATAATAAATAATAAATAATAATGTACCTATAAATTTAATTATATTAGTAGTTTTATTATTTGAGGAGTTCAAATAGTTCAATAAAGTATAATATCAAGGTCTTAACAACTTGCCAATTTATTTCTAACCTTCTTTATACCTACTCTTCAAAGTTCAAAATCATATAATAGATATTATATTATATAGTATATCCGCACACAATAAACTAGTCTATAATAATGATTTACTTTCTTTAGGAATTACAACAGAATAAAATAATACAATTTTTATTATTACTAAATATTATTATCTTTTATTTGACGTATAATAGATTTAAAACAAATCTCCAAACAAAGCACATAAAAGTACCAGAATCAAGGTTACAAAATGCATCAATGTTTACTGTTTAGGTTTGCAACGTTTTAGTTAGTATTCTAAGTATCAACAATGCGTATAAGAATTGAATATATTTTGTAGATTACTGTACTTTAATAAGGTATAGATTATTATAATATTTCCAAAAAATTACTAAATATGAAATATAAGAAATAAGAAATTCAATTTTATAGAACCTATTCAAGTTAATTTGTAACCATTGTATAGTATCCATTTTTTTTATTTTAAATAATAAATTAATATACAATCTTTATCAGTTGACACAAAAGGCATGTAAGCTGAGAGTAAAAAAAAAAGTCACCCAATAGTGACACTTTCAGTACAATATAAATTAAATATTTAACTGCAAATTATGAAACAACAAAAATATACCAATTTTCATATTAAAAAATAAAATGTATTCATATTGAAATTATCTGCATTTTTAAAATAACGAGTATTTCTATACTAGTTTCCACCAATGCCAACCGATTGTATATTATATTATATTAGAAATTGTCATACATAATAACATTTATAAATAAATAAATAATTTGAAATTGTATGATATTTATTATTAAATGAATTATTAACTAAATTATGACAGTATGGTAGGTGACAATAAATGTTAGGCTTAGGTATATTATATCCATATACTATTATGTTTACCTATAATAATCTATATAAAATACATATAAATCATAAACAATAGGTATAATATGCAATTTTATATTTTATTTTTTTTTTGAGTAGTTTTTAAGGCTTCGACGGCTGAGTTCATTAGCCTGGTAGGGTTGGTTCAGTTGGGTTGGGATGGTCGGGACGGTTGGGATAAACGGTTAGGAATACGTGTATATGTGGCAAGGTTTTTGCGCACTACGAACCCGGGTGGTCACCCATCCGAGAACTAGTGGCAGCGGCAGTTGCTTACTCCCAATCACGAAGCGTGATTGATTTCAGCAATTGCGTCTCGCCTAGCCCCAATATTATATTATGTTATATTATTATTATAAACTGTAAGATTTACGATTCACTGATGATCAACATAATAATATAATATAACGGTTAGCCTGAGTTTGTATTCGTGATAAGGCAATAATATATTGTATAGTCTATGCCTTTATGGAATCTATGGCATAGACTCTATGCTCATTACATTGTTTCTACATAAACAAATTGCACGGCTATTCTCGAATGTAGGGAAGTAGATTTCTTTTGAGATTCACTTCTGCATTGTCATGTAGTTTTTAATTCTATTCAATTATTCTTTCTTTCTTTGAAGATTGTATGTTTTGTTTTGAATGTATCAGTATATACGTCACATAGTACAATTTGCCTGACAGTCAAATATACTTATCCGGCGGTTATGACAATGCAAAATTGAATACGCATAAGTTTCTGCTACTTTTCAAAGTTAATCAACTGTTTTAGAGAGTCAATTTGCTGCTATACAGTTTCTGTAATATACCTGTATTAGATTCCATAATCGTTTTTCCGTTATTTCGTAAAAATTTGATAGTACTTTCGATTTACAAAAATTAGGTAAACTATATCATACATGTATTATAGACATTACCTACGTATTATACAGACTATGATATCTAACCTATGATATTTTTATAGTACCATCTACAAATGTTATAAATAATTTCCAATTTGATAATATACTTAGATAGGTAGTTATATATACTTGCGTATATATTAGGTGAGTAAGAACTAAAAAAATAAAATTAAAATAGATACAATAGATAAATACCTAATGAATCGACTTCACTGTATATATAGACACATTATACTACTTATAAAGTTTAATGTCATAACACAAAATCTTAGAGGATCAAAATACTGGTGAACAATTAACAAAATCGTTAAATCAAACCTAAACTGAATACAATTTGCATCAAATTGTTAATCGTGGTGCGCTCAGCAGTCGTTCAAGTCACCAGATTAAAGTTTCCGGAACAACAATATAGTAAGATATATATATAGATAACCTACGTCCAATAATCATTACATTAATCATTATCGTTACTGGCAAGAATATTATAATTGTAATAAACGCCGTCGTATACATAACATGACGACCTCGACGGACTAATGAATAGGAAAACGCACATCGATTATTAATATTATTTCGTTCCGTAGGTACCTATAAAAATATTTACAACTACGCGGGAATATAATATTATTATTATTTTTCGACACGACGATTACAGTTTATTATAATATTATTCTCCGTAGTACACACTCTACATTGTCTTATCGGATCCAAGACGATTAAATCAACGACTATCAAATGACACGAACATTTCCAAATGTCCTAATTTTTTGTTTTCTATATAGTCAGCATATTAATCTGAATACGGCACGTCGGGAGCGGTGGATTAGAGCAAATAAAAAAATATATATCGCCGGATACGACACTGCTTCAGTGTTCTGACGCAGTTTTACACGCGGACGACGGACAATAAAATATATACTGGCGAGACGCCGATCGAAACTTTCACATGGCGGCGGCAGGTACGATAATTATTGGCGGCGGCGGTTACGCGCTATTACGTTATATAGGTACGTACATATATAATATTATACTGAATAATGTTTCGTCGTGACACAGAAATCTTCGCGACATATAACTATACGGTAGACGATAACAATGAAGAATATCGGGTCGTATAGAGTCGCTGGGAATTATTTGCAAGAAAGTGAATTTCCCGGCGTGGGACCCGAGCATCGCACCTCAGCCACCCTTTGGCGGTATCGAACAGACGCATTGTTTCCGTGCATAGGTAAGACTGTTATGTGGATCTGCACGCACGCAAAGAAAGTGTAAGTCGATATTGGGCAACCACTATACGCCGATGGTACTATAGTGACATGATAATATTATGTGTACAAGAGATCCCGCTCGAAATACAGTCGTCAACGACGACTTACAACATTGGGTACCAATAGTATCTACCAAGCACGTTGAGCACTAAACGTCTATAACATTATGTCTAGGTACTATATTGTTCACTAGGTAAACGTCAAGTCGCTATATTTGCCATTCTAATACTACGGTGATTATGGTTTTATTACAAGACATACCCATAGTTATTATTATTGGCGATGACCGTCTGTTTGGTCATAGATCGAAAGCACACACATGCTGCAGCAGTCCAGCACGACGTATCCCATGTAGATCGCTTGCCCTATTTCTTCGCCGTGTCGAGAGGGCGAGTACTCCGTTAGCAGGTCGCTCCGATTATCCAACGAATTGTAACGGAAAAGTCACCAAGTCAAACGAAACATAAAATATTAAAAATGAATACGTTGCCAGTTGTAGTGTGCGGATCGATCGCGCGGCGACGACCACGAGCGTGTTAACAGATACGCGGTACACGGTGTGCGCGACCAGGACGGTCGTTTCTTCACTACTGAACCGCTTACCGCGCTCGGAGTTCGGACCGTCAGCGGTGGTGGCGAGGCGGACCGAGCAGTCCTCAGGTTTCGCCGCCGCTCCGCCGCTGCCTCCTCCGACGGACAGGTCGTTGCCGCCACCGGCTGATCGTCGATCGTTGCCGATCGCGACCGATCGTCGTCGGTTTGTCACGCTTTCACGACGTGTCAACACACGCAGCGCACACACGCTGAATCTACGCGAATATGCGCTACGGTACGCTCGCCGCGGGGACGACGACAAAAAATAAGACATTTAAGACTGTTCCTTTGCGCCAGCTCCGACCCCCCCCCCACTCCCTAGCAACGATTGTGCCCTGTAATAAGTCTGAAAAAAAAAAATGCGTTTTAAGCGTTTTTATTATTGTTGGTTTCATGTTGTCGTTTGAGATTGTGCAGTAATTTGTATTAAGTATGAATATACTAATAAGTAATAATAACACACACTACGGTGCCGTAGACGGGAGTTTAATATGGTGGGGGAAGGGGGTTCATCATAGTAAAAAAATTTAAATGTTATAAGTACCTAAATATATAATTACATATGTATATAGTATATACCTGTATAGTTATATACTATATGTAGTTAGTGGGGGGCTGAACCCCCTAAGGCCCTGACACACTATATAATATTATAACCGTAAACGAACGTTATATTACAGCAAATTTTATTATAATATTATTGTTAAAAATTCCGTATGACGTCGATATATATTATATTATTATTGTTGTTATTATTATTATTATTATTATTATTATTATTATTATTATTATTATTATTATTATTATTATTATTATTATATTGTTTTCATTGTTTGGCCAAAAGGACTAGAGGAGAAAAATCGAAGAAAATGCGAATAATTATTGTCGAAAAACGCTTGAATCCAATCTATTTTGTTTTCCCGTGTCCTAACCGTGCGTATGATACAATAGATGTAATATTCAGACACACGTGTATGTGTGTGCGTGATTGTATGTGCACGCAAAAACGACAGCGGAAGTAACTACACAACATTAATGCTTATAGGTATAATAATACGGGTGATAATGTGTCAAAAACAGTATTTTCACTATAGTAAATGTTTAAAAAAAAATTAAAACACAAAGCACTATAGTTGACGCTTGGTACGGCGCGTGCGGTGTGTCTATGTGAAATAGAAAATATTATTATTATTTTAACGTCTAAATCGCTTCCATAATTTGGAAACTGTTAGGTTCCAAGATTATGTCCCGATATAATAATATGCATAAGATTTTTTTTATTATTTTTTGACGTGGACTGCGTATAGTGACAATTTATATATTAGGTAGGTACCTATCAGATACACGCGTCAATCTGTTTATGTATATACCTAAATATACGCACAAACTCAATCTCTCGCACGTTATCTGGTGTTTGAAATTTTCAATTTTTCTTCTCATCTTGACGTTTACATTTACACACTACCATTACACTTTCCAATGTATTGTATAGTTGAATAATAATTTAATTATTCCTGTGAAATTGATATAAGCATACCCAAAAATATTTTTACCTTCAGTAGATAACGTATAGGCTATATCATACAATAATTACCTTTAATACTAAACATCCCAATACCGTATAATTATTATGGTATACGCGCATAAAATATAATATATCGTATTGTTATTACTTTCATAAGCATCTGTTTACTAGTGACAGTTTGTTAATAATAATATGTAACATGTTTAATAAAAGGGAAATCTATATAATACCTATATAAAATATTTAAAAATATCTAAACATGATTCTATAAATTATTATGATTTATGATGACTCTGTAATATTTTTAAAAACTAATAGGTATCCATTTATATGAATATAAAATTATGATTACAAGGTTAAATTTGAATTTTCTTACTCATTTGACATGTCCAATACGATTATTTTAAGACTTTTTAGAAATAAGAGCGCAATTCGTCCAGATTGCAGAATGATGTGATATTGCTTATCTACCAATTTATTAAGCTCGTTAAAAACATATGATACAAAAAAAAACCATTATATAGGTACATTCTAATCATCTATAGAACAGATTTAAATATGTAGAGAAAAATAGTTTTAAGAAAAACTTGTATTGTTAAATAATGGGTTAGACATTTTTTTATAACCCAAATATGTGTATTGTATGACTTTTAGATTTTAAGCGGAGGCGGGGCGATGAATGTATTGTTTATTTCATTATTTGGTTTTACAATGATATGTGTGTGTGTGTGTTATTTTTTGTCTGTCTGTCATTTTTTGGAGCAGTACAAATTCTTCAATCTTCAATTTTGAAAGTGGTTTCTAGTAGAAAATTAGATCTAATTGGTATTTTGGGAGATCGAAAGCATTAGGGAAGTAATTTTCAAGTAGGTAAAAATTGTACAAAATAATCGGGAAAAACAAAATTACAGAAAATATTTATACGAACCCAGTTTTTAACAAAATTAATTTTATGTTTTTGTTGTAATTCAAAAACCAATAACCATAATAAACAATAAACATATCACATATTTATTCACATATATAATTAGTATATTACCATATTCTATACATGATATACATAATTTTCAAAACATCTTAGTTTTGTATGTGTTAGATCATATTATATGTATATTGTATTATTTATAGGCTTTTGAAATCATTTACTTTTTCTTTTTTTGTCGTCTTCTGCATAATAACATTGTGTTGATGAGTAAAAAACATCATATTGTTTATTATACTATTAATTATTATAAAAGGTAATACCACAGTATATATTTATATCAAATATTATTGTTATTAACTTTTGAATTAATACAGACTTTCACAGATCGAAAATAATTTGCAAATTTTCGTGAATTTGACTAAGTTTATCATTTAAATTTGAACATCAAATGCTTATAAAAAAAAATTATCTCTATATATTTTTAATGAATTTAAATTTCTATAAGAACAACAACTTATGTGGTATATACTATATTGTAACTCATTTTCGAGTTTTTAACCGAGCATACAATTTTTATCAACATGAATTAAAGCTTTTTAAAAAAAATTGTGTCTGTTTATTTTTGGTATTTCTTTTTAACGGGTTATTGTACAATTTACGAAAAAGAATTTTATTGTATATTAAACTGTCTAGCTTTTTTACTAAAAGTTATTTATTTTATCTACTGTTATACTTACTAATTATTATAGCCTATAAGTTTAATTTATTTGAATATAGGTATACAGGTATTATAGGTGTGCAATATCTTCACATATTACGATGTACCTAATAATTATGTAAACACAATAAATTCGATAAAAAAAACGTATACAATTGTATAATATACTGTATAACTGTTACAAGGAACCTGTAGTAATATGAATGCATCGTAGGTAATTATTAGTTTATGTGCATCTTACCTTGACGAGTCAGCAATAGTCACCTGAAGTGTATAATCCTCGGAAAACTGGCGACGCGTTTAGTAGTCGGACCGGAGGTGATGAAACACATAAAAACACGTAAGTACAATAGATTCGTTTCACCCGACAAAAAAAAAATGTGGTAGCACTGCAGCATACCTTTGTAATAAAAACGCATAAGCAGACGCCAGACGATATTATAACTAATGACGAGAACTATGATTTGAGTTACCAAGTAACCGCGATTATTTCCGTTGGTCGTTGACTGTTTTTTTCGGCACGGGACTGTTTTAAAGTCAAGAACTTCGCAGGAATGTGTCACCAGGGCTCTTGCAGGTATAGGAATTTATTTTGGAATTAACGGTACGGTTTTTCGTCCTGATATATATAATGTAAACAGTATGCTATTATTTAAACCGTAATGAGTTCGACGTCCTCCCCTCCCCTATAAATTGGTCAATGGGGACGCCACACTTTGTATAATAGATTTATTATTTTTATATACAGGGTGTAACAGGAAGACCTGACAAAAAAAAAAAATTATGCTACTTAAATGTATGGCAAAAATTGTGAAAATTATATAGCAAATAAATAATTTAAGAAATATGCTCATGTCAAGAAATTCCCAAAAATAAAATTTTGAAAAAAATTATTATGTTTTAAATTAGTTTACTCAAAAAAATATTGATATTTAAAAAAAATCTAAAAAATAAACTACTTGACTTAGATAAATGTTTTTACCATCAAAATATTTTTAATAGTCATATTAACAAATAGGCTATTTTGAATTTTTCCAAATAAATTTAAATCAAATTTTTAATTTTTATTTTCATTAGGTATTAAAAAATAAAAATTATTTTTTTATATTATAAGTGTGGCGCACGTGATTATAAATTATATATGTATAATTATGTATTTTTTAAATATCGATTAGATCGAAAAGTTATTTTATCTGTCAGGTCTTACTTTATATTATATAGTTAATTATATTTTAATTATGTTTTGTTATAATTATAATATTTTATTACCTTCACCATAATATTATTATTGCATATTTTATTTCATTATTATATACTACACATATAGTACAAAATGTATAATACCTATAGTATATATGTGTGATTACGACGCCGTTATATACATTTTACGATTGCGTTTTGAATCGGGAGAAAAAATGTGGACCATGTCAATGTCGGATAATATTATATTATATTCGCTTGTTGTGATAAGTACATTTTATTTTTAATTATTATTAATATTTTCACAGCCGAATTTTGGCTTATTGCATGTTTATATTAAACTTTTATGTTGAAATAAAATATAAAATTAATTGGTTGTATTACCATAGATACTTGTGGAATGTAATTTTACATAATAGGATTACAAAATATGGAAAATAAACTGATGTTCTATTCGTATGTTTTGTGGAAATATTAAATAATAAAGATTTCAATACAAGATTAATAGTAATTGTATTGTCGATGATTTTTTATAAAATAACTTATGGTAAATACTAAATATTAAAGCTATTGTAGTATTGTTACATAACAATATAGTCGCATTTACAAATATTATACTCACATACAATGTGTGCAATTCTAACAATATGTTCATAAAAATTATAATATACACGGCCTGATTGATTTTTTTTTTTTTTTTAATTTACATAAAGGGTGTTATCCACTGAAGATAATATTACAATAGCCAATATAACATCACAATAAGCAATATCGTAACCTTAATCAAAAGAATTCACATGGACTATAGTTCGCAGACGTGAATATTGACGAATAATAAAACATGCCCTAAGAAATAACATAACATATATCTGTCTATAAATCAATGACTTCGAAAACTAATTATGTTTCTTATATTTATTGTAAATCCTTAGATACCTACAAGGTACAAAGAAAGTATTCTATTCGTCAAAATAAATGCTCTTATAGTGTCTACTGCTGAGGTCGGCAATATTCTGCCCGTAGGCCAAATCCTGCCCACGGAGAGGAAATAACTGGACCACCTGAATATATTTTTTGATTCTAAATGTCCCCACATAATAACTAAATATTTGATCTACGTTTATGTTGTATTTGGATGTATTTCGTATTAAATTATATATTTGAAATACATATGTATTGTTCATAATATATCGTTGTTCTCCAAAAGTACACCGACCAAATTTTGAAAAACTGGTTTATATTGTTTTACATCAAATAATCTGCTTTAAAAAGCTTGAACTGTATTTTTCACTAAAAAATAAATACATGATATAAATTATATTTAAGTTTTTACTGGCCGTCGGAAAATTTTTTCAAGTTATCTGCACCGCCATAGAATTTAATTGCCGACCCCTGGTCTACTGTATAATATTACTTGGAATTTGCTTAGTTTGTATTTTTGTAATATATTTTAAAATTTGATTTTCAGAACAAGTAAAATAAATAAATTATAATTATTTGTTTTTGACGAAAGATTGTATGTTAAATAAAAAACTCGGCATTATTTAATAAATAAGAAATATTTTTTCATATAACTGCTGCCTGTATTCTGTAAGATTGTACAGGGATCATGACTGAGGAGTACAAACGGAGAATTGAAGAAGTTTTCAGATGTCTGTAACAGTGGTGTCTGCAAGGGGGTGTTAGGGGTGATGACAAATTGACAACCCCCTCGAGCCATGTCATATCAAATTATTACATTAATTAAACTCTAAAAGAGTATTTATTTTATTTTATAATTTGTTATTATTATTGAAAATCTATTGATCATTACATATTATGTATAAATATTTGTGTTAATTAAAATCAGAGTTATAGTTTATTTACATTGTATAATATTTATAAATCATACAGTCCTTACAAAAATCCTAGTTACGCCACTGGTCTTAGAACATCTAACAAACATAAATAATATAATAGCTGGGTATTTTAATTGTGAACATCTTTAACTAATTGATATTTTACAAAATATGTCAATACATTCATTATAAATATATTATGTGGATTGGGGTGGCGCATTGGCTGCTATCAGTCGCGCAACGCGACTGAGAGTAAGTAACGTCCGCTGCCACTAGTTCCTGGATGGGTGACCACCCGGGTTCGTAGTGTTAAACACGAAACACCTTGCCACACTTACACGTGTTTCTTACCCACCGTAACAATCTTACCGTACCAACCCTACCAACCATAGTCCATAATCCCTACAATAACTAATGGCCATAGTTGCCGGGCTCAAGTTAAAAAAAAAAATAATAATATATTTCTGTATGTGTAACTTAGCTAACCTGAAATGTGTGTATTATATTATCCTAGCTCACATCCTCACCGGATGACGTATGATCTATCCAGTAATTTTTATTACATAAGTAGGTACCTATTTTATGTTTAAATATTTTAATAAAATGTTCGTCTTCTACAGCTTAATATGGCTTGGTGTCAAGCATAATATAATTAATGTAAAAATAATTAGTTCAAAACAGATTCTACAGAGAACATAAACATTATGAGCCATTATAGAGGATAAATCCAGTGGGAAGATAATTGCCGTTTTCGACCAATATTAATTGAGTATTTTCGTGTATATTACCTACATATCTATGATCATTATAAACATTACCTATATTATTAAGTCATTTTTACACAATAATCGTCAACGTAATATCATAATGGGTACCTACCTACCTACTTAGTACTTGCCTACCTACGGCTTAACTAAATCAGTTTTTAATTATAATACGCTCTAGTCAGATTTCTTTTGATAATATTATAAGTACCTACCTATATTAATTTACAAAAATATTTATACTCACCTAGTTTTTTTCACAATGAATTGTTTTGTTTTTTTTTCAGATTTTATCGGCTTTCCGAATCTCCTTAATTATCTCAGTCAATAACTGTCCAGATATTACGACTTTTGCTCCTCTGACGGTTTTCAAAATAAGAAAGAATATTATAGTTGTAGGTACCAGCAACCATTATAATAAATATTATCTTTATTCGTAAAACGCCCACGGCCCTCGCCCGACGACAATCATTGACTGATTTTATGTAATGTATTCAATGACATTTAAAACCGCGACTGCTTATTACATAAATAGCGATACGTTGTCGTGTAGATTAATAATACGAATAAAATTATGACGTATCTGTGAACTCTTAACAAAACGCGCATAGTAATCGTCCAAAGAACAGAATACCAGACTCTTGAGAGATTCACACGAACATAATAATAATATTATATTTCGCTTGCTGTATCCCGATCTCGGGCAAATTTGTGCTGCACACAAAGCGAGAGAATATTTAACTCGTTAGCCGTTACTCAATCGCCACGATGACTAGCTGCTCATGCACGTCTGACGGATCATATAATAATAAGAACAGTGTAATATATTATCATGACGACGTAGACCGCGGTGAACACAATATTATTATTACGTTACCTAGTCGATAAAACTGTACACAGGAGGTGATGTAAGACGGGCTATAATAATAATATTATGCACAAACCTTCCAAGTTTCGGAGCTATTCGACTACTTATTTGGAATAATTGGTGGAATGGGAAATCGTGCAGACCTGAGTATATTAAGTTCGATCACGATAAGATGCGCGTGTGTCGTGTCTTATGCCACTGAACACGACGCGTGCCGTGCCCAATTTCCAAGTCTCCGTGGTAGAAAAAAAAGGTAGGTAGGTTACATAAATAATAATATTTTGTATCATTATTGGCGTGGATGTTTCGGAGACTTTAAACCCGTAAACATTAAAGTCATTAAACGATACAACTCAATATTATATTATAAGTACAACTGTACATGTCAAATAAAGATTATAATAATATAGTGCGTTTCGTTAATGACTGAAGAAATAATTGCGTACCTATTATATAGGTAATAAGGAAAATTTTTTATAGATAAAATAGTATTGTAACATATCAACTTTCAAGAAGTGTCCGACAAATATTTAGGTACGAGCAATACTACCTATAGCTAAGTGATTTTTTTAACAGTCAAGACTATAATATTAGGTATCTTGGAAAGTGTTGAAATTTTAGAAAATATTTTTTTGCGCAGTTCAAAGTAATTATTAGGTTGTTTTTGAAAAATATTTTATTTATCACTACTTTTATCGTTAATACTTTTTAAGTTTTTAGTTTTATTAATGACACCATGATTTATACGTGACGTATAATTTCATATTTCTTATAATAATATGTATTACTACTATATTTTCTCAAAATTTAAATAAGTACATAAAAATCGAATTTCGATCAAGTAATTAATATGTTATAACTTCGGTATAAGTATTTAAAGTGTATATGAGTGGTAAAGATTGGTAGAAGATCAATATTTTACAGGATACTAGCTCCTGTGTGGCTGTGCCACATCACACGACATTCTCCTAAAATTTAAATTCTTATAATTAATTAACTGCTCGTGTTCGAAATGGGTTTTTTTTACAATTAACATTTTCAGAAAAAATATTGTTCTTTGGTAGGTATATAAAATAATAAATGTATGTATGCCACTATTCTAAAAAAACCATGTGTGTTACCAGTACGCGAGCGGGAAGTTAAACTTCTTTTGAATGGTACACGTGAGCACGTGAGTGAGTGAAAAAGAAAGAAAAAAATATTAATTAATTTAAAAAATGAGAAGAATTATCCGGAATTATTTATTATTGATAGTTTTATTATTTTTTTAATATTTTTATTCGACAGATCGATGGATAATTGTTTGTAGTATTGTTTTTATCCAGACAATAGATTTGTGAGTGAATACAAATAATAATAATAAAAATAAATAATAATCGATCATTAATTATTCATATTAATTAGTATGGCCCGATTATAATATATAATACTAGCTGATCCCGTGCACTTCGTCGCCCTTTAAATGTATCAACTCAATATGAGTTATGACTCAAACTTTGTTCAATTCGTTATTCAATATTCGGTGTATGGTGTTCAAAATTTATCTTATCTTTTCCGTTGCCCGGAATAAAAATTCTGAATCGCAGCAGTACATTATCAGGTAGGCAATCTACCTGTGGTAGATCGCGGATCCCGTGCTGTTTGTACGGAAGTGTATGATTTAACTCTAAATTATCAAAGTTATACCAAGTTTATTTTGATATAATACTGTGGATTAATATAACAAATTTGGTTGCTCGTAAAAAATCACAACTCTTAAAAAAATTATGATTGTTGAACTCCTTTTGGGTGTAACTTGCTGGGGTAAGTGCAGCTCAGCCACCCTGGTAGGCAATGTTCAATAATTTGATTTGATGCAAGCTTGTACCTGATCTGCCCGAATAACCAATGGCAACCAATAAATAAATGCTAATTTCTAATGTAGAGTGTAGACTGTAACCAACGGCAACTATTAATAAATAAAAATAAAATTTCCAATTTCCATCTTGAATCTCAATGTCCCTGTTTGAGCACCTATTTAAAATGCGAATTTCGAAAAAGCGCACGTCTACATCATAATAGCTATCTGTATGCCAAATTTCAGCCAGATCCGTCCAATGGTTTGAGTTGTGCGTTGATAGCAGTCAATCAGCTTACTGTTGTATATATACAGATATATATATATATAATATATAATAAAACAACATTACCATGACAATATTTATTTATTTACGGACATGTACGCTTTCGCGTTCGTACGGCCGCCCGTTCGTACGCGCCGCCCGTTCGCTTTTTTTTTCCTCACTACCGTGCGTAAAGAAGTATAACTTCAAAAGTAAAAAACTTAAAAATAATAAAGATAGGCGACAGTTCTTAGAAACCATAATAATATCATTGTAAAAAACATTAACACTTTTTGAGATGATTATAAGACGTGCTTACAAGTGTTAAAATAATCACGGTCTTGTTTATTACATAATCCACAGTTATGTGATAGGATCTGAAAATAAATTTAGTGGCATCCAATTTCAAGAAAATTAAGACTGTCGTAGGTATTATAATATTATTGTCTAATATGTTTATAAATTATAATGTATATTACTGTAATAAATTTATTTTTCTATTAGTAAGACACTAATTCGTTACGTTAATTAATTTTTGACATAATATTCACATATATTATGTATTATTAATTATAGCGATATTAGGTCATTGTCCCCTTGATAATATCAAACCGCACATATAAAAAATATGGTTAAAACTCAGGGCTTTCGTTTATACTCCGTTTGTTCTGGGGTGAAATAAATCCATCCGTTTGTCCTAAAACCCTTACATCATTTTTTTTGGCCTCCCCTAAAGTACCAAATACTTAATACTTAATTACTGTCATTATTGAACACACAAAACAACCTTCACGAGATTGTTCAACAGCATTCATCGCTCTTAAATTAAATATTTGTTGTTCAGTATTCACTTTATATATTTTTTTACATTACTGTTAAATGTTTGATAACATAATATAATAATAACAATTAAAAAAATTCAATATATCATAACAGTTCAGACTTTTAAATTTTTTTTTTTTTTTTTTTTATTAGCCATTTATTAGCACAAAACTATTACGGCTCGACAATTATAATGTACATATACAAGATAAGACGATACAGATAATTGATATATATATATATATATAAGTGCTAAGTTTGTAGCATGCATTAGAATGTATTTAGAATTATATTATATATAATTATGTGGATAAGATAATGATAAATAAGAATATAAAGTAATAAAATAGATAATAATGATTAAAACTTTTAAATTAAATATATATTATTCAGTATTCACTTTATTTATTTGTTTACATTACGTCATTACTTATTGATGAATACTATAAAATATTATAATGCTATAATAATAATTTTAAAAAACATCGATATTGAAATTTAAAATATTTCATACTAAACTGTGTATATAATAAATTGACAATTTTCTATTATTGTTGTCGGTATTGCAATCTTATAGTTACATTCTAGATCATCATAACGTTCCCATCTATTTGAATGTTCTCTCCAACAATAAGAGACATAGTAACCTATAGCACTACTTTTTAACAATATTGGTGGAATTAAATTTATCACTCCTCTCAAAGTAAAACTTTTCCAATCTAAACATAATTTTTTTGGAATTTTCGAAAGAGTCAAGGAAACATCAGAGTACTTATTCAACGGTTTCCGCTTAGAAGGTGGGGCAAAAAGTTCGATAAAAACTTGATTTCCAAATGTAAATTTACTTTTTATTGTATAACTATCACAATTGTCACACTTTTCATGTGTTTTCACTGAGTACATATTTTTCAAAACGTCGAGAAAAAAACTTAAGTCTCTATTAAGTAATTTAACGACAATAATCTTTTCTTTTCTTGTCCTTACTTCCTTACAATTCGAACATGTTTTATTTTCAATTAATGAGTCATAGTTGCAAAACAAATTATTAATTACAAAATGTGTAGTGCACGAACAGTCTAAATGGATAGGGCTTTTTGAATATTCTGCTAGTGATTTATATACATCAATTAAAATCATTGCTCGTTTCTTGTAAGTTTGTAGATTAAATCCATTTCTTTTAGCATAAGAAATAAACTCAAACAGTTTAAATTCGATATTCACTTCAATAAATTTTAAATAATTTGGACTGTCCGCATACGATGTGAATAAAATGTGTATTAAACTATCAAATGCGCAAGTATTAGTAATTATATATCGTTTATTGTTAATTGTTATATTCTGTATACTCTTTTTATATTCAGTGGTATTAATCGTAGCTAGTGATAGATTCATAAAACGACTATTCGTTTGTTTTTCGTGCAAATATTCTATGTTAGTTATTGATAGATTATACTTGGTCGGCGATGTACTTATTTTATTATGTTGAATCTTTTCATTTAACAATATTGATGTTTCGATTTCATCATTATTTACTTGCAGCTCTTTAATTTGTTCGGAAGATTTACGTTCATTGTTTTCTTTTCCTTCAATATTTCCCACTGTAATACAACTGTCAATGTCCGCGTTTTGTTTTTCTAAAATATCATCGATGTGTGTTCGAATGAAATCGTCTACACGTATTGGTATAGTGTTATATTTAATTGTATGATTTTTCAAGCCATAAAATAAACTCTCAGATGAAGCACTCGTTGTTTCATCGTATTTAAATGTAGAAATCATTACCGCAGACCAACACGGAATAAGTTTACAAAATCGTAGAAGTTTTTTGGCAATCATAGGACAATATTCCATGTTATCATGATTGCCTTGGTTTTTGTGAGACCGTGATTCTACCAAACAATAATTATACACTCCTTGAATTATCTTAAAAATACTATTTTCGTCACTTAACTCGTCTAGTAAGAGATCACTCTCATCCAACCCAGTATATTGGAATACAATTTCATTTTTATCATTTAAATTATGTATTTTTACTTGACTGATTACTAAATCACTTTCTATCCTTTCTTTTAAATATTTTTTTGAGATTTCACATGCATTTGGAATATTGTTTGTAATATATCCATCTTTTTCGTTGAGTGCGACAGTAAAAATATGTTCCAATAATAATTTTGCGTCATTAAAATCAACACTTGAAATAACCAAGCCTATGGACCGTAGATAAAAGTTTTTGATTCTGGGTGAAGAATTTTTAATTTCTGTCCAAGAACTTAATAGTTTCATAGTATGGTTAAAATCATTTCTAAGCATGCAATTTGGTATCTTGACTTGTTTAGTTTCTTTCAACAAAAGTGATGAGCATGCGCACAAATATTTTGACAAACTTGAATACTGAGTAAAAGTTTTTATTACAGCAATCATTAGCTCTTTAGATTGATTTGTCACAACAATTTTTGGAGGAGTAATTATATTTCTCATCCATTCCGAAAGCCAGTGACTAATGGAGTTGTTATCATGCCTTTCTGATAACATATGGGCAACTTTGAGTTGAGACTGTGTTTTATCCATCACACCAATTTGATAAAGAAATATAGATGAGGTTTCCCTGCCGGAAATTAATTTACATTTCGAGACTATACCACCAGTAACATCAATTATAATAATTGGTGTTTTATTGATTGTTGTGTACATTCTATACATATTAAGATCAGCCAAAGTCCAATAATGTACAAAGAAACGATCATATCCAATATCATTTATAATTTTGTTGTACGGAGCAAGGCTTTTCATGAGGGATAATGCCATTATTGGATCATTATGTAGCTGCTTTTTTTTATTCTGATGTGGTAGGTGACTTGGATTGCTTTTTCCAGATTCCATTATTACGTTTAATGTTAGCTTATGTCTGTCTTACAAATTATGTTGAAATATTTTGTTTTACCGTTTTGTTCAAATATTTGTCTCTTTTTTATAAACTTGTTAAAGACATAGCTTGCATACCCTGTATAACTCCAATGCAAAGTGATACGCGTATCTGAGCTATGACAATTTTGAATCAAATATTTTAAAATACTTGAAACAATGCTCTAATATTTGCAAATACTCGGTCTTTCTCATTTGTTCAAAAAAATTACTGTTAATATAATATATATAATATATATCGGTCAATTCTTTCGGAGTCGAGACATTTTATAATCTAGGAAGATTTATTTTGTAACATTGATTACCTATAATATATAAACTGGAGTAGGTAGGTGTCTGGTATATATCCTTTTCAATTTTTCAACTAGTAAGAAAATGTGATCAATTTTAATTTGTAGGTACCTGTAAGCAAAAAAAACCCGTAATTGTAATTTTTATATTAATAAATTCGATCTAATAATTAAGTAATTAAATCTAATTAAATAATTCGATCTCAATAATATAAATTATTATTCCATAAGCTAAAATCGATTCTATAGTCGAAGATGGTCTATCAGACTCTATTTCAAAGGATAGTAAGGCTATTGTCTATTTTACTTTTCTATTAGTACCTATAATTATAGTGGAATACAATAAGTTGAACTAAATTTGGCCAAAAACATAGCATAATGTACCTAATGTACGTGCTATCGCCTGTATATTATATTATCCATTTTTTTAAGTTTAAGTATTAAAATTGCATAACATTTATTTTCTTATTTTATTTTATTTTTTATTTTTATTTAATATCGGTAAAGATTACTAGGCCTCACTGAGTAAAACTCTTTATATTGTTCTTATAGTTAGAACAGGTAGTTCTTTTTAGTTATATACTAGTTAATTACATACTTATATAGAGTTAAAATTATGAATATTGTACGAAACAAAGATAAACCGCATTAACGCACAATTTACAAGGTGCCTTCACCAAGGTATTTAATATTTATCAATATAAAACAATTTAAACCCAACTAAATAACCGTATAAAGTCACAAACTCTATCATAAGTTTCATAGCGCATATTATTATAATTTAAAACTAAAATAAAAAGTGTATGATATAATATTTATTATTTATTAATATTAACATTTTCTAGACATGGTTAAAATGTTCAATATACTTTGCATCTTTATAAACTATAATGACAAGGAACAATCAACACCCACAATGATACAGCTACACCATAGTGGCGACTTCAAATTTTTATTAAATTGATTTAAATTCTTCAATATTATAATATGATAGTCAAATAAAATCAAACTTTCAAATAACGGACGTTTTTTTGGCAATAAACTTCAAACTTTCTATAAACTGAATTGTAATCTGAATAGTGGAAACCTCTAAATAACGGACAACTTCTGTCACTGAAATGTTGTCCACTATTCGGAGGTGTCCGCTATTCAGAGAGTTCAGTTTGTAGAAAGTGTGTAGTTTGTTGGCAAAAAAACACTCCTTACCTACTTTAAAGTGTCCGCTATTTGGAGGTGCCCATTAGGGAATGTTCTATTGTAATATCATAATTTATATTACATATACATAAACATATCGACAGTGTTTTGTTGAAAGGGCTTAGGTGTCCCCAAGAAAAATTGAAAATCAAAATCGACTTTTCGGTATCAACATTTTCAGAAAAATTAGGTGCATAGGTAATCTGTAAAAAGGACGTTTATTAGATAAAATATATGTCTAACTGATAACAATTATACTGAATGGAGGAGTCCTTTTAATAAAATAAAATTAAAACATGATTATGTAAAAAGGGCGTTTACCACAAAATATTTAGTGGTTACTGGTTATGATTTATCATAAGAAGGGCCTTCAAGAATCTGAATTATAAAAGGGCCCATACCACGTCTACTATCACTTTGAATGATAATAATATTATTAATATTTTAATATTATCATTAATAATTAATATTATATTATAATATATGATTCGCATACATTTAAAAATTAGAATTAAAACTTTTATCAAATTATCAACATGTCTACTGTATGAAGTTAAATTCGAATCCAACCGATTTCAACGTTATCATTTTTAAAAAACACTATTTAGTTCCTCCTGATCAATTTTAATTATGTGGGTTGTGCCGTTTCAACAAAACACCCTCGATATAATACATATATAATAATATTTAATCTACATAGTACATACACACAACTAGGTTTTAAAATAATATTAGAATAAAAAAACTGAATTATAATATTTATATTGGAAAATATAATTATATTACATAATAAACACATATATTATTCGATAGTAATTTAGTAAATTAGATATAAATGGTTTGAAAATTACTTTTTAAGTATATTATATAAGATTAGATTAAAGTATGTCAATATTACAAGCATTTAGATGCAAAAAATCTAAAATCACCCTATTAAATGTTTAATTAAATATTTATAACGTTTATATACTTGAATGGCAATTTGTTAAAAAGGACCTATTTACATTTTCAACTACTTTTCAGGGAAACAAAAAACAGTTTTCCTTTATTTCTATTTGCGTAATAAGTACCTACATAGTACCTTTTAACAAACTATGAAATATTTCATAATAATTTTGCACAGACAAGATAATACGAAATAGGTACTTTTTAACACAAAACGATGTGTTTACATAAGAGGATGAATAGTATACAACAAAACTATTTTTGTCAAAAATGTTACTTGGGTCCCATTTAACAAATTGCCATTCACTAATATTATTTTTTTTTTTTTATCAGGTGTATCAAAATTATTTAAAATAAAAATTTAAGCATAAACATAATAACATGATCAAAATTGTAATAAAAAAATACAATATTGTTGAAAAAAGGTGTGCAGTAAATCGTTAGGTAATATAATACACTTTTTTTAATTAATCCGAAAAATGTGTATGAACAATGATTTTTAAAAATGCTTGAACTAAATGACTAACGATGGTTAAAATTTGATAAAATATATAAGTGTTCAAATCAGACCACACAAATGTTTAGGACTTATGTAAAATAAAATCACTGCAACTATTTTAAACCGTATTACCTATTCTAATTCTGTTTTAATTTATTATAAATATCCGATTATGAAGTAGGTATCCTATGTATAACTAAAATGTATAATAATAATGTAATATGTAAACACTAGACATATGTAGTAGGTATAAAGTATAATTATTTTACCTTTCGCCAAGAACGATAGATATGCGAAAGAGTGATATATCTGCACACTAGTCAACACAACATTTTTATTTTTCTGTAATATCGCGAAGTTATATAATATATACCTGGGGAACGATAATAAATAATGATTAAAAAATATATTATTATATATTTATATTTTTAATCAGTAATTATTTGAAAAAAGACTTAGGTACCTACTTGGTAACATAATACTGAACGAAAATAGATTTTGAGCGTATTATGAATTTTTAATGTACGACAGCTCGCAAAATTGAATATACTCACAAAATCATAAATGACATATTTTGTAAGATCATTTTCTTGCAGTGAATAGATTTTTAATACTAAACTCATAATTTGGAGACTGTTGTACATTGAGTGCCGAATTATCGTTTAAACTTATTGTGACATTACAATGGTCCTATCATACAACTGCAGTCTCTATAGTACCTAAGTACTAAGTATATGATATTACATTATTACCTATATAAGTACTTACTGACTGTTTTCCAGAAATCTCGCCTTTTTACCATTTTAGTATTACGCTGATAAGATGAGAACAAATATATACAAACCAATAACCATAAACAATCACTATTCACTAATGATAATGTACAAAATATTGCCCAGACAAAAATTCGAATAAATTTGTAAAAATATAATTTTCCAAGCATAATTTATATGTATTATTATATTGATTTATTAGTAGGTACATAATATGTATACTCGTACAACAAAGTCTTTGGATATTCAATTATTCAAACGTACTTATAATAACGATTTGTCCACAAAAGTTTTTGTTATTTTAATATTAGGTAGGTCACCTGTTCAAAAAAAATACTAATCATATAGAAACTTGAATCCTTCCAATTTCCAATATTATTCATATTATATACTTTTCTAAACACAAATTTTCAAAATATTTAGACTACCTTCAAGCCTTATTTGTACAATTGTACCACGAACGTATTTACACCGTTCTAAGAGGTTGATACGCGATATTGAATTATAAGGTTATATAATATTATATTTTTCTTCTTATCGTGTTATATTATATTGATTAATATTAATAATATATTATACGTTTTTTTGGCAAAAATTTATTTAACATACCATATTATACTACTAATAGAAAAATTAATTACCTACTAGGCTCATTACCTAATATTATTTAATATAAATCAATAAAACATCCACAGTAAAGAGATAATTAGTGGCTGACACACTATCTCCAATTAAAATAATTTTTCGAAAGCAATAATTATTTATCATTTAATATATTAATTATATTGATGTAATATCTACACTCGAGACCAGCTACTATATATAGCTAATTATCTTGAGTTTTTAATGCTATAGATTTTGGCAAAAAAACACTTTATTTTAAAATGATTGCTATCTTGGTAGAATATAGAGTTAGCGACTGAGCTATTGGTTTAGAATTTTAAATTCTATTCTTTAAACTGTATTCTTAATACACTGTAGTGTAATAGCATAAACATATTTTACATTTTATTACGCACAAACTAAATTATAACTGCTTTTGTCCGGGTTTAAAGTTCAGTTTGTATTCAGCACTGCAAGCTAATGGATTTGTCCAGATTTGGAATTTAATGTTTGATTTTAACACATCCTCTGCGTCGTCCTAGGTAAATTTTGAACAATATTTTGGAAGAGATTGAACACAGACGAAGAGGTTTATGGCAAAACCAGCATAAATGGAGCATATAATGCATATTTTCGTCGTTTTAGTTTGAATTCAAAATTCAAAGTTTGTACTTAGCATAGGATACTGCCATGTGTCTCAATTTGGCCGGGACTCAATAGCCTTATCATATGGGTTACAGGTGTTTCAATGAAATGCTCGGGAATCAAACTTCAATAATATTATTAGTTTACGTTAGTACATGTTTTCATTTATTAAACATTACTTGCAGAAAAATCTTATACGGTATTTTTTTGATAAATTATAAATTAAACAATTTGCTTGATTTGAAGAAACCTATTTTTAAATGATTTTCCAGTTTGATTATGACTCTGAGTGGTGAATTTCTAATCGCTTATCGCTAATTGATCATTTTCCTCATTCCGATTTACCTCAGCGGAAAAATCCTTGGCTACCGAATTTCAATTACGGAAAAATAGAATGTTAAAACTGGTGGTTGACCGTGGACGTAAAGAAGGAGTTTTCCCATACAAATATACAAAAAAATATTTCTCCCGGTTTAAGTAAAACAAACTATAGTACCTATCCCTTTTTTAGCATCATATCTGCCATATTGCACCAACACCCTAAGAAAAAACGAGGATTATTTTCGAAAATATTGAGCCGCACTGCAAACCAGCACAAATGGAACAAAAACGAACGTTCCAAATTTTAACCCGAAATATTAAATACATAGCTATGCTATCCAGCCATGTCAGGGATATTACGTTCACTTATGAATGACTTTGTACAACATTTTGTAGCTTTTCAACGATAAAAAGTGATTTATCAAAATAACCAAAAGAATCTGCAGTAGACGATTTCAAATATCAATTGCTCAAAAAGAATCAGAATATATTTTGAAAATGTTATCGTGTCTAGAAAATTCTAATATAAATACGAGTTCAGGTAAAATCGCAGTTTTACTGTTGTTCATTTTTGGATCACAGCAAAATAACAATATATATTTGTCATAAACCGGTGTATCTTAAATATTCCCGTTTTCCGATGGTATTTTGTTAGTTTTTCTTAATAATTTTGAAAAGTACAACAATTAAATATTTGTCATTGTTATAAATATGATAATAGAGGTGAACATAATAAATTAATAATATATGACGTACCTGACTAAAATATGAGTAGGTACCTATATATTTTAATATTTACCTGTCAGATGTCTATAATATTTTTATTTGGTGATAATAAATGGTACCAATTAAATTTCGAAATTGGATTTAAAATAACTTTAGAGTAAGAAATTCAATATAATATGCGTAGGTATTCATTTATTTTTGCATTGTTGCAAAATATTGTAGAACCGGTGGTTGCCAATCACGCATTTTCGTTCAAATTAATGTGGTACTCTGGGCTACACTACCAGCTATATTTAGTATATTTTTTAAAATATTTTTTTTTGTTATTTGTATACGAAAATGATGTCGTAGCTGCTGTGTCCAGCTTTTTTTTCCAGTCGGCCCATGAATAACAGGTATAGTTGGAGTTGTTGCAGCATTTTCTCCTCTCGATATCGTCCACGAAATAATATCCAAAAGATATATTTTATTTTACTGTCGGCTTTTAAGAAATCGACATTGCTGCAGACTTCTGTGTATAGATAAAACGTTCTTCCCACCTATAATACTCTAATGATTGCATAACGCTTTTTATTACACTCAACACAGCAATCTTCAGATATCCGCTGTGATTCTGTGTACACATATTATCGGTATAGGTACTTGTTTTTTTATACATTATATTGTGCTCAAACATAGATATACCTATATACTATATACTTATTGTATTACAATATTACTATACACACATAAAGAAAACGTACACGAACGTCCTGGTGCGAAGAAAACAGTGAAATCGCGTTTTGTTACTTTTTTTCAAATGTTCCACGACGGTATACCATAAATTGTGTACCTATATAATAAACTAATACATACCTATAAACGACACGTTCGAAGTGCGTGTAATGTAACTCTTAGAGGAATAAGTAAAACACCAAGAGATTACTCTATATTGTACATATAGGTTCTATTATTTACATTTCATACGTGTAAGAGAATTTTTACAGTTTCTAAATCATTTGTATTATATACCTAAATCTATAGGCGTATATAGTGTTCTGGAACTGTTAAAATGTGTGAGCCTGCGGTGACAAACGCGTGTAGTGTCCATGTGTAATACATAATAGGTACACATCTATATAAATTATAGAATATCACAAAAAAATAAACAATTTCAATCGAAATGGAAAAATCAGTTTCTATTATTTCGTTAATCGTCGGCCATGCTTATTATAATAAGTTATTAATCGGTTCGTTATAATATCGTAGGTAGGTAGATACATAGATATCTAGTGACTAGCAATGTTCGTATAGATATACAGAATACACATTTTTTTTTTAACGTTTACTTCATAATCTATAGTATACGATCATACTGTAATATTATAATAGTGATGATTGTGATTGGTACGAGTCAACGAGAATAATATATATTTTGTTCTATAACCGTATCGCACAATAATTACTATAATATGCATTTATGTGAATAATATAATAATAAAGTAATATAGAAACAATGTTAGTAAAACAATTATTTTAATATTTAATCTCGAGTCGATAACCGAACTGGTGAACAATGAATCTCGAAACACAATCGGTAATAAACAAGCACTCTTATTGAAATCTATTAAAACATTATATTATTGCAGCTGCATAAAGTATTATAAAAAGCTAACCGGCCTACCTGCCGGTTACCAAGCGGTTATCTACTCGTGATAGTGGCAATAAGTACCTACCTATAATAATATTATGTCCCAATGTCGTCCTATACTTTGACATTATGTACGTTATTATTATGTGTGTTCGTATATTGTTTGCGTTCATCGACAGATAAACGAATAAAATTATTAAATAGGTATAAGTACTACGATTTATTTTATAATTCGTATTTCCTACCTATTGACTGTTGTATGATTAATGATACATAAGTTAATAATGTGCAACGAGTAATGACATATTATTATATAGGTTATACCTATATGTTGTTAGTTGTTACTTGTTTTCTGTATCGTAGCTGTGAATTGTGATAACAGTGACTATATAGGTAGATCAGTATCTTATATTGTAAAGCATATTAATTTATGTTCGTCATTATGATATTTTTAGGCATTGATTATATTGTACGGTATTATTGACTACAACTATAGAAATTAACGTGCATGATGTTTGAATCTAAGTCATGCTTTTCAGTCAATTATGCGTTTAACGAATAACGACATCTGACGGCATGTCCAGCTTTTTTAAACCATAATTGATGACGATGGCCGTCACATCTGCAGATAGGCCCTTCGTACAGAAAGGCTTCAACTGAATGTGAAGTCACAGCAGGCACACGAGACATTATAATATTGCAAAACAAGCTTGTGAAAGATATCGACAGGTCATAGGTTTACTAGAGGTGGGTCGAACTCAAAAATATAGTCTCGAATCGAACTTTTTATTTATAATATGTGAACCAAACAATTCAGTGTGATATCGAACTTCAACCGAACATTTCAAGTTTTCAAGTTTCAACGATTTCCAACCTTCCCAAAGTTTCATTTAATACCTTGCTGAACACCAGTTTTTGAATTAAACGTCAAATCAAACTTTTTATTTTGATGTCAAACCGAAATAACTAATTTAATTTTTGAATAGCATAGGTGTATTCAAGTCTTAAAATAATTTCAATTTTTTGGGTTCTAACTTAAATCTGTTAACTATAGATACTAGCTGGTAATCGGTTTATTAAAAATAATAAACTAGTGTATAAATGTAGGTACCTATATATTAAAATGTTATTCATTTAAAACGGGTGTTATTTTTTGTACTATGGGTACCTACATCATAAATTAAAAATTCAGCAAAAGTTCTTACGTTCCTCTCATTCAAATGTTCCATAGCTAGAGAAACGCATGCTTCGTACACCCTTTTGTTTTAAGGCTTCTTCATCTTAAAACACTTGAAAAACGCCACTTGCGATTAGATTTATATTTTTGTACATAAGCTCCTTACAGGAAAATTTTACTTTCCTGAGTTCTTGCTGGTTGTTTCTCCTTCCATACCCCTACTCGTAACCCCCTGTCTGATAATCCATTTTATCTTACCAAAAAAGTAACTGATTATTCAAGCACTCCCCTCCCCCAACATAATTATGGAAACTATAAATGAATTAAATTTCGATCTGTTCATATCACCAAACTTCAACTCTCTTTAAATGTATCATTAATAACATATTGTAACTCATTGTTTTTTATTATTAATTATTATTGAAGCTTAAATAAAAATAAACAAAATGTAAACATTTTAATAAATATATAAATCTTATATAAAATGATCATGACGTACCTATTTGTTTTGCATAATCACTAACTACTTAAACTTAATAATAGCTAATACTTATAACTAAAAATAATTATGAATAAGATTAATAAAATTTAAAAATATTGCTTGCGATTCCAACTTGAACATTGTTTACACATTTGAGTATATAACTTAAAGTGTTTCTACAATTTATTGATTTCGGTTACCTAATTATAAATGTAATGGCACTGGTAATATCTACATTCTACACACATTTCGTGGCAGAATTGATGATAGTTAACAATTTTATGTTGTTTTTTTGTATGCTCAAATAAATATTGTTTTAATGATTTGTACGAAATATGTTTCAAACAAATTCACTTGTGTAAAAGTTTTCAACACACGATTAAAAGTTAAAACAGTTTGTTCACAACTTTAAAATGATTTCCAACCCTGCATTCAGGATAGCTGGAATGCCTACCTATATTTTCTTTCTCTGTATCAGGTGATATAGGTACCTATTCAATATAAAATGTAGGTATTTATTGAATAATTCAAGGTTTGTCATGATTTATGAATATAAAGTAAATCATTACGAAGAGTATAATATAATATATTATTATTGTTTATCTGGGTCACCATTCACCACCGATCCACAGTATTTAAAACCAAATGCACCTACGCAACTGTTATGTGGCCCCTGCGCAGTCGGTGGTCGTGACTCGTGTTTGGTGTGCGTGTGTCTCGAGTCTCGACTTGTTATAATAACAATACAATATTATAAATTATTGTATTCAGCCAACGAGTCCGGACAATAACGGTAGCGTGATCTACCGCCAGCATTTTGAACTTATACTTATCAACGAGTTAGATGGCACTGACATAGGTATACAATTTTTGTTTTAAACTTAAATCATGTATACAGTATTTCAAGTTATCTACCCGATGATTACGAGGTATATTTAATAATTATACTTAGACACGGTATTTTCATAAAAACCGGGTTTTCATTACAGTGTGTCGTATTCCGTATATTATTATTTAATACCTATTTAGCAGTTTAACTCTGTATATAAGTAAAAAATGTCGGTAACACGTTACCTATATAATTAAACTTTATACGTCACGTTATAGGTAGGTAGCAGGTAGTGGAAGGAGGACCCGTCGAAACTGATTGCCAGCAGATTAGTTTTCGTGTCCGGTGTCCTGCAATATTGCGCACACCCACGAGCAGGTTTTATAATATACCTATTGATGTTTCAGCAGTGTAACGCCGTATTTGTCTACACAAGTAATCGCGAATGTATGTACGTAACCTATACAAACAGCCCGGGGAGAAAAATTCGACAGTTTAGAACTCAAAAGTTGTATGATAATTTTTTATAATATATAATAATTGTGCTCATTAATTATATAATATCTGGTTGTATTTTATCATTCTGATAAATATAACTATAATTCTAAAACCACTGTTTTCTAATTAAATTTTTATATCCATAATAAATAATTTTAGGCACGCGTATAGCTTTACTAGGTAGGTTAGGTTAAAATATAACATGTCCTAAAATATGTACATTTTTAAAAATATTTATCTTAAAAATGAAACAATCAATTTTGGACCGATTTGTTTTACGTTCTACTGACCAATAATAATATATTATGTTATGTATCTCTTTGTTCTCGAATTTTTTTTCATTAATATTAAGTTATCGCAATTGTCTTGTTTCGTTGTAGTAATTGTTAAAATCTATTTTAAAAAGATGACTTGTTTTGTATATTATTGACCAGTATGAACTCTACACATCTAATGTTTCAAAAAATATAACTACGACTTACACTAAACGCAACAATTTGAATAATAACTGTGCAAAACGTGAATGATTACACGGTTTTATATTAATACTCACAGCTAGACACGATAAGGTGATGATGTTACATAATGTATTGTGTGTATCATGTAATTTTTTTTTTGTCAATCTAAATGGTAGGTACATATTGTATTAATATTATAGTTAGAAGAAATATGGTATATACATTTTGTACAAATATATTTATTAAAAATACAAATCTTTGGTCTGGACAACGTGGGGCGGGACAGCTAACTATTAATATTATTAAACTTCCAATATGCGCCTATATCCAATACTCCTATAGTCCTATGCCTACCAATTTAATACTTGAACAGTATAACTAAAACATAGGAATAAGATTTTAATAAATAATAATAGTATCGAATATAAATAAAAATAATATAGATACATTCCCGATTTACAAAATCTATAAAAATATGGTTGCCACGGGTGTTTGTAAGTGTTTAAAACATTATAATTCGTTTCTGTGCGTATTCATTACCAAATCAGTTATCAGTATCTACCTATTTGTTACAACGAACTTTACGGATAATTTATAATACAATATAAAAATCTCAACGTACTTTTCGTTTAGTATAATATTAACTTAACCGTATCAGATCAATATGTCGAATATTGCTGCACTTGAGACTTCGCCCAAACCCAATATCCAGTCCGTCACCGAAATAATGCTCGAGGTTTTCGACGAGCTACGGGCAAATAAAACGAAGACTTTGGAATCTCGAGTTATCAATTGTTCACAGGCGCACAAGCTACATAAATCGGCACCGGATTTGACCGTGCAGAATAAGTCCGCGGGTGCAGATGCACCCGAGATCTGGTTGCAGTCTAAGACCCAAGTTATGCGACGATATAAATCCATGCCAAATATACCTGTGAGATCAAACTCCGCAAGCGATGTGCCCGGTATCGATTTGCCTCCGGTCGCACCCATGGTGGAGAATATGCAAGTTACGACTGATTCACCGTCCACTGAGTTGTCAGGTACGACACCTGCAGCCACTGCAGAAGTTGGCGAGATCGAGTCGTCGTCAACCATCTCGTCATCTTTGCCATGTGTTGGACCGGTCGAAGCCGACGACCGCGACGTGCTGCAGTCAACTCCGACGTGCAACATGGCAGCTCTGCAGTATGACGGCACTGAGTGTAAAAACTGTACGACGAAACCATCAGTGCACCGGGCAAATAGTGTCCAGGATATGGCGCTAACCCACGGCGACCGCAGTGACGCAGTGACGAACCAGGCGGTAACCGCGGTAGTTCCCACTGTTCCCAGATGCCGTTCTCTGTGGAGCCGGACGAAGAGATTCGTCCGTCGAATGGTTTGTTGCGGAGCTTTAGACCGCAATGTATAGTGTTGTGTGTTTTGCGCATGTAGGTACATCCCAAGCTTGATCGGCACTTTCGTGTCCGACCGTCGTGTTTGCCGGAAAATCCGTCAAAATCTGTTTACTTCCATCATTGTACGCATTCATTCTGAGTTCGCTCCGACGTTTGAACGTTTCCCCAAGTCATACGCGCTGTACTGACTTTAGTTACCGCCAAATGCGCCGCTTGTATCATATAGATCTGCTGTGGAAGAAATGGTCGGTAAATACTGCTGCCCTCCGCTTCTATGTTTAAATAAATTATTATAAACTATGGGTATTAATACTGCCGTATATTATGTATAATCGAAAAACCATAACCTATATTATGTAAGTTTACACAAATAAATGTTTTTGTTTTGTTATTTATTTGATATTATTATTTAATAAACGCGTCAACACGTTGGGGTAAAATTAACTTATGCGACTTGTGAATAATAATATGTTGTCTAAATTGTATAGGTACAGGTTACTTTCAGTTGTTCTTTACCTACTAGTGTATAAACCTCACGAGAAAACTTGTATTGAATTTTCAAGATTTTTGACCAAAAAAACATAATAATATTATCAACAACCAGCAAAGTTCATTGAAAAAAAACCAAAAACATTGCGATATCATGGAAAGAATGATATGTGTAATAATAAGTTTTTGGGCCACTGAATATGTAAAGAGGCTGCTTATAGAAGTGAAAATCTCGATGGGCCGATACATACCAATCCGGCCCTGAGTGGAATCCTGTGGTTCATGTACCCAATTACCAAATCACTGGTAGTTTAATATTGATATATACCTTTAGCCATAATTTAGTCTGTTTACTGTAATACGGTGGTAAGTAGTTAACTGTAATATGTATTTATTAAGAAAAATTATCCCATATGCAGAAGTGGGTAGATGAAAAGAGCAATTGCTTTACTTATAATGATATTAAAATGCTACTTTAGTCTCTAAGACCGCAGGCGTACTTCCCACTTCTTCCGATATTCTCATCAATCATTTTAAGTTCCAAAACTGAATGAGCCCCCTAATATTCCTTCAGTTTACCGACCTAGAGACTAGGTACTCTTGCAATTTTCGACCGAAATTCTTAAGAAGTTAATTCTAAAAATAATTCTCCCGGCTCCTATGAAGAACTTCCAGTAACATTCCACCAAATACCCGTTTTAAATGTCTTACCTCTCATTCCATAATACGCCAACTCCATTGATTATAGGTAGTCGATGTCCTATTCTCTTGAATAGAAAAAATACTGTTCTTGCGTGTTCTTTGATATTCCACGAGGGGCGTTTGGGTATCTGGCAATGGCACTTGCAGGGTGCTATACGAACTACAATTTTTTCTTCCCCACATGTTTCTTAATTCTTGATAATCAAATCGTATCTTTCCAACCGTCACTTTGAAGTCAGATTTGGTTCTTATTTTTAGGGCATAGTAAATATTAGTGCAATAATCCCGCATGGTGGCATGGAATCTTCTTTCCAGTTAAATATAGTGTACCTCATAACCTCTACGTTTGTGGATGACAAGGTATTCTTATATCAATTCATAATTATCCATAAACTTCATTCTTAAATCTTCATAACGATCTTGAGATCATGCTGTCGCATAAAAAATAGCGATCAAAACTAAATCAATCGAAATCTTTATACACCACATTCACTTCGCATCTCCTTATTCCTAATCCTGAGGTGACAATATCTGAATAATTATTGACCGTTATATTCAAACCAAAATACTTACCTCAGCACACGTATCCGTAGACTTAAAATAACAAATTCCAAATTAAATACGAAACTCTAATGAACAAATGGCTTCAATCTCTGGAGTGATGCCAAAAAATCAAATGTCTATCATAGTCAATCAACAATTCTACAATGTCCTGTGTAATTTTGTATGTTTTTTTTTAAAAGTCAGGTGTAGTGTCGTAAGTATAAAGCATATTAAATATCATTTTAACCAAATTATTATTAGACTGTTGAAACATGCGATAAAACAACATGCATAAATCAAAACTTTGGCTCACCCTCAGTAAGTCAATTTTTAAAATCGATATTAACTTTATAAGAAGGTAAGTCAGAGTTGCTTAAAAAGATTAAAGTAATTCAAATTCAAACTCAGAAAGAGAGGTTAAAATTCAAACAAAATTTGTTTTGTTGTGCATGCGTGGAGAACGATTTTCCAAAATAGATATAATAATATATTAAATCCTTTATGCAGTTAAAAAAAACCCAAACGGAAAATTAGTTCAAAGTAAATATTATAAGATATAAGTAAGTAATATTTTGTGTTAAATTTATCGTTAAACACACTATATTATAGGTACCTATATAAAAAAAATATCAAGAGAGGGGTATCCATCCTCCCACCATGAGTACTTATATGATGATATAGTATAGTATATAATGGCCTCACTGGCTTCTTTCACCAAGGGATTCGCTGTCTTACTTGTATTAATATTGTATATTATATACTCAATGTAGTAATGTAGCTTAGGGTATAGATTATATATTATATTATATCTTTAGAAAACGAAAATTCTGGTTCATTAGTTTTATAATAAATTCTATAAAAAATTGAATGCTAACCCTAAATTAATACTACGACGTAGACATATGTTATTTTCATCTTACTTAATTGTTAAATAAATTATCAAAACTTCTGTGTGGCACGGATTACAGTATTATTATCACGAATATAAAGCTATTGACTATACAGCTATAAAAGTCGAAAATTTTCCAGATTTCATTAGTCAGCATAATATATAAATACATAATACATATACTTCAAATTTGGTTGGGCGAGGCCGGGGGAAGTGAGAATGAGAGATGCTGAAATGACTTATGAGGTAATGATATACTAACCACTGAATAATATTTTGTAAATCATGTCCGTATATTATGCATAGTCAATGTACGTGTCACATAAGATATGTTAAACTATGTCTTATTATGTGACACGCATATTTATTATGCATACAGACATGAGATACACGACGTCATCACTATACAGCCGGCGGCGGCCGAAAAAAGTTCGTGTCATTTGTGCAATAAATCGTGAGACATTGTTCGGGAGCAGGGTCGGACTGGCCTATGCAACAGACTGGCATTAGCCAGTGAGGCCCCCTTATCTGTATGACTATATGGGGCCCTACCTAACAGAAAAATCATAATTATAAAATTTAATATGAACTGTATTTGTAATGTGCATCTGCCATTTATGTACATTACATCTACAAATGTTAATTTATAAAATAAAAATAATCAAACATAAATACAGTGTAGTAGTTTAGACGGACAAAACATATTGTTCGTGACGTCTCAACGTTCGTGTTATCGTCTTATCGGTGCAACGGTGCTTATATGATTATCTATATCAATTGGGATTTTGGAGGTATTTATTTTTAGAACTGTAAACCTGAGTTCTCATTGGCTTGAGGAATACTTCAATCAGTACACAATTATACGTATATACCATAGACTATAGAGTAATTACTATATTACTCTATGGTAAATACACTGAAAATATCATTATTCATTCGTCATAAACCCGATTTGTTAATACGTGTTCTCGTTTACCTTATTAGTTATTACTTATTATACGTTGTTTCTATTGTTCGTTTTTTACATTATTAAATGGAGAAACGTAAATTTCAATCTGGGGCTTCGAAACGTTCAGCCAAAAGAAGAAATGATTTGATTGCTTGTGGTTTGTCACTAAGTCAACAAAAACTGAGAAGATTACAAAAAATTGGAATTACTAGATGGTGGGCCAAAGACAAGGCGCTTGAAACTATATTTGATGTAAACAGGTATGTTGTGCTTTTAAAAACACTTTATAGTATAGCGTACAGTGATCAATTTGAATCCAAAGTTAGTTTTGAAGCTCAATCTATTTTGCAAATATTCTTAAAATTTGACACAATTCTTGTAGCTTTTGTTTTTAAAACATTATTTAAGTACACTACACCTGTCAGTAAATATCTTCAAACTGTGTCATTGGACTATCTAACAGCACATCAATTATTAAAGAGTTTAGAAAAACAATTATCTAATATGGCAAAAGATTCAATATCAACATTTGATAATATTTTGAAAGCTGCATTATCATTTGCAAGTTCTGTTAATGATATTTTAACTAAAAATGAAATTGAATTAGAAATTGAGACAATACTATCACATAAACGATCACGGAAAGTTAAAAGAATGTTTGATGAAACTGCAACAGATGAGTCAGTAAGTGCTTTTGAAAATGATAAACACAAGTTTCGCGTGAGGGTTTATCAAGTTGTAATTGATACTGCATCTAGACAAATCAGTGTAAGGTTTGGTGATTCAAATACAATTATGCAAGATGCTTCATACTTGGATCCTAAAAATTTTAAAAGAATAAATGAAGATCCGAGTGTGATCCCACAAGGAGCCTTACAGTCTTTAGCAAAAATGAGTAGTGTTGAACGAGATGGTTTAGTTGATCAATTAATATCTTTTGCATCCATTTATCATAATATTTCAAATAATACAGAGTATCAATCAAATGTCTTTGATTCAGAAAATGATGAAGAAGAAACTCTAACATGTTCTATTGATCAAAACTGTCAAAAGTGTATTCCATGTGCTATTAAATTATTGAAAGATTTTAATTTACATAGTAGCGCATACTCAGATTTATATATTGCATATGAAACTTTATTAACAATTTCTTTTACCCAAGTCTCATGTGAACGTTCTTTCTCTAAGCTTAAAATTATCAAAACTCGTCTCAGATCACTTATTGGTCAAGACTTGTTGGAATCCTTAATTTTAATAAATTCTGAGGCAGATATTATTTCCGAATGGAACTATGATGACATTATTGATAAGCTTGCTAGTACATCTAATGAAATGAAGCGATTGTTATTTTAGAATTAAATTTTTCTTAATAATTAATAATTATTACTATCCTTGATTTATAATATTATAAAAGTTGTATTTAAAATGAAATAAAATATTATTATTATTTCATTATTTGTTTATATTATGTCTTAACAATTAACACAAAGCGTTTGATTCTATAGGTATACTCTTCTATAAAATCTTCTACATTTTCCTCCTTGCCTAAAATTAATAAATAACATTTTTAACTATTTTGTAAATTATAAAGTTTATTAATTTATGATAATTTTTAGTGAAAAAAATTAATCATCTTTTTTAAGCGAATTATTATTTATCACTATTGTTGAGGCCCTTTATAAGTAAATTGCCAGTGAGGCCCTTGGTACCCAGTCCGACCCTGTTCGGGAGACGGGAGTTTAATATTGTGCAAAATAACAAGATAACATTATCATTTATTAGCAAACACCTAGGCACCTAGCCGAGTTATGTCTGAGTAAATATATACATTAATATATTTTTTACCGTAACTGCAACGATGTAAGTATGAAGAAAACAATATTATAATACCTCGTCGGTCATAATAAGCCAAGGCTGGTATATTTAGCTGCCGATTGGTCGGTATGGACTATAGACGATAGACCGCGTAACCGTATAGGGACCTATACTTATAGGTATATAATATGCATATATAGCTGCAGCTACGTAAGCTATATGTATAGCCTTATCTAGGTCATATTATTATATTGAGGTACCTGGTACATAAAATAAGATTTTCGGTTGCAATAATGAATTAGCTTCGAACGTAAGAATAGTAACTGAGTAAGGACTAAGGAGGCATTCCGGCTTCGAACTAAACTCTAAAGTTTAGTCGCTTCGGACACGTGTATACGATCTTAACCGATGTAAATTTAAAAACGTTAGTATGATACCTACCTAAATGGCGTAGTTATAATAAGAAAACGGGCCTAATGTTGTTTACAACGCGCGGAGTGTTGAACTCGTGAAAATCGAGGTTGAATATTATCATATTTTCGAGGCATAACAATTATTTATGAACTTGATATTCCACTATCTCCTATCACACGACCTAACCAAGAAAGAAGGAGCTATAGTGTCAGACAAACGAGAAATACCATTGCATTTGACGCAAATCATAACTTCGCACGGTCTAGAGAGTGGAGACTCTTCTTTTACAGTCTCTACATCGTATTATTAACTTATTTATTTAGGTATCGAGAGGATTTTAAACAGGAGTTTTCCGGAGAGAAACTATAGTCATATAATCTACGTAATATGATAATAATGTATATTATTAATATATTATGCACTAAGTATACAGTGAACTAGTGAAGTTATGACAATACCATAACAGCTGGATGGCAGACATATAATAATAATAGTATAGGGCATGGGCAATAGCCATGTTATATTATGGATTTATACGAAAAGAAAATTGCCACTAGTCAAATTGCCGAATAATATCGTAGTAGGGCCCAGTATATTCTATGATAATATCACAATAGTAGACTAATTCACCGAGACGTGATGTTATTATGATATAGGTAGGACGCGCAAAATATGTTTTACCAATAATTGTATTATTAAGTATTACAGCAACAAAACCGTTACGTTACAAAACCATTGTGTGTATGTGTGCGTATATCATAACATGCCATCCATTAAGAATTCTTGCGTTAAAAAATCATGTTGTAATGGCCACTAGACACTAGGTAACACGAAGTGTATACCAGGTATACCATTGTTGTATAGCTCGTACTTATTACCTACCTACACGGAAAATCTGTCAGAAATTGAAAATTGAATCATTAATATCTTGTGATAAGATCTTGACAGCATTTGTACGATAATCTTTGTTTGAATGTAAGAAGGAATAAGCATAAAATAAAGCATTAATAAGCATTAAAATAAATAATATTTAGACAACCAATGAACAAAAAAAATTTAATATACTTGAAAATTGAGTTCTTTTTGGGGTGATACAATCATTTTGATTTTATAGGTTTCCCATGAACAACAAAGCATCAATTGAAATAATGTAATAATCATTCATAGTTACTATAATTAAAGATACCAAGGTGAATAATTAAATTAAATATGTCAGATAAATTAAAATATTTATTCATATACACAATATATAAACATATATTATATATTGATGAAAACAATATTCCTATACATTTCTAAAATAAGTCTTTTTTTTATTGCTGGAGGGTCAAACTTAGATAATAGCTACGTATAATTTACTTATACTAAGATTTATAAAAAATATATTTCTACTAAAATATATAAATTGTATTAGCACAATAAATTATGTTCTCAAAAATATATATAAATTATTTCATTGAGCACAAATTGAGCGTTGTTGTTAAAGGCCACAATGAAAAAAACCAAAAAATTATATAAACTGAATTAATTTGTGGATTGATCACAGATATCTCAATTCTAATAATATTAATTAGTAATATTATACACCTTATATTATGTTTTAAACAAAACTGTAAATTTCTGTACAGGTTCATTAAATGTGTAATGATAGTAAGTTGACAAAGTAGGTAAAATTTTGTTTCCATAGTATGACTAGAATACATCTGATGTCTAAACAATTTCAAAGCTCCGTAATACAATAACAACCGATATTTTTTCATTTAAATAATAAATGTACAACCACACATATTATGGCCTTGGAAAATATTTAAAAAATAAATAATAGTAAAAAATTACGACCAATTAATCTTTATATTAGATGTTGCTTAGTTCTAACATTAAACTTTATTAACAGTAGTTCATCAGATTTTATGGTAAGCAAATTTTATAAATATTTAAAAATTATGCATACACAAATGAACATTAAACACGTTATGTAATCTTGTATAATTGTGTTTTAGTTAATTAAAAAAAGTAAATAAAAAAGTAATAATAATTATCCAGTTAAAATGCATAGTAACAATACTTGATTCTAAACATTTAAATAATTAAATAATGATTTTTATACCAGTGAATATTAACTATAATTAATTTGATTCAATCATAAAAATAGAAGATTCTCACATACAAAAATTATAAATTCAGATCTGATTATGTTGAAAATTGATTAATTTGTATTTCTAATGATTTTTTTAATTGTATACAGAATGTATGAACAAATTTCTATTGAAAAACATTGCAATTTTAAGAGAAAATATTAAAATCAATAATTAATATAAATTTCAGTAGGCAGATGTTCCATTTAAAATCAAAATTAAATGATTGATATGTTGACTAAAAACAGGGTTTAATAAGTTGTATTATGTTATAAATGAAATATTTAAAGTTAAGTAAATTATAAATTATACATCAGAAAACTGAAAACTATGCATCAATAACTCAAAATGAATATAGTATATCAAATATATAAAGCATTATGCCATCATATATTATTATTTATATATATATACACGTATTGTATATAAAATGTAAATGAGATTCTTTAAAAAATAAAAATTTAATTGTGCAAAATGTGTTTAATTAATAGCATGTTTTTGATTTAATTAATTAATTACAATTTTACAGTATTACACATAACATCTTTTGCAAATTAATGAATTATTAAATTGTATACAAAAAAGAACTTATTATTATTATTATTAAAAAAAAAAAACACTTATTTTGTGATAAAATATAATAAAACGTGGTTGGTGCCAACGAGTCATGTTAAATTGTTGTTTTTCAATTTACTTAAATATTATTACTTAACATCACTTTACCGGTATTTAATAGAGGAACAGTACTTGAGCGAAAGATGCTTAGGAATAAAATGTAAGTACAGAGTTTTGGTTGCCCCGCACTAAAAGAAATGGAGGCATACCTTGCGTCAACGTCTCTAGCCAGGACATATACAAAGATGCTGGTACTACATTTTTTCTGGGCATTGGTAAAGTCCTGTTAACAACACAATACAATTGTACATGGTATAGTATGATCTTATGTTTTAAATATGCGTATGATTTATAAATATAAATAAAAATATATGTTTACAGTTAAAGCATTGAATGAATCAGTTATTATATGAAATATCCAAAAACTATTGGTAAATTGTAAAATGTATATTTAAACTAGTTATTTAATTTATTCCTATCCTTCACGCTGTTAATATAATATTTGTTACAATTGTTAATTTACTGTTAAATTTAAGAATCGGTCACATTATTTTATTCTTGTCGGCAACTAAAAAAATAAATAATATGATTATCACATTCAATAACTATGTACAAAATTCAATAAAAAAGTTTTTTGAATAATAGAAAAAAAGAAAGACAGGTTTGTCAAATACTAAATTTAGTATCTAATAACATTTAAAGAAGAGATAAACCAAATTAAATTATAAAAGCTGTTTAAAAACACAGAGACGGTTTTATCATTTTATCAACATGGATCCAATACTAGTATAATAAATTAGAATAATATTAAATGTACCTACATATTCTATTGGAATATTTTTTTTGTGAATGTTAAGACCACTAATATTATTCACAGTGTGGTCTGGGCTGAAAATTTACTAGCAATAAAAACTATTAAGAATGTTTTGATTAAATTTCTAACCTAAGAATTATAGCTACAGCTGATTACACTTGGAATTTTTCATAATTATTTTTAAGAGTACAAAATGAATCGAATGTGTAACAAAAGGGGGCATTTACAAGAAAATATACTGTGTAATGGTGTTTATTTTTTTATTTTTATATCCTGAATACAAAATTTCCAGCAGAAGGAGTGCTTTGATGTCAACATACAATACCTTATCTTTTAGCGAATTGGATCAAGGTGGTACTTTAGAAAGGTCATTTTTCGATTTTCTCAATAGTTATGGATAATACTACCGACAAATAACAAAAATCACCTAAAATGGAATTTTAATTTCTAAAGCTTTGCTTATCACCGTAGCAACAAATAAAAAATTATAATATTATAATATAAATTAAACTTAAAGGCTATAATAAATAATAAAACTATAAAAAATCCAGACTGATTAACTGTCTCTGCTCAGAATCGTTTTTCTTATACAATGATATAATATCATTGAATTCAAGTTTAATACAATCCATTATACATTGACAAACTTGTAACCTGCTGTACAGCAGAGCAACATCCACTTACTCGCCTTTTTTTTTTATTATACATTTAACCGAATAAATAAGCTACCAATTTCATAGAACAAAATTATTCAATACTCTAAAATTATAATATATCATAAGCTATTTTTATAAAGCAATGATAATTTTATATTAGTTGCATCAACACACAAGAACTATACATTTTGGTCACCACTGTTATTAAACCATTCCGAAGTTTGGTACTACTCACATTACAATTAAATTGGCTTCTTGTGAATTTTCTAAAAGTAGCTCTCTTAACCGAAGATGGCGGTTTGTTTTTTCTTTCATTGCTGTTAACTCAGACTCTTTTATACCATCATCTACAAAAGTGAATTTATATATTAATAAGGTGTAATTTTTTTTATTTTGCATTAAAATATTCCATACTTTCACTGTTTGGTCCTTTAGGCTTATAACTTTTAATCAGTGCATCATAAAAAGCTAATGTTTCTTCATGTGGTTTCCTCATAAGGTCTGTTATTACTAACAAGTCTGAATAATCAATACGGAATTTGGCTAACAGACTAGCAATACTACAAGGGACCAAACATTAAAATAACATAAAAATAAATAATAGTAAATTATTAAATAGTTGAAAAATGTTTCACCTTCTTTGTTCAAATTCCAATTGATCTTTTTTATTAGCTATAGTAAATACTCTCAATTTACAAGATGACCAATTACCTCTTGTGCTTAAGATATATGGTAAAAGTAATGTAAGGCCTTAATTAAACAAATTGAGACACAAATATTATAAAATATTACAAGCAGTGAATATTTAAACTTTACCTCCATCATCATATAACCACCAAACATCAATTGAACCTTTCTTTTGTTTACGTTGAAACCTCGTTATCTCATTCATAGTGTCTTTGGGTAAATCATAACCATCAGTTCCTCTGTAATATAACAAGTATAAATTCATTATTCATTTATTTAACATTATGAAATAATTCTTAAAAATTTACTTGACAATATTGACTTTTTGGTTTTTATTTAATTTTGGTGGATCATCAACTTTATCATCAGTGCATTGTTTATTCAACGGTGTAGATGTCTCTTTGTTTAATAATTCATTTTCTTCATCGCTGTCATTTTTATCAGCTGTAGAAGAAAATTAACTAGGTATAAATTTAAATTTGTTAAATTGGAAAATATGTACATAAATGTAAAATATTAAATACATAATAAATTATTATTATTATTATTGTTATAAGTCAATTAATCATAATTTCAGAATCAAATTAAAAATGATTTTAATACTAATAAAATTCGTATTAAAAAAACAAGAAAATTAATGACTAATACATTAATAATTCTTTTAGACATAAAATATTAAATATAAACTCTTAACAAAAAGTTAATTTTTCAATATTCTGTAAGACATTATCAGTATGAATAGCAATTTAAATACATAACTTCTATAGAATACAATTTCGATCAAAGTAAAATCAGTAAAAGGCAAAAATGTTTTTTTCAGTGGGGCCCTTTATCTTCTTGAAGAATAAATAAAAATAAAAAATAACTTAATACTTACTAACGGTAGACATAGACTGTGATCTACTATGTAAAAATGGTTCTTCTGAAAGGTATGATGCTTTACGGTTTACCATCATATCAAGTTGCATTTCGTCAATGAGAATGGAATTTGAAAAATTTAGACCAGATTTGACACGCAATATACATACAGCCATATGAATATCTAAAGCTTTACTAAAAAAATCCAAAATAATTTATGATTAATTATAAGGTATAACTCAAAATCAGTTTATACATACTGTAACACATTGAAATACATATTTAAATCTTGAGAACTACATTTGAACCAATTGCTCTTATAACCTAACAAAACAATATTTGGTTTCAGTTTGCCTAAACCAACTGTTTGCATTAAACTTTTAGCACCATCATCGAAATTAGTACCATCTATTTGTACATAAAATCCTTTGATTTTGTGGTAACATAACCAATTTATGGCACGTTTTGAATAAATTTCAAGTAACTTTTGTGAAGATGGAGCCTAAAAATATAAGATTTAATGATATAATTTTGTTTAAAATATAATTAGTTTCAATATTTCAACTTAATATACAAACATACTTTGATAATATTTCCGCAAACGAGTAATGACAAATTTTTTGTGATGAGATGTCCAAAATCAATTAATGATGGTCTAGAAGATGCCATTCCAGTAAGTATAAGTAGTTGAGGCCTAAAGTTTTTGACATGATCTTCCACCCTGATAAGATTGTGAACAGCCATTAAAGCTTGTTTGTAAGTTTGAGCTTGGGTACTTGTACCCCAATTGACATCTGAAATAAATAATTTCTATGTATTTGGTTACTTTTTATTTCTAAATCAATATAATTACCTGGTTTTTGATATGATACAATTAAGTACAAAGCTAATATAGCTCCCAATGTCACCAGAGCTGTTCCCCAGCTAATGACAAACATCAATACTACACATAACATTGAACCACCTAAACTTAACCACATATTATACAACTGAAATGGAAATAAAAATGTTTGAATTAAAATGTTTAACTAGTTTAAATAAATGTAAATGAAAAATGCTTTAAAAAAAATTGCTTTACCTTGAAAGTAGGACGCCATCCAATTGGTTTAACTAAAGATGCATGAAATGTACTGAAGTTTATCAATGCATAGACACTAAGAAATATATTTGATATTGACGGTAATATTGCATTCAGGTTACCTATAAGTACCAAATGCATTGTTATTAACGATAATTGAATACACAAATTTTATAATTTATAGTACCAGGAAGTATAAACAGCAAAACAATTATTGTAGTCAAAATATCAGCTCTTATTGGCTCTCCTGATTTATTACTAAATCCAAACCATGTAAGATTATTGTAAAGTCTATCATTGCATAACATTTGAAATACTTTTGGAGCAGCTAAAAATGAAGAAAATGAGGCTGTTAATGTTGAGGCCAAGATACATGCGTATACTAATGGGCTAAAAAATGCTATAAGTCCAATAGTCCGATTGACTGCCTAAAAATTGTTATCAAAATAAAATAAACAATACATTTTAAAAAATATTTTACTATTATATAGGCCTAAAAACTTACATAGTGTTTATTATTATCATCAAAATTAGATTTATAATATGGATCTTGATCTACAAATGTTGAACCAACCAAAATTGCTATACTAATATAAATGGAAGAAGAAATAAAAATAGATGTTAAGGAACCTCTTGGTATTGCTCTTAACGAATCCTAGATAGCAAATAAAAATCAAAAAATTAGTATAAAGATTTATTTCTGCTATAATGACTAAATCATACTCTGTCTCAAAAGTGGTTACTAATAGTTCTTATATTAACCAGTTACCAATCGCGTGGTTTTTGATGCCACATACCCTCGCTAGAGGTAAAAATTTACCCCACTGTTTTATATATCAAAATATATAGAAAAAAAATGATAATAACAATAATAACAAGAAATATATACCCATATGTTATTAGAAGGTACTAAAAGTTATAGACATAATAATATTATGTTAATTTTAAAAGTGCATTTTAGTTTATCTGAGGTGAATATTTACTCTGTGCGAGTGGTAATGGGTTAAAACTAACTACACTGAACTTCATAACTATTATTTAATAAAGTTTAGGTAAGTACAATGATAAAATAATGGTTGGTTGAATATTCTAAAATAGTTAATTCACTTAAAGTCGATTGATGATGCCATTGTCAAATATTTTTGTATTTTTGTGCATGTTTTTATTATCAGTATATTGCACTTTTTCTGAGACTGAGTATAGATACATACAAATATTCAGTTATTTTATATTTAAATAAAATATGATCTTGTATATAACATTTTAAGATTTCAAACAAAATACAACAATTTAAATTACCTTTAATTCGCCTGATTTATTTGTTCCAGCTAAAAACCCAGATACTGCTGGAAAGAATATACTAAACCCATACCAGAAACTTTTACACCAATCATCAAAAGTTTCAAAATTCTTAAACATGTTATAATTAATTGCGACCCCTAAAAAAATAATAATATATTTTTGGTTATGAAGTAATAAAACTATACTAGGTTTATACTATTATTAATTTTTCTTACAGCTAAAACCAATGAAACCTTCGTTTTTTTCAGACTCAGTCTTTGGCCCATAAATAGCTCCTATAAATACATCTAAAATTGCTGCAATTATAAGAACTAGAACAGCTGCATGCACCTAAATATTTAAACAATCAAAAAAATGGTAGATTAATAATACATATATTTAAGTAACAATGTATTTATTAACCTGAATGCGTGACCGAATGCCACCTAATGTTGCACATAACAATGCAGCTGTTAAACATATTCCAAGAATTCTCATATCTTGTACCTCACCGTCCAGTATAAATAAATTAAACGACTTCATGATAATCTGCACCATTTCACAAAATCCAACCATATGCATTGCACATGCGGCAGCCAATGCTATAGAATAGATTACACCAATGCAAGCACCAAATTCTGGGCCAAGTGAACGAGATATCATAAAATAAGTTCCACCTTCCTTCAATACGCCGTTTGTACTAATTGCAGACATAGATAAGGCCGTTATAGTTGTGATAGCACCACCAAAAAATATTATAACAATTCCTGAAACTGATTTTTTTTTATTTTAATTTCCATTAATGATAATGTAAAAAAATAAAGTTATATTACTTAAACCAGTAGTACAAACAACCCATGCTACTCTTAAAAATAACATGAGACCCCATATTTGTACCAGGTTACGGATAAGAACTCCTTGAATCCATCCTTGTTCATGTTTCTTCTTTGTTGGTCTACTTGGTTCATTTTCATGAGCTTCCATGTTCTATTACAATTAATAAATATATTATAAAATGTTATGTAATTTTAATTAAGAACATATTCATACTTTTTCAGCCAAATCACAATTATGCAGTTCATCAAGAGTAGGTCTGCATGCAACATGCACAGACATAATATTTCTGTAATTATCCAATCTTGGTAATGCTTCACGTGTTAACTGTCGAAAACTTTTATATTTATCTTCCGATGAAGCACTATCTAATCGCAGCATTGGAGGAGTTTCACAATCTACTAAATTTACTTGAAACCTAGTGCGTTTTGTATCTGAAACGACACTTTTCAACTCAACATCATTTGATTCAGGCTCCATTTTTATCTAAAAAAAAATGATATATGTTAATATAATAATTAATAAACAAAAATTTACTCATAGATATACCCAGGTAGGTAAATACAAAGTTAAATATATCAAGTAGGTACTTATTACATTTATCAACTACTTGTTTGCCTCAGACTTAAACTAGATGAGTAAGAAATGACATAAAATATAACTAATATCATATTACCTACCTGTTTTTTTTTTCAAATCATATTTATTCATCATTGGCCAAATATTTACAACTCTTACTATTTGTATTAAAATAAATTATTTATTATATCTAGACATATTGGTATACCTATCTACTATAAAATGTATACAAAGGAAAAAATTCAACTAAAATAAATAATACTAAATCAATTTATTTCAGTCATTACTAAAAAAAAAAATAGGTCGTTATTAAAGGTAAATTAATCAAGTCAATATATCATGCACAAAAATTGATTATCCCCAGATAGGTACATAATAGAACAAAAATTATGCCGAATTTCATAAAATGCAGTGGATCAAAAACTAATAGAACACCTTTAGACATAATATCGTTTGGAGGACTGTAAACTCAGACCTTGTACCGGGCCGACATTGTTAATCGTATTGGGAACAGCGACGAGGTGATCGGTACAAATAGTGAAAAAGACTTTCAATGGCGTGTGTCACCCACCCCTAATGCACCACAATACCTATATCCTTCATATTTCATAATACAGCAGTGCATAAACGCGACTGTCAAGCGGATATGACACGGGGTGCAACTTAGAGAAGTATGTGAATGGCGAAAAACAACCGACAGCAATTTACCTAATTTGAGGAGCGTATCCGTTGGACGACCACCTTAAGGAGCAATTTCTTCTGGTTAAAGTCCGTCGCAGTGTTCGACGATGCGGCGAGCTCAACAACGTCGCAACATCGCCTCACTCAGTGTGTGTGTGGTGCACGTGCAGCGGCGATGACTGGGCCGGTCGGGAGATTCGGAGGAGCGGGCGAGCGCGTGCTCACGCTACGCACACGGGCGGCGTGACGGGCACATATTATTTCCGTTGTTCGCGAACAAAAACAAATACGAAGCAGTCGAAACGGCGACGGCGGACACGACTCGCACTTCACGCCCGACCGGCGTTCGGACGACGAGAAAATTAATAAAAATCGCAGCGAAACGATACACTGATGGCGATTAAAAGGCGCTCATTCGTTGTCGATCATATTTTCTCGTCATTAATACCCGTAGGCTTGTAAAATTGTAAACGCAAAGCTGTTAATTGTTATACCCAAAAACGAAAGTACCGACTATCGACCCCGACATCCGTCGTCGTCGTAGTTTCGTCGTTATCACTTGGTCTGCAAACGTAGGTTAGAACGCGATACCGATAAGAGCTGGACGGACGGACGGGCATGGAAGAAATCTGCCCGCCATTCATTTCAAATGCTTCGTCGACCGTCGTCGCTTCCGCCGATAACAGACCGGACACGTAGTGTGATAACGTGCCCGATTTCACGCATGAATGAATAATAAGTTATAATTAACCATGTTTCATAAAAGATCGATTCGCACACTGTCTAAACAATCTAATTTTTAAACTGACGAACTTAAACGTGATTTGCTGAGCGTTAATTTGTTATGTTACGTAATTTATTGTAAGACATCAGATGCCAGTGTTACGTCCTCTTGAGATAAGTAGTACCTAACTGACTAGTAAGTACATAATTATTTTGGAGATCCTTGTTGGAAAGACCGGTAGTCAGAATTATTGCAGTTAAATATAAACAAAACGACCATGTAATTTCTAACGTATTTGATAAGTATTCATATTGTACCTATATAAATTGGCCAGTATTTTTACCATCATTAAAAACTTTAATTTCAATTTATAGGTATTAACAAATTGGAACTACCTGTAAACACGATATATCATCATCAGCATGACATAATAGATCTATTTTGTCATGGCTAGTACTTTTTATATGCCGTTGACTTCACCACAGCTTAAGCCTTAGTTGTATAGAGTATATATAGACCTATAAATTAGTCTATGCTTAGATGTAATCATACACGATGATCTGATTAATCAATTAATTAAATAATTACAACATATAGGTACTAAATACTCCATGATCGAGTATTATTAATTATGATAACCGATTACCTATATAATAATAATTAAAAATTATTTTACTTCAACAGTGTAATAAATAATAATGGTTAATTACTCGAATAATAAATTATAAGTTAATTTAAATGTCAACAAAAATTAGTGATAACAATCCTTGGTGGATGACGTCCCAACATGTATTGTGGTAACAACATGATTTAAGAACTGTGATAGTACTATCTTAAATCGTGCGTAACGATATGCATGTGGGCATGTGGCGAAGATGCTGTCATCTCTTATACCTAAATAGTAGTTATCATGATTCCAGATTTCGTGTTTTCAACAGACTTCGACAACGGTATTTCGATTTTCGAATATATTTCCGGTAATCCGGTCATTTCCGCGTCTGCGTAGCATCATCTGGCTGCCACTGACGTGCGACAGACATGGGATTTTCATTGTGGACCTTGCTTGAGGCCTCGCTGTTGTGTCTGAACGCCATATGCATCCTGAACGAAGACAGGGTTCTGGCCAAGTGTAAGTACCCGGTCACTGAGCACTCATATAATTAGGTATGGAATTGGTTATTTACACCGTTTGGTTTGTTTAGACGGCTGGTCCACGGTGAACCGAGAGTTTGAGGACATGCCAACTACGAAAACGCAGATACTGTCACTCATGAAGTCTATCCGTACGGTTGTTAAATGTAAGTATACTGAAGGCCTCACTACTGAGCCGAAAGTCTAGTTTTTAAGGTGAATAAAACACGTTGAAAACTTCATTAGGTACATTATGATTCTAAACATTTGTTCCACCAATAGGTACTGTTATTTATTTTTACTGGGTAGGTTCATAAAAATACATTATCATTATTCGGCTCCACATATTGTGTACATATGTGTAAGTATATATTATATTGTGTACACAGTATAAGTATATATTGCATATATTATAAGCATTATTATTATTATTTATTTTTATTGAACTATTATAGATATTTCTGGATTAGTTGTAATGAAAAAAGAAACATTTGTGTAAAAAAATATACAAATGTTATTAAAAAATTAAGTTATTGGAATTTGTTCTCATAAATTCGGGATCATAGCTTCAAAGATCATACAGGGATCCATGTGTCACAAAAATTAAGAACCACTGAAGTCTGTAACACTCTATTCCACCTAAAACCTACTATAAAATGTATACAGATTAAAAAGTAAATAACTAGTAAACTTTTTAGTATTGCTGAACTATTCATAGTATTCATTTCTATAATATACCTAAGTTTTCAATGTTTTTATAAAGTTCATAGTTTAACATGTTCTACATTTATTATTATTGTATGGTATATAAGTACAAGCAAGCAAATAAAATTAGTAATATTAAATTTTTTTTTTTTATCTTCTACATACTTAAGTACTTACCCCCAAAGACTAATATTATTGGTTCAGAGTAATTTAGTACAATGTCACTAGCATTAAATTACAGTTGAGTTACGATAACTCAAAAAACTTGACGACTCAATTTTTTTTTATCCTCCTAAAAATGCTCATAACACTAAATGTATTATATGTCTCAAATAATACTTTATACCTTAAAGCAAATCTTTATTCCCCTTCAATTTTGAGTTATTGCGACTCGACTGTATCATACTTCTTTAAATAATTGTACTCCGTCTATAAACCTGAAATGTCCAGTAATATTTATTAAATTCTATGAATTCTTGTGTTTTTAAAAATGTATTTTATACAAATACTTTTTTCACAATAAGACCGTGACCGGGTGGCCGAGTTGTGCGCATGGGCATGGCTTTGGTCTGTGGCAGAGCCCGAAGCGTCGCCGTAGTGGAGATGGCATTCATCATATGTTTGACCGCCGCCCGACGAAAACTGGTCGCGGCCGGGTCACGGTCTTATTGTGAACAGAGTATAGGTACATTTTTATTTTAAGTACTAAATTATTTTTAACATGATAATTTAGTTTTTAATATTTTACTTTACAAAGCTTTTATTCTCTATACAATAAGATATCTTTTTACACTCATTTTTTGTTAATTGTATATTGATCCTTTCTTATACAGTCTTATTCTGATAACTATCTATTTATTTTATTTATTTAAATAAGGTTGTCCAACTATTATAAAACTGATATTTAAATTGAATCTATAAAACAATATTTTTAATTTCTGCTTACCATTATATTTTATTTAAGATCTTCATTTTATGATCATAAATTTTAAAATCGTGTAAACTCACTCATAAAAATAAAAAATACAATTAACTTGATGATGTTATATCTTTGATGTACCTAGTGAAAAGTTTTTAAATTCAAAACACATGTTATAATAGTTATGATTTTATGAATGAATAAGTGATAAATTGGCTATAATTTAGTATGCGGTCTTGTCTACCAGTAATCTAATAATAAAGTATGTGGTCCACTTAAATTTTGAAAAAGTAAAATATTTATAAATATTTACTATTTTTTAATATAATTAGCTTAATAATAAAAAGTCAATATCTATTAACAGTAGACATCAATTTTTGCTGGACCTTATTTCTTAAATTCTGGGACCAAAACTACAGTTTGAAAAAATCCTGATTCATTTATTTAATGTTGGACAAAAGGTCTGAGCATATATTTCGAGCTGGAGTCATAAGTCCGAAAATACATATTATTCAATTCGCAATATCGTAATATTTAAAAAAAATATAGTTCATTTTCTTACATAATATTCATACTGTATAAAAATAATGTTCTTTAATTTGTCAGTGATCTCACATTTAATACAACTATTATTATAACATACTAAATGAAACCCTTATGTGTTAATGCTTAGATTTTAAGACCATAATTTATATATCTTTTTTGATTGATGAGGAGTGAGGACAATAGGATGGGTATCTAATAGATTGTCAATCCTTTTGCCTATACAATATATTATGAGGCAGTTTTACGTCACATAGCACTAAGGCGTTTCGTATAGGCAATCCATAGTTATTTATCGATACATGACTATATTATACATACACCGGATAGCGATTCTAGCAGACTTGGGTAAAATACTTTTTAAAAGTATTTCAAATACATTTTCCGAATACTTAAAAAAGTATTCAGAATATGTATTCGAATACTATAATATGATAGTAATATTCCTAAGTTATGTATAATATTTTAATAATATAATTTTTATAAACAAATATTATGCTTGTGTGTGTACCCAGACGTAAAACACCTCTGTTTTAAATCGAAATATGTTTTTTTATTAGATGCTTATGCTCACAGCTTGTAGTAAAATATTATATTATTAATTTTTAAAAAAACTGTTTAGTCTCATAAACTCATAAAAAGTTTAACCGTGTACCTTCGTATAATTTTAATTTTTTTAAACTTTCATATGGTTATAAGAAAATTAATTTAAACAGTAATTGTTAATTTTTTTATAAAAATATTGTATTTAAATTGACTCCTATATTTTAGAAGTATCCCAGTTCTTCCAATACATACCTACTACCAATAATTAAACTGTATTTTAAGTCAATACCTACCTATACCAACTATTAACCCAATATTATTGTAGAATAAAATGAATGTTATTGTTTATTCTTTTCGAGTTTGTTCAGTTTGTTGACCCGATCATTATACCGGAGCGATAGTTATGCGGCTCCGGATTACGATCGTATTAGGTGCTTGGAAATATGGTTTAATAACAAAATTTATTGCACTAGGTATATAACATTTTTTAATTAATACGATACTTTTCTGTACCTATATACGTAATTGCCTCCATTAAATGTACGGTATGTCGGTATACGTATACGGTTTTACATAATGTAGCCCCGATTGCAGACGTTTATCTCCATAATAAAATATCAAAAATAAAAATCTATATCGTGTTAATATGTTATTACAGCCATCATAATGTAATATTGTAATTTGACGAAAGAAGTGCTTCAAATTGGGTCATCGTAAAATTAAGTCTTGTGTGAATTAACGTGTATGCGTATATATATACTATGTATATATTATATTGTTGTGTATAGGTAGAGTACAATTCTGTGAATGTATTATACTCCTTAGGTCATAGATGCGTTGAAGTATAATATAGACGTAACTACTTGTTATATAATGCAAATGGTTAATATTTCCGTGACTATTTCCACAGTTTTAAATTTAAAAACAAATTACTTTCATTTCGCCGTATATACGGTCTCTTGCAAGTACATAAGTTTGTCGAAACACTATATATGTATTATCATTGATTATATTTTATACGCCGCGTTAGATATTATTGACGAAATTGCCTTGTATATATTTAATATACTTTTTAATATCTTATATTTATGTGTATGATTACAATTTTATTTCAGATCCTCTCATAATTTTCAATCTGCTGATCATACTTGTCAAGAGTCTTACGGGATGATAAAAATTCCATTCGTTCGCAATGAAATCATGTTGTTTATATTATTTCGCCCGACTTGTTATTTCTAAGGTCGATGTATTGTAAAAATTACCCTTATTTATATTTATAATATGTGTATATGTCATACAATGTGTGCGTGTCAAAGCGTTTAGCATCTTTTCATAAATAAATTACTTTGCCAAAAAAAAAAAAAAGGATTTGTTTCGTTTTTATTTGATTGATTTTCCTTTTCGATACCTTGAACAGCTTGCCATGTAGTAGCGTACTTCCCACCACGTACTGGCGCTCGTTTATCCGAGTCCTATACCTATAATTTATTACCATTGGGCCGGATCGGTAAAAAAAAAATCTATAAATAATTAGTTAAATAGCATCCGTCGCGAAACTATACGCGAGTTTTGTTTCGTAACACACATTACTTAGACGCGGTGGTATATATATACACACCTAGGAGACACATAAACTATCAGCTATAGGTAATCGTAATTATTATGCACGTGTTCGCGTTGAACAGATTGGTTATTAACGATTAGAAACGCTGCTAAAACCACTCCGGTGTGGCAACAATTCGCACTGCCGGTGTACGTATGTAGGTATACTATGCCTAAGTCTGCGCCTACTGCCCACCTGTTGTACGTCGTAGTCGTGTCATTATAGGTACCGATTCTATACATCAGGTACCTCTATATATTGTATACAGCCGCCTAATTTAATTTGTAATTTAAAAAATCCGCCTTCGACGTGTTTGTTATATTATAGTTGTGACAACTGAATGCAACAGGTATCCACGCTTATGTCAATGTAGTATAGATATCATATATATATATAGCACGAGTGCGCGTGTATCAGCTACCGAATACCACGTGATTGTGCTTACCTATTATTATTATTATTATATGTAGGTATCCACGCGATAAAAACGTCGTCTGAATTTCTCAATTTTACGTCCTGTTTTTGGCCGAGTCCCCAGCTAGGAAACCTTGGCCGCGCGTTCGCAGCTATAACAACAAAACGGTAATAATAATCGACTCTATAATATACACATTCGTGGTACAAACATGTACCAACTGACAATACAACCATTACCCAAGTGCCTATCAAATGTAAGTACGTGGTGTGGCGGCGTTAGGGACACTTCGGCGGGTCTTTATTGTTGAGCAACGTTTTATAATATTGTAATCCATAACCCAATTTCGATGCGGACCGCGAAGTTTTCGTCGTTTTATCACAATAATATTTGCATGTTTTAAGTTTTCAATGAACGAGATTTAATTTTTAAAAATTGCCAACGTTTTCAATTCAATGCCCAGGATTTTAATCTGTATAAAATATAAATATATTCGTATATTATGTAGCTATATATGTACCTACATCTGAACCACGCACTTCACACGAAAACCACCTCCGATTTTAAACACTAACTAATTTGATAAATTATAATCATTTTTACACCTGTTGCCTCAACAGCATGTACCTAGAACGAGATAACATGGAATACTATTAATGTGAAAGGCCATAGCTTTATATAGGCTTTATGCCGTATATTTATTATACAATGTCATTAAAACATCATATAATAAACGCTGGAAACGTAGTTCTTGTCGAAAGATATCGATTAGAGATTGAAAAAACTATCCAAATTGAAGACGATTACACCGGACTGACAGAGTTTTTTTTTTACTTACATATAGGTAGATTAATACGATAATAGGTATTGGTATCTAACCAATATAATGTAACAGGCAACAGCACATTGCTCAGACCTGTTATACCTTTTGAAATTATTCTCGACTCTACGTATACCACTGCATCATTTGCTTAGTCGTATAATCAATCATTGTATAGTGCAAATAAATTAGACCTATTTAACCATTTCGGTTAAGTACTTACAAAAACTCATAACTCAGCTCGCAAAACAGTGATGTGTATTTTTACCAAGTGATGCCTGTGAGGTTATGGGGTGTTGAAAAACACATTGAAGGATGCACCGGTAACTCCCTATCTTTCACTGTCTATCTATTTCTCTCTCTCTCTCTATAATCGTAATACATTATGTAAGAAATATAAAAGAATAAATAAAAAAACAGAATATTTTATAAAAAAATAGAATTTTTATCTATCATCTTTTGGCCGTATTGTTTTTATACATAAAAAAATGATCAGACAATATTACATTTAGTCTAGTATTCACTATTGTAATATTTTATCATAATAATATGTAAGTATCTAAATATTCGATATGGCTTAACTTTCGACTACACGCGTATATAACAATAGATAAAAAAAAACATTATATATAATATACAACAAAATATAAAAAAAATATAAAAAAAAATACAGTTTAGAAAAAATACGAAAAATAAGTGCTCTTTCGCGTCGCCATGTCGCGATGTCGATGGTAATAATAATAATATATATTACGTACAATATATATATGTATATCGTACACTCGCGTTTTTTAGTTTGATTTAAATTTAAAATTTTAAATTAAATTTTAATTTGAATGTTGTCGAGAAGAACTGCAGATCGCGATAGTGCATATAATAATAATACTATAACACGCAGTAGAGGCTGATGTACGTCGCGGTCTGGCAAGGCGGCGTCGAAAGAGCGGAGGATCTAGTCTGTGTACGTTATGCGATGATGATGGATATTTGTTATGCGGTTTGCTGCGGTTTGTGGTGTTTTTCGTGCGAGTTGGTAGCGACGGGCCGAGCTGCTGCGCACCGAAAGCTATTAGTAAGAGGACGACGGTGCTCCGTAGGACGACGATGGCCTGGAGGAGGGAGCTCCGTAGGAGGACGACGGGCCGGACGAGTAGCCACCGCCGGTCGAGTAACCGCCACCGCCACCGGACGAGTATCCGCCGGACTGTTGGAATTGGGCGACTTGGATGGCCGGTTTCACCTGTTCCAATTCGACGCCGACGACGCGGCTCGAGTACGACTGGGACGGGACTCCGTAGGACGATGATGGGGCTCCGTAGGACGATGATGGGGCGCCGTAGGACGATGACGGTGCGCCGTAGGATGAGGACGGGGCGCCGTAGGACGAGGACGGGTATCCGCCGGAGGAGGATCCGGAGTTCTGGGCTTCGTCTCTGAGCACGATCTGCTTGATCTGTTCGAGCAACTGTCCGTCGACGTACTGTCCTTCGTATGTGGATGGTCCCGGTGCTACTGGAACGTAGCTGCCACCGGACGAGTAACCGCTGCCGCCGGACGAGTATCCGCCACCGCCGGAAGAGTAACCGCTGCCGCCGGAAGAGTAGCCGCTGCCGCCGGAAGAGTAGCCACCGCCGGACGAGTATCCGCCACCGCTGCCGCCGGAAGAGTATCCTCCACCGCCGCCGCCGGAAGAGTAACCGCCGAATCCACCGGATGAGTGTCCACCGCCGGACGAGTGTCCACCGCCGAACGATGGTCGGCTGTAACTGCTTGGTGGCTCAGCGGAGACAATGGCGACCGTGGCGACGACGAAACACTGCAACACCCGCAATAAAAAGTTTATGGATTAAATACAATATAATATCGAACACCAGACAACATAATAATATTATGATATAGCATTTGTTCTTTGGTGAGTTGGGTTTGTGACGAGTTAAAATCATCAGATCGTCAATAAATTGTACGTGCTAAACTTATGTATTCATATTAGTTTAGTTTTGATTTCAAAGCATATTATGACGCGTATCTTTTACATATTAAATAAATAACGAAAACATTTTAACTTTAAAACGATAAAAAAAAAACACAATCATTTTAGTTTGAATAAATCTCATACTGTTTTCACAGCAAAAATAAAAGATAATTTTTTGATTTTAACTATTTTTAGCAGAAATATATTTTTTGTGGGAGATAGAAAAAATAATGTGTTTTTAGACCGTACAGATCGATGTAATTTATATAGTGAAGCATCGCTGAAAGTCTTTATAGAATTCACTGAAATATTAAAAATGTTGATCTTCACCATCGCCTGTCAGACTGCTTAAACCATTAGTTCGGCTCGAGTAGAAAAATATTATAATATAGACACGACTACATTATGAGCTAGTAACGATTTACGTTTTAAGCCGCGTGCATATATATACGAATATAAATATCCATAGTAGAACGGTTTAAACATACAGTGAAAGCTCTATATACAATGAGACGGGTGTACAGAATTTAACGCTGGACTATTATGATAATGCATATATTATTTTATAACATATCGTGTTGTGCAGTGCAGCATAGTGTATAATATAGTAAGTATAAACAAAAATATTTAACGCAGTATAGATAAGTTAAAAAAATATATTTGGTTTTGTCCAAAAGGTTTTCGTCTGGAGAGTTGTTGCAGCTAAACGGCACTTTTTATTTTATTTTTTATACTATTATTATTTATTATTATATTATTCACTGGTATTGTAGAATATATTAAAGGAAAACGACCGAACGACTATCTACTGCTCCGCGATAGCTGGTATCGTCGTCGATGGTAAAAAAAATATTAATATTAATATTAATATAATAGAAACGAAAAAAAAATAACTTACCAAAAGAAGACCGTTCATTTTGAAGATTTAAAAAAATTGACTTGTGTGTAAAATAAACAGAAAAGATTAACCACTGAATTCACTGACTAGTCACCGAACTTACACCGACTATTGGATGACTGTATGTAATTGCTCAGCTATTTTATACAACCACCACCCACCTGCAGGACACGGCTCGCGCGCTTGGTAGGGATTGAAAATGAAAGGAACGAATATTAAAAACTTCTTTGCAGATTCCCAGACTAGTAATTACATTATATCCTAATATAAAGTGATTGTAACTGCTTAAATCATAAGAAAAAATAATAATGTATATAAGTATAACACTGCAGCAGTATGCACAAGTTATAATCCCACGATAAAATTATTCGTTTAAAACGCACACTTCGTTATATAACTATATACATTCCTATAACCTATATGCATGGGAAAATTAATAGAATTAATTTCGTATAATATCTAAGACTTGTGTGACATGTAGTACGCATATACCTATATATTAAACGTGTTATATTATTATTATAAAATATAAACTATTTTCTGGTCCATTTGAAACATTTTCCAATTCATTATGTGCAACAAGTTTACTGCTTAAGTGCTGTAAATTATTGATACAAATTAAATTTAAGTCAAATGTATTTTTTCTAGTGACAAATGAAAATACTTTTATGTGATGGAATATAATATATATAGGTCCTAATGTCCTATATGTCATATAGTTATACTTTAGTATAGCTTTTTGAAATGTTAAATAAAAAATAATAATTCAACAGACATTATGCTCGTCTTATAATCTCATTTCAAATCGATTAACACTAAATTCTAATAGTCACTATATATCACCCAACAAACGCAATATAGGGTTATTACTTATTAATTATTATATTAGGACCTACACTACAAGAAGCTACACAACTGATATGTTACGCTCAGGGGCTAAAATACTGTGTCCTGACACACTTTGTGTCCTTAAAAATCAAAGTGTGTCCCCTGAATGGAAAATATGCGTCAAATATTAATGTGTTAGGTAAGTGGTATGCAAGGAGTTACAGAAAAACTTGACGAAAAAAAAGAAATTACGCTAGGTACTTAAACTTATGACAAAAATTGTTAAAATTATAAGATTAAGAAATTATTTAAAAAATATACTCATGTCAGCAAATTCCATAAAAAAAAATTTTGAAAAAAGTTATTACGTTCGAAATTCATTTGTATTATAAAAATATTGATATTTTAAAAAATTCTAAAAAATAAACTATTTGACTTAGATAAATGTTTTTACTATCAAAATTGTTCTTATAGTCAGATTCACAAATTTGCTATTTTGAATATGTCCAAAAATATTTAAATCAAATTTTAAACTTTTTATTTCAGTATTAAAAAATAAAAATAATTTATTGTATAATATATGTGTAGAGCAAGCGACTATAAATTATACATAAAAAAAAAAAATTTTTAAACATTGATTAGGTACAAAAGTTATTCCAAAAATCAGTTATATCTGTTATACCCTGTATAAAAGAGGTGGTATTTTGGGTGTTTAACCCCCACAGTTTTTTTTTGCTTTAAAAATCTGTCAAAGCCCAAAGGTAACAGTTAAATTAATAAGTGTGTGTCCCCTGAAATCAGATATATTTTAGGCCCTGGTTACGCTTGGAATATACGGACATAGGTAACTTATTGTATTTTTGAGAGAGTAGACATTACTTTACATGCAATATCCATGTGAATTATTGTTATAATGCGATCAAATGTCATTAAACCGCTCAAAAAATATTAAATATAACGTGAAATATATTCAAAGTTCATTTTTAATGGGTATAATATGCATTGTACAATGTACATTCAAAGCGCTTTCCACTGTTTAAATGATTTCACACAGAAAGCAAATGCAACATAAATATTGAATGACACTTGGAAATTATTCGGGGAGAGTTTTTAAGTAAATACTCACGGAGTTAATAAACGACTTTATAATTAAAAACAACAAAGAATTATAATATCAAAAACATTTTTTAAATGTTAAAATGAGTATTTTCTATAGACTATGGATAATAGATAGGTATGTTAAAATACAAAAGTGCATAAATATCATAAGTTATATTATAATTCACCGAAGAATAGGATATTTTATCATATAATAAAAACAGAAAACTAATATATTAATTGTTCATTTCCCTTAATTATAATTTTTATTTTCCTTTTATCAATTATACCTATCTCATCACTCTTATGGCATAACTATGTATAAGTGGTTTTATCTGATTAACAATCTTAATTATTCGAAAAATACTTTTAATTAAGATTTTAATATATTTTAATATGTATCATTAACACTGGCGTTTTTTTATGTTATAAATGTATTCATTACCCAACATTTTAATATTTCAAGTTAAATATTGCCTTGTACATAATATACACTTGATAGATCCACCAGAAAAACTTATTTATTATTCATATTTCATAAAAAATTTAAATAAAATATAAAAATTGGGCAAATAAATGGTTTTGCAACATGTTTTAGTGTATTTCGTTAGGTACACATATTGCATAAGTAAATCATTTATTTAATATCGACTGGAGTTAAAGTAGATTTTTAGTTAATCTATATACCCATAGGTACATAGTTTTTATTCAAACCATAAATCAAAAATAGTATGTACCTAGTATATCTAATAACACAAAAACAATTAAATTATTATAAGTAACTACTACATTTTAATATATAAAATGCACCTAAAGCATTTATATACAAGTCATTAAAACAAATGAATATAAATGAATAGGAACTTATGAAAAATGCTTAAAGTAGGTAGTTAAATCTATAGAATTTAATTTTTGACTGCTTAAAATCGATTTCGGGGTAAAAATCAATCGCCGAAGGCAATATGGTAAAATATCAATGCTAGTTGGTTTATAATATATTTTTTATAGTCTTCGATTGGAATTATTTGTAAAATATTGAATCCAAATTATTATAACATGATAACAACATCATCTGCATTATGCTAACATTTTTTATAAACCTTAAATTATTAGGATTAGTCATATTTTAAAATATTATATTATATAATATTTTTATATAGGTATACCTATTTCTCAGAAAAACAATTCCCAGATAAATTATCCTACATTAAAACTAATGATTAAAATGTTTTAAATTACGTATAAACTTAAGGTCACATATCATCCATCAATGTTTGATCTCTGTAGTATAATTTATATATATAGATAGATATTATATAGAAAGTGCAGATTCCATGTTTACGTTTGCGTCATTCAACTATTACTAAAAAGTTGTTTACATTTTTTTTTTTTCATAAAACAATGTTTTTCAGTGGATGTACCAGCTATACGTAATGGAGTTTTCACATTATTCTTCAGGCTTACAAGATAATATCTGTTATAGTATATTTATTTATTTTATAGTATTGGGTATTTTTACATAATATTTTTCTCGTCCCCTTATACCTGAAGCAGTCAAAACGTAACCATTAAAAGTTATCGTCTACTACGTGTGCAAGTACAACAGGCGTACCGACATATTACATATTGTTTTTTTTTAACAAGGTTTATCGATGGACTTGAAAGAATAACTATTCCTTCATATTATAATTATATTTATGTGTATAGGATGTCGTGGAGAACAACGCAAAGTTCTGCAAAGTCTATGCGCCAAATATTATAATCGCACCTACTCTCTTATACTCATGACTTATTGTCATTCTGCAGTAAGACGGCCGCATCGTGGCAGAAAGTGTACATGCCGGTATACTCGATGTGCGAAGGGTTGCGATCGATTAATACCAAATTTCTAACCACCTGCCGATGATTTTCATTATAGGTACTGTTGTCCATTGTTGTATGACGCAATATCGGTAACAATACGGATGAGTACCGCGTGTGAAATAATTATGTAAGAAATGTGCGTTCCACCGGACTATATATTAATATCCGATCGGGTGAAAGTAGACCGCTGGTGAAATAGACAATATGTAGGTCCCGAAAAAGACGTGCCTACGACTTGTAAAAAGTAAAAGAAAAACGTTTCATCCTCCTTATAAGGTTTAACGGATAGAGTAGTACGTGCACATTACGATCTTTCGAGATAAAGCAACATGATGTTTGGAGGCTCCAATCGATTTTTACAGAAGGTCCATATTAGGACTTAGGAGGTGCCTATGTATAATCACTGAGTTGTAGTACCCGAAGTAACGTGTATCATGTAGGCAACAGGTAGGCAAATTCCATCGAAAACCCGACGTCCGTTGTAAAAGCTTTTGGTTTTCGGATGTCACGATTTCTTTCCAAATATACTACCCACACACCCACACGGTGATGGTAGGTACCTATCTATTCTATGATGTACAATGTACAAAACGTGTTATTATAAAATCGTACACCCAAGTTATACATATATATTAGGTATGCAGATGACCTGAGTCGTAATAATAAAATGATAAGTTGTATGCGTATGATTGGGTTTCAACTCTGGAAGACTGGTTCGATGTTGTTTAATGTGGGCTATTTTCATACATATATCTACTATTCCACGAAACTTCAGTGGTTATGTATATATATATATCAACGAATTGTATAGATATATTACCATGGTATACGGTCGTAATATATAATTACATATTGTATTTTTTTTTTATTTTTTTTTTGGACCGAATAAATCTCACGGATATTGAACACTCCACATTTGCTGTTGACATAACACCGGAAGATTATCGCTGTTTTTAGAGCTCCGACCTAATATAATACTCGCAGCAGATAACCTGAATAATGAACACAACGCATGCGCTGCTGTTATATATATAAATATAGGTATATTATCTAAACAGGTGATTTATTCATGAGACAACATAATAATATCGTGTTTTATTTTATTCAAAATCTTGGTAGATACTATATATTTATTTGTATCGCGTGTTTTAACGGACGATATTGGTTAGTAGGTAATAGTATGAAAGTGAAACAATTTTGGTAGACTTTCAAAAAAAAAAAAAAGATTTCTTGAAAGTTAAAATATAAATTTGATGAAAAAAAACGGTAAGCCAAATGCAACACTGCAATTTAACCAACTATCAAATGTTATTTGCTCGAGGAGTAGTCAGTAGGTAGATATATAATATATACATTATATCTACATAAGGTGTTTTTAGAATAGCAAATTTATTACCCCTACACATACCTATTATGACATATTATAGTAATATAGTGTACAGTGTCGTACAAGTACTTTACACTTGTAACCATTGGCGTAAATAAGGTTTGCAATTTTGGGGGGGGGGGGGGGCTGAAGCTCAGGTCTATACTTGAAACTCTTATGATGCTTTTAAATAATAGTAGTGAATTCATTAGTTTTTGGGGGCTAAATCCCCCTAGCCCCCTCCTATGCGTGTAACTAAACTAAACCCTCCAATCAAAGCTACCAAATTTTTTTGAAAAACACATCCATAGGCTATATTGCAGTTACTTAAATGGCACAAATATAATATTTTCTGGATACCCTCTCAAGAACTGTCGTCCAGTTTCGTCTGTACGCACAATGTAAACAATTAAAATCGATCCACAATCGATTTAAATATTATTACTTAAAAATTAATAAATTGTATGAACTTGAGACTGAAAATAGTAGAAAAAAGGCACATGTTGTAAAATTGATTTTTAGTCTTGTGATGTAATTGGTAATTATATTACCTAAAAATACAGTCAATAATAGACCAAAATTACAATATTTCAAGGACAATATATATTTATAAATTTAATAAGGTTACTAGGTATACCTACATTATAATATTACAGTTGACTAGATAGGTATACCAAAATACTATCAGTTATTAGTTCTTATCTACATTTATGAGTATAAAATTAAATGCACCCACACGAAGAAAAAGACATTTGAATAAACCACTTTTATTGTTTTTTCGTGTTTATAGTTTAAATTTTTTAAAAATATATCTACCTACTTATTATATTATGTATATTATACAGCTGTGAAATCCTCAACCTTGACCTAGAAGATTTTTACTATTAGTTTTACAGCGTTTGAAATTTATTGTCCGTCCAATTTTGTATGTATACGTATCGCATACACGTAGTTATATAGGCACCTATATTTATATTATACCACGATAAATTATTACTGTCATGTGTCTGGATGCAATTGACGTAAGAAACTATAAAATAAATTAAACAACAAATTGTTGTTCTGTGCTATTTTTTTTGTATAGTTTTTCATTGTACCCGTCGCAGTGAATCATATTAAAATCGTAGGAGATTTTTATTTAACGATTCTATAAGCCCATTATGCAACAAGTTTATACCTATAGACATAATTATACATAGGCATAAACGTCATTGTCACCATAGTTATGCTATGCAAATCTATGCTTTAAAACTTAAAAGTACCAATGCGACTGCAGTCTATGATGATGAACCATTGAACCCGGTACAGATTTTATTATTATGCATTTTTTATTATATACAAGACTGAGACCATGATGAATCCAATAAAATTAATACTACAGGTAGGCACATACGAGATTTTTACTCGTTTTTAGTTGAATGTTTATATCTGTAGCGTATAATAGTCATATTTTAATCTGGTAGGTACATTATAGATCATAAATAGGTATACCAATATACCATAATATTATATTATATAGATGTGTGTGCAATAAAAAACGATCAAGTCTTATAGTTTATGTTTTTGTATTATTTTTTCATTTGTATATATTTTATATGCATACATTTTTAATAAGTATAGTAAATTATGGGATTGAGATTGTGAGATCTATTTTTGAAAAAAAGACTGTTTTTACTTATACCCGCGGTGCTGCTGGACAAATAAGAACCTCTTACGATTAATAAAGTTATTAAAGAATAATGAAATCTTATGATGTGTATGGTTTGAAAATTAAAATAAAATTTATAAAATATACTTCAGTGGCCTTTTATTTATTAAAATTAGTTGTTTCGAAATATTTTAAATAACCATTCAACTGTTCCAGCTGATAGTCTAGCCTAGCCAAGACCTACTGATTAATTCGGTAGATAGAAGCTAAACAGATTGCTGATTAGTAATTCAAGACACAAATGTTTTGAGTACAAACGGCGTGTTTAACTTTGAAACATCAAAATTAACCCAGAAAGGTGGCGTGACTTGAATTCCAGTGTGTTCAGTATAATATATTTTCAGACTATTATGCAATGGCAAACGAAGAAAAAAGGATTAAATATATAAAGTAGCTGTCGAATTTTCGGTAGAATATAATATAATGTTCTAAAAAATATAATAATAATGACACATTTTAACAGTGTATCCGTTTAAGGCCGTGTAATACGCAGATAAAGTCTTTCTGCAGTATGATAATATAAATAATTATTTTGCATATTATGTAAATAATACTATTGTTCTGCATCTTTTACATTTAACTTGAATATTATTGTATTGATACTGTACGTACTCCTTAAAACTTGAAAAGCTAATAATAAAATGATAATTTCCAACTGCTCGCTTAATGGCCCCATGCATTCAAAGTTACCCTTTCTCGCTTGTAAAACCATAATAGTTTATCATTATTTTATCAACTATATCTATATATATCAACCAGAAAATATTATTTTTAATACTTTAATATAATATTTAAGAATGGACGTAAAAAAAACAATGGACGTAATTTATTTTAAGTCATTAGGTATCTCTCATTGCCATTTCTCTTTTATTCATTTAAAGTACACGTCATAATATTATCAGAATTACAGCCTTGGGGAATTTCTAAGTGTATTATTTTTTCTTCCGGGTGAGAGATTTTAGTTTTCACGACAATAAGTACTTACCAAATGTCCAAATTACTAATACTCTTTCAAGCCCCGAGCTAAACCAATTTTACTAAAATATCAAATTATATTATATGGATAAGACTAAATTGGAAATTTGTATAATCGTAAAATGCAATCGCAAAAGGTGTATCGTATAAGTATTTTATGATTAGTTTGAAAAAAAGTATAGGTATAAAATATACATTCAGACATTCAACATTCAATAAATATGCACTTTAGACTTTTTCACTTATTATTATAATAATTGCCTATAGATTGGGCTGCATGCAATAGCTGGTGAAACGATAGCAGGCCACAATCGTATTTATTCAGCTTTGCATATTATTCTTGCCTACAACAGATGTAATTTTATGATTTTTATTTAATCCGTTGTAACATTTTTCGAGTAAATAAAATCTAAAAGATTAGTAAAAAAAAACTAGATAATAAATTCTTTAACCTTCAACTTCGGTTTCATAATTCATTTAATGCACTTTAAAATAGCGCCAACCACATTCGTTTTTGAAGTATAGTTGTAAACTTCTGCTTGCTGAACAATATATTTATCAAACTCGGATCCCGGGTTTTGATATAAACATATATAGTCATTTAAAAAATGTTTTTAGATGAAATTTTAGCAGTTTTTTACGGTTTTATTACTAAGTTGGGTGGGTGCCGGTGTCATCGGGTTGTTTAAGTAATTTCAACTGCAGGTCGTTATAATATGTTCTTATTTTATTTTTAATAGCATGTTTTACAACGCGGAATTTATATTGTACTTTTTTTTCTGTGGCTAGATATTATATTATACCTACGCCTATTTTAACCAACTCAGTTTTTTTTTAGAATGTCTACCTACGTGGAAGAAATATCGTACTAGAGGAAACACGCAGTTCACGTTTCGAAGACGCGTATTCCCGAGGGTATTATCTATTACTGGTAAAAAATCTTGCGTGGCCCCCCGACTGCATCATGATGTTGTGTGCTGCAACGCGCACTGGACATACTTTTACCTATTTATTTTATCATTTTAATCCTACAAAAACGGGCATATACAGAGTGACCCACTGACTTGGGCCGCTGCGTATTGCGCAATTCCTAATACCTATACATGTGCACGGTTTACAGTGCGGTTCGTCTCGATTTTCATTGCGTATATTCGTGGAGGTGATTGCTAAGTAATTTGTTTTATTCAATACGTGCGAGTGTATAAAAAATAAAATAAAATAGCCGTTTATCAACTTTTTCCACATTGAAACGATATGTATGTGACAGGGTAAAGGGGATAGAGAGGGGGATATTTCGAGAGAAAAAGAGAGAGAGAGAGATAGAGAACGAGAGAGAGAGAGAGAGAGAGAGAGAGAGAGAGAGAGAGAGAGAGAGAGAGAGAGAGAGAGAGAGAGTTAGAGCACCAGACTATTAGACTATTATAAATAATCATATACCATTTCACACGTGCAGTGCCCCTTGGACGTTTTAACGACCCCGCGAAGATTCACCTTTCTATATATTTTTTTGTTGTTGTCTTGAGTGAGCGTTGCTCGTCCGCCTTCGCTCGTTGTCCTGCAATTAGAAGACATTCCTGCTCGTTGGCTGATATGTATTTATATATATATATATATTAAACAATCATTATTAAATTTAGGGACAGTTTGGTAAATATTGATATGGACATACTAAAAAAATCCGTTTAATATGGCATATCGGAAAGTTGAGTAATGTTTCCAGTCTCCGGGTCCCACAGCTATAGTTTGACCTTTATCGGATGAATTTATGTCAAATGAATGACCGTGACGAATGTTTTTTGATGGTTTAATCATAAAATGTAAAATAATATATTTGTGAATACGCAACTGTATAGTCATTAAGTTTGTCGTAAAAAAATTTACATTTTAAACAAACAGAATATTAGGTATCTATATACATGACACTTATCACCACATTATGATTATGGTATGATAATAATATGACGGCGGGCATTCATTTATATATACGTAACTTAAGAGTTGAGACTTGCAATATTAAACTTATATCGTTGTGATCAAAACGACAGCTATATGCGAGTACCTTGGGCCACTTATTATTAGGGTTAGTAAAATACTATAAAGATTCTGAATAGTTTATATTTTGAATCATGAATTTATGTTTATTAGAAGAAATTAAAAAAATAACCACCTTTTTCTGCACCCCTCAAATGTGCTAGAATCTAGTATATACTTATAGGAGTACCTATAGGAGAATATATTTTATAAGATTTGCCTCATCTCCTTCGCCCTTCGGTATTATACTATAATTTATAGTTTTTATAATACCTATATTAAATATTTGTTATATATTACATATGTAACATATGTTACTACATATGTTGTTTATCAATATTATTTCCCCTGTTCGTGTAATGGTTACTAAACCAATTTTAAATTTTATCGTTGATGATGGTTTCTTAATTTAATTTTATGCTAGCTTGTATACATAGTTGTATACTCAATACTCATAATATATTAATTCTTGCATCTTGTAACACTTTAATCTTGGATAATAAATTACGTAATTGTAAATATGTATAGATAGATGTAATTATAGGTAGGCACTTCACGGTTAAAGTCCCAAATGTACAAAATAAATAAGAAAAACCTTATAAACATGTAGCAAACCGTAGGCAGCTAGTGCGCTTATAGAATACTATTTTCAAATCCGATGATTTATTATTACTTTCAAATTAATATTAATTAAATTATACAACACATCGAGTTTGTAGTTTAACGAATGGCCAAAGACTAATTACTGTGTAAGGTTCCTTTACTTTTAAATTAAAGAAAAAAATTATAGAATATTATAATACTTAATTAATATATTATAATATACATACATACATACATACATACATACATACATACATACATACATACATACATACAAGGTGGTGGTTCTAGACTCTAGTATATAGGGATATAACTCTAATAATGTTGTTATATTTATTTTCACTATTTATAAATAGTTTTGAAAAAAAAAAAATTAAATCACAGCAAAGTTACATAATATATGTATTTTTAATCCTTATTTTATTTCCATAAATCTAAAATATATGGTCTTTGATACTATAATTTTTAAATTAACATATTATATTTCTTGTGTTATTAATATAAGTATTAAGTTACAATAAGTTACTTATGTATACCACATTCTTTGCTGTAAGAGGGCTAGTCCCATTGATTTATAAATAAATAAATAAAGGTTATCTGGCGCTATTAATCATGGTTATCATATTAATTAAATATACAGACATACAGTGTACATAAGTATATCGTGCTATATTGCGAGTATTAAAGTGTTTTTTGTATTAAACAGAAAGACTTGAAAATTATGCTACGTATGACAAAAATTGTTAAAAATATATGATTAGTAAATAATTTAAGAAATATACTCATGTCAGAAAATTCCCAAAAAAAATATTTTTAAAAAAGTTATTACCTACGTTCCAAATACATTTAATCAAAAAAATATTAGTATTTAAAAAAATTCTATAAAATAAACTACTTGACTTAGATAAATGTTTTTACTATCAAAATTGTTCTTATAATCAGATTCACAAATTAGCTATTTTGAATATATCCAAAAAAATTTTAATCAAATTTAATTTTTTTTATTTCCAGTGTTAAAAAATAAAAATTATTTATTGTATAATATGTGTATAGCACAAGTGACTATCAATTATATATAAAAAAAAAATTTTAAATATTGATTAGAACAAAAGTTATTTCAAGTCAGTTCTATCTGCTACAACCTGCAGTATATTAATATACGTTTGTACATTTTGTATAAATATTGTATGTATTTCAAGTAGAATTGCTTCAACTCATGTGATCAATTAATTATATTAATAAAGTCTCTCGTATCGACCTGCAGCCTCACCAAGATTTTTTGATGGGTTACTCCCGTATAATAAAACAATAATAATATTGTGGTTGTATAATATACATATTATGTCTGAAGTATGATTATTATGCGTTGAAACAATGAAATATCTTAATTTATCTACACGAAAGTCTAAAATAATAATACTCATTTTTAAACTTTCCAGAGTGTGAAAGTAAAGAGAATTATAAATAATGTTTAAAATATCTATCATTTCAGAATAATTATTGTTGCTTTTCGCATTAATTCTGAGTGTCTATTATAGGTACCTACAAAATAATTTGATAGGTAGGTTTATAGCCATACTATAGTTATAACTATTTTACTTTTATTTTCAATATATAGGAATTTATTATTAATATTATTTAGTTAATGAAGCTTTGAATCAATTATTCGTTATTATTATTTTTAAATCAGTATCAGGTACCTACTACCTATATATTATATTGTATTCAATCACATTTAAGTAAAATTACTTATATATGTGTTGTACGAACCTAAATGTGTTTTACATACATAATTTTAAACGTGGTAAGCATTTTATATACTTAATTATCATTATAATAATTAAAGCATGATGTGCAATAGTTTTGTGAATATATTATTATTACTATTAAATATATTTATTTTGTTCAATTATTGGCAATATATCAGAAGGTACCGCATTCTATATAGTATATACATCAATTCAGTGAACCCACAACGATTTGACATAATAATATAAACAATACAGCCACATATGTGTATGCTGTATACAGGGTGATTTTTTTATCGAAGAACACTCATTATTTCAAAAAGTATTAATGTTTAAGAAAATATTTTTTTACATAGTTTCAAGTTGTTAAAAAACAATATTTTTATTAAAAAATTATATTTTTAAATATTTTTTATCCTTTTAATTTTTTAAGTTTTTTACTTTTTTGAATGACAACATCTAATTTTAATTTGATATTCAAAAACAGAATATTTTTCTGAGTATTTCGATACATAAAAATTGAATTTAGGGCAATTAGTTTATGAGTTATAAGTATTTAAAGTTTAGATGAGCGGAGTAGAGTGGTACGGGGTTACCCCGCGAAATGTTTGTCCTCTACTCCGCTCATCTAAACTTTAAATACTTATAATTCATAAACTACTTGCCCTAAATTCAATTTTTATGTATTAAAATAATCAGAAAAATATTCTGTTTTTGAATATCAAATTAAAATTAGATGTTGTCATTCAAAAAAGTAAAAAACTTAAAAAATTAAAAGGATAAAAAATATTTAAAAATATAATTTTTTAATAAAAATATTGTTTTTTAACAACTTGAAACTATGTAAAAAAATATTTTCTTAAACATTAATACTTTTTGAAATAATGAGTGTTCTTCGATAAAAAAATCACCCTGTATATTATGTATTAAGGGTATAATACCATTTATAATGTCTCAGAATAAATTTCAGAATAAATTTAGTTGATAAGATAATTATAATTTTGAAGGTCAATTATTATTTTATTTTGTTGATTTTAATTACAAATTTGTTCTCATAAACTATTCCTTTATGGAATTTGAGAAATTGTCATTACTAGTAATCATACTATTATAAACTACTGTATAATACAGTGAATATTATATGTATTGTTTTTTTTACATACCAAATAATTAAAATATAAAAAAATAAAACAAAAATTGTATTTATCGTAAAAGTATGCAATTTTATTAAACACATTTCAAAATAGAAATAGTATAATCGAAAGTTTCCTATTTATTCAATTTTAATTCAAACATTTTGTAAATAAGTAATCTATGTTCCACGACAATCTAATATTCTAATGATACCTATCTAATCTTAGATATTTAATTCAATTTGTCTGTATAAAGTAAAAGTGATAATATACCTAATAGAAAAATTCATTTTATATTGTTTTTTCTATGAGGGAAAATCATATAGTTAATAGATTGTTATTTACTAAATTAGGTAGCTAATTATTTATATAACTATTTAAAATAGACGTGATAAAAGAAAATTCAAACTTAATTCTATTTGTAATAAGTAATAACTAGGCAATTATATAGATATATTATTCAGATTGAAAATTTCTTTGTATAATTTATCCTTTTTTTGTTCAGTACCTACTTATAGTACTTATATTCATTAATTTACGTAATTATTCCATATTTTACTTTATCTGACATAGTTCTTATAAACTCATTAAATAATTGACTTACTATAATTTAACATTTAATAGATTTAATAAACTATTACCAACTAAAGTTTTTTGGTAGGAGGGAAAGGTATCTATATAAAGTTGACGTAATAAACGAAAGTCTTCGTCTTTCTACACAAGTATTCTCTATGATTAACCGTGCTTAGCAACCTAATGGCTAATACAGTAATACCGTGTGTTCAATTTTAAAGGTAACAGGAAATATTTCGATCGTGTGACATTGAATTTGAATCGGGGTTTTTATACTGCATTTAGGACTTATAAATGCATATTTTTTTAATGAATTCAAATTTTTAATTTTTTTTATCAGCGCATGCGCAGTAAAATAAAAATTTCTTAAATAGCAACCACTATTTTGGAGACCGGATTTCGATTTCTTTATTTTTTCTGAACAACTTTGATCTTTACAGTTTGTTGATATCTTCAAAATTGCCATGTTTATGACGGTCGGAAGTTTTAAAATAGTTAATTCGTAAATAATTGTGTGATGGATGATATCTCTCGGGATATCGTTCAGCATAAAGTGCCGCTGCGTTACGCGAATTTTGATGACATTCTCCAAAAATTAATACCATATCGGTTTTTTCGGAATAGTTTGCCATTGTACAGAAAATAATGTGTCACGCGCGACTTACGAAAAACGTTTGACTATTCACAATCAATTTTAGAATGCTATCAAAATATCTTATTCACACAGGTTAATAGTATAACTTTCATTATAATACTATTAAAAACAAATTAAGATAATAGTAGTAGATAATTTAGTAGTTTTAATAAAAATAAATTGTTATAATAATACCTATAAATACCTATAAATTAAGATAGACCGTTGAAAAATGCAATATTTACAAATTAACTATTTTAAAACTTCCGACCGTCATAAACATGGCAATTTTGAAGATATCAACAAACTGTAAAGATCAAAGTTGTTCAGAAAAAATAAAGAAATCGAAATCCGGTCTCCAAAATAGTGGTTGCTATTTAAGAAATTTTTATTTTACTGCGCATGCGCTGATAAAAAAAAATTAAAAATTTGAATTCATTAAAAAAATATGCATTTATAAGTCCTAAATGCAGTATAAAAACCCCGATTCAAATTCAATGTCACACGATCGAAATATTTCCTGTTACCTTTAAAATTGAACACACGGTATACTTTTACACCTGTAAAACTTATCGAATGTTTTAAATTTTTACACTTATCACTGATTACCAATAGGTATTCATAAAACGAATAGTACGTCTTAATATTTAAAACAATGTTATGTGTTTTGTCATATCGGTTATTTTTTTTATATGTCTATATTCGGTTAATACTTCATACTTCATAGTTCATCGGCACAGACAGAACTCGAATAGATATAGATCAAAGTTGTTGAAAAACGAATAATATTTTTCAATTATCAGAAACGTATTTATATATAAGATGGTTTGTAGAGCGTGCACATGCAGTAACGACTTATAAATAATAATAATTATAACTATAGTTTGAATTTTAATTGGGCGTGACATAATAATACACATATAATATGCATCTTTACGCTGCAGTTACGCACTACCCAACCATAACTTAATCAACTTAATTTAATTTTAAATTGCCAATTTTTGCAAATTCATTACTATGTTTATTGCTTATAACTAGCTTCTTTATAATTTAAGGTGGTCAATATATTATAATAATATTGTTGAATATTCAAAAAAAAAAAATTAAGAATTAAAAAATAAATATCTTTATAATTATTAGAGCTTTTCAATTGAATTAAATTGAAGTTCGCGTATAGATATTATGTAGGTAATATAATTGATACTGAATAATTATTTTATTATTTATAATTATATAAATGAATAACTATATAATAATATATAGGTACCCATAAGCGTGCGCACGGGGTAGTCATGGTAGGCACTTGACTACTCTGCGAACTCCCCTCGGCCCCCTCAATAATCAATATTATTATTATTATGATAATTGATAGTCAATCATAAAATACTTTTTTACCATGGTAAATGTAGTTAAATGAGGTTACCCCATCCAAATTCAGTGGCGTCCGCAGGGGGGGGGGGCTTAAGGGCTAAAGCCCCCCCCCCATTACCCGTATTATTATTACTTTTTCAAAAAAATATTAATTTAGTTAAACTGTCAACTATAGTAAGCAAGACGTAAATTTCAAATATGTCTTACCAGAATGAATTCATTTTTGAAAAAACATTGTATTTGTAACATACCAATTTTCATAAATTATCTGTAATTTTTCGGTAAAAGTATGAACTATTTGTATGAAAGACCTTGTATTAAATTGTCTAGCCTTAGCTATACACATTTAATATTTAATAAGTTTTGAACTACAAATTAACTGTGGTTTTGACAATTTGAACTTTAAATGCTTATAAAAAATAAGCATGATGCCTATGTATCGTTAATATTTTAGCTATAATAAAAAAACATACGTATTACATTTTTAAGCTTTTTGACCGAATAAATAATTTTTTATTGACATTTATAGAAAAAAAAAAAATTTAATTATTCTAAAACAATCCAAGTGAAGACGGTATAACCAAACATTTAAATAAATTTTCATTTTTTTTCTCAAATTATTTTTAAAAGCACTGAGCATTTTTAATTTCAACCTCCTAATAGTACCAACTAGATCCAATTTGCTTCCAAAAACATACACCGGGCATCATCGAAGCTTATGATCAGAGCATTTTTTCTACCAGAAAAGTTGAAAAGTTACAAACATTTTAAAATACCTCAAATAAACGTCTGAAATTATTAGACTGGACAAAATAAAAAGAAAATTGTAACTAATTTTCAAGCCTCCCCCATTGAAAAATCCTGCGGACGCCTCTGTCCAAATTAGTTATTGTAACTTAGGTGTGAATATGAATATTATAATATATAGGTACGTAATATGTGTGTGTGTTAATGTTTTATGTACTTATTGTATATGACTACCCTGCCAGAAATTCTGCGCACGCTTATGTAGGTACCTACTATTGTACTAAATGGAAATGAATAATAAAAAAAATTAAATAAAAAGAAAGAAATTAAAAGAAAAATCATATTTAACAAATTGACTAGGTACTTCGCAAAGGTAAGTACTCACTACTCGCAAATTTGAGGACATAATATTATTGTGTATGATAATATATATTTATTTGTTTTGTTGATTATAATAGTTGCAGCCCGTATAAAAATAAAATAAATTATATATTTACAATGTAGTTCACATAAAATATTTCAGAGACAAAAACAACATATTATTAAGTAGGTATAGTACAGAAAAATATAAGAAGAATGAAGATATAAAAAAAACATTTTCATACATTTTTTCTTTTTTAATTACAAAATTAATTCTGTGAATAATATAAAAAATATATTAGTTTTCATATTCATCATTATTCATCTACTGAACTAATAGCTCTGTACTGTTTTTATTTAATTTTCTATGTAAATTATACAACGTCACACCTGTATATTGATTTTCCCGAAGTTTTTTACTCCGTTCATTTCGCAGAATTCTGCCAATTTTGTTGGCGTCATATTTTTATGAGATTAATGTAAATTCGTTCTAAATATTATAGACCGATTTACGTAAATATTATTATACCTAACCTCACCTAACCTATAGTATTAATATGTTATCAATATAAATAATTTCTAAAAAAAAAACCGTGAACGACATGAGTACATGACTGCGCGTGCTACGAGTGGCGTTCGCGATGCAGCTATTATTACTTGAGAGTTTCACCCTGTACACAATATACTATTTAGGTAATATATTATTATGACGGCGATGGCGATAGTATCGTTGGTGTATTGGTAGGTGTATACGTGTACATAACGCGAGAAGGCCCCGAGCTCATATATATATACGCGCGGGTTCAAAGGTCGCACGCCCCAAGGAACCTCTCCGTATACATAACACGACTATATATTATGCGTTATGTATAGTTATTATCATATAATACATATATATATATATATATATATATATACGGGTAGGTTATATATATATATCTATAAACATAATGTATAGGGTCGTCGGCGATTCGCGCGGGGTCATCGCTGCTGCAGACGGACGCGCGTTACTCGGCCGTCGGCGTCGTATCGTTACGGCGTTCGCGCGCGCGTGTGTGGGAGAGAAAGTCATCGTCGGAGCCGTCGTCGCGGTCGTCGTGACTATCATCTGAAGCGCGAACGGTAGCCCTACCGTCTAGGTCGTAAGTCGAATCTTACGAGGAGATATATTATGATGTATAACGCGCTTATAAATAAAAAAAAATATAAATAGGAATAGGTGTATCTAAGTAGACTTGGTAGGGTTAGGGCGTGAGCGTGTGCTGAGGTAATAAGTATGATGTATGCGCCGTGAGCACTGCAAGTCCGGAGAACGGGGGCGTCCGCCTCGGGATGAAGTGCATACTACCTATTATTATTATTATTATTATTATTGTTGTATCTATATTATTGTGACGTGCATATATCGTGTATAATATGTACTATGTGCGGTGTACCGAGCAAATTATTATGTTTTTAATAATATAATTATATCGTCGTCGTCGTTGTACTGCCCAAAAACTTAATCGAGTATAAACATGTCACAATCGTTTCAAACCGACCGCCTGCGGTTCGCATGGTGAATATATAATAATTAATAATATACATATGATGTGAATAAATTTACAATCAGGTTCGTGATTAGAACGCGCACCTCCCCTGCACCTTCGACCGAGACGGGACAGAAGTTATAATAGGAAGTGCCCATATAGTTACATATAATATTTAAACGTCTTCGTTGTGTAACGAAAGTTATTATTTTCTGAACGGCGTATGGATTCTAGCATTCTGCATAACATATTAGGTAGGTACATATATTTGATATACCTATCATGTATAACTATATATAGGTTAGTGTTTACATTTTATACAATGAAAACAGGCGATTATAGTAAGTCAAGTAACTGTTAGGAGCTAATTTTTTCCGCTGTGTTCGTCATATTATTATTTTCAATTGTTTCTTTACCTAAAAAAAAATGAGTAGTCCCAAATTTCCGGGCCCGGGGCCCGGGGGGAATTCCCCCATTCCCCTCTCTTAGTCCTAGTAGGTACACAACGGTCGTGGAACGTGTGTTTGGGGCAAAAAATAATGCGATAGGATTAATTACGTACGAAATGTGGTTGTGTATGCATAATATATGCAATCAAGCTTACATTTATTAACAGCTGTTATTTTACTATTTTGTTGAACTTAAACGACAACTTCTAGAAAATAATTAAAATATTATACTTCTGCAATTTCTGTTATATAACCTGATGTATTATATTTTTAATATATTATGTTTATAATTGTATACATCGTGTACTAGATAGACGTATTGCATAAAATGTGTGGATTTCTTTAAATTATTCAGAAAATGTCAGTTATAAGAAACAATACTATTATAAAACTTAAAAAGTAGAGATTTAAGATGTGTCAGCTATCGAATATAATACATCCCAAATCCAAATATATATAATACTACATATTTGAATAATAATAATATATTGTATTTTTAAGGTTTGTGAGGTTTGGGACCCGATCCCCCTATCCCCCATTGGCCCCATAAATAACTATCTAAACATCTAATATATTATATATATATTAAAATATTCTGTAGGGTAGTGTCTTAAATGTGTTTGAAAAATTAGCTGGACCACCTCCATGAAAAATGCCTAAATACGCCACTGGTCTTATATAGCATAATGCGTGTATTACTATATACGTTTATTATATACGTACTTACATAGGTACAGCTAATTAGCAGTAATGGGCATACAATGTGTAAAAATAGTAATTATTATCATTGGAAATGTTGTAATTGTTTAAACGTGTATAAACTATCACATTAATATTATGCATGTTTAATAGGTAAATTATATTATATATTATGTCTAAATTGTTAACACTTGAAGGCAGTAATTATCAAAAATGTTTAATTTATATGCGTACGCCAGTGAATCTACATCAGACGATAACAAACCGACAATTAACAATATTATCCATTAACGTTTGTAAATATGTACATCATGTAGGTAGGTACCTATACATTGCATTGTGGGATATTAAATTATAGAATTTTATAATTATTATACATAGAAACCAGCTACCATTGTTGTTGGACCATTTTGAAATTTAACATTCAAATTCTTGGCGTTATTATGCAACATATAGTACCTATTGTAAATTATTAAAATAATTATTGTATTTACGACAAGCCCGAGGAATAGAGAGAATAAGTAATATTTCGGTGAGGGTGATTACCTTCCGATACCGCAAGTTTTGATCGTGTTCAATTTTAAATCAAGTGCCTACCTATGTATCTCATTATTATATGCATAAGTAATGTAATTGTATACATTGGCTACCCGACTACAGGTATCCTATGTGATTACAATCAGTTGATCGTTTACACGACTGGCTGCAAGACAATAACGCTGATTTCCTTATTACCTATTATATCTATAAATTTCCCAGTTGTTGGTTTTATTCGAGGTTTTATTATACACATCACACCGTATAGAAACGTGATGACTACACCACTGGTACTATACAGTACCAAAACTTTTTAATTTTAAATGCTATTTAACCAAGATAATAACAACAAGTAAAGACGTTAGGCATTAAACACACATTGGGAGAGAACTATATAAAAACAATGTTATAGGTGCATGTGTTGATGCATCTCCAACAAGACCTAATAGCAATAATATATTGTATAATATATTTAACCAATGGCCATAATATATTATTGTAATTTTAATACCTTATTTGTAGTTATATTGGTATAAGTAATTACAGCTGCAAGTTTTTTAGTGTTGTGTTGTAATTACTAATACGTATGGTACCATAAAAGATAAATCTTAATTATGAATAAGTTCTGTTTCTTTTTGTTAAGAAAATGCAAAAATAAATTATTCAAGTGATAATATAAAAAATCCTGAATAAACGTTTTAATTTAAATATACTTCGTCTTCCTTGTCATATAATATTATGTATTGTAAGATGCTCAATGTTATTATATATTATGTTATTACTTATTATGCAGCGATGAAATGTTTACAGAATATAATTATAAAGCGTACCTAATAATGAAACTATGAAAGCCGAAAGGTAACAATAAGAGAATCGGAAATGGGCACCTACTTCAATGATCACGATTTTAAGTCGTGACAGTAAATTATTACAGAAGCGCCCGCTAACACTATTGTATCCGGATATACTCCGTTACATTTTGTTTATAAAATAAAATATTATATTTAATCTTTATTATTACTTATTAATTATGAAATTATTGAGAACATAATATAACTATCATTGGGAAAACGTACAAACGTCAAAAAACACGAAAAATTTATGAAATCGAACAAGAGAGAGAGAGAGTTGGCCAGAAAATTGAAATTTAAAACTTAAGAAATATGTACTATTTTACAACATTAGGAGAGTTAAAAATAAAATTATTACAGAAATATTTGATGGGAGTATACAATAACAATGGAAACTTTTACAAATTTAATTAAAAATTCTCACCGGACCAGCACTATTGCAGGGTCCGCACTCCGAGGGCATCCGTGAGACGAAACGACGTTTAACAATACTATTTGCACACTAGATGAACATTGTGTGTATAATTGATTATAAGAACAATTGTAATTTTATAATTACAATTGACGTTATAATAGTTTATAGCCGTCAACTTAGTATTAAGTGTGAAATAATCACATGATTTAACTATTAAGAAAAACGTTTTCCAATAAACACTGTATAATGTATATTATAGGTACCTAATACCTATATATATATTTAGGTACTTGTATTTTTGTTGACTTAAGAATTGTTAAACAAATTTTTTCGACTTGAAAATGTGTAAAAAAAAATATCTCTGTTGCCAATGACCCAATACAATAATCATTAAGATCGGTCGCTTCAAGTGCAACTAAATAAATAGTTGTAAATAAGTTTTACTAACAATATTATTCCTTAAATTATAGTGTACCTACCTAACTAAAAATGATACTATATCTATCATATTTATACCCTAAATTGTATCTATGATTTATGATTTAAAGTGCAATACAAATAACAAACAAATCAATATTACCTCTAATTAATTTAAATGTTTAAAACTTTTATCACCTTTATTGATTATAGATATAATAAGTAACCAAAAGTCAAAAGTTAAGTTCTAAAACTTTAGGTTGTAAATTGTAATAGTATAAGGCCGATTTTTTTTTTCATTTAAGGTGGGCCAAACTGGGTCCCAATCCACGTTCTGGTACACTTATTATACTTTCAAAATTAAAACACTATTGTAAGTTTAATAAAAAATATCTAAAATAAACAATTTTTTATACATGCCTACATATATTTTTACAATTATCACAATTAATAAGTAATTAATACGATTAATGTCTAATGTGGTCATGTGGGTTATATATTATACGGTACCGATTTTGAAGCATTTGAATATATTTCAATTTTATAGTGATGTTAAAAAGTAGCAGTCACTGCTACTTTTCACTGTGACTGAACGAGTAGCAGTAACAGTGCCTGCTACTAATACATAAAATAACAGTGATCACAGATCACATTATCATTACTTGTTATCAGTTATTCAATTATCATCTAGCAAATTCACAGTGTGATAAATATTTTTCACAGTTTAAAAACCCTGTAAAGTAAATCACTATTATTACTGTTACAAGACGGTGACGTACCTCTTATAATAATATTATATAATTAAGGTATACACAATACACGTCATAATACGCAATAAACAACTTGTATAGACCATAGATGAAGCTAAATAGTTATAATATGAATTATAATGTCAATATTCAAATTGGTAAGTATAATAATAAATAAATAATAACTACAATATAATAGATGTACACAATACACGCCATAACACACAGCAAACAATTTCTTGTATATAAACAGATAAATAATAATAATAAATTGTCAATATTCAAATTGGTAAGTATAATATAGTTGGGTTCACATTAATTGTCATAATAATAATAAATAAATAATAATTACAATATAATAGGTATAAGACTTAAACCATAATTTTAAAATATAGTCAATTGTTCCCCTTGATAATTGATTACCGCTGATAAGACCAGTATGTACTATGTCCTATCCCAGCGGTTCCCAAACTGTGCGCCGCGGCGCCCTGGTGCGCCGCGATGTCTTGTAAGGGGCGCCGCGTCACCGTAGAAATTTACCTGGTCTAAAAATAAATTCATGCTATGTCTTGGGAAGGGCGCCTTGAGAAAAGTTTAGTTCAAAAAGGGCGCCGTGAGCTAAAAAAGTTTGGGAACCGCTGTCCTATCCATATCTTTATTATCCATTTATCCATATTATTCAACGGTGAACATGTAAAATAACATATAAATGATACACAGCGTACCAGTAACATCTTATCACTTTCAATCGCCAATAGATATGTGAAAGTAAAAAGTAGCAGTTAAAGTAGCAATCACTGCTATTTTCACTGTGATTTATATTATCACAGTAGCAAATTCACAGTGTGATAGATATTTTTCACAGTTTAACATCACTACAATTTTACAGGGATTTATCATCAAATACAAAAAAAAATGTGTGACGTTTAGCCCTCCTCCTCCCCCCCAAAAAAATTGAGTGGTGTCATGGGACACCCGGTAGAAATTATAAGTTTCTTTTCCAACAAATATTATAGATTACAAATACATTTTAGTATACATTAAAAAAATATAACCATTAAAAAAAAAGTAAATATCAATAAGTAAATGTATTTAAGTATTTAATGAGTTTAAGTAAATGTGAAAAATGAATAAAAATGAAAATTATTATTATTACTATTTAGTTACTATTAATCTATTAATAATCGAAATTACAGACCTGTGATAACTGAAATATGATAATATGTATGTTTGTGATGTATTTTTTTCCAAATATCTTGAAAATACTCCATCAATAGTGGTGTCATCTCTCGTTGTAGATTCTGATAGAAAGTTTTAAATGTCTCCGATTTTTTTTCATTTAAATTGTTGTTAAAGTCACCACCAAATTGTTATAATTTATAAATTATAATAATCATAAATGCATAATATGCAACCTAATTAGACTGTTTAAAATTCTAGAGTTATACAGTTTTCTATTACCTAGTCTATATACCTGCAAACGCGAAGCACAAAAAAATTGTATTACGGCAAAGGTAATTCACTCATACATCAGATTATTCCACGAAAACAATTTCATAAAATAAAAATGTTTACGCAAGGAGGTTATAATATGGTTATAAGATGTAACCATAAGTTTATGACCGTGGTATAGATTTAAGTGTCTGGTTGTGCAGGGAATACGCGCGATATGTGCGCCCAGCACTTTTGGGGATTTCCACTTTACCGCCCGCTGGACGGAAAAAAGACGCTTTCTAACGCTTCAACCGCGGTCGAATACCAAATTTTTGGTGCAGGCGTGACAAATAGTATATTGTGTGGCAAGGGCGGAAATCGACTTTCCGCACGAGCCACACATACTATTTTTTGTCACTCCTCTGCCTTCATCGATCACGGCAAAGGTAATGCAGGGATCTGTGCAACAACTAGACTATAATTATTATACGACAACAATATTTCATGAAAGAAACGATTTGGTTTTATTTACTTTAAGCGTCACGCGTGGAGGTTATAACATGATTATAAGATGTAACCAAAAGTTTATGCTTTTTAAAGACCGACGACCGTGGTATAGATTCCATAGTCAGCTGTTTGTGCAGGGTATACGCGCTTGAAATGTGCGAGCAGCACTTTTGGGGATTTCCACTTTACCGCCCGCTGGACGGAAAAAGGACGCTTTCCAACCCGTCAACCTCTATCAAACACCAAACTTTTGGTGCAGGCGTGACAAAAAATTTATATAACGTACAATTCAATACTTATATATATAGGTAGGTATTTATTACTTATATATTTTGTTAATTTTAATAATAATTATGAATGCATAATATACGTAGTGTAGTGATATATTATATCAATAATTTTATTATATTTTCAATATACGCAAGATATTTATAAATTATAAATTAAATAATCAATCTACCTCGGATCGTCACTAAAACTCCAGTTTTTTTTTTGATTCCATCCTACCAATCAATCTAATTATGCTATAATGTTTCAGAAAACTGATCTGAATTCGTTGGAATGTCTACTTGAGATCGGTCAGTCCACATTTTAAGATTTCTGCTTTAAATTCCAAATAAATCCCTAATAATCAACGTTTGAAAATTCCGAAATTTCAAAATATTCAAGCTAAATTTTTAGTGGTTGGGTGGGGGGGGGGGGGTTAGGTTATTATAATTAATATACTATAAATTATAGTATTTCGTCAGGAACGTTTTTTCTCGGCTAGCCCCGTATCGTGCCATAAAAAACTTCGTTTCAAAAATCAAACAACTGAATTCATTCAACTCATTGCTGACGAAAAACGATCCTGAACGAAAACGGTTTGTCAGCCTATATAAAAGGTAGGTATTATGTATAATATTTGAATGAAGGTTAAATCTGTGCTTGAAGAGAGGTTGGCTATCTAGAGCTAAAATAATAGTATATAGCTGAAAATGATAATTTAAGAACCAGTGGAATGTTTCAAGTTATATGATTAATACTTTTAGAATAACAACACGAAATTAAAATCGTTATTTACGCACAAATATCCCATTTCGAAAAATTTAAACTTCAGAAAAGAAATTTTTGGAATTACGAGGTTACTTTTTTTTAAAAAAAATATTCCAGTATCTATTTCTAAATTCTAATAACAACTTATGAGGAACTTTTTATTATATTTTAAAATCTTTACTCTTCAGTATGGATATTGTGATCAAATGTGTAATTGCTCATAAAAAGTCGAATTATTTTTAAAATTACACCATGTTGTAATGTAGCATGGAAAATGCTAATAATAACATATTTTGGTGAACATTTCAAGTAACGGTCATTTGTTTTTGAATTACAACAAAATAAGAAAAATAATTTTTCCACAGTTATTTTGTAAAGTATTAGAAATTTGAGTAATTGACACATCAATTATAAGTGTAAACTATATCCAATTTGCTACCAGAAACTACCCTCAAAGTTGAAAATGAAACATTTTTACTGCTCCAAAAGGTTTTGACTTTTGTCTAAGAAAAAATAAAAACCGCACATAATTTTAAAATCAATACGAACGCTCATCGTTCAGGAATCCAAAATGTATAGGAAATTTGTTAACTTAATACCTACCTAGCCACCTTGGTATTATTATATATAAGCATTGTGAATATTTGTGATGGTAGGTACATCGTACAATGCACGTCAATACGTCATGGTAACTAGATGTACCATTTATGTACTTTTTATCCTTTAGGGCAGGGATCGGCAACCCGCGGCCAGCGAAGCAATTTTTGATGGCCCGCACAAAGGTGGTTCATTTTTGTGTTTTATTTTTGTTCAATAGATAACATTTTCAAAATTATTCAATTCTTTTTTCTTTATAAATAAAATCGAGTCTAATCGTTAGTAGCATTGCATTGCTTTATAGTTGATAATTGATATAGTTAATAGTTGATGTTTATTCTATATATAGTTATATAGGTAGTCAGTTTAATCGATAAAATTGTTATTATTATATAATCGGGGTCGAAGATAATGATGGCTGCACCACTCGGTCATAGTTACTTTGGTCTTTGAGTTTGTAGCGATTAGTATTACACCGTAGTATCACATCGAAAATTTAACTAATAAACTGCAGGCACAGAAATCTCATTCATTACAAATTTACAATTTTTTATTTAATTAAATTTGTCATTAAAAGCAATTTTTTCCATTAACATTTGTATTTTATTAAGGCGCGTCCAGACGGAGCAACTTTTGCCGCGCGGCACGGCCTCGCGGCATGAGTGTGAATACATAAATACATTTTCCGCGGCTTTTTTTGATGCCGCGCGGCATAATTTCCGATCGGCCTAGTAGGCGGTCTACATCAAAGGAAAGCCGCGCGGCTTGTGCCGCTCGCCTATGCCGCGTGTGTGTGGACGTATTTTCGGCAAAGCCGCTCGACATCAGTACTTATTTTTTAAGTATTTAAATTATTTTTTAAGTAATTAGTAGCAGAACAAACTTTTTTCATTTTCACTGAGGTAAAACTGATTTCTGTTGTAATCTCCAGTGAATACAATTTTTATTTTATCAAAATGTCAATACTGAAGATTTTCTGTTTTTAAAAATACAAAGATCAATAATGATTTTTCAAAAATCTTTAATTTCATGTTTTTTGAGATTCAAAAATATAGATTACTAGCTGATCTCGTGCACTTCGTTGCCCATTCAAAATGACACAACTCTATAGTAATTATGAATAATATATTATTATTAAAATAGCAGCTTTAAAACCCATAGCGACCATTTATAAACAAAAATCCCTGTTTGAGCACCTTCCGGGGTTGGTCCTCCCCCTTCATAAATTAGCCTATCTTCTGCCCATCTAATCTATCTCTGTACCAAATTTCATCAACATCGGTCCAGTCATTTAGGAATGCATAAAGGACACACAGACAGACAGACAAACATTCATTTTCATAATATATATGGATAATGGATATGTGAATAACATAACCACTATGATCAACTTTACCGACGGACTAAAATAATATTTCTGTTTTCGTATCAAACTCCTATATTTTGTGCCTATAGGCTACAAGCGACTAAATCGTAGGTATTTTCGTTATTTTTATGTTACTAAAAGTATTTTAAGAATAACGTTATATTAAAAGTAATTAATTTAATTAAAAATACTTTTAGGTACATGGACAAATATTAATATTTAATTAAAATGTAAAACCCAAAAATTCTTGTTCAGTTTTAATAAGCCACTGTCTAAATTAAGAACCCCATATATTATAAACCCATGAACATGGATATTTATTTTTAATATTAAGCAATAATAGTAGAGTAGGTACCTACACACAAATTATAGACAAAATACCTCAGTCACTCCACTATATTTTACAAGTGTTGATGTGTATCTACAGTACTGAGTACACTATATTGGTATTGAAATTCAAAGTGTTGTGAAAATTTGCATTAAAAATGACCGATCAACCGACAAGTAGTGTTGAATGGTCAAATGAAAAGTGCCTACTGTTGATCGATTTATACAAAGAATCGACAAATCTTTGGAACACCAAACACAAGGACTATAGAAATCGTTACATAAGACAAGATAGTTTGCTAGAAATTAGCAAACATATGGATACGTCAAAAGAAGAAGTTGACCGAAAATTAAAAAATTTAATTTGTCACTTTTGGCGTGAAGTGAAAAAAGTTAAGCAACAGCGTTCTGGGGATGGTGCTGATGAAGTTTACTGCTCCAAATGGTTCGCTTTCAAAAGCTTCGAATTCTTGAAGGATAGAAATGACTGTCGACCAACTATCGAAACTGGCACCGTACAGGTATGCATCATAAATACATAGTATTTTTTTATTAAAAAAGTAAATAAGCGAACAATTGCTTAAATAGATATTTGCTTATTTATAATTTACATTAACCTTTTTAATACAAAACAAAATATAATTAAATATATATACAACAGACTTCGACAGTGGCGTATATAGAAATTATTTTTGGGGTGGGCTATAGTAGATAGAAACTAGCAGGTGATCTATAACTTAGAGGCTGCTGTCTACTATATTATATTTAACAGTTTTTATAAATATATTCGTATTCGTTATTTTTCAACAGGCTATGAAATATTACAACTTATAATAGTACCTATAAAATATATTGTTATTCTATTTAAAAAGACTGTAATTTCAGGGGGGGCTGCAGCCCACTAGGTCCAACCCCTATATACGTCACTGGACTTTGATATACCTAATAATAATAGTTAGTATTTTTCTCAAGTCATATCAATATTGTATGTGCATAGTATAATAATATAAACATTACTACTTATTGACATTTGGCAATAATGAAATACCAAAAAACAAAATTTATAAATTTATTTATTTTTAAATAGTTGATTTATTTACCTATCCTTTGGTAAAATTAACACGTATCATATAAAATAATCATATATTATAATAAATAATTTACATACATACTGATACTATAAGTACACATATTTTATGCACATAAATCTTGCCACGGAACTCGTCCTTCATTTGAATTAAAATACTCTTTAAATTCTTCCCTGATCTTATGCGCTTCAATAGTTTGTCTGCGTCCTACCCTATCTAACCCCATAAAACTATTTAATCCTACTTGATCACTTCTCCATGTTCCTGGTGTTATTTCTCCTGTATCAATATTTTCAAAATCAACTGTACCAGTTTGCCAGTACGACTGTTTTGAAGAAGAACTTTTTCTTAAATAGTTATGTAGATGTAAGCACGCTAAAGTAATTATTTCTGCTTTGTTTGGTTCAACTAACATCGGTTTACGAAATATTCTAAAAACTGAAGCCAATATACCAAATAAATTTTCCACGACTCTTCTACCCCGGCTAAATCTGTAGTTACATATTCTTTCTTTTGAACCTTTTTCGTGGTGGCCTGAGTAGGGTTTCATAATATTGTGTGATATGGGAAACGCATCATCTGCAATGAATACATACGGAATCGGATTACTCCTTCCTCTCAAAGGTCGAGAATCAGGAAGTTTAAGTTGACCAGATATCATTAAGTTTTTGAATTTCATATTGTCAAAAACACCACCATCAGAAATACGTCCCTGACTACCAACATTAGCCCATATTACATTATAATTAGAATCGGATGCAGCCATCAAAACAATACTAAAAAAACCTTTATAATTATAATATTCTGTTCCACTATTCATCGGTGATTGTAATGCTATGTGCTTGCCATCCCATGAGCCGATACAATTTGGTACATTCCATCTCGTTTCAAAACCGTTGGCAATATCAAGCCATTCTTCGACAGTATTCGGTCTCTATAAAAAATACAAAATGATATTGAAATTGTATGGTTTTGAATTATAATAAATAACTAATAATTAGGTAGGTAGGTATTAACTCAAAAAACACATAAGTATTCATAAATAATAATCAAAGATTAAATAAATTAAAAATATATATAATAAAATAAACTTTACTTTTTATACTTTTAAAATATATTGTACCTTATTAATATTTTTACTATTCAATTTTTTTATGTTAAATTTTTATTATATTATTTATTTAATGGTCATTAATGTTTTAAAATTAAGCATATAATTGATATAGTGATTAAATATTATGTATTATTTTTATAGTACCTAATTTGATTATAAAGTATAAACAGATCATTTTATGTGGCCTATATCTAAATAAAATAAATAACATTATATGTAAAATTAAAATTGCATAAACCTATATGTACTTCTTTTTAGGTAAGTGATATCAACACAGATGAAGACATTATTTTAAATCAATCATCGCAGTCAATTATTTCAAATCTGTCATCTGTTTCACATACGAACTCAGCTTCTCCACAGGAACCGAACACTTCAAATCCAGCGAATAAAGGAATCAAAAGAAAAGGGAAAAAAGATGTTATAGGAGAACAGATTGTTAATATGGTTCGTGGTATTTATGATAATCGATCTGCACGAGATGAATTTGTGTTACTTGGCGAAGAAGTGGCAAATGGCGTTCGAAATTTAAAAACCGACTATGCTCGGAAAACAATTAAATTTAAAATTCAAACTATGCTTTATGAAGCCTCACTAGGTCACTATGATTTTCCACCTAATATGCAAAATTGGTATTTAGACAATAATAAAATATAAGATACATTTAGATCAGGTTTTCATGGTAATTGGTAACTATAGTACATGTACACTGAGTTTGCTCTTGTTTAGTATTTGATTATTTATAAAATATAATTAATAATATATTTGACTTACTTTAATAAATTCTTTCAGTACATCAATGATAGCAGTACAAACTTCGGGAACAATTTCTGAAATTGACTGTTTAGATATTTTAAATAAATATGATAAGCTCATATATGAGTCACCGGTAGCTAAAAATCTTAGCGTAACTGCGAGCCTTTCTTGCACTGGTATAGCTTGCCTCATAAAAGTATCAGATTTTTTTATTATTGGCTCTATTTTGCACAATATGTATTCAAAATCTGAACTTGACATTCTTAAAAAATTATGAAATGAACCTCGTAATTCAAAATTTAATTCATCATCTTCTCTTAATTCGTTTAATAATTTTGATCCATTAGCAACTTTTCTGCTCTGCAAACTTGGGCGAACCCACCATTTTTTTTTCCGCGCTTTTGTATGATTTTTGTACGCATACAACAACGCAAGCGCACAAACGACATCCTCCTCCGATGACATTTTGGCACTAACTGATTTAGTCCAAATTATTGTCTACTGGAAGATAATTGGGAAATAAATGCCGCACCGTGTGGACGCGTATTTGCCGCGCGGCACGTGGCCGACGGAGGCCGCGCGGCATGGCCGCGCGGAAAAAGCTGCTCCGTCTGGACGCGCCTTTACACTCATATTTCTATGTAAACTAATCAAATATAATAGCAATACACATATTAGTTTTATATACATATATCATAAGTAAAATTGTATTTTTAATGTGGCCCTTGATGAACATTTGAAAAAAAATATGGCCCGCGTGGTTCAAAAGGTTTCCGACCCCTGCAGTTTAGGGCTTAGGCTTTAATAATGCATTTATTCCAATATTCTGATTTTTGGAGTTTTTATGTATTTTTAAAAGTTAAAGGCCACATTTATTGCAAATAGCCAATAGGTATTTATTTTAAATCCTATACTATATTTAAGTATTTGTATACTATTTAACGAGTACTGAGTAGGTAGGTACCTACTTTGTATTTCTGTGACGAAACAAATTTCTTTTTTTCAAATGTGTACCTTCAACCTAATTAAGTATAATATAGTATTATATACTTAAGTACCATTATAGGTACCTACTTAACACTTTTTACAAGCTACATAACAAATTAGAATAAGAAGTTTGTATCACCATTCACCACAGAACTCCAAGCGGTCCGAGATGAAAATATTCACTAAAATAGTAAGTTAAATAATATTGTTTAGTTTAGGCAAACCAATTTCACTGGGGAATATAATAAGTAATAACCTACATGAACTAAGTAGGAACTAGGAATGGTTGAATATTTTCAATAAATTCATATTTGGTAATTGGTATAATATGGTAAAGGATTAACACTACAAGGTTTACAAAGAATAGTGACATTCGAATCTTTAAGTTGCATAAAAAAATCTGTTGAGTCAGTTGTATTCCGTATAGTCACATAATATTTAATATTAATATACAAAATATTACCATTGGGCATTGATTGTGAAAGCTCATAATATTAAGTACCTACTCATAATTAATTAATGGTATTATCAAGATTTTGTTACCCACATTAAAATATTAGGAACACGACATGACATGGAGCTGTAGCGGTGACTGGTGGTTACTACTGTTACTACTCTTACTAGTTAACCCGGCTTAACCAATAAGTAAGTATAAGTATGTGACTTGTTTGTACAAATTAGTAGGTAGTCGGTATTATTTAATTTTCGTCTTTTGGAAAATTTGAAAAAAAAATACTTACCTACAATTAGGTACAAATTAGTAATTACTGTAGTTGTTGATTACTGATAATTGATATCACGGAGATAATAAATTTACAAATTACAAAACACGTTGTCGTGATAATTGTTATCAGTCATAACAAAGAGACAAACGGAAACGGTGTTTAGACTTTGGAAGTTTCGAATTCTATATTTCTATGGATCATTGGATCATCTATTCATCTGCCTCATCTCATTCAGTTAAACCTATTTCAAAGTGGCCTTTTTTATTCAGCTGTCTTTAGTTTTGTCTGCTTAATTTTGGATCGACACGATGCCCGTGTCTGAGTATTCGAAAGACTCTGACCGAACTACAGATGTACAGACACACGATCAGACGCCATTCGACGCCATAATAACGGGCCATCCACTTATATTGAAAGGTCTATCTGATTGTGGGTTCACAAATGCATCTCCGATACAAGTTGCCGCTCTACCGACAATCATCGCAGGACATGGTAATTTGTACAAAGTATTTTCATTTCACACCTTACCGTATCCTACATGACATATGATTTTATATTTATAGACACAATAGTTGAAGCAAAAAATGGAACAGGAAAGACATTAACTTTTGTTATACCAACTTTGATAAGACTGAAATTAGAACAGGTTCATTTACAAACTATTATTTTGGCACCAACACGAGAAATCGCTGTGCAAATACAACAGTGTTTCAAAAAAGTCGGGCAGCACTTACCAGGTACTTTCAAGAAAACATAATTTTTCTCCAAAGTTGACTATAAAACAATCACTAGGTTATACCTTTCAGTGTATATGCCTATATTATCTAAATAAAGGGGACGAGGTGGCCGAGCGGTCCAACGCGTCGGCTGCAGCGCAGCCGATCCGGGTTCGATCCTTGGTCACCGGGCGGCATTTTTCTTCGGGCGAGCCACGGTGTCCGGAGAATAAGTGCCGCCATCCCCCCCCCCACTCCGGGGTATGGCAGAAACCTACGGGTGCCCCAATAGAAATTCTGCCAAACACTCGTGTGTTCCTAATGCATATGAGACACGTAAAAAAAAAAAAAATCTAAATAAAGATTTATTTCTTAATTAAGTACTTCAAGTTGTTAAACATTAGTAATTATATATTAGTATAGATTAGTATACATTAGTTAAGATAAGTATAGATTAGTATACATTGGTAAGTTATACATAAGTATCTATACGGTTTTACGTTGTAAGATACAAAATCTAATTTAAACTTATCTGCTTGCAAAATTTAGAACTGAAATGTGAATATTTCATTGGTGGTACTCCAGTTGATGTTGACAAAGAGAAGGCAAAGTGCTGTCAAATAGCTGTTGGTTCCCCCGGACGTATCAAACACCTCATCAACGAGCATGTGTTAAAATGTTCAGAAGTAAAGAGCTTTATACTCGATGAAGTTGATAGATTAGTTACTGACAAAAGTTTTACAAAAGATGTTCGGTAATATTATTAATATTTATTTGAATAGAAAATTAAATAAATAAATATTGTACCTATTTGAAACTGTGTATGTTTACTTAAGAGTAAATATTTTTGTATTCATAAGTTAGCCGTACTTTAAATGTATTAGTCAGTTAGTTATTCACAGTAGATATTAAAACAAATAAGTAGTACAAAATTGTTTAGATTATTGCAAAAGGTATATTATCCATTTTTACAATTAAAAAACTGTAATCTTAAATGCAAGTTACTATATTTTTTTCAATATTTTACTGAAGTCTATAAATTTTATTGATTATTCGTTCTTTTTTACATACCTAATTACCTATGATTATTTCAAAATTCAAATTTTAGTTTAATTTAAAAAAAATAAAAAGACTTAGAAGACAAAGTCTAACAATGATTTTATCATAGACTATTATAATGATGAGTAAAAATTGGTTATCATAAAATTGTATGTACCATACAAATGTTTTCATTATAACTGATCCTTTAAATATTAACTAGTGATAGGTACTCGGATTTATGAAATTCAAATTTTCGCAAATCCTGATTAGAATATCTGGATATTTAAATGTTATGCCCACCATTAATTTCTACTAGACAAAACATTTATACTATACATATGTTAATTGATAGAACATTTATAATTTTTTTCATTTAATCAAGTTCTCTTCAGTAGATATATGTATACCTATAAATATTAATTTAAATAATACCTAAACTAATTAGATACTTTTTAGTTTTTATGACCAAATGTTTAATGAAAATATTTTTAATTAAGGGTAAAAATCTGTTTTTGTTCTTTTTAAAAAAAATTTAATGAAAAGTTACCTAGATTAGACACGTTATTTTTACTTCTGATGTAAACATTGCATTACTGCTGATTATAATTAATAACTATAAAATATTTTTTTTTCCAGACTGATTGATGCTAAACTTCCGAAATTAAAGCAAACAATTGTTGTAAGTGCATCAATTGATAAAAATGATATGTCTGTCTTTGATGAGTTCATGAAAGAGTATATTGTGGTCAAGGGAGCAGAAGAGGATATGAATGCTTTACAAGACCCTTCAAAGTTCCTATTAGGTATTAAGCAATATGTAGCATGTGTTAAAGCAGTCAGTACTAATATAATATTATTACCTGCAAAAAATGTGCGACTCCTCAATATATTACAAAATTTGCCATATACTCAATGTATCATATTTACTAATTACATGACAAGGTACCGTCATAAATAAACATATTACACAAAAATAGTGTATAGTAATTTTTTATTCTATTTAATTTTACAGAGTTGAAGCTGTTTGTAATATGCTACGTGACCATAAGTATAAAGCTGATTACATTAGAGGTGATCAAGATCAAAGTGTTCGATTGGAGTTAGTAGATAGATTAACATCTTTTAAATCAAAAATACTTGTTGCCACGGATTTGATAGCCAGAGGAATAGATTCATCAAATGTAGACCTGGTGATTAATATGGACTGTCCAAATGACTGGGCTACATATCTACACAGAATTGGCCGAGCTGGAAGATTTGGAAACAAAGGTTGGATAATAGTTTTTATAAGTCTGAATTTACATAAAACTGATACATTCTTTTTAGGAAATGCTTTTACAATATTGGACGATGACAAAGAGTTGAAAACTTTTAAAAATATTATTAACAGTATTGAAAGTATTAAGGTCAAAATGCTACCGATTGCAATTACAAAACCTATACTTGAATATGCAGACAATGAGCTTGAAGAACTTAATTTAACAACTGAACCGGATATTTTACCAATACAAGAAACTGAAAGTAACATAACAAAAGAAAATGGAAATAATGTAATTGAAGAAAACTTAACAAAACATAGTGAAAGTAAGACAGTCTTTTTAAATAATCAATATTGGTACATTCAAATTTATTTTTATTATTTTTATTCAGGTGATTCTAACTTGAGTCCTAATGTAATTGAATCAAATATCAACAGTATAGCTAAAGAATATCAACCATGCTCTGAAATAAAATCAGTTTATGCCTATGGTGTATCTGAAGAGGAGTCACTACAAAAGCTACGTAAAGTTGTTAAAGAAACCGAAAAAAAACTCATTGAAGATAATATGGTTGACAAAAGACTTTTAACTGATGATAGATCGTTTGTGTTATTTGATCCAGAACCCTTTCTTGAAGACACTGATCAATATCCAGAATATAGTCCTGATGATCTATTAGAAATTATGACAAAGTATGATTCAGATTTTGAAAAATATGAAGCTGATAAAAACCGAATGTTAAAAAACACAGTACTCCAAACCGTTAGTGAAAATGAACTCTCTAATATTAATCAAGTGTGTGAAGAAAATGATTTTCCAAATTTGTCCAACATTACTGATAAGAAAATAAACGATATAAATACAAATCAGCAACATGAAGCTCAAATTAATTGTGAAGACAATAAGCAATTTGTTAATGAAGTATGTTCAGAAAACAACTCTTCAAGGAAATCAAACAGCAGTGTCGATGACACTAAAATTGATACAAATAATAGTCAAAGACTACGATTCACTGATATATATAGTTTATTTCAAATACCAGATTTTAGTCTTTTAAAGCCTGCACAGCATGATAGTGAAGTTGCCCATTCGTCAGATGTAGGAGAGAGTGATGTGTCAACATCTATAATTTGTGAAAAGGGAAGTGAAGATGAAGAATTGTTTGAAGAAGAAAGCTGCGGTGAAGAAGAAGAATGTAGTGAAGAAGAAGAATGTAGTGAAGAAGAAGATTACTGTGATGAAGAAGAATCCTGTGACGAAGAAGAATCCTGTGATGCAGAAGAATCTTGTGATGAAGAAGAATACCATGTTAAACAAAAATATTGCAATGAAGAACATGGTGTTGGTAAAAAAGAATATGAGGAAGAAAATTATGAAGATATTACAAATAAAAATTGCTCTTATGATGATCATCTTGACAACCGTGGGATATATTTTGTGAAACACAACAATAAATCTATACAAAAATCACTTTGCAACAATATCAAAGAATATAATGTACCTAAAAGAGAAGAAGAAATTATTGAAAACAATGATCAACAAATAGTGGATTATGAAATTTTAAATGACTGGTATAGCCAGTGGAAACAGCAAATGAGTCGCATACAAACAATTGTTAGGATGAGTAAGTGATTGTCTAGCGTGATTAGCTATAAGTTCAAGAGAACTGAATGATTTTTTTGTTAAGAAACTTTTAACTCTGTATTATAATTTAAAATGTAGTTTTTTTATGTTTTGGTGAATAATGATATGCACCTATTAAATTTTTTGTGTACTTTTTTTTTTCATAAACAATAAAACGCCACAAAATGTATTTTAATAATTATTATATTATTATTTTCTTTACCGTTATGATAAACATTTATCAGTCGTAATAACTACTAATAATAGTATTATAAATACCTACAATTAATAATAATATCATATTAAGGGTATTATAATAATATCACGATAAGTTTTATACATTATATATTATATATATACATAGAGAGAGCAAGACATATAAAGTGAGAGAGAGAGAGACACACACACACGATTTTCTCGATCGACTTGAGATCACGACGCCGTTTTTGTTCGTTTACTATCAAAAAAATGACAAACAATAATGTGACAAGTATGGTAAAATAATATACATTTTAATATTTCGTTATAATTAATATAATATTAAACACGCGGCCGAGGCGCCGACGACACCGAAGCGGGCTGCGGCCGTGCAACCGCGGCCGTCGACCCGTTCCGCAACCGGCCGGCCGCGAAGTCGTACACCGCGTCCCGGTTCCTGTAGATGATGTTGGCGAACTGGTCCACGTTGCCGTACGTCTCGAACCTGGTGTTGGCGCACATGCGGGCCTTGGGCTCGGGCAACCCGGCGTCGCACTCGACCGGGTGGTAAACGTGCACCAGGTCTGGGTCGGCGGCGCGGAACACGGACGCCGCGGTCCGCGACCGCACAAACTTCTCGTACAGGTCCACGTCCTCGTTGCCCCAGCCCCGGATGGAAGTGTTCAGACCGCCGGCGGCCGCCAGGTCGGTGGCGTACGCGCTGACGATGCCGAACCCGTACTGCCGCCAATACCCGGTGTCCTGGTTGACCAGGAAATGGTTCGGCGACCCTTCCGCCCGGCCGTACACCACCACGGGGTCGTATTCGCTGTAAACGATCGGAAAGTACGCGGTGCGGCCGCGGACCGTGTTCAGTCGGACGCGGTCCAACGTCTCGGCAGTCCACAGCATGTCCACGTCGACGAAGAACAACAGGTCGTCCGGTGGCCGGCCGGCCGCGTGGACGGCTCCCGCATGCAGCGCGGCCGCTCTGGCGAACGGGACACCGGGGTCGGGCAGCACGGTGAGCCGGGCGTTCGGGTGACGGCCTGCGAGCTGCGCCACAGCGGCGACCGCCCCGTCCGCGGTGGCCTGCCCGAACGGCACCACCGTCAACGTGACGCGTTCGTCGTTCGCCAGGCACACCGACTCGTAGTTGTCCACGAACCGGGCGAACGTGGCCAACCGGTTGAACAGCGGCAACACGAAGTGCACCGTCTTGGCTCGGCCGTCGGCCCGACGCTTGGCCGGCGGCACGTCCTGCACCCGGACCATGCCGTTGTCCGCAATGTCCCTGGACGGACTCCCCGCCGCGTCGTCGTCGTCGTTGTCGTACGCTTCGGCGTCCTGCTGCTGCGTAACGGGCTTCACTTCCGACCCGTCCAGCACTTCGCGCACTTCGAAACCTGTAATGACCGAATCGTATGGATTAGTATAGGTATTTGATTATTATATTTATGTTATATTTAACATTTAAAATAGAAATTCGATTAGAAGAAAATATTAATTATTAATTCGTTTAATATCAATAGCAATAATCGTCTAATATAATTTAGTTGGGTGTACTAAAACATCTGAACACCGCCATTAATAACATTCTAGTCGTATTATAGAAGTATTTATTTCGTCATACTATTATCATTACGGTTTTTGTGTAACTCGAGATTCAAATAAAATAAAAATTTCGAAAAATATCAAGTCCTGCACAATAAATGTATAATATAGTTTCTAAATTATTACTATAAATAATAGATATACTACATTATTAAAGTATATTACAGTTTATTGCATGATTGTGATTTTATTTATGACTGCGATAAAACATTATAATTAATTATAGTTGTAAATAGGAATGTGAGTTTGTGTATTTTATAAAATGGTATAAAATTGTATTACAATACTAGTTATTATATACACGGTATACAATTATTTTATACTGGTTGTATACAAAAAAAATAATATTAGTTAATAACATATTATAAGAAATTTAATTTGATACTTTAAGAATGTAATTTAAGTAGGTACTGTGAATTGTAACTACCTTATTTTAACTGGGTAGGTACATCATGATTGTTAGCATGCTTTTTAATATTAATTTACTCTAAAATAATTCTTGTACCTATTACTGTAGTTGTTAAAATTATTTCTGAAATTATTAAGCTATTTTAAATTTGGTCATAATATACAATAGGTAGTTAAAGTCTTATAATCTGTGTTCACTTCCTGATAATTTAAGGTAGGTACTGCAACATTCCATACGGTATAATACAAAAAAACTTTATTTCAACATCCCTAGTAGTAATACCCTAGTATAACCCAATATATACTCCCTATAAAGTCATAGAAATCATTTAACAAACTGTAATTATTTCGTGTTAAAATGTTGGAAAATTAATATCAAATATGTTTATTGTTTGATGTTTATACATACACATAAGTTAGATCTAAGAATATTTAATAAAGTTATTATTATTTTTATAATTTGTAAACCAATTATTTGCTGTTAATAACGAATAATTAGTCGTGGCAAATGGTATTCATAATAAAACAATTATTATAGGTACACTTATACCTAACATTTTAACATGTAATTTTTTTTTAACCATAAATACGCCTCAAGCTGAATTTTGGGCAATGAGCATGCCTAATTTAATGGAAATTAAATTAAACTGGAATATATTGTATTATCAATGTCTAAACTCCTAAACTTAGTGTTTTTATAATTAAATTTCAACGTTGGAGAAACGTAGAATAGATTTAGTCCAACCAATATCTTAACAACAATAGATATATAAGTTACCAGTTACATTATACTTTCAAGATCCTACTAGGCATTCAAAATGGTGGCTTACATTTTTTTTTAATCAAATTAAAAAAATCAAAAACTTTTAACTAAATGTGTTATTAAAATGTTCTTCAAATACATATAACATATAATATGATAAGTTGTCTAAAATAAATAAGCAGTGGGTTTTTTTCTTTTATCAAAATTCATATATTTGCAGTTATAATCAAGGCCATATAGATCATATGTATAGGCCGTGGGTTACAATTAAAAACAAAGTTTGCACTTATCAGTATTTAGTGTGATAATGATTTGAAGATTAAAAATGCATTCCATTCAACTTTTAATATTGTTATCAGATTATTGTAATAAAACAAACTTTTTTCTGTATTCCTAAAGAATAATCGTGTGAAAAATTGTCTATACCAGCTTATATTAAATAGTGAATAAATACCTACTGTATACCTAATATTATACTATTGTAATCAAAAGTTGAACGACGATAGATTTTTGGATTTAATATTATCCAATAAAATACACATACTATGGTCGATGGTTATTATTATAATATTTTGAAAATAAATCCACTAAACAATTTAATTCGATTTCCTTGTCCGAAAAACACGGCCGACAAGCCGCTATAGTTTAATAGTTACACTATAATATCATATTATTATTATTATTGTCCTCCTTGCCTGTAAACTGCTGTTGGAGGTATGCGTGTCGCCGCACAGGAACGGTCATCTTTTTTCCCCGATACTTCTTGTACATCAGCAACATGTCCAACATGTAGTCCACGCCGAACAATGGATTCACCCTCTGGTAACCGTAAAATATTTCCTTAAAATCGATCACCCGACCGCGCTGCTTGGAAAATGTATTTATCAGATCCATCACCTGCAGAAGAATATACGATATAATATATAATATATATTTACCTATATACAGAAATTCAATAATATATATAGACAGCAGTTCAAATCCATCATCATTGCATAATTGCCTTATTTGGAGCATTTTTTATTGTTTTAATGTGTCAAGATGAAAATTAATCAAAAAAATCGGTAAGAAACATTTTATCGTGTACTCTGCAGCCCAAAAAACATATGTTGTATAGGTATATTAAAGCAAAATGTTCAATCTTGTTCGACATCATTTATATTATAGATAATTATAATTATATCTTTAATATTATATTAGATTTTGTATTATTATTTTCGTAGGTAACTATCTATTAGTTACACTGATCCTGCAATGTTATTGTGATAACGTGATAGTAGCAAATATTGAAATTATGACATGATGTATAATTACGTATATAGATCAGGGGTGGCCAACAGGAAAATCGCGACTCCCTCTCGGCTTTCATTGGGGTTTTTTTCAAAAAAAAAAAATAAAACATTAATTTAAAATTTATTGTTTTTTATTTAACCCACGGATATAAAAATGAATCACACAATTTGATTCAAGTTCAAATAATATTATTGATTTTGTTTGGCAACATAAAACTGTGAAAAATGAAATTATACATTCATGATTCATATAGTGACTATGAACATTTTACGTAATCCGATGAATATCAACGTATTAGCCCATATTGACTAGGTATCCTATTTACGAATTAAATATATTAAAATATTTTATCATTACAACTTTCAAATAAAGCGTTATTTAAATAAAAATTATAACATGCACATACATAATACGACTTGCATAATATCATTGAAACGTTTTTTTTTTTTCATCATTATAATAAAAGTATTAAATCGATCGACAACGATCGCGACAACATAGAAAATCTCAGAGTTCGATGATAAGTCTATTAAAGTTGGCCACCCCCGATATACTGCATTACTGCCATACAGGTGATAATGTAGGTACATAGAGTTTTGAAAACAATGATAATTAGACATTTCATTCATTCATTGTAATTTGTAAGTATATGTATAGATATCTGATATTCTCAAGCAAACTTAATATTTTATAATATTGTATTGTATACGAGTATAGATACCTCCCGGACGACGTCATCGAGTCCTTCTTTCGTGTACGAGTCTATCCGACGCCTTGGATTCGCATCTGTGTCCGAGTACCAAGCCTTCGATATGAAGTCCCATTTGATGACGTCCGCCACCTTGCGCGGCCTATACTTGTTCAGTCCCGGCGGAAGTCCTACACGTCATATATTATTATTATAATACACAAACGATACGGTTTTAGCCGGTTCTGCATGACATTATACAAGCGGAACTGTAATATAATACAATATTGTTTAGTTACCCAACAGGTCTGGGTCGCCCAAGTAATTCGGACTTCCCTGCCGGGACGGGAACAGTTGTTTCGAGTCGCTGGTCAGTCGGAACTCGATGGACGGTCGCGGGTGCGCGCTGATCAGCTGATCGATCATGGATCGTACGTCCCGGTGCAACAGGATTTTCTTCTGGTGTATTTCTTGCAGCTCGAGACCCTTCAGCAGCGTGAAAAGGGTCAAGAAACAAATCAGTATATAGCCGACCCGAACGATAAAAAATTATTAAATCATAAATTCTCGACTTGGCGAGATATACCTTCATGTAGTTGTGTATCCTATACATGTGAGTGTGCTGTTTGACTGGATGGAGAGTTATTGCTCGGTGTACTTCTTTCTGCTTCAAATTGCCAGTGAACGCATCACGACCACTGGAGTTGTGGTACAAAATAGTTTGCATCTAAAAATAAAATTCCAAAAATGATTATTGTGTATTATTTTAGTGGCTTTAAATAAATTTCACCACAGTATGGGAAAACAACTGTTTATAAAGGGGTGCTTGGGATTTGGTGGTGATTGAGCACAAGATACGAGTTATAACAAAGGTGGACCACCAGTCCACCTTTTTTAAAATTTTCTTTATAAAACAGTTCCACATTTCATTTAATGTTCATTTTTTAGTGAACCCTTAATTTTACATTTTATTATACCGTCCATATGTGGCATATGTGCCAACCTATGAAAAAGAAACCGTTTAATTCTATAATGGAAAAATTCTGATTGAATTTCATTGTAATAGCAGGTTGTTTATAATCAACCATATTGTGCATTTTGGACGTACATTTGGTTTTAATAACTTTGTAAGGTTTCAAACATTCTACAATAAGTATATATATGCTTCGATTTTTGCTGCGGTTGGGAAATGATTATTATGTGCGGTAAGACATCTTTCGTTCGACACCAGTTTGATGTGATTGTGAGCCATTATAATATATAATATATAATACTCCAAACTTACGAATAAATCCTTTCCAAAATATATTTTACAAAGCATCCAAGTAAAATTTAGTAATAAACGTAATAGTTTTCGAGTAATTTTCAATAATTTGTTTATAGCAGTATAACGTTCAATAATCTTTTATCGATTAATACATTTTCATCTGTGATCGAATATTTTTCGATCATTATATAGGCTACGCGACGTCGTGTGATCAATTGTTTTTGATTAATTATTGAATATTGACACGGTAAACTTGCTAAGATGTGCAAAAAAAACAAAAACCCGACTTATAACATAATTCATAATTCTAGTATTTAAATTTTTGTTATACCTATATATCTTTGAGTCAGCCGGCCCAGTTTTCTATAACTTCAGTACCTACTCATAATATATACCTACAAAGTTATAATTACAATTTGCCTTGTTACGACTTATGAGAATAACTCGTATACGATATACGATTTACATATAAAGATATAGCTGATCCCTATATAATATTATAGTACTATATTTCCCCGCAGTGTTAATCTTATTTTCTCGAACAATAAACATTCTCACCCCATAACTTCGGGCTTTAGCATTTGGTCGAACCCTCTCTTCTGCTGTTACATATTTCATACCCCTGTTCACTGTGTAATTTCACAGTGTCAAAGATGATTATCATATATATATTATATAATTTTACCGTCGTATAATATTGTGCATTATGAATACCTGTTATTTGACTATACTTTTCCAGATTACGCGCGTGTTTTTCAATGGGCTTATATTGTTCCGCTCTATCTTACTATAATAATTAATAATAATATAATATGCTCGATTTTAAGCTGTTTATATAGTGTCGTATTCAAATTGCAAGCGCAGTGATAAAAATAATAACATACAGATAGTACATGCAGACTGTATTGTATCAGAGTGCAATCAAAATACATTTTTCGGTTTATTGTGTTTTAGCGAATATTTACGTTAAATTTGAACAAAAAATTAAAATAAATAATTTTAATTTTTTGTTCGAATTTAATATTTAGTATTAATTATTAATTTTAATTTTTTGTAGGTATATTATTCTTATTATTTATTATAGGTATCTTTAAATATTGTTTTATGCGATAATATTGTTTTCCGGTTACCGACATACAAAGCATACGCTATAATATTAATACGAAGATTCCTATTTAATATTTTAATATATACGAATAAAATACGTGTGAATAGTATGGTTCTCAGTGCAAGTGCTATAATGGGGTGTTAAAATAATATTATTTGCCTCTAAGAATCATTATAAGACGCATATTATATTCTTAGCCATATAAAAAACTTGATGAACACAGCTGATGTATATGTACAGTACATACGGGTATTACTGTATATTAGGTACCTAACGTTAATCGTTACATTAAAGTATATACATTTATGTTTTCTGGTTCTTGCCTCTTTGTATAGGTACAGAATAGCCAATGGTCATGTATTATAATATTCTCCTCAAGTTCATTCACTCCGATAAATTAATAACCATATTAGCTATTCGTTTTTTCGTTTGTGTAACCACATGTTTCAGTCCAATAATAATTTTCTATGACGAGTAGAGCAACTATAACTATATTATATATTATAATACTGCTGCACTTGTACTAACGGTCTGCACTTAGTCTTGACTTGTATCCTCACTTGCGTACATTAAATAAGTATAATATATAATAAATGACGTCTTCAAGTATTAATTAATGACGTCTTTGTTATCGTAAACCCACTTTAATAATTTGTATACGTCCATATATATAGTGATAATAAAATAATTTAAACTATTTACCGACGTTTTTATAACCGTTATTACTTATTATTTTATTATTTTAATAAAATTAAAATTGATTTGTACGCCTAAACGATGATCATAATGATCATATTCGTTGTTACGCGGGCTCGTAATCGTATCCGTTTACTCTTCAACATACAATGTTGCTCGACAGCTGATTTTATATATTGTTAAAAGATTTTACTGCAGTAGGAACCCAAGCAACCCGATTTCGTGGGTTAAAAGGGTCGAATTCCTATAATATATACATACACATATATAAGTACACAACTTTATTATGTAGGGATAATAGCGCGCTCGTATATATACTTATATACAGCCATACATAGCGGTAAAATCCGTGTTGCTTAATTTTTTTATGATAAAGTCCGAGCCGAAAATAGGTAAAAATCATGTAATAACAACCACAGACGAAGGTTACACGAGCTTTTTATATGGTCAACAGAATAATTAAATATTTAAAATTTTATATTATTATTTTTATTAACAACGCACTGCGACACTGCATCAAATCATAATATTGTATGCGTCGTGAACCTAGAGGATTTACGAGCGCCCCACTCGCCCGTACCTAGACCGAGTTTGAAATATTTCACAGTACGACCCGACCCGATTACCACGGGGTCGTCTGTGGTCGAAAAACTTATAATAATTATTTATGGAGGGACCTCCATAATATCATATTTCCAACACTCCTATTACGATGGATAGGACAAAACATACGATTTCGGCACACGTGGTACCTACTATCCAAAACATTCTTCGATAATTGCGTATATTCGCTGAGCACATGACTCTGTAAGATTTGGGTGGGAAAAAAAACGCCACACGTACGACGGAGGTACTATTATATTATTATGGCCATAAGAGTGACGGCGGCATGCAATTCAAAACGGTTTCTCGAGTGGCCGCAGACGTTTCGCACATACCGTTCTATTTCTATATAGGTAATAAACGAACCCATACCTACACGTAGGTAGGTAGGTAGGTATATACATATAAACGTATAAGAAAAAACCAAATTCGCGACCAAATAAAAACAATTACGAGTGACCATAATTGGAAAACGAGTCCATTCTTGTCTGCAGCGCTCGTCCGACGAATATAATAATATGTAAAATAATAATATTATTATGCGCCCCATAATTTAATATACAGGAAATATATATATATATCTATGTATAGGATGCGCATTGTTATACTGATCTTTTTTCTTGCTTTTTTTTTTTATTGTTTGCTCTCATAATATATAATACACGACATATTATCATTGCAACGCGCTCGTCTGCTGCAGATGTCTGTCGTGGTCTAAACCGATTCCTCGTGTGCTATTATATTATATAGACAAACGATTTGTTGTTTTCTTAAGGCACCGCTCATAAAAAATCCATTAATTATCCGGGAACGAATTCGTATAGGTACAGTGGTGCGCAGTGTACACATTTCTTTTCGATTTCTTTTTTTTCCCATTTCCTCCGCCGTCCGCGGTGCGGTGTTGTTCACCCTCTGCACATCACAGACAAAAAAAAAAAACACCATTTCATTTGATCGGGAGGAAAAAATAATAATAATAAAAACCGGTCCTCCCGACTATATAGCAACGGTATCGCATTAGGTCCGGCGGCGGCCTTGGCAGTGTTGGCCGCGTCACACACATAATATTCTCCTCGACTTACCTACGTGATCGCAGTAGTCATTGAGCCACGCACACATAGGTTAGTGACTTCCTTAACGCGCATTTTTATTTATACGCTATTATAGAGCGCGAGCACGCAGCATGCGGAATAGTTGGCACAATAATATAAAAAGGGTTCTTAATTTCGTAATTGGTCTATAAATCTAACCTTAATACGCGCGTACATACATCACGCATAGGTACGTATATAATAATAATAATATAATGTGTACATAAATATATATTAAAATATATGTCGACACGTCTTCGTGATGTTCTCGTCCGTCGCGAATAATTGTCGTAAGTCGAACGATGACCGTGACGTCCTGTTTGGTACACAAGATTCGCGATTTTTTTTTTTTAAATTTCGGCTCTTAACGAGGACGCGTCGAAGGTACGACGGATTTTCGTTAAGATTAAAAATTCAACTTTTATAAATATTAGTAAAACTGTACAAGTTGAGGTAAAACATGTTATATGATGCGTTGGAGAATGCATGCGCGTGGGATCTATCGTGTGTTTATAGAGTTTATACGAACCACTATGGTTTAAGATAGAATTTTCTATCTTAAACCGTGATACACACCATATATAGTTATAATGTTAAAATTGGTAATCATTAAATAAATATCGCAAATTAGATAATAATATAATATTGAAGGTATAATAATTATTGGGTATTATTATTGTATTATTATGATAACCGTGACGGTATATAGATATGTTGGTCAGTATAACATAACCGTGGTATCATCCAATCGACTCACCGACGTGTCAAACCATTTGCGAATAAATTTCAATATATTATTTTGTGCTCTTATAGTAATAATATAGTTTAGTTGTACCCCTATAATATTACAGGTATACACACACCCTTCGTCTCCTGCGTTTTCATTAGCCTTATCCAGGTTAAAGGTTAAACAGATAAATAGTAATTAACTTTGGCCAAATGAGCATACACAACATAAACCTTAATATGTATAGTTACCTAATTAATACCACTTTTGATTCAAACCCAGTTGTCACAGATGTAGGCCGGGTATAGGGCTTTAAAATAGGAAATAGATGAAAATTATTATTCATATTAATAAACAATTTAGGCTAATCCTAAGTAATATGCAAAAGTGATAAAGTGGCCTGGAATTAGAAGAAAATACGGGGGAAAGTAGGTAACCGCTGTACAGAAGGTGTTGAGTGTAAATAATATCGTCCTTGAGTAAGTCATTGTAATGGATATGCCAAATTCAATGATAAACCATTACATACGAAAAACGAGTCTTAGCGAAGACCGTCAGCCTATATAACATAGGTAGTATTAATTATATATTAATTATTTTACTATTATAAAGTAATTATTTATTTTACTATTAAAAATAGGTACGGTAGGTTGAAAAAAATTTGGTCAAAAATATTTCTTTTGAAAATGTCAGTGTGTATAAAAAAAAAGCGCATAATAATATTATATACCAATAACTTTAATATTTTTAAAAAAAACTATAAAAACAAAATAATTATGTGGAATCTTGTATTAAATTGTCAAGCTTTTTGAAAGACATATATTTTATCAACACTAAAAAAAAACCCAAGTAGAAAATTCGAATATTTCAAATGCATCATGTACCTACCTAAATAACGTACAATTATTTGTCTAAAATCTAAATATATTGAAAATTCCTTTGGGTATAGCAAATGATAATTCAAGCAACAGTGGAATGTTTCAAGTTTCTACAATTTGTTACCTACTCTTTTAAATTTTAATAGTTACAATAACTAAAACACTAAAATCGTTCATTATGCGTGAATATCCAATTTCTTCAAAATTTAAACTTAATCAGACGCTCATAAACAATATTTAGAAATTGCACTCAACTTTTTTTTATAATTAATGTGAAAAATCTTATGTACAAATACATTATATTTAATTTCCATACTTAACCAAAAACAAAAATTGTATCATGCTTAAATAAAAAAAAACTAAACATTTTCAAATATTTATAAATAGGTAGGTAATACAAAAAAAAACAAAAACGTTTAAAAATGATTTAAAGTTTAGTAAATGCTAATATGAAATATTCAGTGAACATTTTCAGCCTCTTTAGTTATTAATTATTGAGTTACAATAAAATAATAAAATTGATTTTGACACATCAATGAACTACATTTCAAGAAGCATAATTACGAGGTCGTAATTATTTTATGATTTGAACACAAAAACTGGTTAACATGCATGAAATTCTATATCATTAGATCATAATATTATAATCAACATTTATTATTGGTCATTATTATAGTGTTTACGATTACAATTTCGTTCATACTTCATTCAGTTTAATTTGTTTATGCTTTATTGTAGATTATGAAGACTTCTTCGTCAATAAAATATAAATTACCGTTGTCATACATTATTTTTTTATTACTTTAACGAAATAATTACCGAGAATCATTTTTAAACTAAAATATTATTATTGTTTTTTAACATTACACATAGTTTGTTGTAATTAATCGAATAATAGGTTAAAAATTAAAATAGGTTTTTATGTTGGAATTTAAATATTATCAATGATAATAATATTAATAGGTATATCATAATAATATGTAGGTATATTATTTCTTATAAAAAAAATGAATGATTGACAGTCGTCAATCCTCGTTTAAATGTATATCTTTACATTAAGGGGCCGCTACAGTTACATTTGTTTTCTCTGTCTTACAAGTGCGTAACATAGCAAATTTTACTCTCAGCAAAACACGTTTATCTCCCGTTAGTTTAAAAAATTAGAGCGAATTGACCTCTTATAAAATTTAAAGGCAAGGTTATTATCTAGACAATGTCATAGGCTTTTTATTATAATTTAATTTTAGAGCGAGTTATGTGTATTTTAAAATTGTAAACTGTTTGTACATCTTAAAATACTCATATAACTCGCTTTAAAATTAAAAAATAAAAATAAAAAATATTATATATATATATAATATTATATTAAATTAAAAAGCCTATGTCTTTGTCTAGATAATAATCTTACCTATAAATTTTATAAGAGGTCAATTCGCTCTAATTTTTAAACTAACGTTAGATAAACGTGTTTTGCTGAGCGTAAAATTTGCTATGTTACGCACTTGTAAGGCGGAGACAACAAATATCACTGTAACGTCCCCTTAACAGGTAATTACACATTAATTCAATGAATTTTTTGAATTTTATTTTTAAAGGCAACTAGATAAAATAAGTTATTATTATTATTGGTAGAAGTAGTAGGTAGTAGTAGCATATGTTTATATTCACCATTAAACAAAATAGTACTATTACACCACTATGCAGGTAATTTTTTCAAATCAAATTAAAATCTAATATAAAGTATAATTATGTACTCTGTAGGTATACACGCTAGTAAAATAACAGTTACCTACCTATATACCTACCTATACAAATCAGGTAGGTATAGGTACACCAGAAAACATAAGAAAACAACAATCGAGTATATTTGATACCTATATAAGTAGGTACCTAGGTATATACTTATCTACAGATTTTGCAATCTCTTTGTTAAGATGATTTAATAGCAGTGTTGCGGAGAATCGAGTTTCAAATAGAAAAATAATTGTAGACTTAAAAGCGATATCAAGTATATATAAAATTGCAACTGAACACAAAAGTATAATAGGTAGGTATATATGATATTAATTCTACTTTCAATGGATTTTAATATAAGTCGATTAGTTTTTTTCGTCTTCTGTACTAGAGGTTTGTAGTCACAATTTTCTCTTTACGCGATGTCCAGCAATCTATTTATTTTTTTAAGTTGAATACTAGACTAATCGTAGGTTTTTTATGACTTAAGTCTTGGATAAAAACCCCAACTATATAATTTTATTTAAAAATTTCAAAATAACATTCCACTGAAACACTAAAGGACTTCAATCCGGGTACTTATATGATCAAAAATAGATGTCTAAAACCATGACTATCGCAAGACATCCGCCGACACAAGTACACAGCAACCCTTCAAATGAATACATTAAATATATTGAATAAAAAAATATTGATTACACTACAAGTGAATAAATTTGAAAATACTTCCATGAAAAATTATTTATATGAACCTAAAATACTACGAAAATTTATGTAACATAAAATTGTTGTTCATATTTGTAGTGTTGCATCTCAAAGCATTTTAATTGTAAAATTAAATGTGTAATTATTTGTATTTTTTATTATATCATTTTTATTTTTTTGGCGCTTAGCAGTCGTTTACGTATACCTACAATGTTAACCGTCGCACTTCACCATGAACGTTGAATAGTGTATTGTGCAAGGCGTCCAACTTTAAATATAGCAATATACGTGCGTAGTGAAAAAAATACTTTGAGTTTCACATTGCAATTTTTTCACCTTCTCGGTCTGCGTGCAGTTAAACAATTTTAAATATTTAATTTTATCTAGGGTAAGTTCATACTAATCGTAATAAATAGTCGCATTGAACATTTTCATGAAATTCTCGTTGACATAATTTTGGTTTTTTATTTATCAACTTATTACAATATATAGGAGTTTATATTTTTTCATAACGTTTATTATTATTCATTAATTAATATTACACAAAGTGAGGTATCAACATCCGGAATCCTCGACTTGATTTCGGTCATCATTTTAATTCGTCATAAGTCGTTGAGTTTTCAACTCGAACGCATTTCCTCGCTATATGTGTGTATATAATATTACAATAATATAAATCATTGTTATTGTTTAACAGTCTGATGATAATAATTAATATTTCGACGGATACTTCAGCTGACACCCAAGAGTCTGGCGAGGGGTAATATATTATTGTATCTGTTGCACGCACAATATACACTTACAAGTCATTTAGTCGTACATAATAAATTTATATAAGACGCGACGAAATGGGTGCAACTCGCGTGATTTGTACAGTTTGATATACTACTCGACATTAAGTCGAGTTTCGACTCTACAAGTTCCTCTCCCAAACAGGACGAAGGAGTGACACGAGTCCTTCAACGATATCACCACCATACGAAAGCCATTCGCCTATACATAAATTTAATATAATAATATTATATTACATTTATTTATGCGTGCTCCTGCTGCAGACTGTGGTGTGTTTTTAAAAACAAATGCTAGACATGTGCGCACCACACACACGAAAAAATCCACGTCAAAGAATCCGACCGAACGAGATCAGTTTTTCAAAACGTCATTTTTTTTTCGTCCAACTAACTACGGTTCAGTGCATATATAAAGTTAAAAAAAAATACACGAGCATACGGTCTGCACGTGTTCGGTTGACAGACGATTCGACGCGCCCCGCGAAGAGCTGATTTGCTTCTGAAAATATATAGCTACCAGCAATATTATAATATGATACATATTATTATATATATTTATAAATTATGATATTCGACGGGGTGAGTTATCTGCACAATGTTCACGTATGACATAGATATCTATAATGCCTACACTTGGCAGTGTTTAACGATACATTAAGCAAAACATTGTCTCATTATACAGTATTTTGTCAACGATCTGAAAAATGTTACGATGATATGAAAAAAAATCCATTTCAATCAATAGGTAAGTTTACAATGAAATCCAATTATTTATAAAAAAAAACCAGGTTCATTACACATCACTCACTCAGATATTTTCCTGCAAAACCAGCACTGGACGCGTCAACGAACACAACTGTATTATATTACACACACGTGTACCTATATATAATATATGTAGGTACATACATATAATATATACGTGTCGTCTATATTGCAGGATATGTTATTATATATATATATATATATATATAATAATTATTATTATTGACACATTGGCGATACTTTCAGAACACCTTATCGAAATAACTAGATCATAATAATATAATATGTTTTAAACATTGTATATATATATATATATATATATATATATATATATATATATATATATATATATAATACGTTTGCACATACCTCAGCAGCAGGTTTTTAAAACGAAAAAAAAGTCAATAAACACAATCGATGAGTATAGGTATACAAACGACACAATGCCGTCTCTGAAAAATATTATAACGTCATCATTGCACGAGTATTGCGTTATTATTATGAGTTTAAGAGTCACTTAAGGTTTTTTTTTACTACCTATTTAATATTTATTTATACTCGCGTTTGCATAATTGCAATTTTAGTTACTCACCAAATAATAATAATTTTTTTTCCAAAATTTGTATTTGCATATGCAAATTATGTAAGTAATAATATTAATTAATATATCTACTTATCTACTGACATTATTCTAGACTGGAGTACTATTATTCAAGTTTCTAATGTAGTTCTTATGTACATTTAGTTTAAGGTTTAAGTACACACAATTTTAATTAAAAAACGGATCTCAATATATTTTTTATTAACAAACCACTTAGCTTATTTGTACTTATAATAGTTAGGTAATACAATTGTTTTACGTTGTTATGCATATAAGCGTAATATGGGGGGGGGCAACTCTCTTCTCAGATATTTGATTAAGTGGGAAATAGCGTAATTTTAATATTTTACCTTATAGATTTTTAGTTTTACCACTGACTGCCCCTTCCCCCTGTCACCCAAAAATGTACCCTAGATTACGTCTATATGGTTAATGGTTATAATATTAACTATACATTTTTAATTACTCCGATAAAGTTTCAATTCTTTTGAAAATATTTCCACTTGAAAGAATAAAATAATAGTATCTAATATCGCTATGAACATAATATGGCTACATTTCAACATTTTAACCCGTCACGCCGTCGCGTCGTAGGAAGTTCTCAGGACAGAAGTTAATTAAAATCTTTAGAAACACGTGTTTTCATTTAGGATTTAACGTATAACTGTTATTTATTATATAAATACCAATATATTAGACCCTACAAGATTTTTATTATGATATTTAAAGAGGGTATAGTAAAAGCTATCACATTACAAGGCTACAGATAAGACGTACTATTTTTGTTAAACACATGTGCACATCCTAAGATCAAATCACGAGCGCCCTCCCAACATGTAAGTCTAGGAGAATGGCATTCGGATTGGTCGACATTAATAGTTGTGTCATTAAGTTAAAATAAATAGAATAGTCCTAGAATTATATTACAAAAAATATTATACTATTATTTAGTAGTTTTAAGATTATATAGTTAATAGTCATGTATTCTATAAACCTAGAAGAAAATTAATAAACTCACTGATGGATAATGATTGTTAACGAAATTTTACTACTTTTCTATAATAATTGTCATGCAATGCGTATAATCAATATAAAAATATTTAAACTTTAATAGTTTTTTTTTTTTATTATTATTAGTATCCTTATATTATACTTTATAGGTACATTTACTATAACCTTCGTCTTTCTTGATGTAATAAGTTACCTAGCTAAAAGAATACAATATAAATACAGAGTGATCGATCAAGTGCATTAATTAATCGCTTTTATCCGTTCATAATAAACTTATTTAAATTCTGATTTTTGAAATTTTCGACATTTAAGGAGAGGCCTATGAAGCAAACTTTTCTTTTTCAAATGAAAACCATAATTTTTTACTGTAAATTGGATGATTTTTCATTTTGATGTGTCTAAATCAAATGTTGAAGGAGTAGTTTCTGAATGATTAAAATGTACTAAAAATAATAGAAGTCCTTAGTGAATTACACTTTATGTATTTTTAATTGTTAATAATGTTATTAATTATTATACCTCTACACTTTTCTAAATAATTGATTAATCTTGTACCTACGCTCAATTTTTGAATTGAATTCATTGAAGTACTTTTAGTCGTGACTATAGTTGAATAGTATTTTAGTTTTTAAATATTATAATATTGAAAGAATTTAAAGAGTCAATAGCTCTAATACTAAATATTTAGAATTTACTATATAAAAACTGAAGTATAAATATTATTTATCAATATTGTTTACCTAATATATTTCCAAGCTATACCATAGTCCATAATAATATACCATGCTGGAATTTATTTTATGGTTATTAAATTTATTTTTATTTAAAAAATAATAATTATTAATTATCCAGTTATACACTGCACCAAATTACATTGCGCACGTAATGGACAAATTGTATTACTTTACTACAATCTCCGAAAAACAGACAAAGATGTGAACATGTGCTATAGCGGCTATTACGAATTGTTCAGGAAACGTCAATATTAGTTTTATCGATAATAAAAGTAATAATATAGACATTATAATATTATCACTACTGCTGTGAGTGCTATATTATTTTAAGACTGCTGTAAAGTGAAACAAAATTATAAAAAACGGCTGGAAATGAAATTCAAAACTTTTCCAAACTAATATCTGTTGACTTTTAGATTTGATTGTTTTATAATATTATTAAATTTTATATTTTTTTAATATATTATAATATCTATTAATGCACTATGAGCCGAAACAATTACCTATAATAGTATTATAATGTACGTAGGTAAATACCATTATTTATCATCCGGTATTGTTCATACCTATACGTATACGTCTAATGTCTAAATATATTCAATTAATACTTTATTACTTTTAATAGTTACTAGAATTAATTTATTAAAGAATTATCACCTCTTAAACTAGATGCCATCATTTTATAATTTAGACCAATTATTGTGATATCAAGCCATCAAGGTTTCGAATTAAATAACATTTCACGATGCGTACAATGTACATACCCATGATATTAGGATAATATATTAAAATTGACATATTTATTTATAATATAATATATTGTAATATGAATGGTTTTTGAAATTCATTGAGCTGTGATCTTCGACAGCTTAGTAGCAAATAGGAGATGACGAAAAGTAAATTAAACTTAAACTGAAATGACTTCATGAGGGATATTATACCAATAATATCCTATGAATAAATTATAATAAATATCAATAAGACATATTAGACATATATATATATATATTATATACTTTCCGATACTACTAATGTACGAGGATAAATACCATTTTTATTTTTTATGTCGGTTTTTCTCTGGCTATATAGGTACTTAATAGTATAGCTACATAATAGTAAATTATTTTTGTACTTACTTTCCATTTAAATATCAATTCATTTAGTTGTTCAAACATCTGTGTATATTATAGCTTTAATTAAAAAGATATTTGTTTTATGTAAATTCTATTTAGATAAGTAATGCATATTTTGTACTTAGATACTAGATTCCATAGGTACATAGTTAACATTATTTATTTAACACAAACATATTATTTGTTAATGTATTATACGGTGTTTGACCATATTTTATTACATCCATAATAAGGTCTAAATAAATCACAAGGAAATAAAAAATAAATATAATGATGCATAATTTAATCGATTTGGCCCAAGATAACCACGCATGTGGCATGTCACATAAGACGTGTCCGTAACTAAATTTAATATTTACGTCGATAAATAAATCGAAAACTTCGTTATCATCTTTGAAAACATTTTTACATAATTTTCGGGTAAATAATATTATTATATTCATCAAAATTAAATCTTACTATCAGTAATCAGTAGGTATTAATATTAATATATTATTTTAACGTGTTTTTTTATCTAATTTAGATAAATAACTAAAAATATGTTCAAAGGTTGTTAATTCTGTTGACTAATCTGTTGATTATTATTGAAATTTACGTCTGAATAGGAAAACGACCTTAATGTTTTTGAGAGAAAAATCAAATACACAGATAAAACAATATTGAATGAAACAGGTACCAGCTGTGCAGTTCACTGTGCATGTTTACTTATTAATATATATTATTTGATCATAAAATGTGTATGTTCCAATTTCTGGATAAACCTTCTTTCTGTCATTAATTTTTTAATGGCACCACCGTGTTTGAGAATTGATGCATTCCCTTCGAATTCACCTAGGATGTACCTTAGTATTTATTATACAGCGGGTAACTTAAATATTTAACTGGAATTTCAATTATTATTCCACTTTACAGATATTATAATTATATGACCAATGGGAAATTACCACAAGTGAATTATCGGGATTAACATAGACACGTTAGACACGTTAAGACGAAAACCGCAAATTTAACTTAACCATTGTTATTTTCCTTTGGAAATAATAATGGCTAAAAATATTTCTATGCCAGTTCCTAGAAGACTTCAAAATTTGACATTAGTTTTCAGCAAAACTGATTGTCATGTGCCAAAAAAATAGCTATTTATCATCCCAATCGTTGTCTAAATATATTGGACTGTTGTAATTTGGTACATATTGCTATTTAATTTAAAGTTTTTGATTATCGTATTTTATTAAGATTCTTTGAATGAAACAGTAATTCATTTTTAAATATGATTACGAGGTAGGTACTTTGTATGACGTATAGAATATTACTTCAATTATTGCGAAATGAAAAGCGGAAAATATATTATTTTTAAACGTTCATAAAATAATCAGTCAACTGTGTTACAGTTCCGGAGCCGGATTTCTAAAGAGGAGCGGTAAACATCACATTTTTGTTATCTCAAATAGTTAAAGATAACTGATAAGTATAATTATTTTGGTTAGATATAGTTAACTTTGACAGGAAGCTGATATAGATTTTACAAAATGTGATTGATTAATATCAAAAAAAAAAAAAATAGATAACCCGTCTTGCTTTAATGTATATAGATTTCGAGTGTTAATCGCTATTGAGTAGGTCACTGCATAATGGATGTTTCAATTTGAAATCAACGATAATCATTGCATACGAAAAACGAATCTGAATCTCTGAGACGGTATGCAAGCCACTATTTCTAAATTTATAATGATATTTTATAATTCGTTTTTATATTAGTAATAATATGTAATTATGTTAAACTAATATATTTCCAAAATTGGTGCATATTGCCTATATTACATATTATTAATAAATTATTATAATTTATAATATGATATTATTATTGTTAATTTATAATATTCAAAATCGTTTGACAAATTCGTTATATCCACATTTCGTCAAAATGTTTATAGGTACTTTAAACGCCTATAAATAAATATGTGGCACATTATTCATTTACAATATTTTTTGATTTCTATAAGAAAAACTTAGCTATAGCCTATGAGGAATTTTGAATTATATTTTCAAGCTTTGAGTATTAATATCAAAAATTGTATTCATTTATTACTACAAAACAGTTTCCAATGTCTTCGATTCCGATGAAAAATTTAAACTTCAAGCGCTTATAAAAAAATTGTGCCTATATAAATATTCGATATTCTTATAAATTGATACTACCTAAGTATATATTACTTTTTCAAGTTTTTTTCTTACTAAAAAAATTTAACAATGTATTATATCGTAAAAAAACCACCCTCAAAGTTTAAGAAGACACAGATATTTAAAAAAAAAAACACATCATGAATCATGATTGTCAAATCAATACATTTGTTGCTGATCAGTCTGCTCAAAATCTAAAATAATCAGCCAATAAAGAATGGTTTACTCTCGCATGCAATCCCTGACTATACCACAAGAGTATGTTTAACACAAACTTATAAATACTAACAAAATTGAATTAGACGAAGAGCAACTACGTTTTTATAATCAAGAACCACGAGATAAAAACCAAAAAATACGTGTAACATAATATATAATTGTATAGGTATGCATTGTATTAACTCTCGTGGAAATCGAATGTGACCAAAAAACCAGTTTTTAACTATAATATATGACGCAACCAAAATGTATCGTATGAACTTGATATTATTATGTTGAGCACAGTAAATAATTGACGAATTCCGTCGTTATACATCACCTCTTAGGCTATATTTAAATGCATATAATAGGGCGTACAAATGTTTTCGAGGCACGAAGATGGGTGCCTTCATTTAAACGTCGTTTCGAGACGAAAAAATACACAAAACTATAGTGGTGCTGCGGAGAATGAACTTATCTCTGTAATTGGTAAAAATCCTTCATACAATTTGAACGCACGCAACCACCGCTGCTCTATAATATACATAGGTACTATACATAGGCTCGCGGCTCGCGTGTTCGTTTACGTAAACCGAGCGGACGATATTCATAGACCATAATATACCTACATCGCGGTAACAATAAAGTATAATAATATTATAACGTACAGGATGTCAGGATCTCGATATTATAATACATCTCGGCATAGCAAGAAACAGCGATTGAAGTACATTTGCGAAATGAGGCGAGTCTTGTTCTCCCTACATATAGTGGGAGGGTTAACGCGGAGCTTGAGGTCAGGAAATCGATTTAATTTATTTTATTCGAAAGTGTGACCAATGACCATATGTAGCTACGATATATAGGCTCTACATATGACCAGTATTGGTAGAAGACGATGTGCATTACAATATAGACGATTATTGTGGGATTTTTTGGCAGGACAATTTTAATGCGTAAAGATATGTGAGCAGAAAACTGGAAATGTGCGAAGTTGGATAATAATATAATATATAGTAACTAGATACCTAACCCTGACAAGTAGCTGGCAGGTTTCGGCTTACCAAGACAGAAATGGACCACACTAAACCGTTTGACGGCAGAATTTTGGATCAGCTGATGGTCAAATGGAAAATGAGAGACAACCCCTCGCGTGATTGTGATAACGAAAATCAAACAATCAAACATATCCCGAACGATTGTTCCAATAAGAAGAAATTTCATAGTGGAATAATACAATATTAACGACGGGAACTCTTGACTTGGACACTATAAATGTGCAAACATAAAAATATGTATACTTAGCGTATTCTTTATTTTCCTTTTGTTTTATGTATTGTAATTTTTAACCGTACTGCTGTCATCTTTTGTTATTTATCCCATATAAAAATATTGGAACAACAATGCAGCGATCGTTGCGAATAATTATAAAATAACAATTTACCTCATAGGACCACGTGCAAGACACTCCCGCGTACTTTTGCACACACCGGCCAAGCTCGACGTCCTCGTGCGTGGTAAACAGGTTCTTCAGGCAGTGTTTGATGTGCGGCACCACCCTGGCCAGGGTCTCGCGGCTCATGATAACGCCAGGACCACCCATGCAGAAGTTCTCGTCATACTCGAGGCTGAGCAGACCGAACTCCTCCTGGTTCCCCCGGCCAGCCTGTCCGATGAACACCGGTTTGCGGCTGTCGACGGACCGGAGCAGCGCGGCCAGCCGGTCGGGACGCACGTACACGTCGTCGTCGGCCCGCATGAACCACTCGTACGCGCCACCATAGTTGTCCCACATGTGCTGCAGCATCAGAAACGACTTCTTCTGCGGCGGGTACGAGTCGTCCACCGTCGGCAACCGGACGAGCGGCAGGTCGGCCACACCTGGTGGAAGGACTGACGTTTCCGAGCTGTAGAACATGACGCGGCCGGGCACACGACGCGCCCACGTGCCGTGGACTGCGGCCGCCCTGGTGGCCAAGTACCGGTTGGCCGTCATCACGCCGACGAACAGCAGCGATTCGGGCGGACCTCCGGCTCCCCCTGCATGTCCGGCCGCGGGTCTCGCTCCGCTGTCGTCGTCGTCGTGGGCCTGCGACGATTGCTGCAGCGGCTGCAGAGGTCGCAGCACGCCGTGCCTGCTGCCATCGCTACCGCCTCCGCCGCAACCGGCGTACAACCGGAATCGGCCGTACGATCCGCCGAACGTGTAACCGAAAAACAGGCCAAGAACGATGCCGGCCAACACGTGCGTCAGACGCCGCCTGCGGTTTCCGGTGGATTTCTTCTTGCCGCCGGCCGACGACGACCGTTGTTTCTTGGCCACGGTCTTGTACGCATAGTGGTGCTGCTGCTGCTGCGGCCGCGGGAGCACCGGACGGCCGTAGTGGTGGTGGTTGTGGTTCCGGTGGTCGTCGTGGTGGTGGTCGCGGTGTTCCGTGTCTGTCGAGGTGGCCATCGGCGACTCATCGTCCGTACGCTGCAGCGCCGCTCGATGCACTGCACGTTTATCACATAGCGGTGATCTAACAGGAATAGGATATTCGGTACCGCCGATATAGGGTGCAGGGCATGTGATCGCGAAAATCACTCGATCCCGATCCACGCCGTTTGTTGCGATTGAGGTAGGTTTTTTTTCACGTCCGGATAATATTACCGAAACGATATTATTATTAACGAAAGCGGGAAAGAAAACTATCTAGAAATAATAATGATATTATACAGACGAATGCGAGTGCACGCGGTACGACGCACGAGTATAATACTGACACTGAAACGGCACGGTTGATGCGTGTCCGAATCGCACGAACGTACTGACACACCGTCGCCGACGTGGTCGTGGTCGTCGTCGCCGTCGTCGGCACTCGACGGTGGACCGCCGCACCGTCGCGGGCAACGACGGTGACGCGTCGACCACAACGGCGGCGGCGACTGGTTCTCCGACCATCCCTCCTCCACACTATCCGCCAGCAATGCCCACCGCACCGACGACGTTTCGCGCGCGGTAATATAAAAATTTTCAGTCCTTCCCATTGTTGTGTATTATTATTTTTATTATTATGGCAGACGAGATTTTCATTATTTCACTCCTATAGGTACCTACTTAAATGTTATTATATTGTGCGTGTACCTCACGATGACAACGTTATTATAACGTCGACGGTTCGATTAAACGCGTGCGTCCGTCACAAACACATCACAATTTATTATAATATAGGTACCTAGGTGAGGTACCTACCTACAGCTATATATATATAATATTATATTATTATAATATGATGTTACATAATATTAAAATATTATAATTATACCCATCCAGTGGCGCCGATCTATATTTCATTTTATGGGGAAAAAAATGCTGGTGTTAGACCCACCTACTTAAAAAAAATTAAAAATGTTTAGCTACTCTCGAATAGTGCATTATGATCACGATATATACTGCCTTTAAATATTAAATACCACTAAAGGCTTATACATAATATACAATAACAATATCACCCATAAATAGTTCTGGGAAATTTTCCCCAATTGATACCCGTGTTCGGCGCCACTGTACTCATCGTACTCCTCAGGGACATTGGGACAGGTAGATCTCGGTTTTAACCATGTAGATTGTAGGTACGTGAACAAATAAGCTATAAGGTTTTATTAATATTTTTTTTTTCATTTGTCTGAATAGAAATTATTGGGTGATGTTGATGTATAAGAAGTGCTCAAATTTTTTTTAATAGTATTTGGTGAGCACGATATTATGCTTATTAATTATTTTCATTAATACGGAAAGAAACCAACTAAATTTATTTTTAATGTAAATATTATCGTTATATAATATTATTGGTCAAAAGTATAGTCGTAACTGGCAATTGGCATGCTCGTATAATATTGTAATAATATTATTTATTTTATGCTCAATGGTTGTCGAATGTAGGGGGCTGTTATAGGTTGAGTTCAATAATATCAAGTCACGCTAATTTTGTTCAAGTATGAAGTAGTCCCCCATTCTTTTATTTTTCCAATTTGAGCACTGCAATATATATACGACACCCATGAGACGACGGCAACGTAATAATAATACAATCCCTAGTCTCGCGAGTCGCGACAGCTGAAATCCCAAACGTATAAACAACACGCGCGTGCGCTTTACACATTCGTACATATTGCCACCAGGGCCGTAGACACGGGGGGGGGGGGGTTAGGGGGTTCAAACCCCCCCTTGGAAAGTTTATAAATTTATTTCAAATATTTAAAACTACTAATATATCTTATATATTAAAAAAAAAATTTTATCAATAATAGTTATTAATAATATTTTAGATGTTTGTGTTGTTAAGGGTTATAAGTAAGGTATTTTGTGTATCGTCCAATGGTCGCAATGACAAATCACCATTACCAAAACCGTTTTGTTACTGTGATAATTGATAATCTTATTATATGTTTATGTTGATAATACTGAAATTTAAGATAACATATTAATAAGGTATTATAAGTATTATAGTTAAAACTTTAAAAGTTAAAACCGTGCTAAAAAAAAACATAGATTTGAGAGAAATGATCAGTTTGGCCAATATCAGTATCAAGGTTCTTGACAATTTAAGGGAAAATGTAGATCATGAATTTAAAAAAATGTTCAAAGAAGCTCAAGTAATGAATGCCTTAAATTCAATTTTAATGTTCATTTTTTTAACTATAATTATATTTTTAAATAGAGATTGCCTCAGATGTTAGACTTTGAAATATCAGTCAAACAGCTGAAAAAGAGTCAAAATATTTTCAAAATTGTATGGTGTATAGGAAATTCTAATATAAACATTCAGTGAAATTTTCATGTATCTACAGTTATTCGCTTTTGTATTACAACAAAATAAGGAAATCGCTACATGAGAAATCGAGTGAATATCCAATGTTGTAAAAATTTGAATTTCAAACGCTCTTAAAAATTTAATTTGACTTTCTTATAGACATTTTTTTTTTGATAAATGTAGATAATCTTATGAGGAATCTTGTATTACATTTTCAAATCTTAGATTTAAGAAGAAAAATTTTTACGAATTCTTAACTCAAAATAATTTGCTAATTTTCATGATTTTTCCATATTTTGTCAATTTTTGAACTTTAAATGCTTATAAAAAAAAATTGTGACTAAGGATTTTTAATATTTTTCATCTGCCTTTGAAACAATATACTAGGAGCCTTCTATTAAATTTTCAAGCTTTCGCAAACAACAAATAAAATTTTATTGATATTTTTAGAAAAAAAACTAAAAAAAAATGGAAAATAAAAATGTGCCTAAACAGTTCAAAGTAAATCAAAATATTTTGAAAATGTTATCGTGTATAGAAAATGCAAATATAAACAACCAGTGAAAATTTCATGTATATACGTTTTTTTGTTTTAGAGTTACACTAAAAACCAAAATCGATTTTTCGGAAAACCGATTTAGCGTAAAAATTCCCGTTCTTCCATAATTTTTATGTTGTTTTTCCCGGCGCTTGTGAAAACTACTGGGAAATTTTTACTTTTGACCCCCCAAAGTACCAACTAGATTCACTTTCCTATCAGAAAAGCTACTGTTGCATGTAACAGTACTATAACATGTTATTATTATAATAAACCCCCCCCCCCATATAAAATTCCTGTCTACGGCACTGATTGCCACATAAGGATGAAAATGTCTCAGGATCGTAAATTATAAAATATATGCACTTATATATTATATGTATTTATAAAAAAAATAATCGCCGGATAAATCGTCAAGTTGAAAACTATTCGCTTTTTATACCACCTCGTCAGATCGCATTCGTTCGGTTACTATAAACTAAAATAGTGCATGCTGAATATTATAATGAAAGCCACTTGGCCACTATCACTATACATATATATATAATATACATAGTATACAATGTATAGTATACTGTTGTCTACTATAGTTGTCAGTTGTTACTACATATAATTGTTAAATATACGCGATAGCCAATAAGGTATAATATATTATATTTTGTCCTCGATATCATATCAATAAATATATTAACTTATTGAATCTGTATAACAGTATATAAGGTACCGCAGCTAGGTACTATCTACAGTTTATATAGCAAGAATTTGCATCGCATGTACATTATTGTAATATACATTATACACCATATATGTGGATAATATTTATTATTTACTATATAATATATTATTATACACAACTACCAATACAATATTGCATAGTTGTATAGGTGCCGTGCTAACTTTCATTTCCGTCCTAGGGCAATAATATCTGGCACTCCTATTAAATATGCTACAATGCTACATGCAGTGGCGTGGTGAACATTTATATATAAACCTTGATGCCCAGCATATATTTCAGTACCTACCCCTTCTTTATCCCCTTAATATAATATATAATACATATAATTATTATGGAACTGTAAATATTTTAATTTTTTGTTGTATGTTATTGGTTACCATAATGTACCCAACCACCCCACCCCAAAAAAAAAAAATTCACCATGACGCCTAGGCGTCATAAAACCCCATTCACCACGCCACTGGCTACATGCATAATATTTAAGCATCTGCCGCCCTTCAAAATATTACAACTTTTGCCACCCCCTTGGCAAAGCTCTGAGTATACCTATACTACGCAATTGTGTTTTAATATTATTATGTTTATATTATTGCATATAATATAAAAATAAAACGAATAGTAAATAATAATATGTATAATATGTTATATAACATATTCCAGCTATTTCCTAAATTATAATAAAATTAGTAGGTGTATATTCAATATTGACGCCCTAGACGAAGTGTCACGTGAACTCACTTTTTAAAAAAATATAATAAAAATGGACTGAAAATTCTTCCATTTATAATTATTGAAAACTAGTGTTTTGTTCTATAGTTTAGTTTTTTAAATTTCAAAACAATTTTTGGGTATAGCAAGATTTTCCTACAAACAGAACCGGTTTCTATACATTCAATGATTTATCATTGCTCTTTTGTTTAAAATAATAATTCAAGCCATTACATGACACAAATTTGCAATGAGGTGAGTAACACGAGACGTACAAACATTTGTATATTACTAGATATACCTACCTATCTAAACTAGTAATTTACCGTTATTAAAGTTGGATCCTATAGAAGCTATTATAGGGCATTTGCTTCGGGTGATCGTTTGCACACATCGCACATGGTAATTATAATATCGCTTTTAGGTATATCTTATACCTATATTAATATTTACAGGTATTAGAAATTTAGTCACATATTTTTATCTCACGAGCTTAAGAAAGTTTAACGTAGACTGTATTAGTCTGTATACCTATATATTGTAAAAAATGTTATTTAAAGGTGCGTAGTATATGTAAAAAATTATTATTATTATATTATATTATATATAGTATTTTTGAATTACGAAAACAAAAAAAAAACGATTTTGTCAAAAACCAGTGGTTCTGCATAAAGTTTTCCATTTTTCCTTAATTTGTTTTTTTTCGATTATTCCGAAAAGTATTTTGACTCTCGGACTTCGGAGTACCAACAGTATAGTGGTACTATACCATTAGTACCAATTTACTACCATAAACCACTTTAAAAGTTAAAGATTGAAGAATTTTGTGTACTACAGGAAGTGTATAGACACAAAAAAACACATCATTGTATAAGACCAGCTCATCGGTCTGCTTAGATTTAATATAGATATCTCAGAATCTAAAAGTTCCTATGTACCTACCTATCTATAGACTATAATATTGTATGTGACAACTGATATGTCACTTATTACTGTATTATAGTGAATAATAAAGCACAACATAATAATTATGTCTTGTCATATACCATTTTCCCGAGTATACCTAATATAGTAATATGCATTCCTATACGGCTATATCAGTGGTTTTCAACTTTATTGGGTCCACGCGGCTCCTTTTGATTTTGAAATCTAATATACGGCTCTCATACTCAAATTTAAAATAAACAAATTTATGTTGTTTAATCTAACTTTACTTAATGACGAAATCTGTAATTTTGCCGATCTATCTCACACACACACGCTCGCACAACATGACTTACATGGCCACGAAAAAAAGAAAAGAAAAACTATAAATTATTACAATTTTATTTTTAGTTTCTACTGCAAACGCGGCTCACTTGATAATAACCGACGACACCCCTGGGACCCGATAAGCACAGGTTGAAAACCACTGCCCTATATGATATAATATAATATATATTATTATATATCTACTATATAAGTGTAATAAATATGATATGAACACGTCTTGACGGTTGTTAAATTATATGAAATGCATATTATGTAAGAACATAATATTCGTATGGGTGAAAATTGTGAATTGTAAGAAACATTTTTTTTAAAAGTGCATGTACCATTGTACCTTATAATAATATAATATACTCACGACCACATGTGACTGTTTATTTTATTATAACATTAAACCCTAAACGTCATGCCATCATATTGGTACCTACGTAATTTATCTATTGAATTATATTTATTACTATTTTATTTTTACTAGGCATCGCTCACGTGTAATTTTCAAGGTACATAATATACCAGCTGATATTACCTCCTACCTTTTAAGTAGAGCGTACCTATAAGACTATACTCATAGGTTTTATCAACTGAAAATGATTAATGATTATACCTATATAAAACCTTTCTTCCCTCAATAAACGATTAAATTACGATACATAGTTGGTATACACTATCTACGTCATATTATATGACGTAGATAATGACATATTTATAATAACAAATTTATCTACGTCATATTATATTATATTATTATGGTGACATATTTAGGTAAAGGGCGACGTCTCTGGTGAGTGGTGACCCTTTTTTAAATGGACATATTTGCATTAATTGTCGTTATATTAATGCTACATGTATAATATAATTATTAAGGATGCGGGTCAAACTTCAATTTTCAAGAAATCAAAATTAATTTGTTTCCCTAACATTAATTTTATTTAAACTCGTTTCAAACTTTATCAGACGTAGATCTTTAACGAAAATAAAATAAATATAAATTAGAACACAGGTATGATTAAAAATTTAGCAAAATTAGCAAATTTGTTTATGATGGTTTAGTGGCGGTACGATATGTATAGGTAGTTAAATTGTTTTTAATTATGCACTATTCAACTATTGTATTAAGTTACTTTGTATGAAAATCGATTAACTCATTATGATATTATCCTTAAATACTAATAGGTGATGTCATTAGACCATAGAACGTATAATAGTATCAATAAATAATAAATTAGTTTAAACAATAAACAGACATTTTTTAAAGACTACACATATGACCTGCAGCAGTGGTTATATACGCATATACGATACCTAATACTTATAAGTACAGTGGCGTAGCCAGGATTATGAAATGAGGGGGGGGGGTTGAACAACCCCCTATAGCGACACTACTGTACAAGTTTACCGCACGCGTGTATAATAGTAATGCATACAAAGAAATAAGAATTGTGCCCATCTGACTCTTAGAAATAAAAGTGCAGCTATAAAATCGTAATCTTTTACTATTAAAAAATAAATTTAGTTGGTAACTTTTTATAAAAAAAATATTTATTGATTAAAGTTCAAGTTGTATTTTTAGCCTTTCAAGGGTTTTGAATTCGTGTATAACTTAATATTTAGTTTTTTCACTAAAAAAGCCCTCGAAAGGATATAAATAAGCCCTTTATTGTAGTATCAAAGTATATACACTGAGTGGGTACCAATATGCACATCACGTGATTTTGGTACTTATAAGTTTGAAAAAAGGGGGGAAATATGTAACCTCTCTGTTATAAAGTTTTATAGTCGCTGGGTATACCTCGTCATTGAGTAAGTCTCTAAAATGTATATTGTGTTATTTGAATTCAATTATAAATCATTGCATACGAAAAACGTTTATAGACTATATTATATTAGTATATATTATGAACTATGATACATTATTTATATCGCTATACAAAGTGTATTTTAATACAGTAGGTTGAATTAATTTTTTCCGTTAACATTGCATTTAAAAATGTTTTTGTATATATAAAATATAGGTAATACTATATATTACGCGTTAAAAGTTTCAAGTTCCTAACATGAATAATATTTCTATAAATTACAAAAAAATAACTGAGATCGTTATTCCTCGTAAATATCTAAACGCCAAAATTTTTAATTTAAAGTTAAAATATCTATAAAAAAAATATATCCGTGCAGATTTATACTTTAGATTTTTCGGTTGCAGTATGAACTAAGTATGAGGAACCTCGTATAACATTATTAAGTTTGTTGACAGATCAAAAATAGTTTTATTGATATTTACATAAAATAAAGAAATTATCTTATGTACCTATATACAATAGCTCAAAATGAGTCACACTTTTTTGAAATTTGTACTACATATAAGTATATAACAAATATAGAGCTGACAAACAAAAAAAATCTAGGTTTTTTGTAGTGTAACTCTAATCAAATACATGACATTTTCACTGAATATTTAAATTAGAATTTTCCATACTCCGTACAATTTTCAAAATCTTTCAACTCTTGTTGAACTATCTATATGCATATGAAATTGTCGATTTTAATTAATATTTTTATAATAATTATTGTCGAAAAAAACTATAAATGCGGGTTATTTCCGGGAGCCCTTCTTATATTCAAGAGTCCGCAGGTTAACGTGAAAATCGAAAAAGCTTTTGTAGTCTCCTTTATTTAGGAGAGAGGCTATGCGTAATTTTTGGGATGGCATATCCACTTCAGCCTCCTTAATTGAGATTATGTCCATAACCTATAATATATCCATTGTTCGTAATTGTGTTAATTACCTGCAGATTTTAGTTATAACTTATAAGGTAGGTAGGTATAACATTAATATCGTATAAATACACAGCTAATATAATATGCATCTGGCTATAATATTGAATTAATAACTTTTCGGTTATAAATGTGCTAAATACGAAATAATAATATTATGTTAAATAATGTCATAGTATTATAAATAATATTATCTTGGACAGTAGTAACGAGATTTATTTATTTAAACAAAAGTTTTTAAAATCAATTATTTACCCTGACTAGGCTCACGACCAAAGAAAGACCGGACAAACTTAAGGAGAAACGCTGGTTATAGGGAACGTCCTTTCAGCGAAACTGGAGAGGCGACTATATAACGAGACATACTGCAGCACCAAGGACGACGAGATGAGATGACCATAGGTGGGCTGTCGGACCGGGATGCCGGGGGACGTGGCCGGCCTTTGCGGTGACCCGGCCACGTTCTTGTCAACGACGTCTTAGGGCGGTGCACTTACAACATATGCGGCCGAAAGCGAATCAGAGCAATAGGATGGCTCGACGGCGGAGATAAATATAAGATATGGCATGCAACGGTGGCAATTGCAGCAGCCTCAAACGCTGAAAAAGGATCGGGATCGGCAGGACGAGTTTGGAAATTAGCAGCCGCCAAAAGACCACCTCCGAAAGCATATTTAACGAAAATGCTGCCCGCGTCCGGGAAACCGACCTGCCCGGCGACGGGGTTTCGTTCTGCAGTGGCGTTATGGGAAAGCGGCCGGGCGAACCAGACAAGAAGGCCAGGCTGTGGAGATCGAGGTGCATATAATATTATGTCCTAGTTGGTGTCGGAGCCGGAGATGTTTGAAGGAGGAACTGACGAGAAGTGACGGTGAAACTGAAGGGGTAATGAGCGACGTGGCAGTTCCATGAGATACGCGACAAGAAAAATAAAACGATTCGACTGCATGACGAATTCCTTAAATTACAACCAAGACCCTTAAAATTCAACCTAACCCAAATTACTCATTACCAAACATAACATATGTAAGTTGTTTTATAAGTATATAGTATTTCTGAACTAAGAGCGTTACAACTTATTATACACCATATTATGCAATGTCGAAAAATCGTGAAAAATTTGTTAATTTTCATTAAAATTATAATTTTAGCATGTACGATTAACCGGCGAGCTTCTACTAACCATGCTCTCCGGAACTCTTGAAGCCATATGTCACGCTTCTCTGGACTGCCAACACCGCACGCTCCTTACCCTCCGATCTGCAGTTTCACCATCACTTCTAAAGTTCCTCCATCTCCGGGTCCGACCAGCACCTCGATCAGAAGCCTGCAATAGCTTTCTACAGTCCGAACTGCCCGGCCGAAAGCCTTCCCGCTGCAGAACGAACACAAGCCGGTTACACGGACGCAGGCAGCGTTTCCGTGATCGTGGTCCTTTGGCAGAGGCTGATTTCCAGACTAGTCCACTTGCTGCTTCCTGATCCTGTGGCTGCTGCCATCGTTGCCGATGCCGTCGAGTTCCCTCACATCATCTTTCTCCGTCCAGAGCACTGAACCGCAGTTGGCCGGAAGTTGTTGTAGTGCACTGCGCCGCCGTAGTGGCCCAATGAGAACCCCCCAACATGCAGGCCCGGTGCCGGCCGGGCTTCGTCCTGGTCCGACAGCCAGTCACCTCAAAATATCCTTTCGTCGTCTTTGGTGTGCTGCAGTATGTCTGTAAAAGCCGGCAATGGACATTTCATACTAGCGTTTCTATTCGACAGTTTATTCGAATCGTCCGGTCGACGCGGTGGTCGTGGGCCGAAAATTGCAGTTTCATAAAAACGCATTAAATCTAAAAATAAATTGTCATTGTTTTATATTAATAAAGTAAAATTTACTGATTAATATCGATCATATTTTTTTAATTTTGTTTATAACTCGTAATAATAATATTATATAACTGAAATAACTAATAAAGGCTATACGCCGACACACCGTTAATATATAGTATCATTATAATTTGTACAAAATTGGTATTTACCCAAGGAAAGTCAAGTGAGCATTAGGTATGTGAAGTTGATTTCAAAAAATATCGAAAGGTAATAGTTATTAGGTGTAGCGCATGCGTCGAAGCCGAAACAGTTTTACGAAGATTTTCGACGGACGGGTATTATTTGGAAAAAAAAACAAAGATTTTATTTCAGCGCACGAAACATTTTTACCTTTCTGATGGTGTTTTATAGTTCTCACAGCTAACAGTGGGAACATCACTCACACCGAGAGACAACTACACTGCAGCTGTCTAGTTTAAGGAAATCGAATAATGTATTTACGTCATCATTTACTACTATCGAAATAATAAATATATTCTCCTTGTGTTCGGTAGGTTGAGAGTTACGAAAATATATGAAATTAAATTTATGCATATAGGTATTATATTGTGTACTTGTTAATGTAAATTGCCCATGACGTGTGTCGATAGTTTTTTTGGTTACAAATTTGTCGAAAGGGTAAACCGGAGACAACGATAATCGTCGGAGTTAACGAAAAGAAAATTGATTTAATTACTGAAAGGTAAAATGTAATTATAATTTATTTGGAAATTCCACGCCGGTAATATAATACAACCAATGACATTACAATAGTAACCAAAAAAAAAAATAAAACATCTGTTGAGTAAGGATATCAAAAACAAAATATATAATATACATATTCGGAAGCAATAATAATATTATAATCCTACTAGTATTATAAACGCGAAAGTTTGTAGATATGTTTGTTACTCTTTCACGTAAAAACTACTGAATAGATTTTAATAAAACTTTACAATAATATAGCTTGTACATCGGAATAACACGTAGGCTACAAATCACCCCCCTAGGTACAACCAGGGTATGTGCTCAAACGGGGACTTAGAAATTTACGGTGGACATTTGTGTTTATAAATGATCGCCATGGGTTTTAAAGCTATTATAATAATAATTATTGGTTGCCGTGGAATCAGTGTATTCATTCAATGCATTTAATATTTATTTGTACACTGTGTTTTACTGTTTTGATATTATATGTATCGCAATTACGTAAATATTGAGCGTATTATACCCGCATATAAGTTACGTACATAAAACAATGCCACGTATTTGTGGACGAGGAGGAGATATTGGTCGACAGACTCGGCATTCACAATTAGTCCAGCCGTTTAGGAGGAGTTCAGTGACATACTTGGTATAACTTTGATACTTTAGAGTTAAATTATAAAGTTAGGTACAAACAGTACGGGTTCCGCGATCTACCGCAGATAGATTGCCTACCTGATAATATACTGCTGCGAATTAGAATTTTTATCCCAGGCAACAGAAGACTAGAAGAGTTAAGATAAATTTTGAACACCATACACCGAATATTAAATAACGAATTGAATAAAGTTTGAGTCATATAGAGTTGGTACATTTAACGGGAAATTAAGCGCAAGGGATCAGCTAGTATTATAATATATACCTAGTGCCTATTGTATGCGTATGTAGTACATGTACATTAGTACAAACTTATGCCTGATGGTAAAATAAATTACAACTTTAATTACAATAATAATATTATCATAAAATATTCTTAGTAATTATATAGGCAAACAGATCGTCTTCGCTTAGAATCATTTATCGTATACAATTTTAATTCAAATTTAACACATCCATTACAGTGACTTCTTTAGACAACTGATGTACAGGCGTACAGCAAAGAGTTACCCACTGCCTGCTTTTTTTTCTTGTTTTTCCTAGTTATTACGAAAAGTAGGTAGGTAGGTAGGCATTTACTTTTGACCCTTCAAACTACTAACTATAGATCCATTTTGCCATCAAAAACTACCCTCAAAGTTAAAAATTGAATATTATTTTTACTGCCTCGAAATATGATGACAAACAGAACAAAAAACACACACATCATTGTAAAATCAATACATTCATCCCTCCTCTCTGAATCTAACAGGAGCTTATAGGTCTTCTCGTAACTGCACTTCTCCACCGCACTTTCGTATTATATTGCACTGAGATTAATATAATATAACGTCGGTGCATTATTTCAATAATATTATGAAGAATGAAGTGAATGATGTGAATTGTTGGTATAAAAGTGTATTTGATTCACTTCGGACTAGTAATATTATTAAGACCATTATAGGAATATGTGTTCTATTCAACGAGTTTCATATCGACTTCCGAGTTCCGAGTATCGTAGGCATACGTTGTAACTTGTAAGTACCGCCTAGTGCAGGTGTACTTTCTTCCGGATTTTTCATCGTGAAAACTGATTTCACTGCTGCAATGTCCAAACATCCGATGACTATATTTTGTCATAAATACGCTGTGTTATACATTTCATAGCCGATGGGTGACAAAAATGAAGAGGTAGTATTTTTTTTTTTGAGCCGAAATAAGTTTTCATGTTTTTAATCATCGCAAGTCGCAATAATTACATAAAACGTATCACCAACCACGTATACCTACGTATAAATGTGTATATACAGTAGGTATGCCCGTATAGAGATATCTACAACCTACCTACTATTAATTATGATTAATGTTTGTGTAATCATCTAAACCTTAAATTCCAATTTCCAACTATTCTTTTATCAATTTGTATACTGTCAAACCGTCGCGGACTGTCATCGAGTTTAATTACTACAATAAGGTAATAAACGAGGTTAGTGAAATTTACCACTTCTTACTTGATAGTTCTTCATAACACTCGAAGTGGCGAATCTTGGATATTTTTAAAGGGGTACCTACGTGCTACGTCCTACTTAACGTTAACACATTGACGTTCACACATGCTATAGCAGTCATGTTTGTTAAGTCATAGCAGGATAGATCCCATAAATGCCATACCATTTGCCATAGAAATATAGCATTGACCAATAGGTAATTGAAAGTGACGCTAAATTGACAGAATTTGGTGTAATGCTATGTAGCAGGCATGATGACCTTCAGTGTGTTAACATATGGTTAGATACAATGTATGAAAAAAACATTATAATAGCAGTGTTCATAAACGTAGGTAGTATATTTTATTATTTTTTAATAGCCAATAGGTATAATATAATATATAGGTAAGATATAGCCATATAGGTATAGTTACATTAAAAAGTTGAACATTACTTACCTATGCTGGTAGGTACCACGTGGAAGTGAGGTAAATTATAATATAAAACCATATAGGTACGACCGTATTTTATTTTTTTATGCAAACATTATATTTGAATATTAATTATTATTTTTATGCACCTGTACCTACTTCTTAGACTGTAGCATCTACTGGTTGACGTATGTTCCGTGACGCTAAACCATTTACTCGGTTATTGGTTGACGAAGTTTCGGAGGCAGCAGGCTGGTTTCCACTATACACGTATGCGTGTACCTACATGCATACAAATCCTTTGCTGTGATTGGTTGGTTAGGATCAGTTACCACATGATTGACCACGATACCGTGTTGTTGGACATAGCTAAAGGTGGGTTTCCACTATATACACGTTTGTTGGGTACACGAAAAATGTTCAGCTATGTCCAACAACACGGTATCATGGTTAATCCGGTTAATCGTGTGGTAACTTAACGTAACCAACCAATCACAGCAAAGGATTTGTATGCACGTGAACGCGTACCTACGTGTATGGTGGAAACCCGCCTTTATACCTACTTCTTCGACTGTTTAAGCATCTACTGGTTGACGTATGTTCCGTGATGCCGAACCATTTACTCGGTTATTGGTTGTCAAAGTTACGGAGGTACCTACCTATGTTTTAACGTAGAACAATTTCGTTCAAACAACATTTTGAAACAGACAGTTTAGCAACAATCTGAAGAAGCTTTATAAATATTGGACATCGATTTATATGCAGTTATACAGAGCATCAAGTATTTTATTTTATTCTAAATATCTATGCCGCCATAATTTAACTTCTGTTTTAAAAACGGCTATTGATCCCCGAAATTAGAATAAGATCTCTCAAAGAATATTATAATATAAATTCTAATAAGAAATAAGGAAATCTAAACACAACTTAATATGAATCCCCCTATGCATAATTGACCTTATTGTGATTTGTGCTTAAATATTTTTAAGAACGTTCGGATCAGGGGGTGGGGAGGGTCATATCCACAAAACTATGCCATCTAGCTAGCACAGTGGCGTAGACATGATTTCTCAATAGGGGGGAGGGATCAAAAAAAGAAAACGACATAGCTAAATGGGAGGGGAAAATTGGAAAACCCTCAACTTCTGAAAACTTTTTACTTAGGTAGTAAAATATTTAACAATAAGGAACAATGAATATAATTTGAATTGATTTATAATTCACATCAAACACAATAGGTATGGAAGATTATCCACTCTAAAGCCAATGGGAGGGGATCTGACCCCCACGTATACGCCACTGGTCAATCATACTATTGTTAGTGTTAGACAATTGAACCCATCGTTTATAATATTATTAATATTAAATCATAATATTAGATTGTAGAAACCAGACGCTAGTAGACGTACAGAAGTTTGGTAACTAGGTAGGCACCTATATATTGGTTACTAATATTAGGTAAAACAATTTTAAAAATGTGCTAACTTAAAAGCTTTTATACGCAAACCTCAAATTCAATGACCATTTATTTCGCTATGCTGTTTGGCAAAATAATTTCCATGAAATTTGAATTACATAAATTAAGTTGTACAAGAAAAAATCTTCTTATATAGGTAGTGAAAATTTATTTGATGCAATACTTATCTACTGATATTTTTAAATGTGTAATTAGTATAACTATAAAATATATAGAGTTTGTCATTTTTTTTAAATATATAACTTCATATAGGTAATATAAAATATAAATATATAAAGTAGCAAAATCAATATAAAATAGATCATAACTATGATATTCTATAAATTTTATGAATCAGTGAACTAAAAAAAACCATATCAGATACAAGTAGAACAAAAATCTGATGAATAGCACTCAATTTGAAATTGATCTGTCTCAATTTGTTCATTATATTTCAATCTAAATCCAGAGTATTTATAATCATCAAGAATTAAAGATAGTATTAAAAAAAATAAATTTTAATAGTAATAAAATAGGTATTTTAACAAAAAATCATTTGTTTTATATTATATTTAATTATATAATACATTATAATATTTTGTATAAATTAAAAAACAAAGTAACAATATATATATATGTACAATCTTCAGATGAGGCTAAAATTGTTTTTACTTTATGCAACGCTGTAATGTTTAAAACACATTCAATCTATATCCAAATACGACAAATCGTCTTCATCTCCTAATGAGAAAATATTTGACAAATTTAAAGATGGTTCATTTTGGATTGTTGGTAATTTTAAAGTATTTGATTGTTCTTGACCACTGTTTGAACTGGTTGGCTTTTTGTTGCATCGAAATGCGCTCAACTTTAATCTTGCCAACTGTCCTGTATCTAATTTAGTACTAGATGGTGTTTGTGAAGAGTCAATTTTTCGTTTTAGACAAGGACTATTGACAATGTTTGTTGACATCTTTGGTGGCGTTAAAGTTGTTATGGGCAAGGTTGATGATTTTATTGTAATGTTGGTATTATTTTTACTGGTGCTGTTGACGAAAATATCTTCATCATCAGAATCTTCATCAATCATAACTTGAGAGTTTTTGGGAGAGTTAGCACATATTTTCTTAATATTAGAAGATGTTGTTGGTTTTATTATTTCTTTTTTGTGAATCTGAGACTTGTAAAAATCTTTTTGTTTTTTTATTTTGATATTTTGTATTGTTTCTGATATTTTGTTTGTTAAGCTATTGTTTGAACTTTTTGAAAGAGTATTTAATGTACTAACATCATCTATACTTGATCCTGTTGAGTCAGATAAATGTATTAAAGATGTATTACACCACAGCTCCATTTCCTTTTCAAGGATGTCATCCAAGCCTAACTTTTTTAAAATTGTTTCCACTACAAACAAAAAATATTGTTATAATACTATCTAATAATAAAATTGATAATAGTAGTAAAATGCATTACTTTCTTTGATATATGTTTCTTTAGGACATTGTGGAAATTTAGTATATAAGGTATTGATGCTATCTGGAGACCCGTCATCATTTGAACATTCCATCAGTGACACAGCAACTATGGCATCTTGAACGAGCACTTGATTACGGAACATGAGTTTTGCATGTGCTTGGGATAACCTAAAAGTATGGAACTCATTACTCAAATGTAATTCATTCTACAATGGTCATAAAAGTAATAGCATATTATATACCATGATTAAATAGATATATTATAAAATTGTTTAAGGCATGATATATAGGTACTATGCTATTACTTTCAATAGAAAATAGAAATAATATTTTTTCTTAGAAATTTAAACAAGTACCCAATAATTATATAATTAAAATATTAATTCATTTAGGTAATGTGTTTGATAAAATAAGAATAACTATTGTTTAAACAATAGTTTCAAAATCAGTGACTTTAAGTTATTGGCTTAAAACCACATTTTCTTATAACTACAATACTCTTTTAACTAAATTAATATGATACCTTAGAAGGCTTTCCAAAAACCGTACACTAGTTCTAGCAGCATTTCTGTATGTACTTTGACGTTGCATCCAATAATATTTACTTAGAACTGTGTTAGCATCCTCTGTAGTCTCAGGAGTCATGCTTCTAATAGTGCAAAAATAGTGTTGAAGTTTTTCTAGATTCCATAATGTTGTACTGTTTTTATGAGCTCCAGGTTTTTTTCCTTGAAGTACATACGACGATACAACTCTACATAAATAAGTTAAACCATATTATATCAGTTTAAAATTGAACTTACACAAGCAAAATAATATTAGTTATTACTTTTCCCATTCTTCATTTTTCGTATCTATAAGAATTAAAATTAAGTCGAAACGACTTAATAGTGGACTGGCAATTTTAATATTATCAGTTATGGATAAATTCAAATTGTATCTACTTTTTGGATTCATTGCAGCCATAACAGTACAACGAGTGTCTAGTTTACATACTAAACCAGCCTATGAAAGTAGTAAAAAAAAAATTAATTCTTAAAAAAATGAAAGGTGTATAATAATTACAAGTAATAATTTTTATATGATTCAGTATTGTAAGTACTTTCGCAACACTAATTGATTGTTGTTCCATAGCTTCATGAATTGCTGTACGATCATCTTCCCTTAATGACCCAAACTCATCAACACAACAAATTCCACCGTCAGCCAATACTAGGGCACCAGCTTCCAAATGCCATTCAGACCCTTCCTGTTAATGATAAAAAATTAAAAAACCATCAACATTAAGTCACTATTATTCAATTTTAATTTTTAACCCTGAATGCCGCAACTGTTAGTCCTGCTTTTGATGAACCAACTCCAGTGGTAAATATTGATCTAGGACATACTTTCCATGCAAATTTAAGTAGCTGCGATTTTCCAGTACCCGGATCACCAACTAATAATAGGTGCGTTTCACCACGAATTTTAATTCCACCTCCTTCTGATGCCGGCCGTTGCACTCCACCAGCTAAACCTAAAGCCACGGCCAATTTTGCAGTATACAATCCATAGGTCTAAAATTCATGTTTAAAAATCAAATTAAATAGGAACATAAATCATAATTAGAATATAACTGACTTGAGGACTAATTGATGCAATAATAAGATCTCTAGCTGCAAACAAATCGTTCTTATTATCTTCCCAAAATTTTTCAAATTCTTGCACCCATTCATCTGTTATCATAATTGCAGACTGTTGATCATTACAAACAATCAAATGGTTAGCTCTGAAGCATAGTTCTATGTCAATATAAGAGTTTTCAATAGTTTGATGCCATCTTCGAATAACGGTGCCACTAAAATAATAATTGAACACATTATAAATTCAAATAAAAATATGTAGTGGTCTCGTTTTTACCATATTATAACATCATCACCAGGTTTACACTTATCGACCAAATCATCTTCTAATGATACCCACATTGAGCGAGGCATTGCTCCAAGGCCTACTTTACCAATTTGTTCCTAAAATATTTAACTAATGTTTAAATATTTTTAATGCTTACATATCATAAATGTACACTTACTTGAATTTTAATTTCTTGATAATCTTTTATGTATTGATCTTCATCTTTCAATGGCTTTAAATTAGTACCAGGACAGCCTTCTAAGTTGGGGCATCTTAAAGGAACTATCAATTTGTTAAATTGTTCATAATCAATCTTAAAAAGAACATCATAATTTATAATTATAAAATGTATCTACCTAACAAGTAAAAGGAAGTATAATAAAAGTCTCTGTATTAATATTATTATTTTAAGTAAGTACCTACATAATAACTAATTTATAGTGTGGTAATTATTAATAGTAAGGTAAGCGCCTTACTTTATATTATATTGAGCCTTAAAGACAATCACTATAATTAGTCCATACACCAATAATATAAAATATTATAGACTAGAAATATTAAAAATTTAAGTTATACCTTTACGTCAAATGGTTCTTTACATTTGGAACAGTAATAAGCTCTTTTGTACTCTAATAACTTGGGCAAAACAGTTCGTACAACAGTACCATTGACACGTAAAAATGAACCAATATCTTCATTGCGAGGAAATATTGTACGATGAAGTTCTGGACACAATGGTAATGCTACATAATAAAAACCAAAATTATTTACAAGCTCACCAGCTCTTGATTTATTATAAAATAAACATAGTTATACTAATCAAGTATTCAAGTCTTTAAACATTTTAATATCTATCCAAAAACAATAATAATTGTACAATATATATCCCAGTGAAATAGAGGTAAATAAATTAACATGAAAGTAAATTATTTCAAATACAAATGTATATTCAATGTTAGAATCAATAGGACAATAATACAAAATTACAAACCAGTGATTCGAGCGTGTATTTTTTTTTTAACCCTTAGTTTGACTGTGGTATCTTCATTATTTTTTTTCAAAGCTTTTTGAACAGTTATCAAATCTTTGTCAAACTGTTCGAGCAAATTAATTGAATCCTCTAGTATTTCTTCTCCTAATTTGGCGTTTTTCTCAAAAAGTGTTAAAAAACTAAAAACCCATACAATTGCTAATGAATTCGTAGGTTAAAATATTTAATGATAACATACTTAATTGTTAACGAATAGTGCTGCTTTTTGTCTTCAGATTTTAGTATATTGAACAGGTCATCTTCGTGGTAAGTGTACAGGTACTCTTCGAACATTTTATTTAACGAGGAGACTTATGTAATTCATACAATTTGTTTGCTGTAGAAAGTTATTTCAGAAATCAATCAAGTAATTCTTAAAACTCACAAGTGGTAAGTAAGTACCACAGATAAACATTAAATAATACGATAAATGTGTTAATAGTAAATACTAAATAGGTAGGTACTTCGAAATTTAAATTACTCTTTTCTTATCATTGTATTTGAAAACCGCCAAAATGTCAAATTGTCAATAATATTATCAAATACCTGTGGAATAAATAATATCATAGAACAATAATCATATTTTCAATTTTGTTTGTTTTCTGCACGGCTTTAGATAGTACTATCTTTAATAGCCGGCCTAGCGCGGTACTGTATTTGACATTTGGATTTATGATTTATCTTTAATTCATAATTCAATATTCATATTTCATATTTCAGTCTATACTCATAAAATATCGTAATATTTTGCTCATTGTTCAAGTTTTTCAAGGAAGAAAATAATTTGTATAAATTCATATTTCATGTACCTACTACCTATATAATATAATATTATAGACTATGGTAGTAGGTGGACAGAATAATTCTGTGGTTTACTATTCGGAACTTTTTGTTTTACAGCTGTGGACAAAAAATATTTTGAAGTAATTTATAATAATAATATTGTGTAAGTGTATAATACTAAATTAAGAGGATGTCAGCGCAATATTTGTTTTCTCTCTCTGCAACAAGTGCAACATAGACAAAACGCATAAACGCAGAATCATTTTTTCCATGTTTTTAAATAATCTTAGAGTAAAATCCCACATTACAAAAAAAAAATAAAGATTAATATTTTAGAGGGAATGACATATTGATTTTATATTTTATTGTTATTTGACTTTGTATTCGACTTTCAAAATAAACAAAAAAATTTTGTACATTTTAATTATCTTTAAATTGTTTAAGACAGTATTTAGACAAATTGATATGTCATTCTTTCAAAAATATTATTCTCTATGTTTTTTGCAATGGGTGATTTAAGATTTTACTTTAAGATTACTTAAAAATTTAGAAAAAATTCTGCGTAAATGCGTTTTTATAGCGCGTGGGTCAGAGAGAGAAAACAAATGGTGCTCTAACATCCTCTTAAATTATATATTTAGCTTATGTTTTTTTTAGAAATTCACTAGTTTTGACTTTTGATGTTAACATATTTCCTAGTTTGATTATTATAATTTAATTAAGGGCCGTTCTTACAATGTCCGGTTAGCGTTAACCGACATTTTACTGGCCATTGTAATAACGGCCCTAAGTTTTTGAACAAAAAACTACAATTATTAATATTTTTTAATTTGCAGAATATGAATAGCTTAGATTCTGACACTAGCTGTAAATATGAAGTACTTGCAGAAATATCATTTCATGCCAATACTTCAATAAATCAGTATGTCAAGTTATTATGCAGTCGCCTTTTGGCTCGAAGTTATTTAAAGTACATATAAATTATCAATTAAAATATTAAACTGTTTATTTAATGTTAAGTGAAGTTTAGGTATATTATATTAGGCTATATTGTTTAATTCATTTTTAATTCAAAGTCAACTGAATAAACAGTTTATTTTGAATTGTATAAATGTATATGCTATTTATTTTATCTATTTTTAAATTGTATTTTTTGCTTTAGTAAATTAGATACAAGATGTATTAAGCAGACAGTATCTAATACAGAAGATGAGTGTGCAATCGTTCAGGAGCAGTTTACAAATTTAAGTACTGATGAATCCCAACAACATGCTGAATGGTATGCATATTGGGAAAAAAACGGTGAAAACTTTGTAAATGAATCTTGGATAAAATTGTATGGGAGTTGCACATTGGATGATCTTCCAACAGACCCCGAAGAGTTATATCAGAATCATAAGGAACAACAGTATAATTTGTTATATTGGAAGTTTATAAATGAGATTGGTTCTACTGTTTCGGAAACTGAAAAGTCCATCTCTGAAAATTCGTAAGATATTATTAAAAAAAATTGTTTATATCATTAATAAAATATTGAATTATTTTTATAATGTCCAAACAGTGAGGATGATGGGTGGAGCCATACCAAAGAACTTGTTGATGATGATCGTATTACAAATTTTGAATTTCTTTACAAATATAAGTAAGTGAATTAGTAAAATACATCAAGGGGGACGAGGTGGCCTATCAGTCTAACGCGTCAGTTCGATTCTCGGCCAGTGGGTGGCATTTTTCTTCAGGCAAGTTACACCGTCTGGAGAACAAGTGCCGCCATCCCCCACCCGGGGCATGGCAAAAACCTACGGGTGCCCCACTAGAAGTTCTGCCACAACACACACACGTGTACCAAACCTATCCAATATATAAACTCACAGTTCCACCCCCACCCAATGGCCTATGTTGCCGCAGGCCATCTAATAAAAAAAAGAAAATATATCAAAGAATAGAATCAATACCTAAATATTATTATTATGTACATATAAATTGATTACTTACCTAGTTACCTACTATTTTTAGAGAAAACCACTACCTATTTATTGTTCAACAAATTATCATTGAGTTAGTTTTGTTTTAATGAAGTTTATGTTTTTAGAAATTTTCAACAAGTGAACAGTCAACTTTCCAAAGCTTATCAGGCAATAAGTATAATTGGATATATTTATAATGATCAAAATATGTTTGATATGGGATTTGTTCAATATCTTAAGAAAAACATTATTAAATCTACTCGTCATCTAAATGTGTACAGGTTTCCAAAGATGGTGAGTTTTAACTATCTTTTTTAAAATACATTAATTTCTTGATTGATTACTATCCCTTAATAGGACTGATAAGTACAAAATATCTAAATAATAGTACGGACCCTAAAACTCAAATTGTTGTAGTGACAAAGTAATGTGATATTTATAATTATTAATGTTAAGCTTTATACATAGACTTAATATATATCTATGATTAGAGCTTTAAAACATAAATAACTTATTTTTATTTAATTGACTTTAGCATTTCATTGCTTAAAAATATTATTGCTTATAGAATGTAATGATCTGATATTGTTAAAAAAAAAACTCGATTTGAGTAAATATAAAGCCTACTTAATCAAATTCCTTCAGCGTTCAATTGGTTTATGGTTAACAGTTAACACATCGTATTCTTTATATCAGGTATTTATTTAAATCTTGTACTATGTGTGACAAGTATAAAAATTAAACATTATTTTTTTAAATTGTAATTTTAATACATGATTAAATATTGATCAATTTTTATCTTTTCAAGTTAATAATATGAACTAATATAAGTTATTAGTTAATCTCTATTATTAATGAAGAATAAATGTCAAGGATGCTCATTTTCATTATCAAGCTTATTTCTATATTATTTATTTTTAATAAATAGTTGTTTTTATATTTTTAGAGCAAAGGATCGGCATTTGATGATAATTTGTTATTAAGTAATTCTGACAATTGTGTAAAGAGTAAAGTCAAAAGTAAAAAAGCATTAAAAAAAAAGGAATGGAAAGATATAAAAGAAAAAAATAATATTGAAGAAATGGATAGATTGGGCTATAGCTATTTGCAAAATGACCCTAAATTGTTGAAATATTGGAAAAAAAGATATTTGTTGTTTTCCTCAATTTGAATAAAGGGGTAAAACTAGATGAAGGTATTTTTATAAGTTTATATTTGCAGATTTTAATTAATTAGTTAGTAATAATTTAACATCCATACTTTTTATATATTTGAAATGTCTTATAATTGGTTTAATTGGTTTCAGAGAGTTGGTATTCTGTCACTCCTGAAATAATTAGCGTTCATATAGCTGAACGATGTAGTTGCCATTTGCTTATTGATCCATTTTGTGGAGGTGGCAGTAATGTTATTCAATTTGCTAAGACTTGTGAGCTCGGTAAGTCTTAAAACGTCATATATTTCACACATACTAGTAACACAATTTAATTTATTTTGTATTTCAGTTATAGCTATAGATATTGATCCAAAAAAAATTGAAAGAGCCCGTCACAAACGCAGAATTATATGGTGTTGCAGATAGAATTCAATTCATCATAGGCGATTACTTTACTTTAGCGCCAACTCTTAAAGGTGATGTTGTATTTTTGTCACCACCTTGGGGTGGACCTGATCGTATGGACCTCGAAGAGTACAAACTGAGTTACATAATGCCAGAGAAAGGTGGCATAAAACAAATGATGAGTTTGACACGACAAATACATCAAATATGTGCGCTACATTACCAATAGAATACTAATATTTTTGATGTAAGACAATATTATATGTTTATAGTAATTAGTTATATGTATATTACCAAATAATAACATTTTAAACATGATAAACATTATATTTGTTCAGGTATTCAATCTGCCAGAAGATGGGTTTATTGAAGTACAAGCAGAATATGGCTTAATTCAAGGTATAACTCTTTAACAGTTTACTACAGTGAACTGTATGGGACTATGTGATGAGATAACTGGGCCACGTATTATGATTGAATTGTGTAAAATTGTTTTAGAAACAACTAATATAATATGAGTATTTTATATTGTGATATTTGATATTCCGCAAATTGCGGTATAGTTAGTGGACTGGTTACAGTTTTAATTGATATAAAAATGTGTCGGAGTACGAAAAAAAACATGTAAACAATATTCAACCTATTATGGTATGCTTTATTGCTATTTTATTATATAAGATTATTATTATGTTACATTATTTTGTATCTATTAAATATATAATATTTAACCCAGTGATTCATTTGATGTAGGACATCATTATTTAAAAAATATTAATGTTTCTAAAATATTTTTAACAGAAGATTTTTGTTGTCATGGTTACTATTATTAACAAAAAACATATATTATATGACTCACCAATTTTCCTTGGAGTGAAAATATCGCGTGGGTTTACCAGTAACCGTTATTCAACCATAACCTCTGTCAGCAACTTTTTTTTTTTTTACCTGGTTTTAAGTCGTTATACAAAACAACCTTTTTACTTTTATATTTTTAAATATTTTTGATCCTTATAATTTTAAGTTTTTTACTTTCTTGAATTAAAACATCGAAAACAGTTTAAATGTCATCTTTGAAAGCAGAAATATTTCTGTGGTATTTTGATACATAAAAATTTATTTCAGATGAGTAGTTTATGAGTTATAGTTATATAAGTATTTAGAGTTTACATGAGCGAAAGTATGACTAACATAACTGCAGAGTGACAGTGTACCACTCCACTCATCTAAAATTTAAATACTTAGTTATAACTCATAAATTAATTTAATTTTGTATATCGAAATACTTAGAAAATATTTTGGGTTTGGAATATGAATTAAAACTATGTGAAGTCTTTCAGAAAAGCAATAACCTAAAAATGTTTAGGATAAAAAATATGTGCCTATATTTTTAAATAATTATAAATCATGTAAACAATTTTTTTTTAAAACATTTATACTTTTTTAAATAAGGAGTGTTCAATGATAAAATAATCATCTGGTATTGTGTATGTTTCATTAATTTTCGTGTCATATATAAATATTAAAGGAGAGTACAATAGTAAGATCCCACATCTCTGTATTGCACACATATTGTATAGTATCACCAAAATATTCATTGTTAAATATTTCATTGTAACTACTAACTAGACAGTGACCACTAATATAAAAATATATTACGACTATTGATTATACAAACCATTTTATTAAATTTATAGCTATTTATTAGTTTTAATATATTTATAGAAATATAATCAGTTTTGATTTTTGGCAGAAGAAGCATTGTTTAATACATTTATTCTGTATATGTAGATATTAAATTATTAACACATTAAAAAATACCTTCTGACAAATTATATTATATTATTATTATTATTTATTCTTTTCATAAGGAGAGCATTGTAGTCACAATGAATGAAATTCAGATAGTACTATAGTAGTCAAAAATCATAATTGACTACTGATTTCGGAATTATACCATCTAAAGAGTAAAAAATTTAATTGTCTAAAAAGTACATACCCAGGTATTAAGTAATAAATTTATACATAGTTAACAATTTGATTTATATTTTAACATTTATAACGCATTGATGAACTTTAACTATAATAATTTTTTGTGTGAAAAAGGGTATAAGAGTGTATTCAATTGTTGATTTTTGGACTAGGGTTTGGATTTTGATGTCATTGTGTGTGGGTTTATGTTGAATCGGTATTGTAAAATAGCTAGCTTATAGTTTAAACTTTACTCTGAAATTCTGGAGATTTTGTTAGATTTGTTAGATCAATAAAAAGTCAAATAAAATCAAAGATACATAAAAAAAAAGAATTACAAGCCAACAGCAAAAACCCTTAATATAAAATATTGAACTTTATTCAAAGTTTTTTTTTTGCCAATTGTTGGTACGCTAATGAAATGAACTAAGGCCAAGTTTTGAAATTGGCATGACACTACCCTCTCCTCCCCCTCAAAATAATATAAAGAGAGCCAAATACACAGGGTGGTTGGACATTTTTTTAAATAAAATATTTGTTAAGTTTAGAGTTATAAATTAGTTAGTGCTCATTGCAAAATTTTTGATTTTTTTTTAGGACATCTATATGAATTATTATAACCAGTTAAGAAGGATGGTGCAAAAATTTAATTGCCAGGAATAATAGTTTATGGTGTAGCACAAAGTTCACAATTTTTGGTGTTTGTGTGCTTACAATTTTTCAATTTTGTTTTTGAAACTTAGGTAAATTAACGTTTAAAAAATTATGGTGCAAAAATAATTCTGACACCCACCTATGGTTGAACCCCCGACTTCTTTCTCTTGAGCACGCCCATGGATACAAGTATAAAATATTCAATACACTTTATAATTTGGAAAGGAAAGTTGACAATAATAATTGTTGTCTGATATATTATAGTATTGATAAAATATTTAATAGTATTATATTATAATAATTTAATATAGATAAGTAGCATATGGAAATGTGGAATACTCTAACGTCTCTACTACTGAAACATCAACCAATCATTATGCCCATGCGCAAAGAATTAAAACTGTAAAATACGTATTTATTTCTTTATTCAAATAATGACAATCATTATGGAAATAAACACAACTTTGTACAAATATTAAACATTTCACCTCGTAACAAATTTTTTGAAGCAAGTTTAAATTGTAAGTTAAAAATACAAACATAATATATTTTATCCAAACAAATAATTACCTATTAATTAATTAATTTGATCATGCCATATGTGGTTAAAATAAACATTGTTAAAACGTCCAAATCGTTTCAAACATACCTTATACATATTAATACAAATAAACACGTAATATAATATATTGCCTAGGTACCTACAATTTTAAAGATAGCATAACATGAACATCTATCTATATCCAATTGGTTGTTAGAAATTAAGTATAGGCAATATTGCGGTAAAGTGCCGAGACCCTCACACTTCTATAATATCTATCTAGTATCTATATACCTACCTTTTATTTTATATCTAATTCACAGGTGATTTTTCAACTGTAAGCACTCATTTACTCTAAAAAAATATTTTGTTAGATTATAATTCTAACTTCTAAGTCATTATGTAATACAACATCTTATGAAAAAATTACAAGTTCAGGTACAAAACCTTATCAGGAATAAGACAATGACGTGACCTACATGGAAATGTAGGTACAAAACAACTATAATGTAATTAAAAAAAATTAAGAAGCTTAAAAAAAAATATATATGTTTTTCAATAATAATAACTATAAACATATTAGGTATGTTGTTTTGTAGTGGGTGTGAATTATACGGACAACATTTTCAAAAACATTGATAATACTTATTGTGTTATAATACGGAACTACCCTGCAGTAACCACCTATATTATATATTATACACATCCCTATATGTACCTATAATATACCTATAATATATTAAACCCCCGATCTTGCTCAGACTGGCAGAGGATTGGAGATCTCTATATATATTATAGGTGTCCCTATATATAGAATTTAATATAGTTTACCTAATATATAATGTTTTATGTATATAGTATAGTAGACAATTTAGTAGGTATATAATATATTTAAATATCGACCGGCGGGTTGTCGTAGGCGATGACATGCGGTCTTTTCGCATTTCTCCTCCGCGCGCCCGGTCCGTTTCTGACGCTATCGTCCAGGATTTCTTGGATCTCCAAGACGTCTTCCCGTTGTCTCGACCGCGTACCTGTGAGAGAAATACGCGCAGGCAAAGTTGACGGCGGAGAACGTCCAGAACATGGTGTAGTAGCCGTACTTGTGCGAGACGACCAGGAACGTCTTGTTGGACATGAACGAGAAGAATGCGAGCGTGACGGACGCGAACGCCGAGCACCGGGACCGGACGTTGACCGGGAACATCTCGCCGAGGAACACCACCGGTATGAAGCCGATGCCTATGGAGAACGTGGCGGCGAAAGTGGTGTGGCACGCGTACGGCAGCCACCGGTACGCGGCCGCGGCGTCGGGGAAGTGCTCGGCGGCGAAGTAGTAGACGCCGAAGATGAACGTCACCAATCCCAGGCCCGCCTCGGAGGCGATCAGCAGGCTTCCGCCCACTCGGTCGACCAGGGCCAGCCCGACGAAGTTGACCACCACCAGGACGACGGCGAACGCGATTATGAACTCGAACTTGCCCAGGATGGGCGACGGTTCGGGCAGGATGAGCGCAGAGTACGCGGTCAGGCTGCTGATGCCTCCGGCGCGCTGTGCCATGCACGCCACCACCACCACGGCCAGCGCGCGGAAGTTGTTCCGGTTGGTGAACAACTCGCCCAACGCCGACCCGTTTTCCATGTCCTTCCGCACGTTGGCCTCCATCAGACGGAGCTCCTCGGCCACGGTGGCGTCTCCTTCGTCGTCGTCGCCGCTGCCACTTTCGCCGTCGCAGCCCCTGTACCAGCGCAGACATCGGGCCGCGTCGGCCGCACGGCCCACCTTGAGCAGGTAGTACGGCGACTCGGGCACCCAGAGGAACGCGGCAAAGAACAGCACGGGCACGATGGCGGACGTAGCGTTGAGCGTATGGTACGACACGTACGGGCCGACGATCACTTCGAACAGGACGCCGCCGCTGAGCTGTATGGTGAACACGCTGCCCAGGGCGCCGCGGATGCCGACGCCCGCGATCTCGCCCAGGAACACCGGCACCACCGTGTACGAGATGCCCTTGCCCAGGCCCGCCATCAACCTGGCCGTGTACAGGGCGACCTGAAGTGGGCACGAACAGTGTCAGCGACCAGGAGACGATGAACAGCGGGCCGAGCGCAGCGATCACCATCTTCCGACCGTACCGGTCCATCAGGTAGCCGCCGAACAGCGGGCTGATGAAGTTTCCTAGGTCCATCATGCACACTATCCACGACAGCTGGTCGTAAGTCACGTGTAGGTTGCCCGTCTCGTGCTTCATGAACTTCTCGGATGCTGAGCTGGGCCATCCCAGCCACATGCCACTGATGAATATCGACATGGACGCTATAAAAATAATATCATCATATGAGAGTAGGACCGATGTGAAGTTGGCCCTTACACTTTTTCAAAAAAAGTTTTGCACAGTGCCATTATTTTGCAAGTAATTAGCAAGAATTTGCAAGTCCTTCCCGAAATTTGCAAGTCAAAAACAAAGGAGTTATAAGGGGTGGAACCAAGGAAGGGCCAACTTCACATACGTGAGAGTAGGTTATAATTAATGTTATAATAATATTTTATTTTATTATTTTTATTATTTATACGGTAGGTACATACTATACAATCTGTTCCTTTAGGAGAAATAAGAATATGTGGTAATAGAAAAAAATAGATACATGATTATTTGATGAGAAGAGTTACTCAGTGGTAACACTACCCTTACTTGATGACTTATAATATATTATTATGTCGTAATGAGCCGCGTGAGTATCTTAATTAAACTACTAAAGTATACATACTCACTACGACACGCTGCAGCGGTTACGATAAAATGAGTCTGAGCACAATTTACAGCCACCGTTGCAGTGTGTGGGGACCTTCATACAGAAATATTAAACTGTTATGTAAGAGTAAGATATGTATCCAAGTCGTATTAATTTGAGGATCTCATCTGTTTCACGAAATGCATATATATATATAGGCATTCCAAACTCCAAACACTTCATTAAATATACTCTACGCCACTATGCCTATAATGCCTAACGTCTTGTTATATTAAACTATAAAGATAATTATAAATTCTATATTAAATCATATTGCAGTAGTGATAACTAAGTACTAATATTAGTAATTACTACTATTTAATTAAATTAAAAAAAGAGATATAGAGGTACCTATAACTTTGTTTTTTTTTTAATTTGATTTATTAGAATTAATACACCCTTAATGCTTAAATTAAATAGATATTAGATGACGAAAGATGACTTGAATCTGTGATTTTCCGTCAGTTTAAACGTACAACTATTTAGTTTTTTAGAAGTCTTAAAAAATATGACAACCGATACTATAATATTAATAAAAAGTTTAGAAAAAGTCCGCATATCCTAATTTCTAGGAAACCAATAAAAGAAAGAATATTATTTGTTTATTTATAAAAGATTAAAAGTAAAGCAAATCAATTAAATAATAGGTACTAATATTAGCTAATAGATATAAGCACCGAAAAAATAAAAATTAGTATTGAAGACGATTTTTTATCCGATTTTTTACATTAGGCTTTAATTTAAACGCACGCCGATCAATCTGAGTGAAGCGATAAAGATTTTTTATAAATTCTTCTTCATAAAGACTTCCTCAAATTTCTGATTTTAAATTCTTCAAAAATTTAAATATGACCTTTTTAATTTTTACTTGTCTTTATAATATATTATATAATAGTTTTATAGGATTTATAGAGATAAAATACAAATGCGGAAAAGTCAATCTGTCAATTCATATCTGTTTCTAGAATATAGGTAATCAATGTTCTGTATAGGTTAGTCTCTACGTCTGTCTCTTAATGTAGTTGCATTTTCTAATCAACATTAACCCATTTGAAAATATAATATGATTTTGAACAAATTTTACTATAAACAAGCATTTTAGAACGCTGCCTCTGTAATTGCGAGAGCAGCGCATGACGACGGCAAATTATAGTAATATTATTTTACCAAAAGGCAAAACATGATTGTTTTTGTCCAATAGTACTCAGCCACTCAGACTCAGGGGTCGTTGACCGTCAAAACATAGTTTTGGTATCAAACTAAACTTGAGAATTTGTGCTTAAAATTCTTAGAACAGATTTTCGATATCTAAATTTTCTAGTATGATGACGGCCTCTTAATAATTATTATTTGCGGTGACTATCTGCGTACCTATTTGTTACTATGTTTATACTTAATATATATAATTATATGACGTGTAAGTAATTAATTATTGTTTATATTCTATATAAATAGTAAATAGTTAATTTTGTCAGTTTAAAAAATAGTGTTATTTATTTTAGTGTGTATAAATCGTACTCTGCTTGCAACACTTCTTATTTATACAACATTATTTATTTTTTAACAAGTGTTAAGACTTATTATAAGGTCATATAAGGAGTAAGGAAAAACATCATTTCTGATCACGCTATTTACAGTTGGGCGTTAACCTAGTTTTTCTACTTAATGGAAATTAAATTAAATACAATCGAAATTAAAATATTTTATATCGAATCCGTAACAATTAAAATAAAATTTAATAGGTATTGTTTAATTTGCTTCGTTATATGTTGAAAAAAATTAGTGCTTTAGAATCTGTTATTATCTTTAAGGGGATTGTGAGCGGTGATTTTCTGTCTTTGTTTAACACACGTGAAACATAGGGATTTAGCGTGTTTTCATTCCAACTTACCGATTGACCTATAGTGAAGCGATAAGATTTCTAAAAACAGATTTGAATTTTTCATCAAGTCTACTTGAGATCGACTTCCACAGATTTTTAATTTTTTGATTTTATTTTCTCCAAGAAAATTAATTTTTAATTTAATTTTTTAGTGCGAATTTTATTTTAAGATTTAGGGGAATAAAATCGAAAATGTGGGAAAGTCGATCTCAAGTAGACATGACGAAAAATTCAAATATGCTTTTAGAATTCTAATCCCTTCACTTGATCAATCGGTACGTTGGAATGAAAACACATCTAAATTCCTATATTCCACTTGTGTTAGACAGACAGAAAAACACCGCTTCCAATCCCTTTAAATATTGTTATTAATACAAAATTACGATTTTTTTTGGTACCTTAATCTACTACCATCACTTGTCTGTATAGTTTTTCAAAAAACCTAACCATCTATATACACAAATATAGGTGTATAATTATACAAGTACCTACCTTAATATTATGCATTAAAAAATGTTATAAGTGTATGAAATAGTAATGTAGGTGAGACTGAATTCCTAAAATTAAAAAAAAATATAGGTCTATAAGATCTAACCTCCGCAGTCCACATCTCTCCCTAGTCCTTACTCCTTATTGTATACTCCGGCTACATATTAACCTACATTAAAAACATTTCTTTATTGTAATTTGTAATTGCATATAATATTATGAAATGTGCAAGCAGACCATTATCGGTTCGATGACTTCATGTTTATAATATAATAAAAAAGTTGATGAAATTTTGGTTTGTTTTTATTCACGTTGTCAACGTTTATTATAATGCAAACGTCATACGTCCTACTAAAACTATAAACTGCCCAAGGTTTTAATTGGTGACGATAAGTCATAAGTATATTATTATTTCAACATTAACTTTAATCGTTCGATATGTCAATCATTTCATGTGCCAATTAAATTATTTGATTAATCTACATGCATTTAGTAATACGCATTATGGAGCTATATAATTAAAGTATAATATTATGTTGATTTTCACCATACGTGAACTATATTAATAATTATGCTTGATTTTCTCGAAATGTATAACCTAGTGTTCCAGATTCCAGTTACATTGTTGTATTTGAATAATAATGATTAATTTTTCTATATTAGTATTCAGTATTAACTATTAAGACTTCTAATATTAGGTAGATAGGTATACTTGTAAGTTATATTGATGTACTGAAAACAATTTAACCCATTTAAAATTATGCATAAAATAAGGGAGAGATTAATATTAATATCACAGTTGTGACAGTTATATAGTATAATAAGATGACTCATTCTGTCTTTTAAAGATTAAACACATATTTCAGAGTTTTAGATAGATAAAATCAAAGTTGATTTGTTATAATAATATTGTAATGCCGCCTGTATAGAAACACAATAAATTCCTAACAAATATAATGTATATCAGCATAGGCGTGCGCAGAATTTTCAAAGGGTGTGCAGAATATTCTAGTATGGGGTTACTTGGCCTCTGCACTTCAGCTAAGATAAATACGTCTCAACTAATAATAATTTTAATTTGAAATAACTGATTAGTAGTTACAATTATAGTCATATTACATATTTCTACAACTAGCATTTACATTTATATTTTATAATGGTAATTTCTTTGCTATTGGTGTTAGGTTTTAAACTATCATAATTTCAAAAAAAATTCACACAATGTATTTGTTTTTGAAATCCATATCAATAACCAATATAATTTCAACTATTTACGATTAAGATTAAGATTCAGACATTCAGTATATAAATCACAACACAGAATAAAATTACATGTCTATGATATTAATCGTATTATTTCTTAACTGAAAAACCAGATAACTGAAAAGTGATAAACACAAAAAAATTGGAGGGAAAAACCAACTACAATCAAAAATTCTAATACCAAAACTCGTAGTTAAATATTTGACCACGGTCATGAACATAATACCAAATAATACTACAGTCTCCAATCGATATTAGGTATTGCGTTATTATCTCGATGAACGGATTATTATTTGTGTAATTGACAATTTTGTATTATACATAATAATGTTATATATTATATAATATAATATGATACAGAATAAATTATACCAACTCTCAATAATCAGTTTTAAATAATTAAACAATGTTTCATCAACAATTTAAAGTAGGCACACATTTTTGCAGGGTGTGCAGCTGCACACCCTGCACACCCCGTGCGCACGCCTATGTATATCAGAATGTAGGTACTTTATTTTTATAATTACATAATTATATCTACAGTTTTTATTGGTTAGTTAGAAAGTCATTAGCCATGATTCAAAATGTATAGTGTACAAATATTTTTAATGCAGTTATTTTGTATAATTGTATGTATTATACCTACATGACTAATGGCCTCCTTTTTACTACATGATTTACAAATTGATAATATAGAAAAAAAACATTTTTGATGAATGAAAATAATGAGTTCATGGTATCAAAAATACAGCAAATTGTAAAATGTTACGTTTTTTTGACATTTTTTAACAGTTAACAGCGTATATAGTTATATTATATTGTAAGTGCCTCACTAACTATACGAAACTAGGTGTACCAAAATTATCACCTTACCTATCTCCGCGGTAAATGAATATATTTAAATGCAAATTTTTTGAACAGTTATTTGTTTGAAAGTGTTTATTTGATGAGATACATAAAAAAAAAAAAATAAAATACTTTGAACAATAATTCTGTTTTTGAAATTCTCAAAATAGCTAGGTACCTATACTTATTATCTTGTATATTAGAACAATAAAATCTAAAAAATATTATTTAAATTGAGTATAACACGATAGGATCGGGTTTAAGTTTTAAATAATATTTTCTTAATAAATTGTAGAAAAATTAACTTACCAATTTATTATATAATATATGATAGACGAACTACCAGTTTTCAAAGACTGAACCAATTTTAAATTGCACCAAAAACTGCACTAATGGGTAGAATCGTAAAATGTTATGGTTGATTTAGACAAATGGGATTAGTTTTGATTTTTTGATAGCATTAGAAAATGTTGTTCTCAAAATATAAAAATTTAGGCAAGTTGGTAACGCTCTGCTATACATTAGGTGCCTAATAGAGATGTTACTATAATAGATGGGTTAAATTTGAATTCAATGATATAAAATAATTTTATACGAAAAACGATTTTGAGCGAAGACGGGCTATACTACTACTAAGTATATTTTGTGATATTAGTGTGGTTATTAAATTAATTTAATTTAACTATTAGGCATTTTTACTACAGTAGGTTAAATAAGTTAATCTTCTTGTCTATTTCGTCCAAATTTGAACTTTAAATGTGTATAAAAAAAATGTGTGTTTATAATTTATTTATATATATATTTATTATATGTATGTTTATTTATTTATATGTATATTAGATTTATTAGTTGCAATTGCAATATGAACTATTTACGGAAAACCTTGTTTTATTTTATTATTATTCTTTTAATTTTCAATCCTCAGCTATAAAAATTGAACATTTTATAAATTTTTTAATAAAAATTAATTTTGCAAATCTTAGAGATTATGATGAGTTTCGTAAATATTTTAAACTTAAATGCTTATAACAAAACTCATAATGCTTATATATCTTTAATAATTTTCAAATGCTATTATGACAACTTATGAGGACCCTTGTATTAAATGTTTTGACGGAGCTAAACATTTTTTATCGGTAGTAATTAAAAAAAAAACTAATAAAAATCGAAATTTTTATACGCCTATAAATAGGTCAAAAAGATTCAAAATATTTTTAAAATTGTATGGTGTATAAAAAATGCTAATATAATTATTTAGTGCAAAGTTCATAATATGTGTCTACTGTTGTTTTTTTCATAGAGTTTTACCAAAAACCAAAATCGATTCTGACAAAAACTGGCTTTGCTTAAAATTCTCCATTAAGAGAATTAACTAAGAATTTTAAATCTTAGCCTGCAGCTCTAGTGTGGTAAATGTTTTTTTATATATTTTAATACTTGCTTAAACGTTTGGAAAAATAGCCATTTCAAAAATTTCAAAAATATAATCCCCCAAACATTTTTTAATATTTTGATTTCAATTTATGTTTATTATTTTATAAACGTGATTTATTGTTTTATGTTAACAAATTAAAGACCAATCATAACAACTATCATCTATAAGTAATTGTATTACTATAATTGTATTATTGTATTCTCGTTTATACATGTGCTCTTACCCGCTATGGTGGCGTATATTTGTCTATGAACTCCTGATTTAAGCATCTTTGAAATTGTTTCGGTCTTCTTTAAATGCTCAAATTATTGCACATATAATATTGGCAATTATGTTACCTGTAAAAAAACACAATTAAATCGTTTGAATACATTTCATTGATTACGACTTTACAAGGTGTGTTTTATCGTTGTTAACTTGAATATTGTACAGTTGAACAAATTAAAATGCTCGGAAGGACGATAATTATAAATTATACCAAAATACGGCTATTTTACTTAATTTAAATAGTTTAAGATGACATTTCAATTTTTTTATTGTTGATATTTCAACCAATAGTTACATGTTGGTTATATACAAATACAATGATGATAAACGTTAGCATAAAATTGAGTAGAAATTGAAAAAGCTATGTATTAATGTTAGTAAAATAGTATAATAGTCGGTTAATATAGGTACCTTTAGTCAGGCAAGTTAATCGAAATTAAGAAGTTTCGTTTTCTAGTATTGTAAATTATCTTCTAATTCATTTTTTTGTTCATTCTAACTTATATAACTTACTATTGTAATTAAATAATGATCTTATTTTTATGAGTAAAAAAGGTGACTAAGTGGGTACCGGTCTGCTGTAGTTGTCGAGCATGGCGTTGTAATGGATGTGTTATATTTGAATTAATTAAGAAATCACTGCATACGAAAAATGATACTGAGTAGAGACGTTGTGTCATCATAGCATACTTGTATAAATAGTCAAATTGAATTGTTAAGAAAAAAATGAATAAAAATCTAAAATATCTTATGGTTATAAATAGCATAGATTTCAGGTGATTTTTTTTTTTGATAGAAGTAAGAAAACTTGTTGGGAATCTTCTATTAAAATTTGTAATGTTGGCTACAAAAAAAAAACTTTTATGAATTGTTAACTGAAAAATAATTTACAACATTTGAAAAATTTCTCATGGCTAGCTCAAAAAGAGTCAAAATAGTTTGAAAACGCCAATGTAAATATTTGGGAACATTCCAAAAATCTACGGTTATTTGTTTTGGGAATACAACAAAAATCGATTAATATGAATAAATTTGCTAAGTGAAAATGTATCTAGAATAATTAAAAAAAAATTTCCAAAATTTGAAAATACGACAAATGTCTTAGGGCAATAATTAGCTTAAAAAGAATCAAAATATTTTGAAAATGTTACCATATATTATGGAAAATGCTAATATAAATATTTGGCGAAACATATTCATGTGTCTACGGTTATTAGGTTTTGAGTTATAAGTACACCAAAAAAATAGAATCAATTTTTTCAAAAATTGGTATTGCATGAAAATTACAACTTTTTTTTTGTTTTTCCTGTTGTGTAGTTCCTTTAGAACTACTTTGAATTTTCAATTTATTATATATCATTATTATCCACTCTTAATAACGATTATAATTTTACAACGACTATTCAATTAAAATAGTGGTACATACTTATAACACGTATAATATGTATTAAGAGTGGATATATGGCGGTTACCCTGTGCCCAACTTGAGGTGGTGTTGCATAGCAAGTCGATCGATATTTTCGATTTTTTGTCCGAGCCCAGCTCAGCGAGCGAGTGGCAACGCGGACATCACTGACGTCCCCCCTCAAGAAAAGGGATGTCCCGTAAAGTAGGAAATGGTATACGTATAACGGAAAAGATCCGAAAGTTTTCACTATATGTTATAATACTCACGTGTTATTTGTAATCATAATATAATTTGAACCGAAGTTCCTTCTTGATGAATGAAATAACGACCCACGATATTTAGGTTGAATAATAATTATAATTATTATAGGTAAACTAATTACTAATTATTCATCGGATATAAATGCATACAAAAGTCACAGTGAGTGCGTTCATGTTCTGTCAAACACTCGATTGGCTACTATAATATAAATGTATAAGATATGTGATGTATAGCATTTATCCATTTCCCCACTGTAACATTTCGTGCCAGCCGTTTTTGTGAATCATCTAAACAATTTAATATTATATAATATAATAATTATGATACCGACATAAATATGCAGTTATTTTTAAACACTGTACTATATATTTTAGTATTAAATTACAAAGCATAATAAATATACAATTATAATAAACTGTTAAAGATTTAATAATTACCAAACAATTAAATTTGATATAAATAATATGCATGATGTGTTCAATGTGCATACACAAATTAAAGTTTTATCTACTCAGTAGATTCTGATCAGTATATTATTTTAGATCTACATATTATTATATATATTATTTTGGTTTATATTTTATTTTATATGATTACAGAGGCATAAGTCCTACATAGGGTCCGAACCCTCCCACCCACAATTATTTCAATACTTATTTAATGAATTTTTGTAAAAAATATTATGTGACTTATTACATAACACTTTAATATTTCTATTTACAAAATCATAATATTGGTCACTTAAAATTGAATTTACTATTTTATTTTTTGATGATGACAATTGACAATAATTGTTACGTTTTCTAATAATAGACTTTTATCGATAAACGGTGGAACCATTGACGCCGGTACTTGACAACCAGCAATATAACTACCTAGTACCTACCATTTTATGTCGATAGTTAGTACAATAAATTAATAATATACATAGATATAATAGTTAATATTTAACTTAAATCAGTTTTTTCGACACCGACATTTTTATTTTAAGCAATACAATCAAAACGTTTGGGTACAAATTTATAAAATGTCTGTCGTATAATATTATGGACTGACCATGGACACACGTTTATAGAAGCTCTTGAGGATCGCCTATAGGTCAATTTATTATAATATATTTGCTGTAATTAATTTTTATTTATAGATATATAATCGTTTACGATCTAACGTCGTACACTGTACACCATACGACATCACCACCACAGAGAGCTGTGTGCGCCTTATGCTGGCTTTTATTCCATTATGATTTTTAAAAAAAATGTTAGAAAAAATGTTTAAGTGCTTATTATAGGATTTTTAAATGCATAAGTGTTTGCATATTTAGTGTTTTTTTAGAGCTACAAGTCATCTTCCCTAATAATAATGAATTACACAGTTAATAGTGCATAGTGCGTACTCAATACATGATATACCTAAATCATGTTGGTTTATAAATTATGATTTTCTCCAAAAATAATAATGTCAATAATTAAAACTGGAAAATTCGATTGAATGGTTGTGCTGATGAAGTACGTTGAGATTTTTATATTAATATTCATGTTTTTTGTTAGGTACTTAAATTATTTATTTTTTAAATTAGTATAAATAATTACTTATTTATTATGAATAACAATTAATATTTTTTTTTCCATACCACTACCTAATTTGACAACAGAGAGCCTGAAAGTCGATAATTTGTGTAATTTGTATAGGAAATAGATTGAACATACTATCACCGATACCAAATACGTGCTTATATGCTAAAAATATTAATCAACAAATATAATATAACGTAGCAGATAAGTACACATTATTTAATTTAAAAAAAATTACATATTATTTTATATAGGTAGATTAGGTTTAACGAGTACAAATACACAGCTACAATTATAAAATGTCAAACATTTTTATAGGTTTTGGTTAGTGGGTGGATTGAAGGTATATAGGTACATTTGTTATTTAAGAATTTTAGTGATATATAACTAATACGTATTAATTACAGTTTATAAACAATTTTCTTATGCATTTAACCGTTTGGCTTGCATATGTATCTATATATTATATAATATATATAATATATGTTCCAAAAATTTGCACTGTCAAATAATTATGGGAAAGAATAAGTTGAAGTTGATTTTTCCTTGCCCCTGCACTTATAAAGTTCGATAAATATAAAAGAACTAAAATATTCCATACAGGTAGGTATATCGATTACTCAATAAAATAGTGCCTATAATATTATATGCATTGAGATCATTTATTTGACTTGGTAATTTGGGATTTACTATATACTATTTGTCGTAAAGAAAATTTTATTATGAACCAAAAAATGTATAATATGTAGAAGAACATATATTTGGATAATTTTGTAATTGATATATTAATATATGCATTTAAAATTAGAGTAAATAATATATATGGGCCACATAATTTTGATTTATATATCGAAAGGCGATAATCTACCCGAAACGCATAAGTATTAGAAGTAATATTTAGGTGTGAAATGACTTGGCCCCATAGCTCAAAAGGTATTATGTACTTAGTGATTTATTGAAACTAAAAACCACGTGTTTTTTTTGCTGAAATTGAAGTGTTTGAAGTAGAAAAATGTTCGAACTTAAGTGATGTGATCAAAATGTGTATTAGGGTTGAGTCAGCGAGGACGAGCATTTTTTAATCATTAACAAATATTTGCTATAAAAAAATATTTTAAACACTAAATTTGTGCTTATAATAGCTTATCAATATATTATAGGTATTGAACAAATTGTCTTTTTACAATGTATATATTTTACATAGATTCTATTCTTAAACAAATGTTAATACAATTCTGCTAAGTGCTAACATTGTTATGGATATCTTTATTTTTAAAATTGTAAAAGCATAATTTTTTTTTCAAAATTCTAGATAGTTTATGTAATAATATTAGTATGGGTTCTAAATTGTATCGAGTGTCCGAGTCATGACTTTCATGAATCATGACTCGCGAGCGTGTTGTTCAATTATAATATTGTGGCGTACTACCTACTTCCAAAAATAAAAATAATAAAATCACCGAAAAATGTTTGTATTCAAAAACGGAAATTTTTTATGAATTGGAAGGGAAGTAAGGTCAACCATGCTAGTCCATTTGGAACCCTGGCTAAAAACGTGTTGAAAAAAAAATGTGTTCTTTATCAATTCTTATTTCCAAACGTTGCCCACATTCGTGAATCTACACATCCTCACTATTATATTATTGAAAGAAGATCCTGCAGTTAGGTCTGTGTTTTCTCAAAATTTCTATAGTAAAATTATTTAAGATGGTATATAATTATTATTATATTTGACTGTAACTACGATCCTATATAAGATCATTCAACAACACAATATTGAATATTATATAGGTAACTTTATGGTATTCACTAGAATATTATAGGTTTTGATAAAATATACTTAACCAGCGTTAAATACTTAAATTTGTTGGCATCATAAGTCATAATCTATTGCGTATTAAAGTAATAGTCAAACATAATATTATAACGATAATCACGTCTACAATAAAATATCGCGTTTGTCGCCAAAAATTAAGACCTTGACACTTTCTCGCATTCCGTGGCCATATAATATCTAACCCTATCGCCCCTTATCCCAAACTCAAGCTGATAGTATGTGGCACTGGCATTCCATTAAAATAATATAATATTAGCCGCGACTGGTAAGCCATCGAGTCTTAACGCTTTTCAATCAATCGTTTCAATTATAAATTAATTTGTATAATAACAATAATTGTTGGCGACTTGGTGTTATCGGCAAAACTCCGTCATCTTACATGCAATTTACGGGGAAAAACTAGTAAATAATATAAATATTCTAAAACTGACAATAGTCTTAAACACGGGTTGGTAACGATGATGGTAGGTACTGGAAAATACTATTAGCTAGTAATATGGCATAGAGAACTATATTTTTCCGAAAAAATCCACACGTATTATATTTATATCGTACATTTATACATAATTCATTATAGTTAATTGTTATTTAGTCATAAGTCAATACTGTGGAGTACCAATGTACCATGTTCTGAAATCTGAGTAATAATAAATATAATCATTTTCAAAATGTTTTGAAAATTGCATCGTGCATATTATAATCTACAGAATGATTCACCAAACATAATGAGTGTATTAATTATTTAACAATGATATGGGTGTGTTTTTTTTTTTAGTATGTGTACACGATTTATATAGTGAAAATAATTATTAAAATAATAGAAATTCTTAGGTTTTCTACTTTTATATCTTTGCTAGTGTGAAAGTGAATCTAGTTGACACTTTTTGACGTAAAAATTAAAAGCTCCCAATACTTTTAAAAATCATCGAGGAAAAAAAATTGGAGAAAAACAGTAATTTTATGCAAAACTAGTTTTCGACAAATCGATTTTCTTATTTTGTTGTAATTCAAAAACGAACACCTGTATAGATAGTTGAAATTTTCACTATATTATGTTAATACTAGCATTTTCTATTGGTACATGGTATAATTTTCTGAATATTTTTTAGGTATTTATAGACATTTTACATTATATACTTTTTTAGTTTTATTTCTATAAATATCAATAATTTCGATCGACCGAAAATTTTAAAATGTAATACAAGGTTTTTCTTAAGTTGTAGCTTCTTAAAAATAATATAAAGATACAAAGTCACGATATATTATAATATTATATTTTAAAACGTAAGCTATAGAAATTGAAAGATGTATGAACCTATAGAAGATAATTTAAAATGTTCGTGATTTTGTGTGAATTATTGAAACGCTTATAATTTATAAATAAATATTTTGCAATTGCAGGGAGGATAACCTATCACAAACTGCATTGTTTTTTTAATAATAAACAACATTTTACCATACATAAATTGAAAAAATAAAACTATAGAACTTAAAATATCTAAAAAAACCAACATAATATTATCATGACTAGAAAATGTAAATATATAGGTGAATATTTTATGGAAATTTAAATGCCCAGTGGTTATTCATTTTTGAATTAATATTCCAGTATCTTTATGGTTACAATATGAGGGTTGTAACAGTAACACTGTCTATAAATATTCATTAATAGAATTTATATTATGTAAACATTTCTTTATTCTTATTAAAGTCAAAACGTTTTTTTACTTGTATCAAAATACTTAGGTGGCTTGGCGTATATCTTTTATATTATTGAAAATTGAAACCCATTAGTAATACCTATATACTAATTATTGATATTAAAACTGTCTCCCTTTTTAGTTTTTTGCCACAAAGTTTGATATCATATTGATGTTGATATAGGTACTTCAATTAAAAAATGTGTTGGTGTACACTACTATGCATATTATCAGAAACGGGAAACGGAAACTATATGTTTTATCAGACAAAACTTACTTATTAGTAATAACTAACTTATCAATTAGAAAAATACGTCTGCACGACATGTCCATAATAATAATAATAATAATAATATATTATTTAAAGAATAATGCCTTGGCGAATAATAAACCGACTTGCCCCACCACATTGAGCTACTGGCAAACCGGTGAAAATAAATCTATAGTCGTGGCAAACCAAAATCAGTAGAATCATTTCGGTCTTGAGTATTTAAGAGATAGATCGGTTTCTCCCTGTTCATTGTCGAGAGTGCAGTAAACGGTAATATTCTATAGGGTTTACTCTCAATTTTTTTTTTTTTATAAATTTGTATTCGACTTTTTACAGCATTGTTGTAATAATAGTTACATACTCATCTAACGGACTTATTCAACAAATATAGTATACTAATTACTAATTAGGTAACTGAATATACTAATCCAGCTATTACGGATCACTGAGCATCAATCATCAGTAAGAAACATAATATTTTGTTATTAATTAAATTATTAATTTACCTATCATAATATGTTTTTAAGCTGGAAACACGATAAAATGTTTCTGACAGATTTTTTGTCATGGTTACTTATTAACAAAAACATATTATTTATTATTCATAGACTTTCCTTGTAGAGGAAAAATATCGGAACCGTGCTATGGTTTAACATGTTTTTTTTGTTATGAAGATGCAGTGCACCATTTGTTTTCTCTCTCTGACCCAAGCGCAACATAGTAGATTTACTGCATAAGTATAATAGCATGATTTGATACTTTTAATATTAGAGTAAATAATTCACATACCTAATACCAAACTTTAAGTTAAGAAAATTATTTGTGTCACTAGTCGCTATATTGTCTTTTTTACTATGTTTAAATTTTTATGAAATGTATAAACATTTTTAAACTTTAATATTTCACACGGTCATAACTACATACAAATTAAAATACCATAAAATAGCCTACGTAGCAACACATTTAAGGGGGCTGGAGCGTAGACCATTTTAAGGAGTAAAGACTAGGTATTTTATATTTTATGTTAAATGGGTCTTGTGAGTTGTGAATGCTTTGAAAGTAAATGAACATTAGTGTGTGTAATTCGTAGTACCGATTATGTTGTATAGGGGCATCATAATACGTCTGTCATTTTACCTACGCGCATGCACATGTCACCAGATACTACTTTATAAAATTAGAAACATTTTTTTTTTTCACTGCCAGTGACTTCAATCACTAGGCTCAGTAGGATGTTCCTATTTAAATTTTAAAAGCAGATTTGAATTCTCCTCTAAATTTACTATGCTTTGACTGTCGTACATTTCTCATCAATGTATTTAAATTTGAATTATGAATATGATCTATTTTTACTCTTTTTGTTAGTAAATTTCTAAGTAAAAAAATAAATAAAAATCAGAAAAATGAAATTTTCAAATCATAGATAATTTAGTGACGAATTGAAATCTGCTTTCAAAATGAATATCAGAACATTATATTGGGCGTAATGATTGAAGTCGTGAGCTATGTTTTCGACTGAAAATGAATGACGCTCGAGGCCCTATAATGTTCTCAACTTAAAGTTTGATAATAGTTGATTTCACCCTAATACTAAAAGTAACAACATAATATGGTTGGTTCTGCTGAACGTAAATTAGATACCTATGTTGCTCGTGGGTTGGACAGAGAAAACAATAATAGTGCACTTATATCCTCTTAACATATTATTGTATTAAATTGTTGAGCGTCGGAAATGTTATTACATTTTTTTATGACAATAAAATCGGTCGTATGACAACCCTCAAATCACCCGAATTATATACTGTACCTATCCAATATTGTTTACTATATTTTAACAGGACAAAAATACGACTTAAATAAACCTAATTATTATAAATGTTTCAGCATCATTCAATGCTTGATTAAAAGTACAAATTTACTATACGTATAGGCGAATACTATCATAAACTCAAAAGTCAAACTTAATTTTATACCTATATTAGGAATTTCAGTAATTTTACATCAAGACGTATCGTTACTGTATTAGTTAATTTATATACGTCTTAATTTTAAGAGTTACTGAACTCATGCTTAATTATTAAAACAGTAGGAACCTACAATAATATATAATATATAGTAGATACATTTAATTAACTTATATTTAAATATACTATACATATATGTATATTATATATATTTAGTGAATAGTGGTTTATTCAAAGCCAATATTCATAACTTGAGGTGTAATAACTAATAACTCATAAGTAAAAAAAATATTCTAAATATTATATCTTATGTTACAGATAATGTTGAAACTATTCTTCGTAATCGGTGAGTATACTATTTCCTTAAAATATATCTAATTATTGTTCTTACAGATTTATAACAAAACCTTGGTAGAAATTGTGATTGGTCACTCAATGCGTATACAATGTTTTGTTATAATAGAACACCGTTTTCTTTTTGAGATATTTAATAAATTGGGTTTTTCTTCCTCTGGCATGTCCACAGCTATTTTGACGGCATTGGTGAAATCCGAGGATGAATTCGATGAAATTGGATGGATCTGTCCGTCAATCAATCAATGGGGTAACTGTAGTCACCCACCTAATGTAACACAATTATTAAGAATGATGGAGGTTGACAGCAATACTAACAGATATGCTGACATATACTTTTGCCCGTTAGTATACTAATGAATAATAATAAGATTAATGGTATAATATAATATAATATATTCAAAGATGGGCAAGTTATTGAAATTGTTTAACTTGAGTTAGTGAAGTTATAAGTTAGTTGTTAACAAAAAAATATAACTTAATTCAGTTTAAAAGTATTTAAATAATTTTATTTTAATCATACCACCCGTCGGCTGTCAATTTAATCGATTTTTACAATATTGTTATAACAGTTTTATGTTGGGAGTCAAAACAAATCATTTATTTTTATACCGATCCTTCACCAGTTGTTTATAAAAGTGGATAAATCAATGATTAGGTACATTATGTCAAAACTTATTTATCTTAATTATGCCGATAGTAAATAATAACCATATCATGCTATACCCGTAAATATATTTTTAAATACAAGTTTTGGTCGATCACCACTGCCTCATGTAGCTGGAAGAGATCACACGTAACATCAGTACCAAATGTTTAAATGGATGTACACTATACGTCACTGTCTTAAACCTTACCGAGACCACGGTTGTGACCGGGTAACTTTATTGAACATAACGTAAATATCCAGCGACGGTGGTGAGTGTTTTCGATAAGTTGTAATAGTTTTAGCGCATAAGTGCGTTTACAGAGAATCGAGTGAAAATAATTTTTAAATTATGTTTCAACACGTACGCTACTGCTTGGCAGTGTTGGAGCGATTACCTATTATAGTATGCAACTAATACAGTTTCGGACTTTCGGTACTATGTTCCCTTCTCCTATATTCTCTATTATATTCGATTCTCATCTTGTACATGTGTCTGTACCTACTTAATACTCCTACCTATGTATTCTCATAGTCTCTAATGCTAATAGTCTATTTCTTCGTGTTAATCCGTCAGCTTGTGTTCCGATTTCAACTCCGGCGACCACGATAGCGTGAAACGGCCCGCCATTTTTATCCAACGCTCTATCAAGTTGTTTATGATCATTTTACGATGGAGAAAGACGTCTCTACGCGACGATTTGCCGAACATTGACGACGATCTGATGCTTATATCGCCCACTGACACTCCTTACAAGAACGGTTGGTTAACAACATTAAAAAATAATATGTACCTTGGTACCTATATGAAATACCTACTAAGAAAAAACCAGAAAACATTAATCCGTTACATATTTTAATAACGAATCTATTGCAACTATGTACACTATAAATACAATATTATATCATTATGTTGGTTGTCGTTGCCCTGTGTTTATAATAATGCATGTTAGAAATTATTGTATAATATTATACTTGATGATAATTAATATTGATACTTTCGTTTAGTGTTTATACTTTATATTTTCGATAACTATATTATTGCCTAGTTCTTTGGTCTGTATGTGAAGTCGCATACAACTGCACAGTGCCCCCAACCCTCTCTTCCAAGTATAATGTATTAACTATATTATTATAGTTTTACAGTTTTACTGATCACGGATTTAATATCCTTGAGTATTATAAGTATTATAGCCCATAGGTACCTACCCAATTAGTCTTTAAAGTAAAATACAAACTAAACTAATTCATTAGTACCTACTCATCAATCATCATACTGAAACAGTTCGATCGAATAATTCAATCGTTAGTCCAATACGTATAATGTAGGTACAACCATATAATGTTTCCGTTGTAGGAACCTACGATACGATAAAAAAAAAATATTGCAAATCGTTATAGTAGCTCATCTTATATAATATTACCATGTCAAGACTACTTAATTCAATTTCACTATCGTTGTCAGAATTCACAGAACACATGTCTTGTGTGAAAGGACTGCTAGATCCCAATGGTAATGTAATAATACCGTACGAGGATTTTCACCAGTTGGTGGAGTATGTGGAACAGGACATGTTGAAATACAGTGTGATGAAGGAGGAGGAGCTAAAAAATGATAAGATAGAAAGCATTAGTATCCTGCATAATAAGTTTGAACAAATAAAATGCCGGTGAGTTTAAGTTTAGTGTATATTATAATAATATTGTTTTAATTCGACTTCTGCCCACCATGTAAACCACAACTTGTTGACTTAGCGCAATCGATGTTTTTATTTAAAGTATTCTATTGATTGATCGCAATTTGTATATATATATAGATATATCAAGAAGTATTTGGAGTTACAGTACAAGCAATTGCGTTCAGTATGCGGATCGAAGACAGAAAAGTTTTTCCGCCAACTGTTAGGCAAAATATGGCCCATACCGATGGCAATGGTCAGTATACCTATAATTATTAATAATTATCATTTAAATCAATTAGGTACATCCCAATTCATTGTTTTTAAACCATATAGGTACAGTAGATACCTAAACTATACATATACCTAAATGGCAAATGCCTTAGGTGAAAAAATGGGATTTAGCTCTTCCCACTAAAAAAATTAGCAACACTAATATTTTAAACAGTCTGCTTAACCTTTTTGTTCTATAAAATATGTGTACTCACGATTGCAAAATTATGTAATATGTCATAATATTATATACTGGCTACCATAAATAGGTATTATTATATTATTTTTTTTTATCCTTTAATCTTCACTGCTAGGTACTTGTATTTTGTTAGGTATAGCTCGAGCAATACATACGATGAGTATTAATGCTTTAATGTCCGGTATGAGGAGTACCCGAGTACATATTTTATAATATTTATATAGAATACGGGTTTTTAGACTAATCGTCGGGTGAGCAGCAGTCGACCAAATGGTTGTTGTAGATAGATATGTGAGATGTTACTTTGCATCTACTGAGGAAAAATACCAACCTTTTTTTTTTTCGAGGAAAATTTGTTTTACTAGTTGTGCAAATTATCATAAAGAGTATAATAAATTAATATAATAATCTGATAGTCTTATGCTATAATTATATAAATACCAACCATTTCGCAATATATTATTATAGTTAGTAGGTATATAATACCAGTGTTAAGTCATAACTATATGGTTAGGATGTTTATGACCTTAGAAACTAATAAAAGTGTCATGTTATTATACCAAACATAATATATCTAAGTATGCTCTTATAAACCCTTAAACAATTAAATATCACCTACTAAACTGCGTTATATAAATTGCATTATTCATTCAACATTTGTTTTAAATTGTTAATAGAATATTATATTATTATAATATATTTTATTACATTTTCTTAGAAATATAAAATTGAAGGAAACTGAAATAAAATTACTTACAATATACAAAGATAACTACAATATAAAAATATACGTTACAAAACAAAAAATGCGATTAAAGCTAAGAGTGCCTAAAAATATGCAAAATTAAATTTAACATAAGTAATCAACTGCTTAAGTGTCGTACGAAACGGATTTTTAATTAATTGCTCTGTATCACCAGTGCACGACTTAAAGAAAAATATGTAAAATCCATAAACATCCTAACCCTAATAATAACTATACTCTAAACTAACTTTTATTTGATTTCAGAAAAATTGTGACATCGATTTATTCAACTAAAACTCATGATGCGTTATTCAGTCAGAATCAAATATATCGGCTCATCAACAGTGGCTGCAAGCCACTGATTTTTAAATTTATATAATTGCGTTATCGTTTATTAATTTACATTTACGGATTATAATTTAATTCGAATTTTATTGTAGCTATTTTTTTTTCTAATTTGTTTTTGTTGCACTTAATAAAATAATATAATACTCTTGAGAATATACTGACTTAGATTCATTAAGATAATGTTACAGAGGTGACCAGTGGACTATAATACTATAAGCATATTAAAATCCTTTTTTAACATTTATTAGAAGATATACTATCTGTAATATTATTTACAATGCACATATGAGCAGAATTTACAATGATTGTGACAGCGTGAGGGGAGTAGCTACCCAGCAGTAACACTCGACTTATATCAAAATTTGAAACCACTTTTTCATCTCCTATCCCTCCCCTTCTAGTTTATTTTGTCTCCTGTCTGGTGGACTTTTTTCTCCTTATACTCTTGGGGTTTTTTTTACAAGGGTTACTTGGTGCCACACTTTTCATTCACTAATTTCGTTTTTCCTTATTTTTCTTCTAAATTGTTTAGCGAACGTAATAATATTATATACTATTGCGATGAATTAAAATTATACTATGAACAAAATAATAATTGAACTCTGCAGTAGTGTACCTATTTTGCCTATATAATACGCCGGGCAACATATTATGTTTTGGCGAAGTATGTAAAACAATTTATTTATATACTCGTCATCTGTAAATTAATACTGTATTAACAACGATGTGTTGCGTGTTGGTCGGCTAGATCATTTCCTTATATTTTGCAATGTCCTGGTGTTTCCCCATTTTTTAGGAGCTCACATTTACTTTTTAATCCAAATTTATTTCCACTGAAAATCTGATGCTCGTGTCACGTAGAAGCATATTTTCTTCCTGAGCGCTTAATTCATAAAATACTCAAACACAAACAACGACACCGCATACAGGTCGTAGAATAAATATAATAAAAATTAACATTTTTTTAGTTATACCTATATACCTAATATCTGTAATCAGCTGTATACACAAACGACGACGCCACACCCAGGTCATAGAATATAATAATTTATTTTTACAGTCATATTATACACTTACCTATATACTATTATATAAATAATGCAATACATATACTACACGAATGCGTTATTATGTCCCGAACAATTCAAAAATTTTTGTTGTTGGTATTAATATTTTACGTATAGTTACATTGCATTAATTCCAACGCTACCCCTCCACCGGGTTCCACCAAAAAAGCTCAAAGTCCGGATAAAAGTTCTAAGGAGTGACTTGGTCAAATTGAATAATAAAATATATAAACATAAGTACATAACGATGGTATCTGCTTGTTAAGTAATCGAGAATTAAAGCGATGACATTGTTTATTTAACATTAAATTATTTTCATAAAGCCGGAAAGTAGCTCAGCTGCAAATCAGGGTTTTCAGTGTACTTCCTCAATGAGTAAGCTGTAATGGATGCGTTGAATTAAATAAGAAATTGTTCTACCTACACGTGAAATTATTTTGAAAGGAGATAGTTTCAACCTCTATTTCTAAGTATGTGTTACAATAAGTCATTGTCATTTAATTGCCAAAGACATGGTATAATATATTATTATACAATAATTATAATATATTATTGATTGTATTCACTTACAACTCAGAATTGACGACTGGCGAAACGTATATAGTAATCGCTTGTTAATAGAGTAATACGTAGGTACATGTCTGTATCCATGTATGAGTTCATTTTACAATAAGTTCACAATAAGCCGAGTTTTAGACTCAGTGGCGGCGTGAACTTATTTTTTCAATGACGCAGTAAAAGATTTTAACACCCACCCACCCACGTTTTATATCAACACCAAAATATATATAAAAAAAAACATAAGATACTAAAAATAGATGCAGTAATATTTAAATTGTTTTCAATATACATATAGGTATATAATACGTGTATAAATATATAAATTATAATACATATATTATAATTATTCATACAGATATTTTATAATATTTTTATATTTATTTGAATAATAATGACTTTTGTAAAAGTTCACTTGATTGAGCATATGTATCAATCACTTCATTCATGTCGACATGGATATCCTTTTCGCAGCTTAATAGAATTAAACTTTCAAGTCTAAATTAGACTAGTACATATTATATAACTTATAATTAGTAGGAGGTACCTATGGTAATTTAATAACCTACCGAAAAAATGTAAATTCCCCAAGTTTGTTTTTATATTATTTTGTGGCTTAAATTTACTTTTTATAGTAGGTATTAAAATAAATATTTATTGCCACGGGCAATCTTTTAACCCTGTGACGTAGAACCATTTATACGTTTACTCCCGTCTCCCAACAGCACAATGTATAAAATACGCGATCCCGAACAATCCAAAATCCATCTTCAGGTCTTCGTTTCACCACTCCAATTTTAATACGTACCTTTTTTACCTATAGTATAGTAACCTACTAATATAGTATAGGTATACTATACACCTTATAGGTTTGAGCGGAGTGTTTAAAACAATTTATATTTTACATACATTATACACCTTGTCACCTCATATTTATTAGTATTTACACCTATTTCAGCGTAGTTTATACTTTATACTATAGGTTTTAGGTACCCGACAAATATAGGTATTAAATATTTTATAATTATATTTATTGTTAATCTTTATATTGTATACATATACATTACACCTCATATGTATTAGTAAATATAGACACTTATTTTAGAGTATAGTTTATACCCTAAATGTAGATTGTAGGTATTCAATATTTTACAATTACCTATATATTTAACTAAAATTATTATTTTTGATAATAATAGCCAATATACGTGTATTATAATAATACACTACAATATAAATTGTTAGCCATCAAAACTCTCAGTTTAATAACGTACTGATTTCTGGACGTTTTGAAAACGGATTATGGTTAAAAAAAATTTTAACCGCTGTAATTGCAGTTGATGCTTGCTAGATAAACCCGTGACACATAAAATATTAGTTAATCATATATTTTTTTTTTACGTTTTATCAAAAAACAATATTACCTATACATTATATTTAACAATGAATCGTTACATATTTTTTATAAAATTAAACATTCTTACTTCAATTGTTCATAGTTTATACAATCATACATAATATGTGAATATGTATATATTGGTAACAGAATTAACTACTTACGTGGAATCTTGTTTTAAATTTTCACCTAGAATAAAGTTACCATTTTATAATTTTTACAAATACTTAAATTAAATTTGATATTTTGTCAAACCATTTATCATAATTTTTAAATACAAATAGAGTCGTATTCGTCAAATTGGATGATGTTGATTGACATGGGTTTGGAACCCAGTCAACTAACCTTGCCGTGACTTTAAATTCTTATAAAAAAAATTGTGGCCATGTATTTTTTAATATTTTTCAACCTACTTTTTAACAGTATATCAGGAGTCTGTGAATTAATTTTTACACTTTTTGGCACAACAGATAAAACTTTATTGATATTCATAGAAAAAAAATTAATAAAATTGAAGTATGAAATTGTCAGTAAACAAGTCAAAATATTTTGAAAATGTTATCAAGTATAAGAATTGATAAAATAACATTCAGTGAACTTTTCATATATCTACAGTTATTCGTTTTTGAATCACCACAACAAAATAAGAAATCGAGTGAATATCCTAATGTTTGTAAAAATTTGAATTTCAAACGCTCATAAAAATTTTATTTGACTTTCTTATGGACATTTTTTTTTTTTAATAAAGGTAGATAATCTTATAAGGAATCTTGTATTACATATTAAAATCTTAGATTTTAAATGAAAAATTTTTATGAATTCTTAATCCAAAATAATTTGCTAATTTTTGAGATTTTTCCATATTTTTTCAATTTTTGAACTTTAAATGCTTATAAAAAAAAAACTGTGACTAAGGATTTAAATTTTTTTTTACTAACCCACGGCCCACCGGGGGGGATTTATCCCCCATATTCCCCCCTGTATATCCGCCACTGAACTAAATTTTTCCTCACCGTACTAAAATCCGATGAATAAGAAAAAACCAAATTTAACCCTTTTTAAATTAAGTAGCCTATCTTCTTCCCAGAGATCTGCAAACAAACATTAATTTATATAATATAATGTAGCTGATCCTGCGCACTTCATGGCCCGTAGACAATGACAAAAAAATTGTGACTGTTCAACTCTTTGTTGGTGAACTCTCTGCAGTAAGTGCATCTCAGCCACCCAGTGGCGTATTTGAGGGGGGAATGCCCCCCTTGGAATTATTAATTGGTGATCACGGTTATATAATACATATAGGTAATAAAATGATATAGTACCTATATTTTGTACAAGTGATATTTATTATTTATTTGGTATTTCAAATTTTTATCAACGTTACCAAAATGTATAGATAATGACATCAGCCAATTCTTGTCTAAATTCCCATATCGCGGTTGTAGTAATACACTGAAATCCCACTACCACAGAATATCATCAACGTCTGTCATATTATCAATATTATTGTGGAGGTAGCCGCATTATTATTTTGCTTTTACCTCGGCTTTTAAGCTTTTGCATGATGCTTTGTTTTAGATTACAAACTCGGTTAAGAGCAAAGATGGGCGAGGAGCGACTAATTGGTTTGGCATTATTAAATATTCATGGGGATATTGAAGTGGACATTGAATCAATCATAGATCAATTTTCATCGTTAAAAAATAGATCTATTTTACTATGAAAATTGTTGTAAATATTTTTTTTTTCAGTCTGTTTGTACAGTTTATAAATTTTTTTAAAATTTTTTTTTACTATAACAAGTCAAAGACTCGACTGTACTGCCTTTAAGGCTTTAAGTACATGGATATCATACATTTTTTTTTATAACAGCAAATAAATGGTAAGCAATTAGATAACAATACGTTTACGTCGCCCATAAACGGTTAAAAATAATAAATGGAAAAAGTTATATTCCTCACAATTTTGTAGTGTATTACAATTTTTAAATAGCCCCCCCCCCTTGATTGAGCTCCAGCTACGCTACTGCAGCCACCCTGGTAGGCAATGTGCGAAAATTAGATTTGATGCATGCTTGTACCTGATCTGCCCGATTAACCAATAGCAACCAATAATAAATAAATACTATTTCTATTAATTATCTCTCCTATAACCAATAGCAACCATATTTTAAAAACCAAGATAACATTTATGATAAAGGTAAACAACTAATTGGGTCGTTCATTAAAACGTTAACATACTAATTGGGTCAATTGTACAAAACGATAACATTATTTATTGAACTTACAAGATGATAACAATTGAGTTTCGGTATGCGCTCTACGAGTACTGTTTCTGTATGCCTCTACGAAATTGAGTCGTATGACTAACGGTACTAAGGTCGTTTAACTCGTTTATTTTAATTTATATTGTTAAATTTTTTTTATATTTTATTGATACTCTTTGCAGACATATGGTCGTAATATTTTATATTTATGTGATTCTTACGACAATGTTGAGTCGGTTATTTATATTTTATTAAGAGGACGTCGCACCCGCATGTGTTGTCTCCGTCTTACACACATACGACATACCAAATGTTCGTTGGGTAGTTTCAATAGGGTATTGTCAGTTTTTATATTAGAGTGACCTATTATCAAACTTTTAGGTAAGAACAGTATCTGTGTTCTTTCGTTGGTTTTTTTCCGATATTTAAATTTTTAAGTGAGTTATGAACATTTTAAAATTTGAACACTTTACATACCCATAACTCACTTAAAAATTTAAATATCGTATTAACTCAATTAACAGTTGAAAGAAATACCCAACATATTATATAAAAACGAGGCAGATAACGCATATCCAGTAATTGCAGTCCAATATCCGCGTACCGAACGTAGACCGAGTGTAGAACGCCAAACCGGTAGAGCGCATACCGAATTAGCACCCAATATTGTTAAAAGCAATAAAATTAACCCATATATGTATCAAAATATATAGCCAATATTCACTCAATAGCAGTATTCCAGATGTTAAACGTTATACAATGCCAGTATAACTTGAAATTCTAATCCAGTTGTACACTTGCACCTACTTTCTGTCTGAAATAGAAAAATTTAAGTTAATGTTTAGTGAAAAAGGAAAACGCGTGTACGTTACGCCCGACGGATTTAAATTTTCATTTCACAAGACTCTATCAAACGATGTTGAACGATGGAGCTGCGAACAAAGATCTTGTAAGTGTTTTTTTAAATGTAAAAATAATGTATTGATCAACGAGTCATCATCACACAATCACGCATGTAATGAAGAAAGTATACTACTTAGACAAGCGATTAGTAATAGTGCCAAAAGAAAAGGCTTAAAAGATATTTGTGAAAGGCCTTCTAAAATATTGCATCGTGAATTAAAAAATGATGTTAATTTAACGCATAACGATTGTATTCCAATTCAAAAAAATATTTATAATGCTAGAAAATCTCTCAAAAATTCCGAAAACTATTGACGATATTCATAGTGTACTAAATGATTTAAAACTAACAACAAATCGAGACGAAAATTTTTTATTAGTTAATGATAAAGTTAGTAACATTTTAATTTTCTCCACAGAAGAAAACTTAAAATTGTTATGCTTAAAAAATATTATTTATGTAGATGGAACATTCAAAAGTGTCCCGAAAATGTTCACTCAAATGTTTACAATGCACATAATGCATAACAACCTTTACGTTCCTTTAATTGTTTGCCTACTCAAATATAAATGCACTCAAACATATACACAAGCTTTTCAGATATTAGTCGACGAATATATTAAGATTAATTTAATTTTTAAACCAGAATTTATATATGCAGATTTCGAGAAAGCAATTAATTTAGGCGCTCTTTCAACATGACCAGAAATTATTATTAAAGGTTGTCGGTTTCATATTGCACAAAGCTGGTGGATAAAAATACAAACTTTAGGACTTAGTAATGAATATAAGCGAGATTCTGAACTAGGTAAATACTTGAAATATTTTTTTGGATTACCATTCTTAAGGCCTGAGGAAGTTGCGAATTGTTTTGTAGAAGATCTAATGTCTATTCAATCAAATGATCAACGAATACAAGAATTTACGGATTATATATTTAATAATTATATTGACTCAGAAGGAATTTTCCCCCCTAATATTTGGTCAGACTTCAAACTATCAACAATGAGAACGACAAATGCCCGTGAGTCTTTCCACGCTCATTTCAATTCAAAGTTCTTTTCAGCAAAGCCTAACTTATATCAATTTATCGAAGTCTTGAAAACTGTACAAATCGATAATTACACAAAAATCAGAAGTGGGCAGAACAAAAGAAAAATTATATTATTAAAAGAAAATTGAATCGAAGAAAAAATGACGGAAAGAATGTTGGGTAAAATAAATCGATTTGATTCATAAAAGCCCTTTCGTTTAAATTTTTACCAACCATATGAATATTATAATATTTTTTAATACTATATACATACAAATATTAACATTTTATACCATAAACATATAAATATTAACATTTTAACATTTTTTGCATCATTGTAAAAAAATATTTTTAATCATACCTGTGTTCTAATTTATAGATCACTCACACTCCTAAGTCTGTAAAAATGAGAAGGGAAATGTTTTTTTGCATGCACCCTACTAGTGTAGCAACCGAAAAAACCCGGACCCAACTAGTGTGGTACCTGAAAAACACTGGGACCTAACTAGGTTAAATAAGGGTCTTTCGGACCCAACTGGTAAACGCCGATATTTATTATATTATTTTTATACGTATATTTGCAGTATATTTATTTTATTTAAGTTTTCGATGACTGATTTCATTTCCACAGAAAGGTTTTTAGAAGATGGTTCTAAATTCTAACACAATATAAAAGTCAAGAATAATAAATCTATAACATATATATTTTATAATACCTATACATGAATATAATAGTAAAGAACTAGAAATAATAATTTTCTGCGCTTTTTCATTAGTGCAAATGTAGTTACTTATTACGTTATCAAAATCAATGGTTTGAGCTATGTTGCTTTCTATGCTCAATATGGCCAAATTTGATAGCCGGTCTTCAGTCATAGTTGAGAGAAGGCATGTTTTGAAAAGTTTTAGACGGCTAAAACTTCTTTCTGCAGTTGCACTTGCTGACTCGAAGTGTATAAAAAATTTTATACAAAGAAGGTATATAAATTTGGACACGAAGAAACCATGTCTCGTGATATCATGAACTTCAATACCTACTTAATTTAATTTATATTTCCAGTTACTCCAGTTTCAATAGTTTTGTCATACACTTGTTTTTAAACTAGATATTCCACTTCTTTATCAACTTCATAAAATCTTATATAATACCTATATCTAACATTCTAACATATTTTTAAACTTTTGTTTTTCAATTTAGGTACATTATAAGTTGATAAGTTTAAGCACGATTTCGTACGCTCTATTTTACTTCAATACTTTGATACGTCTTAGTCTTCATGGCTGTATAATATAGTATATACCACTACATCATGATAGCAGATTTTCGATATTTTGATAGGGGCCGGGGACATATAAATTGTATAATTTTAATTTTAATTAATAATACATACATATTTTCATTTTTAAATAATAATGATTAGAATAAATAATAATCAATATTAATAATTAGTATTATATTCTTATTAACTGAATTTTTCATTTATATGATACTCAGTAGTTACATAACAATCGACCGGGTGGCACGTGCCCCTCCTCTAAATCCACCACTGTACATATTTTTTTCAAATAAAAAAATGTTTATATAGTTTGCCATTTCGAGGGGCCACATTTAAATGGGAAAAAAAACTGTGGGTCAGCTGACCTCCCAAACTCTCACCTGGGTCCACCCCTGGATGACAGTGTTCGGTACCTGACTATAGTAGGTACTGAATTTCAATGCTTGGTCGCTATGACATTTAATACTTACTCATGATGTTCAAAACTTAAAAATGTTCATGCCTGCGGTAGATTGCAGGGTCTTCGGAGTGAGTACGTAATTACGAATGTTTTATTAACACGTTGATATTACGATGTGCATGTGTCTAAAAATTAGTCTGGGGAATACTGTTTTTACTAAACTATATAGCTACAGGTCTAAAATTATATTCATTATTCAATCATGACCAATAGCAACCTTACAATAAACACAAATATATTATTATTTAGTTTCTGTTCTTACTGGACAGATGGCACCTACATCCAAATATATTACTTTTCCAGTGGGTTTTCTTAAAATGATCTTACTTAAGAGTTAAGAACCTTCTCCTGACACGACAAAAAAAGAATTGTCCAAATCGGTGCAACCGTTCAGGTGTGATGGAGCGTCAAAGGCAAATTTATATTTAATATATATAGAGATAGACATAGTAATAGATAGATTGTCGATGAAATACACACACAAAAAAAGGCCTGGCTGCAAGTAGCTGGAAACCCTCGGGCAACCGTATTTCCCGTTATCGGCCGACTGATATTGTTATTATTATTTTACACGTCATATTTTTACCGATTTCAACCCTTTAAAATCAAAATTTTGAAAATCGGGTGACGTGGTGGTATTCGGAACAACTCTGTGAAAAAAAATTGGGAAGAAGTTTAACAGCGTGGTCACAAAATGGGAACATAAAATAGATCTGTTTTTTTTATTATACATTATATAAGGATAAACGATGCTACACGGGGGCTAAGCAATGCGACGGCAGTATGGCCTTCGTGTAGTGGTCATTTCCAGGAAAAAAAAAATGTGGCATCCTGCTAGGGACCAGTTCTAATGGGTTCGTGGAATAAATCGTCCGTCACCAGTCCCCCCCCCGCAATGGGTGTGACACGGTCGAGGCGATTATTGTATACCACTCGAGTCGACCTGTTCTTTTTGTCCCGCATTCCATCCACCCCTAACCACTGCTGACGCGTATCCAACGTCCTTGTCCGAAATTCAACACTGTAACCGAACGGCATTTCGTCACTACGCGCACGTGCTCCCGTTGGATTAGATAGTATAGTTGCTGCATCATCGTGTCGTTCGCCAAAATCGGTAATTTTTTTTTAATCGCCCCGTCGGTGTTCACAATCGTTTCACACACACGTTCGTCGTACAACGGTGAATCGTATCGGCTCTTGTTCGTAACGATTGTGGTGTCCTATATTATCGTCATCGGTGTTATAGACTCGTAGCCGTCCCGATTTCGAAAATATGTCCGAGGCTACCGATAACAATTCGGCAGACGCGAACGACTGTAGCAGCGGACCCTCGTCGATTTCGTCAGATTTAGACGTCAGAGATTTGTACTTCCAGCACTCGACCAACCCCTGGGCGGATGAGGGGATTTTCGTTCAGCCGAACCCTGACAATAACTATAGACCCTCGTAAGTGACATTCCTAATTTATAAACGTTACCTACATCTCTCCGTCCGTGCCGCGAGTTTTAAGGTATGAGGGTGTATGAGGTATGACGGGTATAAGGGTAGGTAACCGGGTGGTATCTCGAATAAACTCTTAGGCGGCAAATGTCCTTTTTGGCGGTGGTAAACTCTCCCGATTCTTAAAACTATGTTTACCTGTAAATGTGTAAAATCTCGGGGGTCAACATTATGTATAGGTACACCCGATGGAAATAATGTGTCAGCTTTCCTGAGCTATTTAAAATCGTGTGAACTAAATTACTAATTTCATTTTCCGCGTTACTGCACTACGCGAGTTTTTTTCACAAAGTGCACCGTGCAGTAATAGTTGCACGAGCTACTAGAGATAATAAAAATACGTATAGGACACTTAGATCATATACAATGGATAGGGCCATGGCCTCAGAGATTGCATATAACATCGACGATGTACATCTTAGTCCCTCCACTCACGGGTTACGTAGCCTCTACTGCGCCTGCCACAACTCTTATAATTAGTCGCAACTAGGTGCATGTGCAGGACACCTAGAGCAGGTACAGTATATGCACTGACGTGTATTTTTTTGAACTGATTTCCTAGACTCGTCAGACACTTGGGCGCAACTTAAGGTAAAATGTACGGGAGTTCTAAAACCTAAAAGTATCCTATGATAACCCCCCCCAAATTATTTATGATAAGCAAAATTATTCCTCACTAAAAATATAATGTTTTTATTTAACCATTAAATAATCTAACATAAGATATCGATTCAACATCAAACAAAAATATGTCAATGATGTATATAATGAAGTAGGTATGCACAATCGTTATAACTACCTACTGTAAATGTGGGAAGTCAGCGTAATCATGATGTGCAAGTGTATAAAGTATATAACATAATAACAATTTTATTTTTTATGATTTGTCTGTATATGCTGAGTAATTATAGGGCATAATATTATACTTTAAACATATGTTTAATAATATATTATCTAAACATATTTTCAATGATAGGGAGGAAGATTTTTTTCAATGCATACATACGCTATTATACTAAATTATATCTTTTTACCAGTGCCTGATGCAAATAAATCCAATAGGCATAGTCCAAGTTCCATAAGTATTATTGTACATATTAACAAACGTCTAGTTACCACTAAGTCACTTTTATAGTTTATGTAGTTAAACAGTACCACTCATCTAAAATATATTAATACCAACTAAGTCACGTACTTTATTCTACCAAGTTTTTTTTTTTTACTGGATTCATATATTTTCAGATATACTTGTAACATCAATACTTGGTGCTGCGCTCAATGGTAAGTATTAACCATATCGGTAAACAAGCTAAACCCAATGTATTATAGGCTAAGTATAGGACAGCGAGTCAGACCTAACGTCCAGACATCAAGTCAGATGCAGCTTCAGTACGTTGTGTCTTGAAGCACCTAGGAACGAATACTTATTTAGAGTATATAGGCGAAGATACAAGCATTCTATTATCAGGTAGACAATGGATTGCGAACCCCGCGAGGTGCGTACGTGGATGTATAATTTCTAACTAAAGTTTCTAAGTTATACCAAGCTTAGAGTTGGTTACAGTGGCGTATTCACACATATTTTCAACGGCAGGGAATATATACAAAAATTATGTGTTTTTAAATTGTATTAATATTGTTACTGCGTGGATCCGAAATCGTCGCTTCTACTTAGCCAAAGACGTCAAACAGGGCGAGAAAAAGCTCGACGGCGGTATGCCACTCGCCCACGATATCCGTGGTCACCCTTGACCCGAAGGGTTCGCGGGAGTCCCCCTGGGATCTAGGCGGGCCCCCGGCTGCTTAGGTCGTGCGGAGAGTCGGACGACGACGATGACACTATGACACTACGACACGACGACGATGGCTAGCGGTAACGACGACACGGGCAACAATGTCGCCCCGATGGTACGTACCAACTACGGTTATGGTAACCCGTTACGATGGCGGCGTAGACTTTGGCAATGGTCGCGTTATGAACTAGCTAGGAACACGGACGTCAGAGGCGACGGGCCCGAGAAAACTTAAACTTTTCAGAGACCTGATGTCGTGACTCCAACCTGCAGACACGGCCGACGGTGCGCCAGGGCGAAGACCTTAGAGAGTATAATTTTGACCTCGGCGTTGATTCCACAGCACCAATTCTCTTCGTTCCCTGCATGCAGTGTCGGTCTCTGCCGTATGTCGACAGAGTCGTCACCTGTACATTACTTTATACTATATAATATTATATCTATACAGATTACAGGTACTATCTAAAATCAATGGTACTACTGATTTATATTTATGGGACTAGGTTTGTTCAGGTTGTAATCCTTTTTAAAACGAAGACTAAGTTTACTTAAAACACATGTACCGATGTATGTGACTCTACGGTTTATATATCTCGCTTTAAGCTTGCGCCCCCTGCCAGATCTATTGTTTAGAGGTTTTTTTTTTACCCCTGTTTGACCTAAGGACATTTTTACAGTTGCGAGTTGGAGCTTATGCAAAGCAACTCTCTGGTGGACGAGTTCGTCATGAGGAAAATGGAAGACAGGCCACCGCCTTACGAAGAGATTGAAAACGACCGTATTGCTAGTCCTGAAATTCCTGATGGGTACGATGAGGCACCTGTCGCTCATGGCTTTGCTGAGGTATGTACTATCAGTTATCGCATTATATATAACATTATAGAATATATAGTGCTCTCAAATACATAATAACTAAGTTCTAATAAATTCATATTAAATAGACTTAACCTCCTAGTAAACAAAAACATAAACTTTCCCAGATTTGCTATAATATTGGTAAACAATTGTAGTGAGTCACTGCGTATTTTTCACCCTGATCAAGCCCTACCTCGTCTAAAAAATTGTTTCTTTACGTAAAATTTATTTGCTAACTATTAATATTGGTACTTTTATTTTCATATCAGCCACCTCCCATGTACGACGCTATTCATTATGCTCAGTCTGACCAGCTCCTGCAGAGAACCCTGACCACGTCCATGGGGAGACGCTACGAAGTGGTCCGGCCAAACTATTCAACAGTCACCGAAGTGGTCGGGTCAAACTATTCAACCGTCACCACCGAAGTTACCGCCACAACGACGACTTCCAAAGTGGTTATCCGTCGGGCCAACCAGGAAAGTATCACGCGAGCACGGATGATTTACTCAAACTGTGAATGGCCGCGGAAAAACCATCCGACTTTGACGACCGTTTACCAACGTCCGAAGATGACGACTGCAGTAACCGGGATCGGCCCCATCAATGAAGAAATAGCCCAAAGAGATGACATGCACGATTTGATTTCGATGATACGATGGTTGCAGTGGTGCAACGGCCCGACGACCGACGACCGACGACGAAATCTAATGACAACCGAATCGATATAAGAGTATAGATCACCTCAATTTCTAATTTCTGCATAGCTCGTAGCCTATTCCTACGATGTGCAGATATCCGCGAGGCCATCCGCTAAAACAACGATTAGCGCAAATTAAATTAAAGTTTTTATTAAAATTATTAAATAATATGATTGATTGTCCAGAATTACTGTAAAATATAAATTTTGAAATAAATCCAATAAGTTACCGATCCTTAAATTTATTCTACGCAAAACATTCAACTAAAAATTATATGCAAAATTATCCATCCAATATTTTAATGTCCACAGGTAACTCAATAAAAAATATTAATTTTTTTTTGTAATTCTTTAAATATGTTCATGGCAAATGTTTTAAGAAATACATAAAAAATTAGATACCTACTATAATAGTTCAATAGAAGCATATTAATAAATATCTCATTATTATTTAATTTTGTTTTTTATTTTATAAATTTAAATATTATAATGTATGATATTTATACCTATTTCTTCTTTTATTATTATTGTTATTATTCTTATTATTTATATTATTATTATTGTTATATATGAATTACTGATAATGTATGTATATAATATAATATTATATACATATTATTATATAAAAAAAAAAACTGTAATTGGAAATTATTTCCGTAATAAAGAAATATTATATTATTATTATTATTATAACACTGCATAAATCACCTAAAAAATTCGATGATTATTTAACTAGGAAAAAAGCTTATAAATTAAAATTTATAAATACATATATTATTCATTAGGTATTTATTGATATGTACCTAGACCTACATATAAATATTTATTAACAGGTACCTAAAATAATATAATAAACAATATTTTTTTTCGTACGGGCCTCTTTTAAAACTTTGGCCCTTGGGCCTCAAAATGTCTTAATCCGGGCTTAGGTTGCTTTGCAAACTAATTCGACAGAGGTGGATAATGGACCTGTGACGGGATGTAAATATATTATAAATTATAACACTTGGTATAAATCGAAAATGGTTCAAACTACACTCTAATCTTTCCTGATATCAGTAAGAAAAATTTGAAGTTTTCACAAAAACACTTTAATTTCATTTGGAGTACATATATACAGAGTGTTTCTGATATGGATGAGGTCACTAGTATATGCGTAGGTACTCACTGTGATGGCCCAATGAAGATTAATTTGAAATTATTTTTCTGTATTCAAAATCTGGGTTTATTCAAATTATTTTTAGAACACTGTCTTAAATACAAAAATAAACACTAGTTGTAATTTTTACGAAATTCTCATAAAAACCCATCTGTTTTAAAATGCAGTGTAGTTAGTAAACAAAATATATTTTAAAACATTATATGGATTTTATGCGATTCTATCAAAGATTATAATATTATCGATACAAAATAATGATGTTACTATGATATTGAAATTCGCCTAATATATCCTAATAATATAATAATACACAATCATATTCTTGATTATCATAACTCATAACTCATAGATAAGGTAAACCAGAGCTTCTCGACCTTTTTTTTACAACACCAGCTAATTTTGATTCATAAAAAATGGTGACACACTTAAAACAATTAATGTAATTTTAAAAATTAACAATGATAAACCTATACCTATGTAAATTGAGAACGACTCTTCACAATAAATTGTTTTTTATCTATTTTTTATTTTTTACCATCACTTCATAAAGCCAGAATAATGTCATATATTTATAGATATAAGTTTGAACATGTATAATATAAATGAACAATTTTTTGGCGACACACATTACGGTAATAACTAATAAGCGACACAAAGGTTGGAAATTTGGAAAAAATTGCTCTGAAATAAAATCCCCTGAAAAACCTGGCCTATCATGTGCAAAAGAGCCCCTTACCAATAAACTCTAAATATTTAATGGTTATGCTCTAACTACCTAGGTATTGTTATTTTTTTTTTATATTTTAACATTTAACAAAATTTTAAGCAACGTTCCACATAAGTAGGTAGTTATATTTTTGTAACCAAAAAATCTATTACAATGACCTATACTTGTTAAGTTCACTAATTTGTAACCTACTGTACAGCTGAGTGTCTCCCACTTAAAAACTTTTTTTTAATTTCATTTTTAAGTCTAGATTAATTTTGTAAAATTTTAATATTATTTAATAACAATAGGTAAGTAATAAGTATACTTAACATTGTTTATCATTAGGTAATCATAATATAATATATTTATCTTACTGTATATAATATTGTCAAAACTTTTAAAAAGCATATGAAATAGAAAAATAATAAGTACTAATATTTAAATAAATAAGTAATAACTAATAAGTATTGGAACTTTTCTACTCTACGGGACACTCTTTTTTTTGCAATTTTTTTTTCTTCAAAATACGTGGTTTTTATGCTGAATTCAAAACTGTTTGAAAAAATTCCCGGAAACTTACCGTTCAAAAGTTATGGAAGTTCAAAGTTGCAGTGGTTACTCGTGTATCGGCACTCGTCGCTGCGCTCCTCGGCTCCATTTCGCAAATCGAAAATATCCTCCGACTTGCTATGCAACATCACCAAGTAGGTTACAGGGTACGTTTTGCGTCACTCATCGAAAAAAAAAAATATCAATATTCGAAATAGTCGTATATAGGTTAAACTAGTGTGATGCGCGAATGCGTAAAAATCGCGAAATAGTGAACTTCATTAGGCCATAACTTCAAAACTAAGTCCGTGCGCCAAATTCTGATTCCCCCAACGTTTTTACCGTGCTAAACTACATAAGTTTCAAAAAAAAAAGGTGTCCCTTAAAGTAGAATATACCTAAGTACCTATTACCTAATTCTTACAAAATAATATAGGAATAAAATTACTAATTAGTTCAAGTATGATTTAAATAAATAAGTATTAATGCTCATAAAATAAAAATAATCACATGATTTGCTATGGATATAAAGATATAACGAGGGTGATACGAGTTTTGGGGCATACTATTTAGGCATGGTTTATAATACTATGTAAATAAAAATTCTTATCAAATTTATCTAATTAATAATAATTTTATTTCGGGGCTTTATTTTTCGAATAATCCAGTAAAGTACCTACAACTGACGTAGACTATTCGCATGCCGTTATAATAGTTCTTACTCACAAATTGATTACATTTTCCACTCTGTATATAGGTACTTATCTTTTATTATTGCTCTGGTCGAAGCTCGCATTCTGACGAAAAATGATTCCCGAATACAATACATGTTATAACAATTTTCCAGATAAATTTTTCAAAAAAAATATTTTTTTTCGACATGTGGATAAATAAAATACAATTGTTTTATTATACCTATAGTAGGTATATTGTGTAGAGTATAGTCTATACTCTGTAGACTATTCAACTATCGACTTTCATGTTCCACCCAACGAATAATATTTACAATTATTGTAGCTTACACAGTATATAGGTACCTACTAGTATTGTTGGCTGGTAATTATATGATACTGTTATTTTATGAATTATGATATTTGTTTCACAACTTGTATTGTATGTGTACTCAAGTGATGTAGGCACCGTACAAGTACAGTATTTGCAGTATATAGTATAATATCTTTGGAACCTATTATAATAGTTATAACTAAATAAAATATAACACTCGGTTAGAGTTTATACTACTACAGGTAGCTGCTCAATATTCCACTTAAACAAGTCTTCGGTACAATAATATATATTTAAACTATTTTATTAGTAGTTAATTCGTAACAATTGATTATATACTAGACAATATGAAAAAAAAAACAGTGATTTTATTAATTTAACAAATGAAATAAACAATGTGACAAAACAATAAGATAAAAAAACAAAACATAAGAATTAATAAAAAAAGTAGTTCAGGGGCCTTCGGGAAAAATATATAGGGCAGGACTGGACAAAATAACGAAGGGGAGGGTAAGGGATACAAGATGGCGAAGTAGGTGCACATTTGTATAATGTGGTAATTGGTAAATTGGTAACTGGTAGGTAAGTATTATTGTAGGACACTGGTGACTGGTCACCCCTACAACGTTCTCGCGGCTGGTCCCTCGGATGCGTGAATGTGAAGACCGGCGTGTTCCTTGTTCATCTAACACTCACCCGTCGATGTTCTACAGTTCTGCAGTAGTGCGGCCTCCGTTATGCAAAGTCATCATGGCGTATTCATGTACAACGTCGTTGGTGGTACCGTCGAGGCGGCGTGTATTCAATATCTTCCATATTTCAAGCATTCTAACTGAAGCAGCCGCATGTTCTCGAACCCGTTCCGCTGGTGGTGGCCCGGGAACGTGCGTGGGCCGCGAGCGACGAACCCGCGGCCGAACGGCAAACACCGAAAGTGCTCTTTCACGTATCTTCGCGTCGTCCAGTATGAGTGCCCTCGGCGGTCTTGACCGAGGGCGGAGGATGTTGGATCTGCGGGCGCTATCCTCATCAGAAGCAACCGCTTAAGACCAAGAGAGTAGGTAGGTATACAGTTACTAGTAAGTAGAGAAGTAAAAGTGAGTAAAAAAGTAAGTAAAGTTAGTAGTGACAACTGACAAGTCAGACGACAGACGCTGAGGTCTGACCGGTCTGAGACTCCGAGACAGTGAGTCCGCGACAGATTCGTTAAAAGTGTCCGGCACGGAATACAATTATAACAATTAATATAAATATATAATATGAACTAATGCTTGGACTCCATTTTTCAGGGACACCAAACAACCGTACATAAAAAAAAATTAAATATAAAATCTTAGGTTTGACAACCAGACAACCCTTCTCATAATCATATTTTGATATAATATCACTTCATATAAGATAACTGTAAACTGATAGAACTATTATAGTGCACTCAGAATCATAATAATTCCCTAGGTAACATAATCGGATTATCGACTCATCTCTTGTAACTTGTTTTGGAATATCCACATTTAGCATTTACCTATTATATAGCTATTTCTGTCGTTTCCATTTAATTGGATTTGATCTTCAGATTAATGCCCAACTGACCAAACTGTTGTAACAGATCGAGAAATGGAAAATTCTAAAGTGCTAATATCTCTTTTCCTAAGTAAGTTTTATGTATCATAATTCATAAAATATAACAATCGTTATTTGTCTATAAGCAAATTTATTAATATGTATTGTATATAAATTACTTACAAATTTAATTAATTATTATTTATTTTAAATGGTTTCCTGCTAAAGAAAATATAAAAACAAAATGTTTGAATTTCGTAAATTAAAATATAAACAATTAAATAGGTATGTTTTGCTCATTTCTATTCTGCATGCTTTATTTTTAATCAAAATAAAAACATGGAGATTCTAAAAAAAAAACTGCTGTTTCAACATGTATTGACTCAATACTATCGAGTGAAAAATGGAAGTTATACTAAGAATTAGCTCGCTCAAACTGATATGAAAAAAACTGGTACATTCGTTACACCATATCATTGATAATACAGAATAATGTTACATCGGCTATGGATCAAAAAAAGATTGAATTATGATATTATATACAAAAAATTACTAAATATTTAGAGTTCTTATGTTATATTATTTATTTGTAGCCTAAATCCAGAACTAGTAAAACCTCTCCTGCCAAGTATTTCAAGTACTAATGAGCGAATTAGCCTACTACAAGACGTAACAATTCTGTTTTGTTTGAAAGAACTGAACTCAAGGTATATAACATATTTTAATTATATCACTTCCATATTTATGAATTTTTTTATTTAAATACTTCAAATAATAATAATAATAAAGTTATTTGTATTTTAGTTATTTTCTATTGATGGTCTCAATGTTTAATACATTAAATACCGAAGATAAAATGGATATTTCATTGAAAAATGAAAATGTATATTCTCAGGTACCTAATTACTATATTATTATTTTTAAATAGTTGTATTCATAATTTTCGATATAATTTTGTATTTTTGTTTTATTTTAGAATTCTGCTAGTCGTGTAAAAAGTGCAAACAACAAAGATGAGATTGCATCATTGTTATCAGTTAATTCACCTTCCACTCCACAATCCATTCATGTAGAAAGCACTTTTGATACATTAAGTATTAAAAAACCTTGTGTTAGTATGACTATTTAAATTGAATAGTACTTAAAAAACTTAATCATATATTTTTATGATTTTATTAAGAAAAAAACTGAGTTTATTTGAATATAAAAATTATAATACTCTTTTTGGCTCATTATGTAGAAATATTTGATGTTAAATTTATTATTTTTTATTTAGATGAAACATAAAACATTACTTATAGCTGCTAGCAGAACTTATTCTTCAGATACTCTACGTTTTCACTTTCTAAAACTTGGAATTCAAACACTAACGGATAAGCTTGCTATTAGAGACCTGAAGCTCAAAACAGTAAGGCAAGCAGTTAGAAGGCAGAAAAAGAAAATTGCGACAATAAAACTATTATCAGAAAACTACAAAAAGAGAACCTCATACATTAAGACTTTGCTGTTTACATTGTTGGAATCTTTTGGTAATGAATCAAGATTTAATTACTTATTGGGCTAATAAAAATGAGAATATAAACATTCTTAACAAATATTGTCCCATCTGTTGCCTGTTTTGCTATTTGCTTTATCATTGCAATTTTTATCAGTCAGAGTTTGTGTTTATGCTCAACAAAAATTTATAACATCTATACTCAATTCCAAATAAGTTTGGAAAAAAGTCACTACAAAAACGCATCGCGCTCACTCATGTTCAAGCTCGTTGGCTGCTGTTGGTGCGCTGCGGACTACTGCAGGCTAAAAGTGTTCCAAGGCTGAGCAGTTTTTCTAAACTTATTTGGAATAGAGTATATAAAATACTTTATTTTAGACAATTTTTTTTATTTTAATAATAAACTAAAATATATTTATTATTATTTTTATGTTTAAGCAGTGAGAATGAAGGGTGTAGCATAACCCTTAACAATCCACCCTGGACATGCCACTGAATTGGCTGATAAATACAAAACGTCCAAATAAAGGCAATATCCCTAGAGACTAAAGTTATAAACACACAAAGTAATGTAATTTTTATAATTATTAATGTTAAGCTTCATACATAGATGACAATAATTATGTTTTTAGTATTTTTACTAGAACTTATATTTACTTTTTTGACTTCTGCAATCTGTATTTCATTGTTTAAACATATTATAATTGCTTATAGAATGTAATGATCTGATATCATGCTTGATAAAGCTGGGTTTGACTAAAATATATAAGACATACTTAATCAAATACCTCCAGTTTACAATTGGCTTATAACTATTAATGTTATTATTTATTTTCAAACAAAAAAAACTCCATTAACAAAAGAATCTTTTAACATAATATACAATGTCAAGTGTATAAAAATTTCAATTAAAACTAGAGTTAGTATAAATTATATTAAAATTAACTTTCATAGTATTTCCTATTTTCATCAGTATATTAGCAAGGGATGATCTTAAATAAGTCTTGGAAACAAAAAACCTTGGTAAAAATAAATATTATTTTTTAATTTAAAATTGAAATTAGTTTCAGAGAGTTGGTATCCTGTCACTCCTGAATTAGTTAGCATTCATACAGCAGGCTGAACGATGTAATTTGAATTTGATTGTTGATCCATTTTATGAAGCTACCAGTAACATTATTCAATTCGCTAAGACTTGTGAGTTTGGTAAGTGTTAAAACTTCAGTTATTCTATGTTTTACACATAGGTATACCACTAATATAATTGAGTTTATTTTGTATTTCAGTGAAACCTATTGATATTGATTCGAAAAGAAATGATATAGCCTCGCCTGTCACAATGTAATCATATAGTGATGCTGATTGAACTAAATTTTTGATGTAAGACACAATCATATTTTTACTGTAATTAGTAATTAGTAAATAATAATATATTAAACAATCAATAATCATTTTTATGTTTTTCCAAACAGAATATGGCAATATACTCAAATGAAGGTATAACTGTTTAGCGGTATACCATAGTGAACTCAATGGACTCAGCGATGAAGAAACTGGCATGTTGCATGTATTTGTATTATGATGGTTTGAGATTAGAATAACTAGAATATGATGTTTAATATTTAAGAATTTGTTGTATATTTAGGGCCGTATTCATAGTCTATGTTTAAAAATAGATACAGTCGATTCTGCTTAATAGAGACACCAGTTAATAATTCATGTTATATCGTTATTGCAATATGTAAAAAGCCGTTTGGCGTTTATACAAATAAATAAAAATAAAATAAAAATAAAAATAAGGACAACCGCTTAATAGGGTCAATTCTTCAATTACGAAAACAAATGTATACTTGTAATGTAAACGTTCACCACTCATCTGGACCATGAATCCGGGTAATTGGGACATTTTTATCAAGTATATTAATAGATCAATAGTTTGACAATTGAGACCAACTCGTGTTATCGATTATTAGATTACATTTTATCTTATCGTATGTTCAAATGTGATGTATACTAAATGTTATTTAGTGCATCAGTCGTGTTTATCGCATGTAGTAACGATGTCAACATGTGGCCAATGCGTCCCAATAAAGCGGAATCGACTGTTGCTTATACTAATTTTGAGAATTTAAAAACATATAATTTGTGTTAATAACTAAAAGCAATGCTTAAGGTAGGTCTCATTTATGAAACTCATTTGAGTCACAAGTATAGCTTAAGCAATACTTAATTTTAAGCATCAACTATGAATACCGACCTTAGTGTTTGCTATAGTTTTAGTAAGAAAATAATTAATTATATTATATAAGTACATGTGTCACAGTTGTTTTTAAAAAGATTTCTTCAACTTTTTCTTTATACACCTATATTTAAGTATAGGGTATTCATTAGTTAATAATTTAATGTATTAATCTATTATGAAGTAACTTAATTTTATCAAACAAAATATGTACTGTAAACAATGGCACTCTGCTGTATCTAAGCATTTAGGTTGACCTGGAAAAGGGAATTTTATAGATTTCCTGCTAAGCCCTAAATTTTATGTAATAATATTATTCAGAAAATTAGAAAATGCTTTAAAAATTTGGAGTCTTGGCAATACTGTGATAGAATGCAAAATATTACATAAATGTAAACATTGAATGAAATAGTTTTAATATTAATTATGTAAAACAAATATCCTATACCGTAATATTGGTCCGTCAGTGATTCGGGTCTTGTCTATACTGGTAGTATATCTGATAAGGTCCGTGTTGTCGGCGATCAGTTCAGTCCTTCACTTCTTCCAAATGAACCAAATTCTCAATAACACTTGGTCTCTTCTTGACTTAGTTTTCACCGTAGATCCTAAATCATTTTGGGAATTCATTCGTAGTAAACGTGGTATCTCTACAATACCAGATGAGGTTCATCTTGGGGAGTCTAAGGCCTCCATGTGGTCAAGTTGCCTCTTTGTTTGCCTCTCACTTCTCATCTATATATGGTGTCCCACGGATTACTTCCAATGATTTATCCGATGAGTTTACAAACCATCAATTTTCTTTCTTTCCTTCTAATTTATCCATATCGATTGATGATGTTAATGCGGCTCTCAACTCTCTATCAAACGCTCGTGGCTCTGGCCCGGATGGTATTTCTGACATTCTATTGTACCACTGCCGTGCCTCTCTCAGCTTACCGGTTACTTTAATTTTTAATCAATCACTTTTAGAGGGAGTTTTCCCTTCTGTGTGGAAAATAAGTCGAGTTACTCCAATATTAAAATCTGGTAATCCTGCTGATGTTGCTAACTATAGACCCATCTCCGGTCTACCTCTCCTTGGTAAATTGTTTGAGTTTATAGTACTCAAACGAATCGAGCGCTCTTTTTTAACCACTTTATCAATTGATCAACATGGGTTCTTTCCTGGTCGCTCGACGTCGACCATTCGTGTAGATTTGTATCTTACCTTCACGCGGCGTTTGAATTGGATAATCAAGTTGATGTGATATACACAGACTTCTCAAAAGCTTTCGACTCTATTGACCATAATGCACTTCTTTATATCCTTGACAGGCTAGGTGTTGGAGAGTCACTTTTATCATGGTTTAGTTCCTACCTTAGTAAACGTCAACAATTTGTCAGCCTCTTTGGCAAGTCATCTGAGCTCTTCCGAGCATCATCCGGAGTTCCACAAGGTAGCCATTTAGGTCCCCTATTATTTAATATTTTCACCAACACTATGTGCTCAGCTGTTTCCCCTTGTCGTCTTCTGCTTTTTGCCGATGATTCTAAAATCTTTCACACAATAACCTCAAATAATGATTGCCTCATTCTCCAAAAAACCCTTGATAAATTCATTAATTGGTGTAATACATTTAATTTATCTCTTAACATATCAAAATGTAAAGTTATGACTTTTTATCGCTCTAAGTCAATGATGTCTTTTGATTATAGGCTAGGAGGTATATCCATCCAACGTGTTAGCCAGGTACATGATTTAGGCATTTTGTTTGTACCTTCCCTTAATTTTAGACCTCACATTGGTAAGTATATGTAAAGCATCTTATAGGTTGCTATAATAATATTATGTCTTTATCTGTTATTTACGTTTTTCTTGCTTGTATAATTTTGTAAAAGCCGTCTGGCGTTGATTATAATAAAATAAAATAATATTTAAATAATGGGTTGTAAATCACAATGGGGAGCACCCATAACTCATAATTGATACCTAATTTTTGACATTGTGCCTTCTAAACCCTCTAGCCTAAAGAGTAAAAGTTAAAATTTTAATTTCCAAAATTTCATATTATAGTTATATTGCTTATAATTGTGTTTCATTAATTATAAATTTATTTTCCAATATTATTCCTAAACCCATAGGCGCAACTAGGGAGGTGCAGAACTGCAGAAAGGACTCTCGCATACCCAAGTTTAAAATGTGTACTCCTTCTCTATAACATATTATTATGAAATAATATTCAGCCTAAGTAATGTTCTATAGAACAGCCAGATGCCAGAATTGGTAACAATAGTCATAATAAAAATTATATTCTAAATTGACAAAAGAACTTTAAACTTGGAGTAACGACACTTTTATTTATCTATGTCAGAACGGCCTATGAATGTGAGCGTGCTTACAATGTTTCTTTGTTTATAATTTGTTATAACTTATAAAACAAGTTAACAGTTGAATTTTCTTGTTCAAAAAATTGTTAAGGTTTTTTTTTATGAAAATTAAATATTTCAATGTTTATGTTACTACCAATGCCTATTCTATAATAATAATTATTAATTAATTATATTAAAGAAATAAATAAACCTAAAGTATTTTTAAAAAAAAAAACAAAAAATAATTAATAAGAAATTGACGAACAAGTCTTCTAATTTTAAGCTTTTCAAGCTGTTCACCTCATAGATAATATTATACAATTGTATATTATCTATGGTTCAACTGAATAAAAATAATTTAAATGGAATTATTGATTATGGAAATTAGATGAGAGGTGGACCATGTTATCCTGTAGACTGGACTATCAGTAATTTAAATAAATATAATTGACTGAACAGACAAATTGTAATGTTAAAATAGTTGTGGCAATTCAATTTCTTAATCTGTTACTGTTTCTCTTACATTAAAATATAAATATACCTACAATTGAAATTATTGTTAATATATTATATAGGTACAACAAGTGTTCAGGCTCCGTTGGTCTGGGAATTCTTTACAATTTGAACACCCCCAAAAAGATTGGTCTAGTCGTGTCTATTTCCTAAGCCTTTGAAATGTAATGATACATTTTACAGGAATGATTTTTAGAATGAAATCAGGTACATATATCAAATTGTTGAGATTCAGTTTGGGGCTTAGAGTTTGAAGCCATTGTTTGGGTTTACATTGAAAGTGGTATTAAAAACCACAAGATCCGAGCAATGGACTCAGAGATAGATAATGAACTGAAGGCTACGTTAGCCTAATAATGTTGTACATCTTTTTATACTATATTATAAATAATAATAATTTGGAAAAGAAAGTTTAGAACTGTAATTTAATATAAAATTGTGTTATATTATAAAATATAATGTGGGGTTCTACTATAGAGTATAGGGTCCACATAAATTAATTTTTGCTGGAGGGGCCCAAGATATTTCTAATAAATGTTATGTTGTTAAAAATAAAATTATAAAAATAACATATTATAATATCGAACGTTTTTTGAAAATTATGACTTAGCCCCACCCCCTCACCATGTCAATGGAGCCGCCCCTGATCAGTCATTACCTTTTGGGGCATTAAAAATGTTTTAATGTTCAACTATCGAGGGTGGTTTCTGGTAGCAAGTTGGTATTTTCAGGGGGACAAAAAAAAATTAAGGAAAACAGGGCTTTGACTAAACTGGTTTATTTTTTTGGGTAACCTGCACAGACGTGTATAATAAAATGTCTGTGGGTGTAACTCAAGAAGTGGTTGTGATAACTTCTTTATACATCCACCTATTAATTTTTTGTCTGAGACACCTGTCCTAAATATTCTCGGTGGTGCCGTCCCTGGAGTAGATTTGAGTACTTTCTAGACTTCACCCTACTAACGCCAGTTTCATGTATGGCCTAGTGTAAAAAAATGAAATATAATTTAATATAGGATTTAGATAGACAATAAGTATACCTACTTGATATAGGTAGGTATTTCATTTGGATATTAAGGCGCTCAATTCCAATGTAATCTTGTACACAAAAATACGCTCTACGGGAATGATGATCCTGTTCTGTAGAATCAAACAAATTTGTTCATTTTTTTCATTAACTATTATAGAGCCTATTCTACAGGTCTCATCGAACTCCGTTTTTCGATATTTAAATCTCAAACTTTATAATATAATAATACTTAATAATACAATTTTAAGCGTTTTTGGAATAGGGTATACCATTATTAGAAATAAAATAAAAATTCGCAGTTCGATGAGGCCTGTAGGGAAGTCCTCTTCTCTCAGATAAAAAAAATAGTTATCAAAATCTGGCAATCTACAAAGCTGAGAGTTAATATGGTGAAGTCATTTTTCCGGTATAATACACTCTATTAACTCCCCCTGAATAGGTATCGGGTAGTAAATTAGTGGAGGAAATGTATTATAATTATGGTGGAAACTAAAACATAAAATTTAATTTTCAAATTGTACAGGATTGCGGGAAAATTGAAAAACTGGCACCGGGCCCCTTAACGTATATCCATATGAGTATCTAGGGGAGGGGGGGTTTAACCCCTCCCCCAGTGTGAATATTAGCCCCCCAGTATTATTTGTATAATCATTTGGTTTATAGTGTTTTTTTTATTATTATTATTAATCGTTTTTCCAGCAACCCCCAATATATTTGATCACCCTGCGCCTATGCGTATATCTTAATTCGTTGTAGGTACCTACTGATAATGTGGAAAAGTGTACGATAGACGGAGGTAGATCTGTGGTCTGACCTATTTTTGTTCCCAAAAATAATAGAAAAATATTTTATTATGTTGCACAAGTAGCTGTCTATGTTTAGGAATTAGGTTGTAGGTACCTACAAAGCTGTATAGTACATCGCAGTATCGTACAAATTATTAATATCCATATAATATAAAAATCTTTTATAACTGTATAATATCAGATTCTATATAGTCTCTGTGGAAGGTATAGTCGAAATGAATAGGTTTCGTTTTTTGATACCTAGGCATAGGTAGTGTTTATAAACTAATTTCCAAACAATTTTCTTGTTTATTCTTAACTTGTTTTGAACCTAATTAGTAAATTATCTTGTTTTTTTATGTGTAAAAATGTGGCTACCAAACTACCTACCTATTATACTTACAATTGTTTTTTTTTTTTAAATATTATGTTAAACGATATTTTTTTGACAATCTGTATTATATGACCTTAGAGCTTAGACTACTCGGTGTAACAATATATATAAATAAAAAATTGGTAGGTATCCATTTCCGTAAGTAGGTATATCAACATTCCACCGTGAGGTTCGTGTAAGTATCTATATCATAGTTTATACCTACGTCATGTTTTTTCATTTTTAATTTAAAACAAAAAAAATTACAATCTGTACAACAATAATTTGATAATAAGACGTAAATTAATTATCAGTTGGCTACTCAAGTAGTCAAGTGCGTATAATATAATTTATTATACTACCTACTTATATTTTATGATCTTATATTCCTCTGTGGCTACAACTGACTAGTTAGGTACCTATGTCCAAAGCGGTGCATACTTATTGCGTCTGAAATTATTACCAGTGAGTTGCGTCCCCCAAAAATAGATTAAAAAAAGGTCATAGCCTATTTGCGTCACGGTATACTTTTTTTTATAACCTAACCGAGTCCCGAAAATCGCGATATAAATATATAATCAATATCAAAATGTTACTAAAAAAAAAATACATTGATGTTTAATTTCATTATAATAATATTATAGAAGTATAAGTAATAAGTGAGTTAGGTATACCGATACAATTCAAAATAGTGAAAAATTTCATATCTCTTACATTTTATCACGATAATAATAATTATAGTTCAATTCAAATTTCAAATGACAAATATTGTATAATATAATTCAAAATAATAAAAATATACATATTATGATATGATAATAACTTTTGTCATGTGACATGGTATTAATTATAATTGCAATAATATTTATTGTTCAAGCATCTATATACTTAGAGCTTTATATTGTTGAAATTTAAATGAAACGTTTATAGTAAAATTTAATCTGGAAATTTCGTTTTTTTTTTAACTTTCCTTTTGTATATTTAAGTATTTGAATTTAAAATGTTCTGTATTCTTTTTTGCAGTATTGGGTGGTATAATACTATTAATCAAGATTTATGTATTAATGTGGAATGGTTTTAAGACGTCAATGAATTGGAAAATATGTGTATGACTAGAATAAAAATAGGTAAATATTTTAGTAGTTCTTTAAAATCAATAATAATTTTATTATATAGCAGGCTTGCGTCCACATAACGGGGCGAACAGTTACCGGTCGAATTTACTACCTGTAGACTGTAGAGTATACCTTTTTTTTTGTACCCAAGTAACATGCACATTGCACACGTCTGTAGTCCCAAGAACGGGAAGCAGGTTGCCTGTCAAATTTACTACCTGTAAAATATACCTTTTTGAGGAATGCAATAGTGACATGCATATACGTATATATAGTCACACTGCTGTATCAGTCCAACGGTGGAGATTCTCACTAACGAGGGGGGAGGGGCTTAAATATTCTGTAGCATATATGTATAGAGCCGCGGGGGGTTTTCCATTGTCCTCACACCCCCCATACATTTACCAGCATATAAAAATGTTTAACAGAAACACTATATTTGAACATAATATTACCTATAGTATTTATTACAAATAATAATACGATAAAATATATTTTATTCTAATGTATTACGTATATTTTATTGTTAATAGACGAATAATATTTTTATTAACGCAACTATTCAAAAACGATTATTATTATACTTTGTCTTAATACAGAAAAAAAAAGGAGAAACTAATAGGTAATAACCGCTCTGCTGTAGGTATATGTACTGCAGTTGTGTTGTAGCAGGGGTAACCAACTAACGGTCCCTTATCCGGAGAAGTTTTTAAATTTCTCTAATATAAATATAAAATCTATAATTGTGTCATACACAATTTATAATACGATAAACAATTAAATGTCATCTTGTGTAATCGTATTTTTTTAGAATTATTTTTCTATAGTAATAATTCTATTAGAATAAATAAATTAATACAAATTTGCGTATGTTAAAGTCATTAAAAAACTGTTTGGACAGCCGAAAGTTTGTTAAGTTTCAACACAGACCTCCGTAGAAATTAGTTGGTTACCCCTGAATTATAGTGACTTAGTGCACCTATTATAGCCTCCCAGTAGCAACTAAAAATGGGTTTTCTCGGGACAAACTTACCGAGACAGTTGTATTCACAGTAGACCTACTTAGCCAGTGGCGTAGCCTTAATTTCTGATTGAGAGAAATAAAAAAAAAATGACATACCTAGCTAAATGGAAGGTAAAAATAGGAAATACCTCTCAAAACTTTTTACTAATTTAATAAAACGTCAATGGGGGGGGGGGGACTACCTTGTCTATGCCACTGTACTTATTCGTCTGGCAAAAATGAACAGATACAAAATACGGAGCTATTATAATATTTGTGTATCTCGATTCTAGGTTTCAGTTCCCTGCGGGCAAACGGCGTCGGTGTACCATAATTATTATAACTATAATTCGACCGAATTGGGCCATTCGCTTGTGTCGGACTGGATATAGGGTATATTTTCCGGTGGAAGATATAAGCGCCAAAATGAGATTAGAAAAAAAACTCGTATCGTGCTAAAGCGCCAAAATCCTAGGTACCTACCTGTGTGCCACGGTTAATAGATATTAAATAACAGATATTTAATTTAAAACTATATCGTTTAAAAACTCCAAGCATTTAATCTTAATCGACGAATTTATTTTACGATTACGATAGATTGTTACATGACAGTGCGTGTGAGCAGTTCTGTGTTATAACATATAATATATTGTTAGTAATTTTTTTTATAAAATCGCAATCAAGAGGTTATTAAATTTAGACTTTTTTTTTTTTGTATACATATTATAATTTAATATTTATTATTGAAATTTCTCTATTATATGGATATTATAGCGGTTTTTAAATAACTACTTACATAAACCTTCATTGGCGCAAACGATATGTCATATTTGCACTTTTGGCGCTGATGCCACAAACATTTTTTAGCAAATGATAGGTCATTTTTTTACCTTTAGCGCTTATGTCATACAGCCATATTTTCGAACGCTGATCAAGATATACAAGATACCTGCTCTAGGAACTCTGTGAACTAAGGTCTAAGGGTCTAAGGGCGATTGTAAACTCGGCCCGGTTTTTCTTCAGGTATAAATGATTGACGAGTAAATTCGGCAAGTATAAAAATATGGACGTTGCTTATTCGGCTCCCGTTTTATGATCGGGTAAATTCCCAAACAGCCTCTCGGGTTTATTACAACACAAATTTCATCCCACTTCATACAGACTTAGGACTGTCTGAAAAGAGATGTGGTTAAAAATGTGTTGTTGTTTTATTATAAAAATTATATTTCGTAAATTATAAGTGTTAAAAAAATAGAAAAATTTAAAAAAAATGTATGTATAATATGTAAAAACAAAAAAAAATCATACAATATGTAAATTTTTGACTCACATTTTTTTGTATAATCTATGCTTGTTATTAAATTCGATGAAAATTATTGAATAATGTCTGCAATGAGCTCCTGGTTTTTTTTATCGATTTAGGTTATTTCCATGACTTCGAGCTTTAGTTTGAGCTTCAGGGCTCAGATTGTATTTGGTTAGTTTATCAACACTATAGGATGAGCAGTATTGAATTCGCTGTTATATTATGTTCAACGTTTCGGTATTTTCGATAGGTATTATCAATCGGTCGGATTTTTTTGGTCAAATTTAAGTCATGTAACGGTATACAGTATACCGGTATACGGTATATCGGTATATCGTCTTCCAATCGGGATAGCGGTATTACAGTCAGCCGTTTGGAAATTTTACCGGCTCGTAATACCTTTTTTCTATAAGGGGACCGTTTGGAAATTGGCCTGTTCGTAAAACGTTTTTCAACGGCCACCGTTTGGTAATAACTAATAAGCAAACAATGGACGGGAGCCGTTTGTGATGCGCCGAAAATATTATGCCAAAATCTTTTTATATCCAATTAATAATTTTCTTATGATATTATTGAGAACCATTAACCATATTACCCACAGAGGACACTACGAGAAGGCAGTTGTTTTTTTCTGTTAGGAAATGTTCGAATTTTGAAACTAAAATGATTAAAATTGGTCAAAGTTATAGGGCCAAATTTACAACCTACCTTTTTTATTATCTTAATAATTTCCGGTCTTAGTTTACAATCCACCTATTATACTGCGTACAATTTCCGAGCAACGAAGAAGGTTAGGTTAAACGTTATCCGTAAATTAGAACGTCAATGTCGAATAGCCAATTTGTAAATCTAGTTTATAGAAAAATGTTGATTGTAAAAATATTTATCTAGTCGACATGTAGGTTATATTTTATATTTTTTTGAACTCTCACTGTTTCAAGTCGTAAAAAAATATTTTAACAGATTTTTAAATAAATACCTACCTACCTACTTATTGAAATCTAAAATTTTAATATTTTCAAAAAACCATAAAAATAAGGTATTTGACTTAGATAAATGTTCTTATAATCTAAAGTTCTCAGATATTAACCAGATTTTCATATTTATAACAATTAAAAAAAAATTTAACCAGATTTTAATTATATTATTTTCAGTACCTATTAAAAAAATACAAATGTTATATTATACGTGTAGCGGAATGATTCAATTAATAATTATAGGTGTATAAAAATAAAAAAATATTGAGCATAGAACAGTAAGACGTTATATTATCATTTATTAGGTCATTCTGTATACATAGACTATTGCTGGTATATAACCCGACTTCGCACGGGTTAAAATTTATCTATATTTCTATCATTTTCTGTTTCGCTTCAGCTTAAATTTATAATACAGACACTATAACAACGATTAGTTTTATGATTTTGCACTTCTCAATAAATTCTGGACGTATTATATTTGTGACGGAAACACGAAAACTGTTGATAGATTCAACGATTGCTTAAAAGAAAATCCAGCATTGTTGTTAAGATTGGTATTCGACTTTATAACGAGTTTACTGTTTATACATAAAAAATAGGTCCATAATTGTATTAAGAAAGAAAATCATGATTACAAATCATAAAGTAGGTAATCATTTCAGTCTTCAGATGTGTTTAACATATACCTACATAATATTTGTTTTTAAGATTTGTTATTTTAAAAAAATGTTCAAGTCATATTTCTACTATAGTTCTTTAATATAGTGGTATAATCTGCAATCAATGGCAATCATTTAAATAAACAAACAAATATTACAGTTTTGTTAATCAAAACTAAATTCATCAATGAGCAAAAATGTACCTATATTGCATAATCGGCCGTCCCAACGCAAAAACCAACTATGGGAGCAAACCAATTGGAGACCTCTTTGATAACACGATTATTACTCAACATAACGCTATTTAACTATTAACACTTATCTATTCATTCTATAGGTACATTATGTTGATTGATTGTAGATAAAATAATTAATAACTAAAAAATATAAATTTAAAACCTACTAATACTACATAATTGTACATATTATATTAAAATATTGAGTACCTGGCATAAAATAATAAAAAATAACTTCTGTTTTGAGTGGTTTTTTCTACTCTCTAATAATTACAGTGCCGTGCTAACTCTCATTGGTGCCCCAGGGCAATAATATTTGTCACCCCTAATAAACATACATATTTAAACATTTGCAGCCCTATAAAATGTTACAAGTTTGACCGGCCCTAGGGCACTTGCTCCATTTTCCACCCCCTTAGCGCGACTCTGCATATTAATCTTACAATATGTACGCATATACAATCTAAATCATTTTTTATTTATAATTTACAGTAGGTACGCTTAATTTAAAATTTATTTTTTCTTCGTATTTTAAATGAGTAATAGGTAAATTACGTTTTTAACAAGAAAATCTAAAACGAATATAATTTTATGGTGTGCTGTATGCACAAAATAAGTGACAAAACATAAACATAACGATAACCGTCACTTGGTGTAGTTTAAATGCTCACGTGTGGGCCATAAAAATAATAAATATAATCAACGTTATCTATAGTTCATCTGGCGAGAGACTTTTATAGATTAGGGCTGCAGCCCCTCAAAAAGAAGTTAATATTAGTTAGTACCTACGATTATACAAAAATAGTATACCGTGTATACGTGTACTGCAGTATAAGTTTAAAACTAATGTTTTAAGAATATCTGAATATACACATATATAATATGTAAAACGAACAATAATAATGATAATTCGTAGAATCAAATCAAAAACCTTCTAAAGTAAGCAATTTTGGTGGTAATTTCTTCTAATATTTTTTTAGTTTCAATATTTTTCATGCTAATAGTGCTGCCAGCTTCTTGTTCAATTTTTCACGTCCGGCCTTCTCTTAGCACATAAGCTTATTGTACATTACTTCTTAGATTGTTTTTTTCTAATAAAAAATAAATAAAAAAAAAAGTTTTAATATCAGAGAACTATAAGATTTATAATAATAGGACGTATAAGAAGTAGATAATGATATTATCTTAGAACATTTTAATCAGAGAATTGACTAGTTGTTTCCGCATTACATTGAATATTGATATCAATAAAAGTACAAGTACCATATAGTCAGAGACCATTAGCTTTCACGAAACGTGTTGTTTTCTAGAATTATCGAATTCGTGCTTATATGCGAAGACATACTAACAAGTAACAACTACCCACCATAACAGATCAATTCATATTTTTAAATTCCAAAATTCCGTAAATATTTCCTATTTTCTATTGAGTTTTAAGTTCTTAGAAAAATATTTTTAGGATTAAAATAGGTAATTAATAGCCCTTAAAAAATTAACTCGCTGTTGACTATGTAAATAAATAATATAATATTATGTCGTAGGATGTAAATAGTATCAGCTAGATCAAAGTTAATACTAATACATTAGAACATATAATAGGTATATATACTGGTCTACAGTGACTAGAGACCGTCAACCTGTGGAATTGAAATCTATAGAAAATAATAATTGTATACTCGTATTTTTTAACAATTATTATAAATTATTGTTTAATACCTACCTATTTATTTTTGTAGGTAATACGCACAAGTCATAATAAAAATCTTCTATAAAACGACGATCATCTGCAACGGTGTCGAATACGTGCACTAGAACAACGATATGGTTCACTGATACAAGACCTAAATAAAGTCAATATCTATAACTATAGTGAATATATATTATTTAGGGTAGTAGGCCATCAAAGGTATATTAATGAGTTTAAAATTGTAAAAAAAATTTAAGGTCGATACGTATTAAAATTATAATTTATAAGCATTTTCCTCGGCATTCAACCGTTAAATTAGTTTGTAGATAACTAATAGATAACGAACTTTCGATATAACGAATTTTTTCCTCGGTCCCTTGAAGTTCGTTATATCGCGAGTTGACTGTATATAGAATTATATAGAAGTACTTACTCGGCTATTCTATGTAGGTAGTAGGTACCAATGTATTTGACTGTTGTATAACTATAGAAAGGATAATCCGAAGCTTGTGCCACCTGCACTTAAAGTTGGCACCTACAGGCAATAATGTTATAATATGCATTGAAATTATTTATCGGGTGGCGGACTGGAAGGAACTTCAGCCCTGCAGCTGGAGAAGATTTCAGCGGCCCAAAAAAACGCTATATATATATTCGTATAATATTTTCAAAAAATTGCAAAAATATTCGGGCCTTAGGATGATTGTATTTATATTACCTACATATTATCATAAAGTCCACCACGGCATTTAACTCACTATAGGCCGTTTGATAATTTGACTGGAGATATTCACTTTACAGTTCTTGTGTTTGAAAATGTGTTGCTTGTTTAATGTGTAGATATATGAGGTACATTTACTTCACTTTCATCATTGATGATTAATTATGGTAAGTATTATATTTGTTTTTACTATGATATAGTTAGGCGCTTTATCAATGGTATAATTAATCAATACGCATGTACAAATGTCACATACTTTAACGAAGTTGGTAGGAATTAATTTTCTAGGTTTAAATTATGAACTTAATGTATGTTATGTATTTTGTGCCTACTACCTTTTTATTCATTTATTTATTTTGGACTGTATATAGATAATTGTAAAAATTAATAAACAAATGTATTTATTTGAAGCAGAAACAAAAAATATGGACTCATAATAGTTTTATTTATGTTTCGAAGGAATACGTTTAGTTAAAGTAAGTATTTGGTTTTCTAATAATATATTCATACTGACCTACAAAATTAAAGTGTGTTTATTTATTATGATGGAAACGAAAAACATAAATTCAATTAAAAATAAAAACATGTATTTATTTTATTCTGAAATTGAAGCTCGAATATAAAAAAACATTCAAACCTAAATGTTACAACCAAATTTTGTGGTACCTATGGTTGAGGGTTTAGACCGTTAGAAATTGGAAACAGAACTTAGAACGAGCATCATATTTGTTTTAATAAAATATTTTAATAACTATTAGTTGCTGTCTGCTGATTATAGTTGACGCGATCAATTTTTAGTTCATAAGTCGCCAAAAAGTTTTAAAAAATTATAGAATTTATGTATTTTTATTTATTAGCCCGATATTTACGAAATCGTCTATTTACAATGTTTATTCGTATAGATTCTACTTAAACAATATTAATACAACTATGCCAATATTCTTATAGAAATCATTATTTTTGAAATTTTAAAAACATGATTAGTTTTCTAGAACTACTATTATATTACAATATTATACAGGGGTTCTAAGTCACCACTCACACTGTTCAGTCACTAGACTTAGGTACGAAAAAACAAAACAATCAAATTACCTAAAATGGAAACGATGAATTAAATTTCAACATGACGAACCGGATCACTGTTCTTGGTTCGTTCTGATCCATTTGAAACACTGTGGCATAATTATTTATTTTATTTTATATCAATTCTTATTTTCAAAACGATGCCCCACGCTTAAATCTTCACATTTCACCGTTATTTTTGAAAGCAGATCCTACGTGTGTATAGGTATTTTATATACTCTTTTCTATAGGTATTTTCTCAAAATGCCGATGGTCGAATCAAAAAATGGAATATAACAATGTCATTCTTTTCCTTTATATTTGACCGTAACAAATCGATGTAAGGCCATTCAACGACAGTTTAGTGAATTATTATAGGCAGCAATTGTAACATTATGATTTTTATTAAAAATTGAAATATTCGGTTTCAATAAAATATACTTAACCACGTGTTATATTAAATCTCTTAGTCGTGGTAATATAGCAAAAGATATAATATTATGACGATTGTACGCGTTTATAATAAATTGCGTTTGTCGACAAAAAACCTCAAAACCTTGAGACTTTCTCTGGCATTCCACGGCTGTCGAATGATATCTTACATTTGCACCCCTTATCCAAACCATCTTAAGCGTTATTTTAAGTAAAAACCTACGTCACACTATATTATACTATAGTAGTATACAGTCTGTAACGATATATAATATTATAATCACATTTCGTTTATAATAATTTAATCGCATAGTATGTTGTATAATTATTTATTATCATATTATTATATTATCATTATTGTTATTAGAAGTCAATACCACGGCGTAACGTAGATTAACCTGAATATCTAAGGAGGTTCGTGCGGTGAAATCAGGTTAAAATTAATACAAACATTTTGAACGTTTCGTTGTGTATAGAAAATAATAATATAATATTATTGTGATGAAAAGTTTCTATGATTAATATTATATTTTTATTTGCAACGTAATAGTAATACTAAAACCGTTCCGTTAAAATATCTGATTTCGTCAAAAGTTAAACTATTCATATGGTCACTTAATATGTCTTTAAATATAATAAAACCAAAATCGTTCCCAACATAATATTGTATTTTCAATATTATTTTTTTCGATGGCTGTAGAGATATTTTTGAAGGTCTTCAAAAGGTCTTGTTAGTAACGCACTAACGCGTGAGTATAATAGTACAAAGCCAACCCATAAATTGTAAGTCCCTTGACACACCCCTGTAACGATAAAAACCTGTTTATTTACGATCACACGTGCACACTATAACAACGTCGCCGTCGTCGTCGTCGTCGTCGCCGCCGCCTTGCCGGCACCACATGTCCACATTCCTTAGGCATATTATTATTACACATACGATTCACCATGAAATTTAGGGGACAATAATATTATAAATACAGCAAACGACCACCTGTTGTTCGGCCGACGCCGAAGACGGCGACGGCGACAGCAAAGAGGGTGTGCATTTGGGGTTCGTTTATTTAGGTAGGCAGATGGGACCTGTCGATGTCTTTTATTTAACGTGGAGCCTCTACTGTTACCAACAGTGTATTGTGTGCGATTTTCTAAGGGTCCATATTTTAAAACGTCCAAAAATTTCGATTCCGGCACGTCCACTCCTCTACAGAATGTCCATTCTTTTGTCGTATAGAATTTGGTAAATCAATATAATATTGTATCCTGTTAACTTTTAAAGCGTTTCAGTGACTGTATATGCGGGTTACAATATGAAGATCTTAACACTCATAACACGATGTATTTTATTAAGTGAACGTTACATCACGTAGGCATTTGCTGTATGCGTCTTTCAATAGTGCACAACTGCATAAGATGGACAATTTACACTCAGCAGATCGAGTTTAGATTAATTATTTTAAAAATAAGAGTGAATCGACATTACTATGAAACTCGACGGTAAGAACATTACCTGTGTTTATAAGTGGTTTTTTTTAAAAATATAGTTCAGTTTTTAAGCAAGTTATGAGCATTTTACGCTATATTATATAAGCAAAACTAGCTAAACAATTTGACTATAGTGAAAAACCCAAACACAAACAAAGATAATGTTCTTGACATCGAGTTTCGTAATAGGTCGAATCACTCTAATTTTTAAACTAACGGAGATAAAAGTGATTTACAAACTTGTAAGACGGAGACATCAAATGTTCTTGTTGCTTCCTCTTAGGGGACGCCATACGCGCATGCGTTGTCTCAGCCGTACAAAGTACACTGTACGTTCTGAATAATTCATTGAACTCTGTTATTAATAATTTGAGAGTAAATTTGACTATTACCAAATGTACAAGTAAGAATATTATTTAGTGGATGCCATAGGTTTTTCTTATATTTTAATTTCAAAGTTAGTTATGATCGCTATGAACATTTTATAATAATTGTAAACGGTTGGTATATTTTAAAATGATCATAACTCGCTTTGAAATTAAAATATACAAAAAAAAACCTATAGAATATTCATTAGATAATATTCTAACTTCTAATTTTTTTAATAGGTCAATCACTCTAAAATTAAACACACATCGAACAATTTTCGTCGACTAGTTTCAACAGTGTGCTGCCGTTAGTTTTGATAGGTGCTAGAGTGAAATGACCTATTATCAAAGTTTTAGATAAGAATATTATAATATAATATGTGCAGCTTAATCGTCGGCTTTTATTCGACAGTTTAATTTTCAATCGAGATATGAGAATTTTTAATATTTCACAACCCAAATCTTGCTTGAAAATGAAAATACCGAAAAATTTCCGATAAGCATAGATAATGTTATTACACCTAAAAGTTTGATAATAGCTCAATTCACTCTAATATCAAGGGTCTCTGTAATTGTATCCAATTTGAATTTTTTATGTAAATTTCAGCCGGGTATATTTTATATAGTGTTTGAAGTATGTGAAATATTTCATGAAATATTTCAAATGAAATATTTCATGAAATATTTCAAATGAAATATTTCATTTTGAAATATTTCACTAAGTTGTGAAATATTTCACAAAAACGTGAAACATTGAAATTTTTTTAACACAAATAAAAACACAATTTATTTATTTTTTTAACACAATGTTCAGTGTTCTAAATTCTAATGTCAGAATTCAGTAAGTATAAAATATACATGTATAATATTGTATACCTACTTATATCATTTAAACATTAAAATATTTAAAAATTTTGAATACCAATTTAAATGTATAATACCAAAGGTTAGGTATACATACAGGTACCATATTATAGTGATGAAGGTAATTTATGACAATTATATGTAAATATAAAACTTATTTAAAAATAAAACAAAATCTATTAAAATACTGAAATATTTCACATATTTTGAAATATTTCATGAAATATTTCACGAAATATTTCATTTTTTTAAATTTCATGAAATTTTCAAACACTAATTTTATACATACTTGAATTGCTGCTGGGTATAATTTTGAACTCATTTCCACCTAAATAGTTTTTATGCATACGTAAATTACGTCTATGCCTTTTTAGATTCTGAGTGGAACGATGAATGTATTGATTTTACAATGACGTGTGTTTTTTTTTTTTTTAAAATATTTTTGTGTCTGTGTACGCGATAAGTAGCCGAAATAATGCTTCGATTTTCAACTTCAGTATCTTGTTCGATGGGAAAGTGAATATTGTTGGTGTATTAGGGAGGTCAAATTTTAAAATTCCCAATAGTTTTCAAAAGCGCAAAATAAAAATTAAGGAAAAACGGGAATTGTAAGGCAAAATCGGTTTACCACAAAATCGATTTTGATTTTTGGTGTAACTCTAAAATAAATGAACGTATATATACATGACATTTTCACTGGTCTTTTATATTTGCATTTTCTATACACTATAAAATTTTCAAAATATTTTGAATTGTTTTGAGCTTAAGGCCAACAAGTGTAAAAATTTAATATAAAGCTCCTGTGATGTTGTAACAATGACGTTTGAAAAATATTAAAAATCCTTAGTCACAGTTTTTTTTTATAAGCATTCAAAGATTAAATTTTGACAAAATTTATCAAATTTAAAATTGAATAATTTTTTTGTAGTTAAAAGGATTGAAAATTTAAAACAAGATTCCATGTAAGTTCTGTTACCAAAAAATCCAAAAATTACACAATCACAGTTTATTTTTAGTCATTTTAAGTTCAAATTTGGAAGAAATTACATATTAAAAACCTAGAATAACTATTTTAGTTATTTTGATGTGATTGTATAATACATTATTCGTGGGTACTTGAAACTTCTAAAGTTTACTATTTTATATCTATGAAAGTATCACGGTTTGTTGTTGATGTATAACGCGTTATAAGTACCTAATTGATATTGTGATAAGATTAATTTGGAATTTATCATAGGTCAATTTTTTTTTAATACCATAGATATGTATATAATATATTAATATGTCTTATACCTAGACTGACATATAGTCTCCGCTCAGAATCGTTTTTCTTATACAATTATATTATATAATTGAATTCGAATTTAATACCATCCATTATATAGTGACCCACTTTTAACCTACTGTACAGCAGTGCACTTTTTCTTGTGCTAAATCATTATTTTCCTTCCCAATTTTCAGACTTAGGAACTGGCCATATATTTATATTGGTGTGGATATAAAAGTATTGATTTTGCTGTTTTTTGTTTATAATTAAAAATATATTATTAGCAATTAGTAATAATGTATCTGTAAGAATGTGTGTGGTAAAAAAATGTGTCATTATAAAATTGTAATTAAGAAACTGTTAAGGTACTTTGTAAGACGGGAACCAAAAATGCATTGGGTGCGTCCTCTTAATAGAATTTCTATTTTCCAAAAATGTCTTTATTCTTATTTAGGAACAAATCGATTTTTAATTTCCAACAAAATACCTGTCTATTATATTACTGAATACCGAAACACATAGCGATATCAATAAATAACGATAGGTATTAAAAATATATTTGATTAATATAATATACGTTTATTAATATTAGAATATATCGTCTCCCATTTTAGTTTTATGCCACAAAGTTATTTGCTATTATATCGATGTTGCCCAGACAACAATTTTTTGTATAATAATATTATTATAACATCATATTAGCGAATAATATTAGTATAACGTTATTATAATACTAATTGACGCAGCAATAATTTCATTACATTTTACTTAACCTAACGCAATTGCAACAAAATTACTTTTGAAAAGTAATTTCTGTGAAGTAACGCAATAACGCGTTATTTTCCACGTTATTAAAATAATAGTTTTGAATGTATTACAAAATCAAGCTGATAGGATATCCCAGAAAAATTAAAATCAATTATATTTATTTTTGATTCCGATAATAGACAATATTAGGTACTAAACCTACCAGGAACAAATGTTATCACTTTATTAGCAAAAAGAAAAGAGTTCGGTTTAAAAATAAAATTTAATAAAAATTAATTATTATTTATGACTATTATGACTCTTATATAGGTGAGACGATTGTACATTTGTACATAATACTATAAAATAGGTCTATTATCACTAGGTCTATAATTGTAAAATATGTACATAATAATTGTATCATATGAATCGAAAATGGTTAGAAAAAAAAAAATAAAAATAAAGTAACGTTACTTGTAACTCACTACTTTATTGATGAAAAAGTGATGTAACTTGGTAAAAATAATTTTAGGTAACGCAAATGTAATTTGAATAAAAATATTTGATGTAACGAGTAACGTAATTTCATTACTTTTTGAAATTAATTTACCCAACACTGCTTGAATCGAATAATTTTAAATATCTCTTTTGGTACCAATACTCAAAATGTGTATACATATGGTTAAAAAATGTATTATTACAAATTTATAATTAAGAAACTGGTAAAAATGCCGTACATGTGTAAGACGGAAACAAAAAATGCATTGGGTAACGTCCTCTTAGTAGCATATTTTATATTTTACAAAAATGTCTTTATTCTTATTTAGGTAGGTACAAACTTGTTTTGATTTATACCAAAATATCTGTCCGTTGTATTACTGAATACCGCAACACATAGAGTAATAATAGGTATCAAAATATTTGATTAATATATATATAATTATAGTAATATACATTTATTAATATTAGAATTATTGTCTCCCTTTTTAGTTTTATGCCACAAAGTTATTGCTATAATATTATATCGATGTTGGTATACCTACTTGAATCGAACAATTTTAAGTATCGCTTTTGGTACCCATACTCAAATGTGTATACCTATGGTTAAAAAATGTATTATTACAAATTTGTAATTAAGAAACTGGTAAAAATGCCGTACGTGTGTAAGAAGGAAACAAAAAATGCATTGGGTAGCGTCCTCTTAATAGCATATTTTATATTTTGCAAAAATGTCTTTATTCTTCTTTAGGTAGGTACAAACTTTTTTCGATTTATAACAAAATACCTGTCCGTTGTATTACTGAATACCGCAACACATAGAGTAATAATAGGTATCGAAATATTTGATTAATATATATTATAATAATAATACACATTTATTAATATTAGAATTATTGTCTCCCTTTTTAGTTTTATGCCACAAAGTTATTGCTATAATATTATATCGATGTTGGTATACCTACTTGAATCGAACAATTTTAAATATCTCTTTTGGTACCCGTATTTGAAAAAAAACGGGATTCTATAATATTATGGTTAGCTGACAAAACGTACAGAAAACCGATTACAAAAATACGCCCCTCACGACGACGTGTCCATAATAATAATAATAGTTTCGTTTAAAGGATCCTGCCTTGACGAATTATAAACCGGCTTGCCCCACCCCAATTGAGCCGTTGGCCACCAGGTGAAAATAAAACCAGTCGGGCCGAAGGAACACCACTGGATTCATTTTGGTCCTGAGTATTCGAAGGGTAAGACTTGTTCAGCAGATAATCATTTCCAGTCATTACAGATCACCGTCCGTATCAATCATCGGTAAGTAACACAATCATTTGTTATACTTTGTCGAGTTATTATAACTGTTAGTTTTATTAGCTTATGAGTTTTGTTAACGTCTCAACGTATACTAAATTAAATTGTTGGTCGTCAACAATGATGTTATTATTTATTTACAAAAATAAAATCGACCGTATCGTTTCGACATAATATCCTAAACCGTTTTCAAACCACATCGATCGGTAAATCGGTTTTAAATTTACAATTTTAAAGATTTACGTAACTCAATTGCTATATTTAATTTAATATGATCTTAGTAGGTAAAAATAATTTTTAACAGTTTATTATAATATTGAGGCGTGGAAACTCATAAGCGATACAATAAAAAGCACTTCTAATTAATAATATTATATACCATATTTTTACAGATATGCTGAAGTTATTCTTCTTAATCGGTAAGTACCATTTTATCAAAATATATCTATACCTACACCTTATTATTATTTTTATCAAACACGACCATATTATAGGTATATGGTCAAATTTGAAATTTCTTTTCTCGTGCGTCTAAAATGTTATATACTTATATATCGTTATTATACTTGTTACAGCTACATTGGCGACCTTGGCTCAATCTCAGATTGCGGTCGAATGGGTGTGCCATGAGCCCAAAATAATGGGAAACTGCACTAGAGTACCCAGGATTACAGACTTGCTCCAAATATTTTCGCAAAGCAGCGACGATGGCGAGTATGGCGATTTACACTATTGCCCGTAAGTATAAATTCGAACAGTAATAAGAATAATACCTACCTCGTACAATATATAAATTCATAAAAAATTCGGAGACGGGGAATTTATTGTAATAAATGAACTAGAATTAGTTAAGTTGGATCGATCTTGAGGACATTGGTATGATCAGAAGTTAGTAGTTAGGTTTATGTAAACATCTTGTAAATTTTCATGGGAGTTGGTACCAAAAAACTTACGATACCTATATGTTCTATTAGTTTTAATGTCGGGGTTGGCATTTTTTTTTCAATGCTATTTAGATAAAACTATGTTTATATAGGTAGCTTAAGTCATTGGTGACGATTTATGAGTATCACATAATATGAATATGATATACGTATATTATATTATTATTATTATCTATTATATTCATATCATAATATTATTATTATTATTATTATCATCTATTATATTCATATCATATTATTATTATTATTATATCATATATTCATATCATATCATTATCATATTATTATATTCATATATGTGATACTTATAAATCGTAAATCGTAAATCTATAGATAACTAGCAGAAGCATCAATAATGTAACATAAAATGAAACAATGCACTAATACATGTAGGGTTGCTTTGTATATATGCCACTGAACTGTATACTATGGAACGCGCATTGGGAAAAAAAACTGTCCCACCCTAGTAGTCTGCCATTTTGATTCTTCTCTTAGAATATACAATAAAAATTATCTGCGAAATATGCGATCCACCTGTATATCACTGATATTTCGTAGAAGATAAGCTAATAAAATAATTCTATCAATGACAAATCATCGTTAGCAACACTAACGGAATCAAAATGGCGGCCCTCGATATAGGGACACTTTTCAATACATGAATTATATACAATGCGCCTTCCATATATAGAGTTCAGTGCAGTGGTGTCATTTCAGTTTTTGAGAGGGGGGGGGGTGGCAAATTGTTTGACCGGCCCAAAATAAAACTGAAAAAATACCGCTCTCTAACAATTGCATTACATAACATAACAATTGCATTTTTATCTCAATACAAATAGCCTTCTTATATAATTTCATATTTACTAGTTAGTAAACATAAGTATCCCATGGTTGAAATATACAAGGTTATTGCATATAATATACCCCTTCTCAATCAAATATATTATACTAAAAACAAAAATGGCAGCGTAAAGGGAGCCAATAATAATCAAGTATGTATGTTCGGAATTTTGTATTTGTTAGCTTTTGTCAGCGTATTTTTGATGATAAGAAATATTGATATTTGTGATATCCCTTTACTCAGCCATTTTGTTTCTGATGATAACAATTCGAGTCGATATGCAATAACCAATATATTTCAACCATGAGCAAGGACTAAGATATACAGGACTGGACACGAGATGAATATTGTGGTTACGAAATGTAGTACAACAGGCGGAGTCCGGGGGGAAGTTTTCCTTTTAGCATAACCAGCGCCGTCTTTGTGGATACTTCTGGAACTAGAAGACATCATACAAATTTCTAGTTCCATAAGCATCCACTAAGACAGCTCTAGTTATGCTAAAAGGAAAACATCCCCCCGAACTCCGCCTGTTGTACTACATATCATGGTCAAACCCCCACACCCTTCAACCTTGTCGTGACCAGTCCTGTATATCTAAGACCACGAGTAACCAACTTTTTGAGAAATAACAATAACTAAATAATTAATACATAATATGTAGAGGGATACTTAAATATATTACCTATTAGCTACTATATGAAGGCCCAAAACTAGACCATACCCGGCCCGACAGCGGCCCGCTCATGACAAGGGGGGATAAATGTCCACCCTGCCATCCCCCCCCCAAAAAAAAAAAATAAAAAAAATAAGACCACTGTAGTATAGTTATGTAGTAGTGTGTCACTATAAAATGCAGCCGTTTTAACTCTTGTTACAGCAGTGGCACGGCCAAATTATAATAAAATTGTTACACGATGCAATTGCTACTGTCGTCTGAGAATCATTTTCACTCGTCTTTGCTTTGTAGTGTCAGTTACACTATATGCGTAGTGCCCCCTATTATATTACTTACTAGCTGATCCCGTGCACTTAGTTTCCCGTTAAATGTACCAACTCTACATGACTCAAACTTTGTTCAATTCGTTATTTAATATTCGGTGTATGGTGTTCAAAATTTATCTTAACCCTTCTGTTGCCTGAGATAAAAATTCTGATTCGCAGCAGTAAGTTATCAGGTAGGAAATTTACCTGCGGTAGATCGCGGACCACGTGCTGTTTGTACCTAACTTTATAATTTAACTCTAAAGTATCAAATAGTTATACCAAAGCGAATGTCACTGAACTCCTCCTAAACGGCTGGACTAATTGTGGTCAATTGCCGAGTCTGTCGACCAATATCTCCTCCTCGTCCACGAATACGTGGCATTGTTTTATGTACGTAACTTATATGTGAGTATAATACGCTCAATATTTACGAAATCGCGATACATATAATATCAAAACACAGCGTACGAAAAAATTAAATGCATTGAATGAATACACTGATTTCACGGCAAACAATAATTATTATTATAATAGCTTTAAAACCAATGGCGACCATTTATAAACAAACATTGCCACCGTAAATCTCTAAATCCTCGTTTGAGCACATGCCCTGGTTAGATCTAGGGGGGAGATTTTTAGCCTACGTGTTATTCCGATGTCTAAGCTATATCATTGTAAAGTTTCATTAAAATCCATTAGTAGTTTTTAAGTGAAAGAGTAACCAACATACTTACATACTTTCTCGTCGTTTAGTAGGATAATACTTCTATATTATAATATGTACAAATACCTACCTCGGGGGCGGACTGGGTTACAGGCCGACCAGCAGTTTTTACATATTATCGGGCCTTCTGCAGAGAGATGCGCTTAAAGGCCACAATAAATCTGAGTACAAAAAGATCGGCCATCCGAGCCAGACCGCCCCTGACCTATAACACGCCTGTACATAGTTGTCATAATTATATTAATGCATAATATTACCTATTGTATGATACCTATTGATACCTATTGATACCCATTGTATCGTTTATTTATAATTTTTTTTGTTTTCGATTTGTCAAACACAGACACTACATCGTGGAACGTCACACCAACTGTATGCGGACGTACTATAATAGTTGTTACCGGTATATGTCCGAATTCGTGCGAGACGTCTTCTTGGGTTATTTACCACGGACCGAGAGCGCAAAAATCCTGTGCAACAATAACCGGCCATACAAGAAAGGTCAGTTTACACGTTAAAAATAACAATATAGTTCAAGAAAAGTGGAAAAACTGGAAAAATCTAATAAATATATTATACTCCGGCCCACGAGAGTCCATACGTAAAACCAGCGCATCGATATAGTAATAAGTGACGTCTGTTTTCTCCCACTATTCGGCAACGTGCCGATGCGCAGAGACGGACGCGTTTGGACATATTATGGAGTCTCGTGGGCCGGAGTATATGCATATTATAATACAATTTATATAAATCTCAATATTATAAGATAATATGGTAATACAGATTTGTTTAAATTTTTTATACAGTTATAAAAAATTAAATATTGGAGAATTTTGTTTTCGTTGTACGCTTATATATATATCATTATAATATTATGTTAGAAATGTATTGTACATCATGCCAGTTCTGTGCCCACTTTATCGACAGGCGCCTTCAACTATTGATATTCGGACTAAAACGCCCCCCCTACCCCCCCCCCCCCCCCTCTCTGGATAAATTTACCAACTATATTATAGTTATACTTTGATCGCAAGTACATATAATATTATTATTGGTAACATACAAAGTTATCTCATCAATCATTTATATACAACAGTTCGATAGAACGGTTCGATCGTTGTTCTAATATCATTTATAAATACGATATAGGTAACCTAGGTAACCTATATGCGGGTAACGTAAAAATATGATAAACAGTAAAGTTATAGTAGCCCATCTTACGTAATTATCTTACCTTATTAGAATGCAGGAGTGCTAAATTAAATTTCACTATACATATATCGTTATCATTGCAGAATTTAGAGAACACATGGCTTGCACTAGAGCAATGTTGAGTGCCGACGATGACTTCGAAGAATATATGATAGAATCCGAGATGCAGTACGGGCAACTGATAGAAGACATGGATACCAATGACAAGTGCGAGTGAGTCTTAGTTTTTTGTGTAATAATATAATATTAAAAGAATACACGAGGTGCTTGTTTTGTGCCGCAAAATTAATATTTTCATTTTAACGTATTGTGTTGATTTTGGAAATTATTTTCGACAGTGTTGTCAACTGTTTTTGGAGTGGGTTGATCACAAAAATTCGTAAACAATGCGGATCGAAGACCGAAAAGTTCTCTCGCCAAGTCCTCAGCAACCTGTGGCCCGTATCAATGTTGTCGGTCAGTATACTTGTATAACTATATTAATAATAATAATTCATATGAATTAGCTGGTTCTTACATCCGAATTCGTTGTTTTCAAACCGTATATATAATACAGCGTCTCTCAAACTGTGGTACTCGGCAACCTCACAGGTGGTACTCTAAGGAAATCTCCCTTCATAAAAAAATTAAATCGATCATTATTCACATTTAGGGGAATGGATACCGTAATTGTCCGTCTTTGTCCAACACACGAGCGACATAAGATTGTCTACTAATTTTACTCCAATCAGTCCAGCCATTCTATAGATGCAACAAAAATTTTGAAAATTAATTTGAATTCAGAGTGAAGACTACTTGAAAACTACTTTTTCAGTTATATTTAATAATATTTTTGAAACACTACCTACTACAAGATTTTATATTTTTCAAAAAATTTAAATCAAATTTGTGGAATTTTGAGGGAAAAAATATAAAAATGTAATCCAACCGATCTCAAGTAGTCTTTACGCTGAATTCAAATAAATGTTCAGAATTTTTATTGCATCAATACAACGATTGGACTGATTGAAGTAAAATTAGTAGAAAATCCTATGTCACTCGTGTGTTAGACAAAGACAGAAAATCACTGTATCCAATCCCCTTAAATATTATTTGTTTTATTAATAATATTCCACATTTTATTTTTTTTTCATCCATTAAATGCTTATATTATATCATAATTTTTTTAGTTCCTCATAAAATTCCATGCATGTAATAATATAAAATATATATTTTTTTATAAATAAAATAAAAAAAACTTTATTTGGTCAAGTGATTCATGACAATTTTCATATTGTGTAGGTGGATGTAAATATACACGAATGTAAACATTTTGAGAGCCGCTGTACAACATAAACATAATCATATATTATAGGTATGTACCTTTATGGCTATATGTATACTGTATATTATATAATATGTACTTATAGACAATTCAATTAAAAATATATTACCTACCTGGCTATCTAAATTTCAGAGGCGAAAATATGAGCCCCAATCGATTTCAAACAAGTGGTTTGACATTTGGTTTTTATACAAATATAATAGTATAATAATAATATACTTTATTATTATTTTATTATTAACTGTTTATCCTTATGTATATCCTAGTGTACAAATTCTATTTTTTTGTTTTTTTTCACCTTATTTGTGACCACTCTGTTTTTTTGTCTTAATTTCCGTGTAAATAAGATTTCAACTCTCTGTCTCCAACACAAGCATTGCTTAACGGAGATAGATAAATCGCTAGTACTCTTATAAAAATTATTTAATTATATTGTACACCTTGTGTTTTCGTTTCAATAAAAAAAAAATGGAATTTGTACACTTATATTATTGGAATAGCTTGACAGTGTTATATTATACGATAAACATTATTGTTTGTATCCATCGTGTGGGGACTGAGGAGTATAGGTAGGGCCGGATCTAGGGAGGGAAGTGGGGTATTTTCGTGGGTGTATTTTAAGTTTTTAAATTTGTAAATTGAAAATTGAAAATGAACTAATATGAAATAGATATGCAGTGCCGTGGAAATACCCGTCCGCAACTGTCAGAGGGAGTGACCATCATAGATTAATGTACCTACTCTCCGATAAGTGACATAATAAATTATGGTAAATGACATCGTTTTCTTGCATATAATATTATGTTATGTAGATAGTTATTTAAAACTTTATCTTAAAAATGGCACTTTTAATTGTAATTCATTGTTATGTAATTTCAAATTAACAACTATATATTTTTTCAAATAGGTACTGCATAGTGCTAACAGTTATGTACTACATCAAATGTTACTTAGGTACTACTGATTTCATTGTTTTCAGATTATTTATTAAATTACATGTTCGTAGGTTTATATAAAAGTCTTTATATTTAACAAATGAATTTTTACAAACTGAACTTTTTTATATATATCACCATGGCCGCTAGATAAATGAAAAAGATAAATATAATGATGAAAACATAGTTTGACATTTGTGTTCGCTTTTTAAATACAAATATACAACTAGACATTTTCTTGATAAACTTGATAGTACGAAAGTACAACATAATTAAATAATTAACATAAAACTACTATCATATTGATATGTAGTCCAAGTCAGATTGAAAATTATGTTTTACATATTATATTGAAATAATTTTTAAGGAAATTTATATTCATTTGGTTAGTTTTTTTTATCTAATTTATTTTTATAGTTCAAGATATCAAATAGACAACCGGGTTCTTATTATTTTGGAAATTTATAAAATGTAGCATGTAGAATGTAGATATTTTAGTATATACATTTAATCCATAAGTTATAATCCATGATAAAGTAAATTTCTTTATCATGTTATAATCATTATATTACAATTTTCAGTACATAATCACATTTTTGTTTCATCGTATTTTTTGTATGATGGTTTTTCGTAAAAAAATACTAATTCTGGAAATGTCCCTGAGATGGGCTTATTTTTTATAATTTTCCACGGGTGTCAAAAAGCTAAGTTCCGGCCCTGAGTATAGGTATACCTATTATCGATCATCTCGTTTATTTATATTGAACAACAGGTTTCTTCCACTGATCGGTGGCAGTGTAAGTCGGATGGGTGGGAGATGTATATTGTAGGTTTACCCTTTTTTTTGTCAGGCAGTGACATACATAAACTTATAAGTAAGTAGGTAGCGTATAATTATATATTCAAATTGTTTTATTTCGTTGCTATTCATAATATAATACCATCATTTTGCAATAATATATTAGTTAGTACAATATAACAGTGTCAAGTGATATGCCACATGGTTATGATATTTATGATCTAAAAACTCTAAAAAAAATGCATGCTACAAATACACACGACAATTAATATTAAATATGCGCTTAAAGCCTCAAAACAATTAAATATGACATTATAAAATGAACAATGTTCATAAACATCCTAACCTTAGCAGGTACTTAATAACCGTTTTAAACCAACGTTTTATTTCATTGCAGAAAGTATGCGGTCATTATTTGAACCGTGGACCAGTATGAAGATGTACAGTCCAAACAAAAAATTCCAATTTATTCATGGCGTCTGGTGGGCCAATCTTTTCAACATTTATATTATTATTGATTATCAATTAACGTTTTCTTTACTTAATTGTAATTTTTTTTTCAAATTAACTTTTTTTCCATTTTATACAAGAATACTAAAATTCGCTTAAATAATAAATTGACTTAAATAAAATATCATTGTTTTTTTCTTTTTGATTAAATTGTACCTATGTTAGATAAATATTGATTGCAGTCAATTCAACAAGACGTAGAAGTTGTTTGAAATTGTCTGCATATATAACGAGCCATAATGAATCGATGTAATAATCATAATCACATGCAATAAGGTTATCTTTAAAAGTTATGCAACCGTTTTCTTTGAAAAAAACCAATTTTTTTTTTGGAATATTGTTTTATACATAATTTTAACTGATGAAAAAACAAAACATTTTTTGTTTAATGACAGCATACATTTGTATTTGTTTATTCCAATGTGGAAATGTATATACAATGTACTTAACATAGGGCTACCCTGCAAAATGTTAATCTACTACTCAACTCATACCTTTAAGTTTTAACTAAGTAACTATATTATACTCTTTCGAAATACGATTTTTATACGTGTTAGTATAACTCTAAAAAATGTTATACTTAGGAATATTATGTAATTAAAAAATGTATGCTGTTATTAAAAACAATTTTGTGACGGTAAAAAATATTAAAAACATAATTTTTACAAGGTTAATAGGATTTAGGCAGGGTGTGCCGAGGTTAAAATCGTTTGAAAACCAATATGTTTATTTAGAATTATAATTGAAACACGGTTGAAATTGGGAACTTATTTCTGAGTCATATTTTTCGAGATCATTGCAGTTTTAACTTTTAAAACAATTAGTAGAATTCGGTATTAGCACCAGCTGCAGGTTTCCAATCTTCTGGTTTCCAATTAAAACCTTTAAATGTCGTGATAGTTTAAATTGAGTAAATACCCTATCGTGGTTCATATTATGATTTTATGGTTGCTGAATATGTGAACTGTTTCTAACGGCTGATGTAATATTATTAATACAGATCATAATATTTCATAATTATAACTTGACGTCACGAATATTATCAGGTTCGTTGTTGTAAAATTATAAGGTAATAAACAAGTATAATAAATTATATAAAATAGATAGTAAAAAATGCTTTAGGTTACCTATGTTTAGGTACAATGAGTGATGGACACCTAATGGCGAACCTTGCTTCTAAGCAATTCCCAAGGTAAAATTGTCCAAAATCAAAAACATCCGTCTTAAAATTGTCCAAAGTGTGTACTTAGCAAACTCTTTATTAGAAATTAAAAATAGGATAAATATACACATTAAAATATAGGTACATATTAAATATAACTAAAAATTTACTTACAACACTGATTGTATATTTATAAAAATATACAATTCATTTTTGTTTATTATTTAAAGTCATAATATAGTACATTGTAAACATTATAATACATCATTAAAAATTGTCTTTACCACATTACCGCTACTACTTGATTATAATTTATAACATTTGAAATAAAATTCAAAATTAATAATTGTTTGTTTTTTAAAAAAGAAGTCATATAAGAATTGTTATTTACACAAACACACATCTACTTGAAATTTATAAAAGTAAATGATGAATATTTCAAAAAAATTTTTAATAGTTCTGATTTCCATTATTGTTGTACTGCGTATTGTTTTATGGTAATAAGTAATAACCGTAAAGGATGTCAATAAATTACAAAGTAGGTACAAATATCTACAAGCATAGAGGTATTCACAGACTCGTGTAGACAATATACAATGTGTTTACAGTGCTTAAAAAGGATAACCAATGTTATCTGTAACATAATGTGTTTATAATTTATTCTATTTCAATATTTTATTTATTTATTTTTTTTTATTTAAAACAATGTTACCACTGACATTTTTGGTTTCTGCCTGTTTTTCGTCGGACATATTTTTAGACTACCTACCCTCAACGGAACTTGATAAAAAAAAGTTGTCAACGGAGCCTGTAAATCTCGATAAAAATAATAAGTTTTAAATTATTGCTCAGCTAATCAATATAGCCACGATATGGGTAGCGAAATTATATTAGAGAACATTATTATTCATTTAACACGTCTAACGTTTTAATAAACTGTAATATACTTTAACAAAATAACCGAAGGTATACCTGTAATATATTATGTCTGTATATATTATCAGAAATAGATGTTGATATTTTATTATCGAAATAAATAATAATATGCAAATGGAATATTCAAAAGCCGGATAAATGGACTTATTGTAGGTAATTTGCCTATCCATATCGCCGTGTGGTGAAATTCGTATAATTAAATGTGAAACACTTTATAACCATAAACAACACTACTTCGTGATAAACTACTGTTAAATTAATTGATAAATGGTACTAGATAAAAAAAAATTCGTCAGTATGCTTTTAGTTGTACGCGTTTATCCATGTTGGTATACGTCATTATAAAATAGAACGTCTTACTAAAACGTATTAAATTATTAAAAGAAAACGATTATGAAAAACAGTCGGTTAATATTATACGATATACAACTATAATCAAAAGGTATATTATTATTGCCATGTTCATAAAAAAAAAATATATGCTTTAATTTATGATAACGGATTTAAAATAAAGAGTGGAAAATAATCATTGGCTCGAATTATTTATGCTCATTTAAATCTGTATAATATAAGGTAGATATTTTAATGTTGTAGCCATACAATTTGTACATTAATGCAAAATACATATTCATCGAATCTTTAAGAACAACTGTCGGCTATTAATCCATATTTCTACATTTCTTCTCATATTTATCTGTACAATATAATATTGTCTAAAGTATATTATGTGGTTACAACTTATAAATCATAGTATTATAAGGCTTAAGAAAAATTCGAAAATTATCTTAATATATATTATTAATATTTAGTAATACTTAGAAATTTGCTAGAACCACGATAAAAGTAAAAAATAAATTTGGCGTGGTGGGATAAAGGTCTAAAATTAAAAGGTTTTCATTGCGCTCTAAACGGCTTGTAATAAATACAATAAAAAATATTACAAACCAATACAAAATTAATGATCGCGCGATATTGCAGTTAATTTGTTGAACTAAATAAATTAATAAATAGAGCTGTATAATATATATTCCTATGTCACAGCCACACGACTTAATCATCTTTGCAATTGGTTTATTTTGCTATAGTTTATGTAACATAAGGTTTACAAAATATCCGAAAATAAACATAATAAATATTATTCAAATTGAATAACCCTAGATAAATAAAATTCCTACGAACCACACTAAACGTAACAAAATAAGTTGGATGTTGTGGGATGAGTCTGAAATAGATAGTTTACCATTGTGCTCTGAATACCTTACAACAAATAAAATAATATGCAATATCACAAACTAAAAAAAAAAAAAACACCTGCACGTTTTAATGATCGCCCGAATTCGTTCATGTTTACACTAAGTATATATTTTTTTAAATGTTTAAACGTATAACATGTCACTACATAATATGTGTCACACATTTTTACATTATAATATAGTGCCCATGTATTTTAACTTTTTGTGTTACTTGTGATGTTAGCAAAGAAAACGAGAAAATGAAATTGAACAAAAGAGCATCGTATATTATTATAATATTATTTGTTATTGTTTAATTTAGGTAGGTACAACTGTCTTACCAGACTTTAACTTTTGTTTCAAATATCTATCACTTTATGCTATTGCAGTTAAAACGTACGTGCCACTGTGCCACTTAAAACTACAAAATATTATACTGGTCGTATTGTGTGCAATCATTCTCTAGAAAATGGAGTCTGTAGGGGTAAATTTTTTCCCTTGTCCAAAGATGTTGTATAGGTACAACTCCTCAAACGTCCACTATTCTGTCATTCCTACTTGATTTCCCATTCTGATATAATATTGGTTCTTGTTAATTTTTTAAGCGTTAAAGAGTGTGTTTGGTTATATTTTATTTTCATTAGTATCATTTATATTATGAAAAAATTGCTGTTCCTAATATTCAGGTGCAAATTTTTTTTTTCATGTATTGAATATTAAAACACATAATATAATTATCAGTTCTGACGAAATATTAAAATATTTAAGTAATATGTTATAATTATTAATGTTAAAATTATCTCTGTTTTTGTTTTAAGCCACAGAGTTTGATATCGTATCGATGTGTTGGTTGATTTCAATTAATAATCTCAACACACTTGTGGTACCTACAAATATGCGCACTTGCAATAACAGGAAACTAAGGTTATCTGACGAAAATTGCGGAAACCCGATTAGAAAAATACGTCCACACGACGACGTGTCCGTAATAGTAATAACAAAAATAGTTTATTTCTTAAAGAATTCTGCCTTGGCGAATAATAAACCGACTCGCCCCACCCCATTGGACTGCTGCTGTCAAGCACTCAAGCCGGTCAAAATAAAACCAGTCGAGGAAAACAGAAATCAGCAGAACCACCTTGGACGTGACTCGTGAGTATTCGAGGGACACGATCAGCTTCTCTACTTGGGTCATTGTCGAGTGCTGGATCAATATCGTCATTTTCTATTGAGTTTATTCTTAAATTTTTTTTTTTCAGAAATATTTTCCACAGCATTTACAACTCACATTGTAGATCACTGCAGCGATGACAAGTAAGAAACATAATGTTTTTTTTTTACTTATTAATATTTACCTGTCAATTATTGTTAAGAGGATGTCGGTGCACTATTTGTTTTCTCTTTCCGGGCCCGGATTTTCGATTTTATATTTTATTGTTATTTGACTTTGTATTCAACTTTCCAAATGCAAAAAAATAATTTTGTAAATTTAAAATATGTTTAAATTTTTTTGAGACGATATTTAGGCGAATCGATATCGTCATTTTTATGTCATTCACTCAAAAATATTATTCTCTATTTTATTTGTAATGGGTGATTTTACTCTAAGATTAATGAAAATCATAGTAAATTCGTTTTGTCCATGTTGAGCGTGAGCCAGAGAGGGAAAACAAATAGTGAGCTGACATCCTCTTAAGTTTATTATAATATTATTTTGAACGTCTTATTGTCGATTGATTATTGGATTAAATTGTAAAAAAAAAAAAACCACAACATTTGGATGACATTTGGAAGATAAATACACGTCTCATAAAAAAATATACCGCCAATAAAATATATAGGTAGTAAATACAAAATTGTACTTAAAAACATTTATTTCAGCGTTTTATATGAAGCCAGTATTAAATATATTTTGTATGAAGTAATGCAATTTAGATTTTGATCTGAGCGATTAATGTATTGATTTTAAAATGATTAGTGTTTTTTTTTCTGTGTTCAAGATAAGTAGGTAGTCAAAAAAATGCTTAAAAGTTCAACTTAAGTATTTTTTCCTGTGGGAAAATGAATCTAGTTGGTGAATTTGGGAGGTCAAATTTTAAAACTCTTGGTAGTTTTCAAAAGCACCTGAACTGTAGCTATACATTAAATTTTCACTGAACAAGCGTTCATATTAGTATTTTACTATTTAAATATTTGTCTATGAACCATAAGTAAAATATTTTACTTGTTTTGAACTACTTATGGACATATTTTTCAGTTTCCAATTTTTTAATTTTTTTATCTATAAATGTCAATAAAATGTATTTTATTCGTTGGGTCAAAAAGATTAAAAATTAAAAACAAGGTTCAGCGTAAGTAATTCGTACTGTAACCAGAAAATCTAAAATAATTTATACATAAACACAGTTTTTTGTATAATTATTTGAAGTGTTTAAGTTTGAACGAAAAAGAACGATTTTAGTTTTGTGTTATAATTTAAAAAATATTAATCGTGGGTTCTTCATACTTCTAAAGTACCTATATAGTATAATATACAAATAATATTAATTAAACTTACCGGCTAGGTACCGTTTTAATAATAATAATAATATAAATATAATATAAAATATAATTGGCTGACAAACCGTCTTAGCTCAAAATCGTTTTTCGTATACAATGTCATTATGTCATTGAATTCAAATTTAATACCGTCCACACTCAGTGGCCCACTAGTAACCTTCACTGTATGGCGACATCCACTTTTTTAAATTTATTTATATGCAAACAAAAACAATAGGTATTCCAATATTATTATACCAATTAATTGTTATATACGAGCCTCCTTTAAGAGGATGTCAGAGAACTATTTTTTTTTTTGTCTCTGGCCCATGCGCAACGTAGTCGAAACTCATTTAAGCAGAATAATTTTTTCTATGTTTTGAAGTAATCTTAGAGTAAAATCACAAATTACAAAAAAGATAAAATTGCTCTATAAAATGTAGAGAATATTATTTTTGAGGGAATGACATATCGATTTTATATTTTATTGTTATTCGACTTTAAAAACAAACAAAAAATGTTGTAAATTCAATTTATTTTTAAATTGTTTTGAGACAATATTTATACGTCAAATCGAGATATGTCATTGGTCATTCTCTCAAAAATATTATTCTCTATATTTTATAGAGCAAATTTCCATAGCAAATTTTACGATCAGCAGAACACGTGTAGCTCTGTTGGTTTAAAAATTAGAGTAAATTGACCTCTTATACAATTTCAAGCTAAGATTATTATCTAAAGCCCCACCTAGGATTTATAGATATCATTATTCTTAAGTTATGATGGTTTTAAAACGTACAGTTTAGTAAGGTCATAAGTCATTTAAAAAAAAATAATATAAATAAAAGACTACTTGGGGCCCTAGATAATAATCTCACATTTAAAGTTTATAAGAGGTCAATTCACTCTAATTTTTAAACCGACAGATCTACACGTGTCTTAAAATTCTCTATGTTACGCACTTGTAAGACGGAGACAACACGTGAGGGTATAACGTCCTATTAAGCTTGGCATGTGATAGAGGTTAGGAGTATTTTAAAAATTAAAATTGTTTTATGCTTTAATTACAAGCTTATCAGATAAAATACATAATATAATATTATACAAAATATAATAGATGCAGGTATATAAAAAAAAAAGAACACTTCAACAAGTTTAGAAACTGTTCTTAGAGTTCTCTGACTAATCATTTATAAAACAAAGAAAACAGTATTAGATTATCATGATAATTTTACTTTATCTTTTTTGTACCATATTGATTGATAAATTGATTAAATTTAATGTTTTAAAGATGTACATCACTCGACTGCGATATTAATTTTATAAGGCTGCAACATCTTAGTCCAAATGATTTTTTACTGTTAATTATAATATTATAATTATATATAAGCGATAAAAAAAAAAAAAAAAACAATTCTAAATAATATTATATATCATGTTACAGATATGTTGAACTTACTCTTCATAATCAGTGAGTATAATATCATTTTATTAATATATATATATACCTACACCTTATTATTATTTTTATAAAACTATATAACACAAACATATTATATTATGGTCGAATTTGCGATTCGTCTCTCGTGCGTCCATATAATGTTTTGTTATTATACTTGGCTCACAATATTTTCTTCTCCAGATATACAATTAATATTAATCAATATAATATAATATAATTATTCCTCTGTCCACAGGTACCTTGATGGTGTGTGTTAGATCCGATGATGCCTCTATCGAGTGGGCCTGCAAAGAGACCCGTGCAATTGGCAACTGCAGTACCATGCCAAAGATTACAGACTGGCTCCAAACGCTTTCCGATAACATTGATAATGAGGAATATACGGACTTACTCTATTGCCCGTCAGTATATATATAATATCTATACTATAGAATACAGTAATAAGAATAATAGTACCTATAGTATAAAGCGTATTCAAATATGGACCCGTTATTGAACAAAATTAACTCGAGTTATATAAGTTAAATCAACCTTATAAGAACGTTAAGTTATATTATGTTAGTGGTTAGCTTAATTATATAAATATCTTGTAAGTATGTCTAGTGAAGGTGGTAAGCATTTTCGATATGTTTTATTACTATTGCTGCGCGTAAGTGCGGGTTGACAGCAGAGAGCAGAGTGGAATTGACGATGACGATGATTCACGTTTGACGATGATTTATTCGTATCAGAAGTTATAATATGAACATGATATACCTAGGTATAACTATAGGTAACTCAGTGGCGTAGCCAGGATTTTTTTCGGGTGGGGGGGCTGATCAATTTTTACATTTTTAACACCTATAGTACATTTTTTAATATTTTAAATACAATTTAAGACTTTTTGAGAGACTACCATGGACCATTAAAATAATTTTTTTATTTTCTTAACATTTCGGTGGAGGATTTATAGAACATTAATATGCAACTTTTATTGCATAAATAAAGGTAATGGCTGCAGGGTCGATTCGTATTATTTATGCCAACAATATATTATATTATGATAAATAATAAGAATGATTTTGCGTGTCCATATCATTATACAATTCATTTGAAAAGTTGTTATGTCCAATAGTGTGCTATTGTAAAACGACACACGTCATAGCACTTGCCACTGGCTACAGCTTCAGTGGCGTGCGGCCAAGTCATTACAATTGGCTCGGTGCACCCGCCACTGGAGTTGAACGAATGACATTTTGACTCGTCTTTGCTTTGCGCAGTGTCAGTGATTTTCATTTACTATAATTCCGTATATATATTTATCCCTATTTTAATACTCATCTAGTACCTATAGTCATCTGATTTAATGCACCGATATTATTGTTAATGATTAGTCTTTTTGTGTTTCCGATTTGTCAAACACTGCAGATTCGATATCGTGGAAAAGCACGCCCAGTGTATGGTGTTGTACTTGAGGAGTTGTAGTCAGCAATTAATGATGGAGCCAACACGACAAATCGCCTTCTCGTATTTGCCACAAACCGAGAGAGCAGAGACTCACTGCAACAGACGCCGGTCATACAAGAAGGGTTAGTTTACACTACAAAAATTAAAACACATAGGTACCTGTAGTAGGTAGTGTAAGAATACAATGGAAAAATTCGAAAATAATAATATTTTATAACGCATCGTAATGCAGATATATTGAAAATTGTGTGCAGCAATAATACGCAATATTGCATCAGTTTTGTGTTGTCTTTGTACCTAAACTATAATGATTCGTGTCAGAAATTATATATGATAGGCGTAAGTAATTATTAATATTTTTACTTCTGTTTTATGTCTATATATTATGTTCATAAAAATGGCACCCCCCCCCCTCCCCGCGGAGTTTAAGTTATTGACTATATTATATAGTCACCTATATGAGCAGACCACTGATGGAATAAGTATAATTATTATAAATCGGTAGCTAAATTAACACTCGTCGGTCCAATAATATGTATAATGTGTAAACATAATAATATTATAGGTATAAAGGTCACGACGTTTCATAAGAATAATTCGTCGACGGTGCCTTCATAATAATTTCGTGTATACTTACGATAAAAAAAAAATATGATAAACAGTTATTGAAGCCCATCCATATGCCATATATGCTCATAGACCGGCCCATAACAAATACGTACCCAGTTCCGACATTTGGTGCAGCGATGCAGCCCGTTTAGTACCTTAAGTACCTATGAATATTATAATAATTCAGGCTCGAAACCGAAATTTTTTTTGATTTAGGTTATCGGTATCTATATTTTTTTCGATTTTGATTATAATAATTTCGTGTATACTTACGATAAAAAAATAAAAAAATATTTGATAAACAGTTATTGTAGCCTATCCATATGCCATATAATATGCTCATAGACCGGCCCATAACAAATGCGTACCCAGTTCCGACATTTGGTGCAGTGATGCAGCTCGTTTAGTACCTATGAATATTATAATAATTCAGGCTTGAAACCGAAATTTTTTTTCGATTTAGGTTATCGTTATCTAAATTTTTTTCGATTTCGATTATAATAATTTCGTGTATACTTACGATAAAAAAATAAAAAAAATATGATAAACAGTTATTGAAGCCCATCCATATGCCATAAATGCTCATAGACCTGCCCATAACAAATGCATACCCAGTTCCGACATTTGGTGCAGTGATGCAGCCCGTTTAGTACTTATGAATATTATAATAATTCAGGCTTGAAACCGAAATTTTTTTTGGATTTAGGTTATCAGTATCTATATTTTTTCCTATTTTGATTATTTTGATTATAATAATTGCGTGTGCCTATACGATAAAAAAAAATATGATGAACAGTTATTAAAGCCCATCCAAACCGAACATTTTTTTTCTATTTCAGTTATCGGTATTTATTTTTCCCGGTTTCGGCTTCGGACATCGGAATTTTTAAAAATTTTTTTTTTGATTTCGTTTTTGGTTTTGAATATCGATTTTTCTATTTTTTTCTATTTCAATTTGACTACACGATGGAAACTCTAAGGGGGTCGGTCTATTAGTAAAAGGTCTATGAGCCCATCTCACACAATATTATACGCCTTATCAGGAGTGCTCGATATTTAATTTCATTATGTCGTTATCAGAATTTAGAGGACACTCGAATTGCACGAAAGTAATGTATAACAACGAACCCCAGGAATGGGAGGTTCATATGGTAAATCAAGAGATAGAGTTTGGACTGCTGTCAAAGAGAATGGAGTTCAGCAAGAAATGCGAGTGAGTCTCAGTTTGTCATGTAATCTTATAATATTAAATTAAAATATAATACTCACGGTTCATATTTTGTACCGCACAATCGATATTTTTGTTTTATAATATTCTGTTGATTTATCGAGATTAATTTTCCACAGCGTTTATCACAAATATTGGGAGATGCAGAGCTCGTGGATTCTCAAGGAATGCGGAGCGAGTACAGAAAAGTTTTCCCGCCAAGTGCTCAGCAATATGTATCCTATAATGGGATTGTTGGTCAGTATAACTATAGCAGTTGATATAAATATAATAATAATTTACATTAATATTAGGTACGTCCAAATTCGTTGTTTTCAAACCGTATTAGTGTATTGAATATATATTTGGTACATAAAAATTAAAAGCCGGAGGTGAAAAAATTAACCAATTTTAAACTTTTGGTTCGACCTTTACAGTGTTCTATACAATATAATAATATGAGCATTCGAGATTTCACACTGTTTGAAACATTAATTTATTACTTTATTATTTATTATTTAATCTTTCTTAAGAAATTTGGTTACTTATATGGTATTAGGTACTTATAGCTATGGGTGGTTACGATACAAATTATTGTTTATGTCTATTGTGAAGAGAATTTCGTTTATTTATAATATGGAAAACGGATTTTAAGATGTGAGATTTATACCTATTGTAGGTTTACTCTTTTTTTTTGTTAGTAACATTTTTTAACAGTTGTACACATTATAAAAAAGAGCATATAATTATATATTCAAATTGTTTTATAGCAATGCTATATCATAATATAACACCTCTCATTTTCCAATATATTAGTTTATACTTTATAGTTAGTACAATAACAGAGTTAAGTGATAACTGTATGCCATATAGTTAGGATGTATATGGCCTTAAAGTCTCTAAAAACAATATATGCAAATAGGTATATCAAACAAATATTGAGGCTCAAATCCTTCAAATAATTAAATATAATATTATAAAATGAGGAATATTCATAAACGTCCTAAATTCCTAACCATCTAGTACCTAATAACTGTTTAAACTAACGTTTTATTTCATTTCAGAACATGTGCGGCGAACGGCTGACTCCTTATGGATATTTCGAAACATGAATGACGGCTTCAAATCCCAAATTTTCAAATTCATATTATAGTATACTAATAGCATTATCGATTTTTAATTCATTTTTAAAGATTATTAATTCAAATTTAATTGAAATTTTTTTTTCCACTTTATAAAAACAATGTAATTCGCTTGAGAATATACTGACTAATATCTATTATTATTATTTTGTTAGTTGTTACATTATATAATAAATATTTATTGAGGTCAATCCAACAAATTTATTTTGTTTGTAATTGATTAGAACGAGCCATAATGAATCTATCTAATAATCATAATAATTTAAGCAAATAGTTGATATTTTAAAGTTAAAACACTCATTTTCTTAAGAAAAACTAACTTTATTTGGAATATATTTTACCAACAATTAATACATAATTTTAAAATAATGAAATTAACATTATTTCATTTTAATGACAGTATACATTTTTATTTGTTTATTCCAATGTACCTGGCACAGGAATAGCCTGCAAAATTATGTAAATTCACTGCTCTGCTCGGAGCTTTAAGTTTCGACTAAGTAACTACTCTTTCGAAATATGACTTTTAAACATTTTATTACAATTCTAATAAATATTATGATTATGAAAATTAAATTAAAAACGTATGCTGTTATTAAAAAAAATTAAATTAATTATTACGACTAAAAATATAAAACATAATTTTTTAATAAAGTTGATAGGACTTAGGCGTTTGTGTGTCGAGGTTAAAATGATTTAAAATACTATATTTTATTTAGATCTATATTTGAAACACCATTGAACATTTTTTTTAATAATTTACTGTTACCAAATAATTTAATTTTTTAGACATGTTTATCGAGATTATTCCATGATTAACTTATAAAACAATTACTAGAAATTGCGGATAAGCACCTGCATGTTTACAATAAAAAACTTAAAATGTCATAGTAGTTTTCAACTAAGTAAAAATTATGGCCCATATGATTTTATGGGTGCTGAATCCATGAACGGTTTCTAACGGCTGTTATATCATTACAATGCAATCATAATAGTTTATTATTTTTAAATTAAAGTCTCGAATATTATCGGATTTGTTATTGTAAAAATACAAGGTAATCGGGGAATACCTGGATAAAAAAAAATCGTTTAGGGTAAATATGTATAATTATAATGAGCGATGAACACTCGATAGCACCATTCCGTAAATGTTATTAAAATAACGTTTTAAATTATTGCACAATATAAATTAATGAAAAGAATGAATTTAAATTGAATTTAAAATTAAAATTAATATTATATTCGAGAAAGCTATATAGGTAACAAATTATATTATAGAGAATATTATTTTACTTAACACTTCTAACATTTTAATAAATGGTCGTATAATTTAACAACATAAACTTATACAAATTCTATATAATTTTTTTTGTATATTTACGGAAATAGATGTTGACATTTTATAATCGAAATGCATGATCAAAGTGAAAATTACTCAAATACCGGATAAATGAACATAATGTAGGTAATTTGCCTATCCATATCGCCGTGTGTTGAAAATTGTATGATTAAAAGTGGAACACTTCATAAAATATATAAATAATACTACTTCGTGATAAACTGTTAAATTAATTCATAAACGGTACAAGATGAAAAAATTTGTTAGCATGATTTTAGTTTCATGTATGTTGGTATACATTATTATGAAATAGAACGTTTTATTAAAATGCATTAAATTATTGAAAAAAAAAACGATTATGAAAAACAGTTAGTTCATGTGATACAATATACAACTATAATCACAAGGTAAATTTAATTTTTTTTTAATAATCTTATTATAAGATGTTCCTGGCCTAGGCTATCTACGTCTATGGGTATATTATGTACGGATTTGTGTTTTGACTATTTTAACATGATAAAATAATATTAATGGTGGTTATACAATAAGAAGATAATAATAGTAATTATATGTTAATAACTATAGTTCAGAATAAAGTAATAAAATAAATAATAATATAAATGTCTGTTAACATAATATGTTGGACTTTTATCCGAGTGCGAATAGTTAACTAAGAAACAAGGTATATTATTATTTTCATATATTCATATAAAGCATTTAATATACTTCAATTATAATATTATGGGTTTAAAATAAAGAGTGGACAATAATCATTGAAATCATTTATTTAAAATTACAAAAAAATACCTCACTTAGAAGGTAGAATTAGTGTATATAAGATAGATATTTCAATATATTAAATATTTTGAATAACACTGAATAAATACAATTTCTATGAACCACACTAAACGTAAAAAATAAATTGAACCTCGTGGGATAAGTCTGAAATAGAAAGTTTATCACTGTGCTCTGAATGCATCATATTAAATGAAATAATATTATGCAATATCACAAACTCAAAATATCAACACGTCAATGATCGTTCGATTTTATTCATATTTAAAATTTTAAACAAATTACCCATTCACATATTTTTTAAATGTTTAAACATATAACATGGTATTATATGTTTCATAAATTTTAACCGTATAACTTAAAGATAGAGTGCAAAAATTATGGACTGTACAATTTTAACCTGTACACACCTATCTGTATTATGTTTTTGCAAATACTAAACTTAATGTATGTCATCAATGTAAAATATTCTTTAATAATGTTTTATAATATTCACATAATATTTTTATAATTAATTGAAAGTTTTATTTGTAAAATAAAATAAATGACCCACTGTTTTGCACTTAATAAATTAAACAACATAATACATTTGCTAATATAGCCAAATAGGGGCAATTGTAAATTTCACCTATTGTACGTTTGTTTTGTATGTAAATTCTATTGGTACGATTTATTGGCCGTCAAAATAATGTAAATCCCACTGGTTCTAACTTTTTACCTGTGAAATAAATTAAATTCAATCAATATTATTTTTTAATTTTAAGTTAAAACTAAATTTGATTATAATTATAGATTATTTCTCTCAATTTAATGCTAAAATTAATTAATATACTACATGTCCAATAAATGCACAGGATATCATTTTTGTTGTTTAAATCTTTGATTTTTTTTTAAATAATATTGGTGGAATTTATAATGTATATGTTATAAATCCGACCATAAATTTGGTGAAGTTAGCATGCACCTCCTTATAGAGACCTCTATATCATAATATATAAATGTATAAGAATGTATTTTATCACCATTATGAATTTAAATTTAATAGAATTTTAGTTTGGATACCTGATTATATGAAACATAATTTATCTTTTGTCTCCAGTCAGTCAATTTATATGAACTACCCCATCATTAAAACGATCAATTAATACCCTTTTTGTATTCATACGACAGAAAATAGTATACAGTAAGTTTTTTTTTTTAAACATTTTAAACATTTACATTAATATTGTCGTTTAATAGGAAAGAAAGTACTACTTAATGATATTCTTTTGTTATAATAAGACCATATTTTTGTATTTATTTGTCAAATATTTTTATAAATTAATTTAGATTATTCACTGATATTAAATTACATTTCCAGGTCACTTAGTACGGTCATGCATAGAAAGTGCGAAACGCGGACATTTTGTACGGTCGAGTGAGAATGTTCATTTTAATTTTTAGAACGCGGACACAAATTTGTACTATTATATACATAGAGTATCTATTATAAATATAAGTTATATACCTAATATAAGTAGTATAATATATAATATAAATTATTAAAAGAGAAAATTTAAAAATAAAAACTAAATTGTTATAAAATATTGTATATTAATAATAACCAAAATGATCAAACAGTCAATATGATGATAAATCTAAATTGTATTATATTATTAAAAATGTGTACAATATAAATATGTCAAAATGACGAATAAAATATAATATTTAAAAAATCTTTAAAAACTACATGTATAGTATAATATGAAAACATCTCAAAATCACAAATAGAATATAATATTACATATATTTACAATATATACCTTAGGAGGGCTGGATTAATTTTCGGTTGAAAACAGCTCGCGGCTTCAATCACTACGCTCAATATAATGTTCTGATATTAATTTTGAAAGCAGATTTGAATTCGTCGCTAAATTATCTATGCTTAGAAAATTTCATTTCTCTGATTTAAATTTTTTTTTTACTTAGAAATTTACTAACAAAAATAGTGAAAATAGATAATATTCATAATTCAAATTAAAATACATTGATATAGAATATGAGAAATGTACGACAGTCAAAGCATAGTAAATTTAGAGGAGAATTCAAATCTGCTGTCAAAATCTAAATAGGAACATCCTACTGGCTACTGAGGAAGTGATTTGTAGTGATTGAAGTCACTGGTAGTGTTTTTTGAAAAAAAAAATGTTTGTAATTTTATAAAGTAGTATGTGATGACATGTGCATGCGCGTAGGTAAAATGAAGGACGTATTATGACGTATTATTCGAAACCAATAATACCAATACAGCAATAAATATTTTTAATAATAATATATTACACAATTAATAACTCTATTGTATCTAAGTCCCAATCATGTAAGAAAAATCGTAAGATAAAACCATGGATTACCAATGGTCTTGTGACATCAGTAAAAAATAGAGATAAGCTTAATATGAAAATTAAAAAGGATACTTCAAATAATAAATTGATAAACTATTACAAAGATAATAGAAATAAATTAACAATACTCATTCGTAAGGCTAAAGAACAATATTATGTCAACAAAATAGAAATATGTAATGGTGATGGAAGAGAAATCTGGAAAGTTATTAATGAACTATCGGGGAGAAAAATTAAATCTACCGGGCTACCAATCAATGAAATAAGAAAGGACATATATCCGACCTATAGGCCTAAAGACTACTTAAACATAGTAAATTCTTACTTCTCTACCACCAGAAATAGACTAGTTGATACCAATTTTCCTAATAGTACAAATAATATAAAATCTAATTTCGGAACAAATACTAATAATAAATCCAATCATCAGCTCCAACTTCGAGTCAAAAACCATGGGCAGTTACGTAGTAAAAAATATATTAAACAATCTGAAAAACAACTCATCACCTGGAGTTGATGGTTATATATAGCACTATTTTTTAAACAAACTATTTACATTCTGTAATCTTAAGTTTTACCGGACAGTACAAAGTTTCCGCGTTCTGCAATCCAAATTTTTACCCGACAGTACAATTATAGTGTCCGAGTTATGCGTTTTGAACAATTTACCGTACAAAGTGACTTGTTCACCTAAATTACGATCACAAAATATATCTATTGAGTTTCATGACACTTGACTGTTCATCGGAATATCATATTTTTCCTGCATCGGAGAGATTACCAAATCCAGGAGATCAGGACCACGGTCGAGGACAAAGATTTGATTTATGCTAATAATAGTACCACCAAATAATAGTTAACAATAACCCAATATTCGCCAAACAGAAGTGTGTCCGAAAACGAGATGGACACGACGGTGGCCGTTCCGAGGGGCGTCACACTGGTCATTATACCTAACGTGCATTTTTTGAACCATTTTTCCTCAGGGGTTCCTTGGGGGGTTTAAGTGTTTTATGTAATATAGTACCAATATTATGTATATTTATGCGTGCAGCTGGTGTTACAATTGTTTAATAATAATATATTATAATACTCTCTGTTATTGTACAGGTACGTTTGCACGCAGAGAACGATTTCGTTTATTTATTTCCATTCGAACCGCGTGACAAATGTCTCGACAGGAGACGTAAACGTTTTGGATATTACGCTCTATGTTGGTGCAGATGTGTCGACAGAGTAATACCATTGAGTATAATATAATATACTAATATAATATCTATACTCAATTTTAATGCGTAATACATAGATATAGGTATTGTAATGGAGCCATATTGTATAATATTTTATTGTACCTGCGTGGTGAGAATATAATAATATATTATATTAAACTATTAAAGCTTTATACTGCACTATTTCTTTCTTTTCTACATAATATATCGTAACCGAATTCTTCAATATTTAAATCGAATAAATGTCAATGGCTACAACGCGCATGAAATATTATTTTTACATATATAAAATATTTAATATTAATGTATCAAAATACATGATGTGTCTGTGTGTGTGTGTGTGTACGATTCACTGTACAGGGTGTTTCTCCAAGTATTGGGTAACCCCCAACTTTTTCAGTAAATAATTAAAAATATTCTAATATTATGATTTTCGGATTCTGTATATTATGCAGCTTAATAAAAGTGTTTTGGGTCGATTATATAAAAATGTTTATTCAAATGTGAACTGCACTTTTGAATTGTAAAAAGATTTTTGATTGAAATTTGAACAATTTATAGTTTCTGAATATCTTCGTATACTGTATAAGGAAAATATTCTACTATGGTAATCGTATATAGGTTTAAAGATGTATGACGTGCATTTGTGATTTGAAAATTATGGTAGATAATATTATTAATGTATATTACCACTTTGTGTTAGTTGTAAAAATTGTATAATTGAGTATAATAAATACTACCTAAGACCTACCTATACTAAATATTATAACTTAAAATAATTACTAAAGTTTTTTTTTTCCTTAGTACATAAAGTTTACTAACTCGTTTAGACGTTCAGACTTTAGAGCTTAATATGCATTAACATTGAGCGCTTAAACAAAAGTAATCTGTAATCTGCTCAACAATCACCCCACATAAGGGGTGGTTATTATTTGAAAAAAAGAAGTTTATACTGCCGAATTACACACATTAACGTGTCTAAAAACTCAAATATGGTCTTTAAGTATAGGTACCTACTTGAAGCTTGAAAAAAATCCATATCCGTTGAACAGAAAGTAGTGCTCATGATGACTAGGTACCTATAAATTGTATATTTAGGGTTTCAAAATGTCATGAAAATAATTTTTTGTGAAAATCGATACAACATAATTAATGCACTAGATTAATTTTGAAGTTATAAATTGTATACAGGACAATAGATCTAAGAGTCTTAACATCCATAGTAATAAAATATTATATTAATATCCATTTTCATTGAAATTAATGAGATGCGTAGGTAGCTTATTATTATATATTATTATTATTATATTAGATAATAGCCACCATTAAAAATGAGATTGTTCCGTTGTTAGATTTCATATTTCCATACCAACTTAGTACTTGTACAGAAAATATTCGAACAACAACAAAAGATTCTTCACACGCACTCAAGTATAAATTCAAGAGATGATTTTTAAGAAATCGAAAAAAAAGTTTTAAAGAAGTTCAAATATTGATTGTATTACTTACCTTTATTTACCTATACTTTTGCAATAAATCGAATTTTTTCTGTCGCCTGAATGATGATTTATCATTTTCACAGTGGTAATATTGCTTAGGTTGCTTAACGATAATACTTGAAAATAATTTTTATAATGATATTATAATTGTTTACCTTTTCATCACATGATTTAAAAAGTAAAAAATCACAAATTGATCGGTGTAGAGTGCTTTCTACAAGTTAAGATAACCACTCTGTATATTCGCATTTCTCAGAATTTACTGTACAAATTGAGTACTTTAAATCTTACATCTCTCATATCGAAATATAGACATTTCCCTAAAACGAATATTTTATATATTGTGTCATAATATAATATAATATATCAAATTGTGCACTAATAGTATATAATATAATATCTATATAGAATAAAGTATGCCTAACAATTGCTACACATCAATCCTAATGGCGTTTTGCTATCAAAATATATTACTGCGGTAGATGGCACTTAACAGATATAATTTTTCAAACTGTCCATTAAGTATCAAATAACTTCTGATATATGATTGGAGTAAAATTAAAAATAATAAGATAGTAGGTACATAGAAAAATAGCAAAGTTACATTACATCTAAATAGTTTTTTTTTAAATATAAATAATATTATATATAAATAAATATATACCTTCCGCTATAATAACTAAATATTAATAATTAATAACTCGCAATATTATTATAACTCGTGCGCTTGTTTCATGGACATCAACCACCTTTCGGGGGCCGATTATATTCGAGTTTAAACCGTCGTCGTTTTTCTATCGCGTGCAATAGTTTGAATAATAGTAGAGCAATTCGCAACGTGTGCATAATATAACGTCACGATAATAATATTATAATATTATGTCCGAGAAACGAAAAGATCGCTACCATCTATCGCCCGTGACATTTCGAACGCGGAAAATCAGATAATCGGATCATATGTACATAATATTATAATATTTATTTTATTAAATCGAACAAGCTGCAGCGAATATCATTAGCTGCGTGGACGACGACTAAATGCTGAACCATATAATATATACACTCTCTCCACACATACGACGGCGGTACATATAGTTCGAGCACGTCCATTATTTTAATATAATATATATATATAATAATATGTAGGTCCCTATATATTTTAATTTGCATGCGTTTAACAAACGGTAAACTCGAGTGTTTTTAGCAGCCCATATTATATTATAATATGTACTATGTATATGTATAGGAGCTGAGTAGTGGTTTCTTTACATAAGTATTCATAATATGTACGTGAAACCGATCAAAATCGAAAGAAATAACCGTTTGACGATCGTCGGTTGTTCAATAATTTAATAGGTACACAATATGCGTACATTATAATATTATGCTTTATACTATATTTTATCGTCTGAGCGCGTTTATTAATTGTATTATTATTGCGGTATTCCTGTGTATCGTATAATATTATTATCATCGGGACGCATCGACGCGGAAAAAACAAACGATTTTCTGTTTTTATTTTATTATTTTCGATCGGTTTTTTATCTCTCACTCACTCTATTTTTCTCCCTCTCTCTCTATTTATATACCCGCATGTATAAATGTGTAATGCAAGTTTATAATGTATTATATATATAGTCTCTGGAGGATCCTCCTCGATTTTGGTTGGTATATAAACACTGCAGTCTATCATATTATATACACCTAAATCGATTCATATAATATTATATGCATTACAGGTAATAGGTAGGTAGTTATAATACCTATATATTGGTATACACTGAGTGGATCCTAAAACAAAAAACGGCAGATATATAATATATAATGTGTGCGAGCATAACAATGGTCCGAGGGACGGTGTGATAAAAGCCCATAAACCCAATCGGCAGCACTTAGTGCCTTTATCTACCCGCAGCAGAAACAGCATCACCTCCGTCATAATATTGGAATCAGCCTATTATCAAACATACGAGAGTGATATCGTTCGCACAATACAGTTAACTGAAACTCGAGCGTATTAAATAATTTATTATTATATTTTCCCGATTCAGTGGTCAGAAAAAAAATTCCCAGGGCAGTTTATTTGATGCTACTCGTCTGTGCACGCCTTTAGGATATCTCGAAGCCGGTAAATGTTCTTAATATTTGAGCCAAATCGTCACCTAGGTGCAGGCTGCTACAGTTAAGTCTAAAGTCTGCCATTTCTCTCATATAACACTCAGTTTAATATTTGTACCAAACTATTATTGAATTATACGAAGTTGTTATATTATATAACTATATTAGTACATTATTTTAACTATATTTTTAACTATATTAATTAAAGAAAAAACATTATGAAACATTATGTAGGTATATAATTATATAGGGCGTAGTATAAATATTTTGTAATTATTAAGAATTTTTATATCAACAGGGAAATGTTAATTGGTTGGCTCTTATTTACACTCAGACTATACATGTACGCTACTACAATGTAGTATGCGTATCTAGGTAATAGGTATATATTTGATACTTTTAATCAGAAGGTGTTCAATATAGCTAAAAGTTAGTGTTATGTGCTACGGCCTATACTGTTGGCATCAGCTTATTTTTATGTAAAATGCCTAAAGTAATAGAAACAATGTAGTCGCTTACTCGCCTACATTGCATATATGTTACAGAGTTCGTAAAATCAGTGTTTTTTTTAATTGATATATCATTTTTGTAGACTTTGTATAGAGTCAGAATTAGTGGCGAATGTTGTTTAGCTGTCTTATTACGACTTGAAATCGAAGCATATAATATATTAATTATTATAGGTCAGTGAACAGAATGATAAGCCAACAATTTCTTGAATTTAACGTGCTTAACAAAATATGTTAGCGAAAAAAGATCTTTGTATGAATCCAAGTTATCTTCTATTATTTCTATATATAAATATTGGAAAATGTACAATTCATGGAATTTTTACAAAAGCATATTACTGGGAAAGAAAGCTCTATAGATGCCATTTGCAAAGGCTATGTTATCAAGAAACGTAGGAAAAAATACGAAATAACCTACCTACAAAATATGAAATAAAATATTTGAAAAAAAAAATTGTGTCTTAATTGACAAGACGGCCTAGGCGGACGTTACAACTTATAAGTTATAAGTTACAACAAATAGGTAACCATAACGAACCACACGCAATCGTTCGTAATTCGATTTTTTTACATTCTTCTGAAACTCTCAGAAAAATCTCATGTGCACTTTTAATTCAATTTGGTGGCTGTGGTTTAAAATATAAGAAACTGAGCACGTCGTCGACATTAGCAAATATAAAATATACACAATAACTAAATTGACGCAGTGTTAACACGAATATCCTATACATATAATATACTTATTCTGAATCCTGATACTACTGCAGTGTGACTATATACAGCTGCATGTTACTTGCGTCCCAAAAAAAGGTATATTTTACAGGTAGTAAATTTGACAGGTAACTTGCTTCCCGTTTTGGGGACGCAAGTTGGCTATAAAACTATTATCGATTTAACCTATCTACTAAAATATTTAAATATCATTTTTTATTCAAATAATCCACATAATATTTTCCAATTCATTGACGTCTTAAAACCATTCCAGATTAAGTCTTAACTAATAGCAGTAAAACTGCAAAAAAAGATTACAGAAAAAAAAGCATTTATAATTTGAACACTTAAAAAACAAATTGAAAGTTTAAAAAAAATGAAATTTCATCATTAATTTTTTTTAATAAAGGTTTGAAATAAATTTCAAACTATATAAATCTCATAGTATATAGATGCTTGAACTATAATTATTATTGTAATTACAATAAATACCATTAATATCATGAAAAAAGTTACTTTCATAACATATGTATTATTGTTTTGAATTATATTATACTATAGGTATTTGAATTGAACTATGGTTATTATTTTCATGATAAAATGTAAAACATGCATTTTTTTTACTATTTTGAATTGTGTTAAAAATTGAATTGTTAATAAACATCAATGATCAATGTATTATTTGTATTATTATTTTGATATCGGGGATTATATCGATATTTTCTTAACACAATTAGGTTATAAAAAAAGGTTAGGGCCCAGACCCTAATAGGCTATATTATGAACCTTTTCAATCTTTTTTTGAGGGACTCAAATCATGACCAACTGATAATAATTTCGGACCCAAGTAGACCTATATGCACCGCTATACAAATATGTTATCGAATTTAATCGTAGGTAGGTATCATTATTATTATTAGCCTAACTTTGCATATATTGTTCGACGGTCGGTGACCGTTTTCTATATACCGATATACTTCAGGCCTTCGGCGTACAGACGAGTTGGATGTACCTATACGATCGATAAATCGATTTACAAATATAAAGGCAACGATGATAATAATAATGTATGAGATGAGATGGGTGTGCGCGCGGAGGCTCTCACGAATAAACTCTAATATACCTGAGGTACATAGGAATATTAATAAATGTGTGTACGGATTTCGTTACATAATTTATGAATGGCCCCCGCCGATATTCCATATTATAAACGCCGCATACCTATACGTATTAATATAATACGCACATAATAATAATAATATAAGATAATATTAAACATATTATAATAGTAATAATAATAAACCGACTTTAATTAAGTCCGCCTCGTGTAACGATCGGGCGCGCGCGCACACACACACACACACACACAAACGTCTCTCGGACCAATATCATATTTTATAATATTATATCGTTGGCCCACACGATAAATTACACGGTTTGCTCGTATTATTATAATCGATATATAGGTATAATAATAATAATAATATTATAAACTCGGTAGCCGCAGCCATTATAATAATACATATATAGGTAGGTAGGTACGTAAAAACACGAGCAAGTTTGAAAATCGTGTGTGTGTGTGAGAGAACTCTCGAGCGGAGGAGGAGACGAAGACGACCGGACGACGACTACGACGAAGAGAGCTACGCAGCAGAAGCCGCTCGACCCCTCGGGGACGACGTGCGCGTGCGCGTGTAAGTCGTGCGGCGGGCGGGAGGGAGGGCGGTGGAGAATCGTAGACCCGCGCGCGATTATTAAACAGTAGCCCGAAATCGTCGGGTCGCGCCGTCGGCGGAAACGTCAGACACATAATTTAAGTATACTGCGAGTGAATTATAATATTATACGCACTCACGTCTCGTCGTCGTCGTCGTCGTCCGGGTGCTAATAATAATAATGGTTTTTAATAGAAATTATGTACAAAAAAAAAAATAATATGATATTATAGTTGCGCATATTACGTATATTATACAAAATATTATGTACACGACCGCAGCTGGGTCGTTATACACATTACAATATAATAATAATAATAATATTACCGTGTACCTGGTATGGCTGGTAGTATAATGGTCGCGCGGCCACAGATGTTCGTGTTTCGGACGAGTTTTCCAGCACCCGCGGTACTGCCCCCGACGCAGCCGCATTACGCGCAGCGTCTATATTTAATATTACAACCGACGACGACGGCGATATTATTATTATTATTTCCACGTCTATAATATTATGTGTATCAACCCGTAGGACACGATATATTTTTACCTATACATGATATAATATTAGTATCTAAGATACGAGTATATTATACGGAAATAATACGACGACGACGACCATATAGGTATTGTATTATATTGTAATAACACGCGCGTGAGGTCGTCCGCGAGCGGCCAATTTATATTATATTATTATTATTACTATTTTACAAGGCTGGGCAAGTTATTGTTTTTTTTTAACTCGTTAAGTTAAGTTATTTTAAAATAATTAAGTTAAGTTAAGTTAAAATTTACTCGTATTTTTTATCGTTAACTCGTTAAGTTAAAAGTTAACTTTGAAAAAAAAGTAACTTAACTTAGTGTAAAGTTAAAATTTGCTAATTTGCAAAAATAGAAAATTCCAGACACATAATGTGGTTTATTAGATAGTTTTTCTTTACGTCTAAGAAAATTACTGGGGAAATTTAAAATGATACATCAAAGTAAAAACACATTAAAAAATTTACATTATTCTTCGGAAGAAAATTAACTTAATTTAGATATTTTTGAAATAAAATTAACTTGAAGTTAACACGTTAATCTTGAAAAAAAGTAACTTGTTAAGTTAAAAGTTAATTTGAAAAAAAAAGTAACGAGTTACTTAACTTAATTTTAATTTTTAACTCGTTAATGCCCAGCCTTGCTATTTTATAGGTATACACGAAGTCTGCAGCAAGTCTGGTAATTCGGTGTATAAGTTATATTTTATGTGCTAAGCCATATCGGAGCAATGTCCAGTGGCGACTTTGGGTTTTCGGTGCCGTAGGGCTGATTTTTTTTTCACCGCCCCTCCCCCTCGGGTAGAAAATTACCACTGTTTTTTTTTTTTACCATCTCGAATACTATTATATGTTCATAAATTGTTATTGCACTGACAATAATAAAATAATATGTGTTTGTGTGCGTGACATGGGTATAATATCTATAATATTCACTATATACGCTGAGCATGATGATTTATTAGATGATCACTCTATATAATATATGATCAGGTACGTGTTATAATCGATAAATAATAATAATAAAAAAATTAAAACTTGTTTACCGAGTAAAATCAAAGGAAACCTTGTCAAAACGTACATATATGGGTACCTATATGAATATTAAAAACAAAATTAAATATTCAACTGACGACCATAACTCTTGTTAGAGGCGAGAAAAATTAATGACAGTTGTTGTGAATGATGTAGACTAAAGATTATAGTCAAATGTTAATATTGTTAAACAGAAATAAAATTGTCCGTATCAGTGGCGGCTATGAGCACAATTTTTCGCCTGGTAAGTGGTAACATATTTTATACACGGGCTTACAGACCCAGAATGAAAGGGACACTCAGATGACCTCTGAAAAATCACTCATCAATTATTATTTCTAAACATGCCTAGTTTAAATTGAATTATTGACGATAAACGTTGATTAAAATAGTAAGACTTAAAAAATATTATAACTGATATAATATTTTGATTACAATATCATAAACTATTTTTTTAAAACTTAATTTTGACTTGACGAAACTTTTCAAATCACACCATGGTGCACACTATATAGTTATTTTAAGTAATAAATAAGATATTAATATATTTTCTAGGGTGAAATCGTTGTAATTTTTTTTATAAAGCTACTCTTACATTTTACCATAATATTATCACTAGGTAATTAAATACTAAAATATAGTACCTATATAGTATTATGACATTGGTACATAGCCTATTTATAAAAAAAATTATTAAATAAAGTCGATAATCGTAAATATAAATACATTTTTAAAACGTGTGACCAGGCGCGGACTGGCTGGGATGCTACATCATCCTTTGCCCTAAAATATATCTGCCTATTATAGTATTATACTATTATATTATATATTTAAAGACTCTATAGATACCTAATGAATAGCAGATCGTTATTATCAACTTACGATTATTAGTGATCTATAATATTGTAAAATTTTGATTGAAAGTTTTTTGTAAGTTGGTACTTATTTACGTTTTTAAAGTATATTCAATATTTAATATTTTTTCAAAACAAAATAAAATAAATTAATATTTTATAAATTATCTACATGTTTTAAATTTTCCCCAAACATTTTTGTTATTTGCGTTTTAAATTGTGTAGCATCCCGTGCCCTTTTTTACTAGTCCGTGCCTGAGTGTGACTTATATTATCATGTAACGTATCCGTTATACGATTAAAGGGGCCCGAGGTCAAATACTGGTAGGAAAATTCCGATTTCCCGACGATGCACCACTTTCCGGAGTTATAAGAAATGTACGATATAGACACAACTAAATAAAAATATGAAGTCATGCATATTGTATATTATATTATTCAAGTCGAAATGCATGAGTTAGTCAAATTTCAAAACACTTAAAAATATACGCTTAAAGAATAATACAGTGCCTCATCACATATTGAATGAGTCTGTTGTATTAAAATATTACAGATTTATAAGTTGTAAAAAAATAATTTAATTTAAGATGCCGAGCTATATAGAAACCAAGAAATAACATTTATTTAATAACGTGCATAATAAAATCATAATTATAACATATTGTTAATTATATTTAATATTTGGTTTATGCACTGCGTGTTTCTTTAATTTCAACACAATCTTATAAGTATTTAAAACCCTATTTTTTAAGAAAACCAAGTCTGGTCGTCGCTATTCAACTGCGTTTTTTAACATTTTAAGGCCAACCATAAAAAACAAAAAAAAAATAAAAAAAAATAGACCAACAAATTATTTGTATTTTTCAAACAAACAGGAATCATACACTTTACATATTATTATTTTCACTGCGAGAAAAAGTGATTATTTAATATAATAATATTAATAAATATAGTTACCCGTCGTTGTTAAACGAAAAATTTGATTATTAATTCAAAAATATTTCTAAAAAATAATATAATATTTGGTGTTTTGCTATGACTGCGCGTGAGTGTATAATTCAAGTAATATATGCTTACACCGGCTGTAAAATAAATACGTCAAGCTTATAAAAGTCAGTAATATTCGTAACCAAATAAAATTAATATATATATATAAATATTATATATTTTAATAATATACTGTATAGACGTATTATAGTGCATTAGTAGGTAGGTACCAGCCATATCTCATATCAACCCGTGGGCAAATTTATATACAAAATAATATTATAATATTATAGGTACCTGCAAGTATAACCAATATAATTGTATTTAACATTCAATAATGTCGTCGACTGGTGTCAAACATATTACATTTGGTTGTACTGTATTTACCTCGTGCGTATAGATATAAATATTATTGCATAATATCATGTGATATTATACATATGATAATATTAACTTCTATATTATATTATGCCGTAAACGCGTTTAACAGTTTGAAAAACAATAATGTTTGTATGCATATTTTATACGCGAATTAAATACTTATGTATAGTTAAAATCGCGATTCACTCGTAAAAATCAACAAGTATGCTCCAAGCACGTGATTATGGGTATAGTAAAAATGTTTATACGGGTGCGACAATAATATTATAATGCAATAATAATATTATGTGCATAGCATGGATATAATATTACAATATATTTTTTAATGGTCTGTCCGTCGTATAAACGGTGTAAAGTGTTACGATAACGTTTGCTAGCAAATCTTGATTCATAAAATAATAAATTAAAAACCACTTACCGGCTGCTGCGGGTTCCTTATTCTCTATAATATAATCGCACTGTTATAGAGCAAGGACAAATATTTTTTAGATCGATTTGCCCCCCAATAACATTTTTAGGTACCGTCGTACCGATATCTGCAGTGATATCGTTCGTGTCTATATTAATATGTAATATCGTTAGGTATGCTGTATATACTATTTTAATATCATAAAATACATGTAGTACACCATCGACCAAAATAAGTAAAAACAAACTGCAGGTCGAGATACTAATAAACATCGAATATAATATGGGATGAATATTAAAAAAAAACCTTGTAGAATTTTGATTTGGTTTAAATGAAGTGGTAAAAATACAAACTGACCCTCGAATCCAATATAGTTTTAGGATTTATCATTTGGGTTCTGAAACAAAACTTGTCCAGTATATCTCGCTAGTGGTAAGACTTCGACGGTTAAAAAAAACTTAAAATTCAATATATATTCGATGATGATCCATAATACTATAACAATAAAGGGAGCAATGCATTAATTCATTTAGAGAATAAGAACGTACTATAATATGATTTTGATACGAACTCATCGAAAAAAAATCTATTTAAGTGCAGTCTACTAAATTGTCATAAGATGTACGCTTAACCTGCACCATTGCTGTTTAGACATGATATTATATGGGGTACAAATTTGGTATCCAATCAAAAAATCTAATTCTAATACATCTGCCCCCCAATCGAAGCCTTCCAAAATTATCGCTATGTTTTATAACTGATTGGTTCCCATGGTATTCGCATGTATTCAATTAATACATAAAATCACCACAAATATCTTCAATTTATGACCACTATCACCTTGCCAAACTTCATTACAAACATTTTTATTCCCAATTAATTTACAACACTCTTTAATAAAAATATGGCCTCCCATTCTATATTCCCGATAACACGCTATTTGCCTGGAAACTGGAATGTAAGTTTGTTACACTAATAAATTAACGATTAAACGAGTTATAGCAATGTGCTATATGCTTATATTTTAACTAAAATAAGTATGTATCTGAATTACGAATCTTAAAATATATTTTGTATATTATTTTGAAATGCAACATTAAGTTAGTAACATTTTGTATTTTTAAAATATATAAAATAAAGAATATCTAACACACAACTGATAATAAAATGTTCACGTTTAACTAACTTTAAGTAACGAAATAGTATTAATCTTGGCGATACTTGTTTCCGATACGTTCCTATTTTATACACGTAAATCGTAATACAAAATATATACGTTAAGTGTCCTAACCTACCCCAAAGTGTTATCAGTTTTATAATCATTATTTGATGTTGTGACCAAACCTAAACGAAGTGCATATTTATATTTATTTCAAATTTTTACTTAGGAAAATAATAGACTCGTGTCCTACACCAAAACTTCTAAAACCATAACATCGTGACAATAGTAATAATATGACAATAATGCAATCACACCTCCTCACACTCACAGTAGCTTAACTTAAAATCCCGAAGACTTATTTTCAATATCAAGTCAATACGATCTACTTGTGAAACATTGCAATGCTGTCGATGTCGAAACATTAATCATTTAAAAATTATATATCAAATTGGGTGATTGTAAATTCCACGCGATCGGTTATACCTTTTTTGCATATAAATTCCACAAGTACGATTTTTCGCCTAAGAACCCCGTTAATTCTATCAATACTAATTTTTGAATAATTTTATTTAAATTTTAAGTTTAATAAGCTTGATTACATTCACAATGATAATATACGTTTCCATTCACAAAGTATGTATTGCACAACAAATTCAACACATTTGTCACAATATCATCATATTTTGTATTATGCATAAATGTATCATTTTTTTTTTTATTATTATCCAGTAGCTTATAATATAAGTAAAATACATTTGTGAAGTTGACATTCCGGTCTGACGAATAACAATTATTTCTAATAAATATTATTTCAAAGACAGATAAGTATAAATAGTTATAATTAAAATTATCCTTATTCTAAACCAAATCAATATTAACATGGTTTTTTTTTTTTTGTCAAACTGCTTATCAGACAGAGCTAAAATTGGATTAGAGTAATAATAATTGATAGTAAATAAGGACAATAAGGTTACTGCAGGTATAAAAGCATTATGATACTTATGTTTTATTTGTGTATAATATAATTTCTGCTGATCTTACACTGCAAACAATCATAAATTGTAAAGTTATTTTAATATAGAAACCTAACTGTACCTAAAATAAATTATGATGTGTTATTAAAAATGTAGAACCTCGCGTAAGTGAACTTATACTCAATCTTTTCTATAGGTATAGCCACTATAATAGCCATATAATATAATTTATAGCTACCTGTATTTACAGACCTGGCTCATTCATCACTTGCGGTCCGCTATATCTCACCTGCATTCGGAAACAAAATTCTTTTGACAAGACAATAACGTCGGTAGCTGACTAATATTAAGAGTTGCTAATTACTCGATGGTTATCGTGACATTAGGTACAATTTTGTTTTTGTTTGATGACTGATGAGCAATTTATGACACTGCACAGGTATACGCCGCGTATTTACACTCTTCTGAAACTAATACATCATAGAGCGGGTTGGTGATATACCTAAGATTTATAGAGACGGTTATAACATTTAAATAATATTGAAATATGTGCACTGATATTCTGAAAAAATTCGACGAAAAAAATGATAGGTATAAAAAACTATTATCGTAACTGTACCTATGTATAAAATACGAGTGGGTATCAATCAAATCGATATCAATAAAAATGACAGACAACCGCTGCAGCAGTAAATAAAATATAATATTATTATAACTACAGCGGAAAGACCGACGTGATTCGTATACCGTAAATTTAAATTATAATACATATTTATAATAATTGAGTATACCTACTCGAGAGTATATTATTATTATTTTTTTTTTCTAATTCCTATCGTTTTCGTGACTATATCCAATCCGTGCAACGTCTTTCCGTATCACTCCCATTACACGTATTACTGCAACAGTTAACAGTATAATAGTTTGCATCTTTGTTGTTTAATGGAACCGTGGACAATGTGCCTAAAAAAGAAAATTCAACGTAAACACCACCAGGTAGGTAACCAAACGAAACAGATTTTTTTTTTAATAATTTAGTTTCACGTGTCGGAAAATTACTATTATTATAGTGATCGTTACATTTAGGTACACTGAACTTTATACGACATATAATATTTGAAGGGCGATAATATATGTAAATTATCGTCAAACCATCGGGATGCACCCTGTATATATACGGGATGATTCGCACCAAGCATACTCACCTCAATTCGTTCATTTAATAATGGATTTATTAAATTTCTGATATTTTTAACTTTTAAATGTAGTTGAAAACCTCGATGAAATATCGGTCAATATTTTCAGAAAAATGATGCAGTAAATAATTTACTGTAGTTACTGTGGAAAAGGAAGGTTTTCATTTGAAACAGAAGTTTGTATCCCAACTAGGATACGCACCTAGGATACACCATAATAAGTACCTAATACAAAACAATTTCCAGAATTTGAAAATATATGGTACTATAGCTGATCCCGTGCACTTCGTTTCCCGTTAAAAATCCGAACTCTATATGAATAATATGCACGGGATCAGCTGGTATGGTATTTAAGTAGATATATTTAAAAACTCCGAGAATCAAATTTTGAAAGACTGAAATAGGTTACAACAGTGGCGGATCCAGGGGGGGCAAAGGGGGCATTTTCCCCCCCCAAACGCCCTGTAGTTGCCCTATCTTTTATATCGTAGATATTAATACTTCTAGTAGAGTTAGGTACAGTATTCAATAATCATATAATCATATCATATCATATCATATCAATTTCCATACGAGAGTTTTATTGTAAACATGGAAAAATTACAATCCTGATAATTTCTCACCAGTCTAATAATAGCACATAAGTTATTAGGTTTCCTTATCATAGTTCTGGTGATTATTGACAGTCGACACAGACGTAAAATCAATTACGTAATAACATAGACAACGTCCTAATGGCTAATGTGTTATTACTTATTACTTATCGTACGTTTTCGACAGTCAAGTTCGACGTATCGACGTTTCGTGTGCGCTAATTAAAATAATTAAAAAAATAATAAAATTCAGGATGGACAGATATTGTGTAAATGTTGTAAAATATTTTGAACTTTTGCCCCCCCCCAAAATTAAGCCCTGGATCCACCACTGGGTTACAAGTAGGTCAATGTATAATGGATTGTATTAAAATTGAATTCAATGATATAATATCATTGTATAAGAATAACGATTTCTCGAGTGGAGACGGTTTGTCAGTCTGGATATTTTATATTGTTATTATTTATTGTAGCCTGTAAGTTGAATTTATATTATAATATTATTATAAAATTATTACCTCTCTAAAGTACCATCTCGAGCCAATATTTGCTAAAAGATAAGGTACTATATTATGTGGAAATCGAAGAGCTCCTTCTGGTAGAAATTTTGTATATAGGATAAGAAAAAAAATAAAATAAACACCGTTGTAAAACCACTGGCTTCCTAGCTCCGCTCAGAATCTTAAAAGGGGGGTGAGCATGCTCGTCGAATCACTCTGTACATAATATTACAATACACATTATATACATGTAGGTATATAGTATGCGGCTTGTACGCCCGATGGACATATAATAATAATAATATGTATATAATTGTAATACAGTTTTTACAAGTTATATACACGAAACGTATATTATATTATATAATATATAGTAAACCAGTTTTAACACGCCGCGTACATAATATTGCATATATTAGTATAATGATATGGGTATAATAATTATATTCGTTTTGTAGACCTTCGCGAGGTATATAGTTACCTGCAACTACCTATAATAATCTATATTATAATAGAAAATCGCGGAGAAAAACACGTGCCTATAATATAATATAATATTCTGCAGCAGATGCAATACGTGCATCATAATATAAAATTACCTGCAGCCGTGCGGGGTACAATTACTGAAAATGAAGAAAAAAAAATGTTGAAAAGTTCACGGGGAAAACACGTAGTAGTAACTAATAATTTACAGCTGAATTTACTTAAGCAGTGCACGTACCCATATACATATTCGTACTCTGCACTCGTACCTACCTACATAATAATATACCTATGTACCATACATGCATATAATATCGTATAATGATATATATAGAACGATCCTTTTGACCGCGAGCACATAATATTTTCGATTTGACCGCGATGCATTTCTCGATGCGATTCTATAACGTTAATTTAAACGTCACTCCAATTTTTTTTTTCAGTCTCATTACATTATGCGCGTTTGTCGAAGAACCTGCACCACTATTGTGGGAACTATCAAGTTTTGATGCCAACTTATTAATATTATATAGCCTTTGATGGTTCGGAAGTGAATTTTTTATTTAATCGACGCGCTATTGTAAATACCAGACATTGAGTGAATATTTTATTTCATTATCAAACTTATTTGAAAGTTTATATAAACTGGAGTGGAATAAATTAATATTCAGTGAAATGTGTGGTATACTGACAATATACAGTATTTGTGGGTAAGCTAAATTTTTAACCCCCCCCCCACACACACACCCACTGCAGAACCTATTTTAAAAAAACTAGATAAAAAGTACCAATGCTTAAGAGCTGCATCCCGTATATTAAAATTGTTTCCATACATTTCGTACAGGTAAATGCAATTTATTTATTAGTTCGGTTTACATAATATCGCGTTGAAATATGTCATGTGACTCATGAGGAAAAAACACATTGTGTAGTAAAATAAATATAAATAATTGTCTCTTATGTCTAGAACGTCAACGCTGTATAACTGGTATAAAGGAATCTAAAAAAAAAATAATACGATTGAAGTGATTTAATAATAGCTAGAGATTTGTTTATAAATATTAAAATATATAATCAATATATTATGATGCAATATATATATATTATAATACTGTAAGTAAATATTTTATAAAATACTCAAAATACCGTTGTATCACAAGAAACTAAAGAACTGTTATAGTTAAAAAATACTTCTGATTATAATACTATTTTTAAAATAACAAAAAATTTGGTATAAAAAATGTATACACGTGTATCATAAATTGTAATAATGTACGTAAGTAAAAATTATTCATCGAGAATGAGATTTTTGCAAGGCTGGGCATTGACGAGTTAAAAAGTTAAAGTTAAGTTAAAAAATTAATTTAATTTTAACTTTTTAACTTAAATAGTTTTACTTTTGCCATTTCATTAACTTAACTGTTCATTTACTAAATTTCTTGTTTAATTAACGAGTTCATTTTTCATTTTAAAAAGCAAGTTAAGTTAATTTATTTTGTTTTTAATTTTACTATATTTCACTATTTCAGTCTATTTCATGTCAACAAATATTTACCGTGAATTGTTTAAATTTAAAAATGTATATCATTGGAATCTAACTTATATGGAAATACTGTAGCTTAAGAACTCTAGCCATGTATAATCAAATTTAAATTTTTAAAATAATATAATAAAAAGTTAACAAAAAGTGTGTATTAACTTTTAACTTAACTGAGTTAACCTATAGTTAAATAAACTTTTTAAATTTAACTTTTTGTAATTTATGCATATTAACTAAACTTAACTGAGTTAAAAAAAAATCATTAACTTGCCCAGCCTTGGATTTTTGCATTAAAATAAAAATGAATGTATAAAATATAAATTAAGATAGTAATAATATTATCAACATTGTAAACATCATACTAAAAATTATCGTAGGACGCGTATGTAGGTACGATAATTATTGTACTTACAAAATAATATTTTAGAACAATATTTCCCAATAAATTACGCGATACACTTTAAATTCCAAAGTGATATTAAAACAGAATAATATCGTTAACCTAAAATATAATAAAATATATTAGTATTATATTTTAAAGGTATACAATACGTCTTGATTTTATTCAATTGTTCGTAAAATTTGCCTATATTAAACTCCTTAAAATCATTATTTTTGAATTTGATAACATAACGTGGTTTAACGTTGAAATTCAATAAATTATAATTATAATCATAAACTAAGCACCACAAAACAAGTTTTCAAACATAATAGATTATTATGTTTCTTGTTAATAATAGACTTCGATCATTTTTTGATGATCGCATGATTCTGTAAAAGACGTATTCGGCGCATATTATAATATGGTCACCTAATAAATAATTAACATTTTTGATTAAGTGGCGTTAACTAAAAATTTGATCTTTTGACGGAATATATTTAGTCACTTAGTATTAATTACATCATAATTACAGTAGGTAAATATCATAACATATTATAATATTATTTATACTTATAATTAATTATTATTTGTTTCTTCTCTGTTTTTCCAATGTTTAATTTATATACCAACAGATTTTTCATTCAAGTCTCGAACGAGACAAACTATATGATTCGTCTGGCAACACTTTTTCATACCCTAACAAAAGAAAATATTATATGATTTTGCCGAATGGCGTTAAAATACCTATAAATAGTATATTATGCGTGTTGTTCGTATTTGTGTAATATGCAATATTCACTTATTATTATATATTATTTACATTACAATATATTTTTTTGAATGCTGTTTGTATGAATAAATTAATATTACCGGTAGTACTTACGTTGTTATGACGAGGTTTATAATTATTATTTATCATGTTCATTGATGCAGCCAAACGTGATCGCGCAGCACTCTGTGTCATCACAGGTGGTTCCGCTTAAGGGGCAAAACATTGTCCTATTACTATATTATAAAATGTACCTATGGTACATACTGACAATCACTCATTCGAATGATTCAAACCCTTATAGTGTAATGTATGAACACTATGAACTATAATAATGATTATTGAAATTATTATATTTGCAGAGATTAACAAAAAACTTACGGTGTCGTTGTCGTATATTCAGTAGAACTATTGTTATTGAATGTCAAAGGTCCACCATCAGTCGATGTAGATTAGTCAATTATTATAAAGTATAACAATATTAATTTATGCCATCATAATAATTAATATTATCAAATTATAAAACTGTAAATATTAAATTTTAAATAACTTATTATAACTATTAAAAAAATTAAATTACCTTTTTTTAGCCAAATATTATAATAAAAAAAATAACGTAAAAAATACAGCCTTAAGGGTGCCAGGGTGGCTTGTACCTGGTCAATTCACCATAATATCAATGCTAAAAACCCCAAAATTGGATCTTCTGAAAGCAAATTCGCGTGGGTCAAAGAGAGAATACAATTAATATTGAGGTGATATATTCTTTATAATATTATTTTACTTGGCCGATAATCCCCCCATACTTAAACATTTAATAACATTATTCTACTAATACGAAAACATCTAAACATTATAATATACTTATAAGTCAACATTTAAATACGATTTAAGGAAGTATAATGTTAACTACATAAAGTCAAGTCCGCCGTTTATATAGTTTAAATAATAATATTAGTTTATTATTAGTTAGTAATAAATCTAATCACCGTTACCCCCTCCCCCCCACACAAAAAAAAATATTCTCTGATCATCTTCAGATACATCTGCAGTGTGTTTTTAATTATTAACGATTAAGATTATCACCGCGTATTTATGTCATAATAATAATTTATTCCGGTTATATGAAACGCCAAAAATATTATATTACAAGTTTGATTTATTCGTTGCAAAAATTAAACGTGATAAACAGTTATAAGTAGGTATACGAAAAATCAACTGTAACATTAATTCACTAACCCCATTGTATATAATATGATATATATCTAATAATTAATAATATATCGGTCATACCCACTTAGAGAGTCTTCCGATTTTTATTTTGAACATACCTATATAAATCAATCATTATTTAATATAATTTATAAATTGGATCCTGAGACCTAAGTATAACGCAGTTGTTATGTATCACGTATTACCGTTTAGACGGACGTTTACCGTTGTTTTAACAATGTCAATTTCATCACTTCGTATTGAATTCGACTGAGTGTCTGCAACTGACGAAATCACAAAGTTGTACATTTTATAGTAATATTATCACGGTATATATTTGGCGAACCTGGGCATCAACGAGTTAAAAAGTTAAAGTTAAATTTAATATTAGCTTTTTAACTTCACTTTTTAAAATTTAATATTCATTAACTTAATTTTTAACTTAACCGATTTATATTGAACCAAATTTAATAAATAACAAGTTACTTTTAATCACATCCAAGTAAAGGTAATTTATAAATAACTAAAGAATAATTATAATACAATTATTATTGATGATATACAATTATACATATTTCAAAAACATTTACTTTTTATTATTTTAAATTATGTTACTGGCTATTTATATATTAAAAAAAAAATAACTTAACTTAACTTAATAAGTAAATTGTAATTTTCCATATCACTACCTATTAACTTAACTAAGTTGAAAACAATTTAGGATAACTATATTAACTTTAAACCTATGAAAATGTTTTGAATCAACTTAACATAACTCAATCAAAAATTATCATTAAGAGGACGCCACACCCGCATGTGTTGTCTCCGTCTTACAAACGCGTAACATAGCAAATTACGTCCACGGAAAACAAACGAATCGGCATCAAAAAGTGGTTTTAGAGTAAAAATACCTATAATAAAACTTAAAGAGAACAATATTTCGGAGGGAACCTCATCGGGGTTTTGTATTAATCTAAATACACAGCTAGATATTGAAGGCACAAAAACTCTTTTTTTTAAATAACCACAACTTTTTTAATAGTTAATATTTTTAAAAACGCCGATGAGGTTCCCTCCAAAATATTGTTCTCTTTAAGTTTTATTATAGGTATTTTTACTCTAAAACCACTTTTTGATGCCGATTCGTTTGTTTTCCGTGGACGTAATTTGCTATGTTACGCGTTTGTAAGACGGAGACAACACATGCGGGTGTAGCGTCCTCTTAACTTGCCCAGGCTTGATATTTTGTCATATTTTGAATTTAGACTCGTAAATAATAGTTATAAACTATAATATACCTGTGTCTGTGTGCACATGGTACATGTGACCATGGATAGTAAAACAACGAACTGGATAATTTAGATATAGGTACATCTCGGCATAACTAGAGGAGGGGAGTAGGAGACTTGGGATCTTATAACCCCCGCCCCAAAAAAGGAATTACCTTTAAACGGATGACGAGCGAACATTTTTTGGAAGGTTAATTTGGAAGCGATTTACTAGGTAGGTACTTAAAATTTACTTCTTACACGATTTATTAACGTAGCCATATCATTAACGAGCCATTTTTCCGACCGCCCAGTCGTATATATGTTTTAAATAAAAACGTTTGTTATTGCTTTATGAGAAGATTTTCAACGCAAAATCTGAATAATCATTTATAATACTCAACCGCGGTACCAATAAAACCACTCGAATACGTAAAACCGGGATTTCATTTATCATTTTTATTACTATAATTTGTTGTGTTAAAATTTAAAAAAAAAAAAAACATTCCAATAAAAAATCAACGAGACACACATTAAACAAACAAGTTTGAAAATTAAATGAATTACCAACAACGGTATAAAATATATTATCCATTATGTTACCTATTCAATTTTCGGACGAAGATTTTAGAAGAAGATTTCCCATATATATAATATACGTATTATAGTTGGGTATGCTTTTTAAAATAATGTGTTTACGACTCTGCGTTCGATTTATAATCCTATTAATGGTGCGCTTCTTTATGAATATTATATTATTATTATTGTCGTTTGTATTTTACTCGCTCGCCGATAGGTCTTTAAACGCTTATTCCTCCTAAACTGTATGCTGTTCGTTTAAATTCCTATCGTATACGCGTATATTATATACCCATAATAATAATATGACATAATTATTATAATATTTTGATAATTCTTCTAAAGGTGAACAGTGGACACTAAATGTTCCCTATAATTATTAATGTTTATGGACATTTTTTTTTTTTCATACAATTATTATAATTTTTGAAAACAGTAAACATTTTTACTATTTTTTTTTATCGCTAACATTGTTAATTATGTTTTACCTTTTTGAATGGCAGCATTAATTTTCAATATAGTTTTTCAATGCTAAATATTTTTCTTTAAAAAATTCCGTATAAATATACGAAATATACAAATAGGTATACATATCCACAAAGTACCTAGTATGTTAGTTTTATCTGAATTTAAATCATGGGGAAAAAAATTCAAAAAAATTAGTGTTTACCTTTAAAAGAGTCACTTAGTGTATAATATATTATATTATAGTCTATGCACCTACAGGACAATTAGCATGTGGGATGCTATTATTGTCTAAATTTCGCCTATTGTATAGCCATAAAAACTTGACTGTCACTTCATCATTGAAATAATGATCATATAATTACGCTTAGAGAATTAACTGCATCCTAAGCAGTAATACTATTATAAGTTATAACCATTTTATAATACTACATTCAGTGGCTCGGTGCGTTGGCTGCTACCTGTCGCGCAATACGACTGAGAGTAAATAACGCCGGCTGCAATAGTTCCCGGATGGGTGACCACCCGGGTTCGTAGTAGTGAAAACCTCGTCACACATACACGTGTTTGCTTATCTACCGTAACAACACCTCACCGTATCAACCTTACCAACCACCGTTCATAATCCCCTACAACAGCTAATAAATTACCATATATAGTCACCGGTCTTAAGTTCAATAAAAAAAATAAAAAATAAATATATATTACATATTATTATTATAGGATGATATTGGCATGGAGTATAGATATAGGCTGATATAGCTGACACTCGTGATTTCGGAATATTTATCGTATATATTGTATACTTACTCAAAGTTTTATCATAAAACACATACTTTTTTTTCTGTATAGGTGCAGTTATCAGTTATTTAGAGCTCGAAAACTTAGCACGATTTTCAAAATGTGAACTATATTTTTAAATACTATATATTATTCATCCGAAATATTTTAAGGCGAAAGTAAAAAATCTGTTTAAGAACGCAGTTTAAAAACGTTATAAAAGTAAACATTTTTCATCGATTAAATTTATTTTAATAATGTGAAATATACGTCTGTCGTGGGTCTTAGACAGATCACATCGCGTACGTATAATATATTATTTTATAGAGAGTTTGACTCGAAAAGAGGTATTGAAAACGATTTATCATATTTTCGATAGGTCGTATTATATGAAAGTATTTTAAGAACCAATATATTACACCTCTTTCTCACTCAAGCCGCGACTGGAAAATTATTAAAAATATCAAAGGAGGTATTCATTTTTTTTTCAGAGGGCATTTCCCGGACGAGTGACGCAAAGGAGTGATGGGAGACGAATACCTCTACGGTGATACACCTTATAAAATGTAGCCGTAGACGTATTTGCAGGATTTATCTATATACCGTTGCAGTAAATTATATTTATTATTAATAATTATGATGTTTGGCGAGGCTTTAGTGTAGTACTGCAGATAATAATGGTTCAGATGAATTATAAGCCGTACGCGCTTATATTATAATACCTACACATATCATATTATTGTAAATTGTAATATAGTTCTGTAAAATATATAACACCGATTCGATGCATCGACCGACTACTAAAGATAATAATTATATATATATATATATATACATTTTAAATTAGGGCCATTTAAAAGTTCGTAAACCGGTTGGACGGGAATCGGTAAGCGTAAGCTTTAAAAAAAAAAAAAACAATATATATATTATATTATGTTTAATAATATTATTATCTTATATTATATTATACCTTTATAAACTGCATTTAATAAAAATTAACGGTCTCGGCTCGGATGCTTATGCGGTACACATAGCGTCTATTAAAATTGGAATTATATGAATTCCTCGAGTGTTTTATTTCATACAGAGTGCACTGCAATTAGTCCTATACCTGTATACAGTGAACCGAGCGTACTTAATATTGTTATTTATTATTAATTCGGATACAATTTCATCGACTAAACTTTTCGTTACAACTCGTTCGTAATGATATTTTATGACAGTGAAAAAAAAATCGGAGTACTAAGCTGCAGATTTCGTCCTAATATTCTATATAGGTATATATAGGTAGGCATAAACGAGTGTTCGATACCCGTCGATAACACAGCGAGTCGTAATACCTTGAGCCCTCCATAAAAGTTAGTAGAAAATAATGTTTGTTTAGCAACAATTATAAATCATAAGTGATTATTATTTTTTATATACAAGTAAAAACTGTTTATTGTGTATATAATTTAAAATAATAAATTTTATTGCTTATAGGTACAAACAAGATGGCGAATAAGTGACGGAAATTACAGAGTTAGGTACCTATCACAATTATTCTGATTAATTCGTAACCTATATAATATAATATAATCAAAAATATTGATAACAACAATTGCATCCGTGTTTTCAAAGAGGCATTTTTGAACGTTTTGATTGTGACAAGTATCTTATTATTGTAATTATTAATTTAAAAAAATGAACACTTAATGCCTTATATTATGTTATGGAAACCAATCAAAAGTTTTAATAAAATCTGTTTTTAATGGCACTTTTGATAATGTTTTAGGTACCAATAGGTACGTGAAAACAGATAATAACAACTGATTTTAAGAGAATTCCAGTCAGACTATATAGCTATAGCGTTTGGGAAAATATCTTTAGTTATTCGATGTTCGAAGTTGATAAAGATTAGGTACAATAATAACTCTAATGATATAATCTAATCTTAAGGTTTCCCTTTAAAAATGCCCAACTCTATTTTATGATTTAAACTTTGTTCAATTCGTTATTTAATATTCTAATGGTGTTCAAAACTCAAAAATGTTCATAATTATGATTATTTGATGGATGCTTTTACCTCATCTGCCTGAATAACTAATGGCAGTAAAATATATGTAAAATACTAATTTTTTTCGGAAATCTATAGAATATTTCAACGTATTCAATACAATGGTGCAATCAGAATTTGTTAGACGGACTTATGGTTCCAAGGTTATAGCCTTTTGAAGTTTGCAATTTTGAGTATTTTACGTCTATGCAGATTACTCCACGAATCTACTCCAAAAAGTACATTTAAAACTTTATTAAATAATATGTAATTATTTATATTCATGTATGCATGTTCTTTACTTACATTATACAGATTACAGATCACAATGGTTGGACTGAGAGATGTTTTTTATGATATAAACCAATTTTTTTTTTTTTGGGAGGGGGGATTAATGTTTCAATCCCCTCCACAAACATGACACCAAATCACGCCCGTGAAACGCCGTCGTCAATCCATTATCATTACAATAATAATCATTATAATATCGTTGCGATAAATAATAATTGATGGCAATAATTACAATCATAACAGTTATTGTTTATAGATATTAATATAATATATTATGTACTGCATTCCGAACATCGCTGCAACACCGACTACAGCCGCGTCTCTGTCCGATTGCTTTTATAAATTCAAACCGTCCCATAAAATAGTATAATATTATAAATTATAACAACAATAATAATTACGACATGTCGCAACGTGCATAAACCTCAGTGTATACAGGGTGATTCATTAAGCGTACAACGCTCATTATCTCAAAAAAGAATATCAAGCATACAGACAGCATAGAGTTTTAATTTCATATTCCAAAGCAGAATATTTTTCTAAGTATTTTGATTCATAAAAATCGAACTTAGGAAGAGTAGCTTATGAGTTATAAGTATTTTAAGTTTAGATGGGCAGAGTGGAGTGGTATGGGGTTACCCCGCAAAATGTTTATCCACTACTCTGCTTGTCAAAACTTTATGACTTATAAGCTACTCGTCCTTAATTCGATTATTAAGTATCAAAATATTTAGAAAAATGTTCTGCTTTGGAATATGAAATTAAAACTCTATGTTGTCATTCAAAAAAGTAAAAAACTTAAAAATTATAAGCATAACAAATATTTAAAAATATAATTTTTTAATAAAAACGTTTTTCTTAACAACATGAAACTATGTAAAAAAATATTTTCAAAAACATAAATACTTTTTGAGATGATGAGTGTTTTACGCTTAATGAATCGCCTTGTATGTATATAATATTATGATATTTTATATATTTTAATTTCTTTTTATAACATGGTACAAAGCGGGCAAAACATCTCCAATCACCCGATACTAATACTAGTCAAAAACTAAACTCATCACCCTCAAGATTCACCAGCTCCATCTCTCTGCAGGAAGAGTAAAGCTTGGATCAGAGTACATAGACAAATCGAGCATAATATTTTGTGTACCGGTCACAGTAATAGTATTATGGTTTGTGAAAATAAAAGATGAACGCTTGCCGTCCGATATCCAAACTACCTAAGCTACTGCTGCACCTTATCGTAAATATGTTATGTTTTTTATGCGCAGCACTGTTAAAAATATATCGTTACGATCGGCTTTGCGGATGATTAAGGCGTTATAGATCGAGTTATAATATCAACCGATCGAGTTTTATTTTATTACAATACGTATATAATATTATTATTTATCAGCGTTCACCGTTACATCGTTGCAAGATGAAATATGATTCGCTGTCGGCGTCCAGACCGGTACCTCAACGCGCCGCTCCTCTAAACACACGCACACACATATATAATAGGATACCTATATTATATATGTATATGTATATTTTTCTGTACATAATATACGCATCGCATGTTAGGTATATATATATATAAGTTGGCAACAATATAATACGGCCGGTGTAATAAAAAATTAGAATATTTCAATTTAAACTCACGCGAAATAATTATCCGTCGAAAACCCATCGAGCTCGAGACGCGATGACTACCAGCTATATAATAATATTATCGGTAAGTATAGGTAATAACAATATTAATACGTTCACATTGCGGGCTGCGAAACTGGTGTACCTAAGCGGCTCATACCGAATGAAGTTCATATAATGTTATCATAAAAATACGTTACGTAACAAAATAAACTTTATAGAACGTTAAAAAAAAGCTCGTCAAAACTATATACGATTTTAGTCAACGCCAATAATGCCTATGTACAATTAATTCATATGTTACATTGTATTCTATTTGTAAATACAAAGTCCTTGTAAGAATAGGTGACGAGAAATATTTTACGATTTATTAAACTAAATATAATAACGTTTTGTAGATGATATATATTTTGTCAAATAATCATATAAATACCTACTTATTAAAGACGTAGGATGCTAAAGAACTAAACTACTTATTTATTTATTATTATTATACATAACGGGCAGGGCCCAATATTAATTACAAAATATTGCATTAATATTATGAAGATAAAGATATATATACCAGTACAACGGATAGATTACAGACATAGTTATGACAAAAAGGTAAGTTGTTCATTAGCCATACGCATAATGAGACGGATGGGGTTATTTCGACCTCAATTTCTGGTAAAATTCGGCACCGAGAAAGAAGTATAGTGACGGAGGAAACGGTGTGGTACTGTAAAGTTGATATTGGAAAGGAAAGTCCCCCTTTATATACGACCGTCCAAGAATTAGTTTAGAAACGATAAAGCTGCCCTTCTATCAGCCAGTGATGAAAGCTCGAGTTCGATGAGTATAGATACAGGGAAATAGTCATTTGTTCATTCATGTATAGAATCAATAATTGTTTTGAAAATATTTAAGACTAGGTATTGTGTATTGATTCAACGACCGACTATGATTTTGAATTAATATTAATATTGGTCGTCAATACTTTAAAAATTAAAAAAAAACTTTTCAATGTTGGTATCATTTTTTTGGTGATGGAAAGTGGGGAGGAATACAGGAACCAGATACACCTGATTATAATAATATAGTGTTCGGACACTTATGTTTGCAGGACAGTACGTTGGAATTAATGTGTTAAAAAACAGTCAGTCCTAACAGAAGAAGGTCATATAAATAGGTACTATCCGTTCGAATGAATTAATGTGTTAGGTATTCATACGAATTGTTGAAAATTCGATGGCATAATAAATCCGGCAATTAACGATCGCGGTAAAATATCATAAATGTCAGAACTGATATGGTTAGGTATATGAAAATGAATTAAATAACAGTATACTGTTCAAATTGTGGGCTACAAAATATCATAATATAGATTTCACAATTATAGTTGAATAGTATTTGGAATTTTCGTATATATATACAATATATCCAATATCTAAATCTATTTACTGAATTTTTCGTTTCGATTCGTATGTGTATTATTATTCTAAATTTACTTTGGACTTATATAACATTAATATGAATTACAAACTTCGCTTGAGCGATTCCGTTTTTTTAACTTTAATGGCAACATAATAATAATATATAATATAAGAATATAACTCCTGTTGACAATATTTTGAGTACGCAACTCGATTCGTTGATTGAGTACAAGTGCAGAGAGTTGAATTTTTTTTTGCCACCTTAAAAAACGTGGTGTTGCTAATATTTTTTATCGACGTTACAAATTGTTTGAAATATAATACGACACTATACCGTGTGTAACAGAAAGAACTGACCAAAAAAAAAAAAAAAATTATGCTACTTAAATGTATGACAAAAATTGTTGAAATTATATGATTAGTAAATAGTTTTAAGAATATACCCATGTTATAAAATTTCCAAAAATAATATTTTTAAAAAAGCTATTGCGTTCCAAATTTATTTTATCAAAAAAATATTGATATTTAAAAAAATTCTAAAAAATAAACTACTAGACTTAGATAAATGTTTTTACCATCCAAATCGTTCTTAAAATCAGATTCACAAGTTTGCTATTTTGAATTTATTCAAAAAAATTTAAGTCAAATTTAAAATTTTTTATTTTAAGTATAAAAAAATAAAAATAATTTTTTTCCTCTTACACGTGTAGAGCAAGTGGCTATAAATTATATATAAAAAAAAAAATTAAAAATAATGATCAGAACAAAAGTTATTCCAAAAGTCAGTTCTATCTGTTACACCCTGTATATTATAATATGTATAACCGTTATAGGATAAGTCAAAAATCCAACTCCACGAGGTACGTTATTAAGATTTTACATTTTTTTTTTTATTATTATTATTCATTAAAGTTTCCCTGTTATTGTCATCTAAAATTATTGCTAACATATTTTTGTCAATCGAAAAATAGATAACAATAACAATAATAGTATCATATGTCAGTATTTGAACTATTGTTAACTATACGTATCACAACGTATTATACATATAGTTATTATTGCAAGATATGATATCGACCGTCTTCGGTCACTCAAGTCTAAAAGAGTATAATTATTTTAGTATCACTGGCGTTTGTGTTCACGGTAACAACTATGACATTAGTAATAAAATGATACTACTGCGTTTTAAGGATTCGTATAATAATAATGTAAAGTTTTTAATTTTATATGATAAATATGTTATATTACATAGGTAACCATATAGGTACCTAGGTAGTAACTATGATTTTTCGAAACAGCATTTCAAAAGTTCATCATATTAGTCGGGAGAAAAGTCGTCGGCGGAGTCGATCACGTGGTATACATACTGATCTGCGATGTCCATGAACTTGGCATTGTAATGTCAACATAGTTCACTTTGGAAATATTCCAACAATTTTATTGACGATTATTACTGTTAAATTTTCTTTGACAAGTTCACGGACATGTCTACTGCAGTAAACGGTGTATTTAATATTTATAAGAACATATTAAATATATTGGACCCTGGACATTGTCGCAAAATGCACATAATATTCATCTATACACACTGATACATTAAATTTGTAGGAACCACATTTTAGAAATTACGACTGAATAATATTATATATTAACATCAATTTGATTTCAATATTATATTATATACCTACTTATATGTATTATATATTTAAAAAATATTCCAACTAAAAAGAAAATACAATAAAAAATATAATCTTAAAATAAATAAATAAATTTGCACTTAACACGTGTGCAGAGCGCTTAACCGTCGATACATAATTGGTTATATTTTACTGTCGTTTTTATTATGCTTAATGCCATATATTATACCGTATACCATGTATCGTCATTCGTCGGGTAACCACCGGTAGTCATACAGGTGCGCTTTTCAAATATCCGTCCCTCTGCGAGACGGGTGCTAAAGAATTTTTTCCTAAACTAAACGTAATCTAAACGTTAAGTATAACAGAAGTTCGAAAACAAGCAAATTACTTGAGGAAGTGTTATCCTAATGATTTACCTGTTACGTTTGCAAATGAATGTGTTCATTTTAGAAGCTATTTACTTACAAACTCAAATAAAGAAAATATACCTAAAACTGCTGTCTGCTTTCAGTGGCGTAGCCAGGATTATGAAATGGGGGGTGTTTAAACTTTAAGTATAGATTAAAACCAAGTTTATACAGTTTACGAATATAAATAAATGTTGACTTGTTGCACTAAAAATGATCGAAATATGCAGTCAAAATATGCTTAAATATATGCAGCTACATTTTTATATTATTTTTGAAAAATTCATAAAACATACTACAATTTTGGTAGGTACTATAGGTTAATAAATAAGTAATAACCAATAACGCGATATGCAAACACCTTAATAAACGAACACGTATCTACTGATTTTCATTTCTTCGTACAATCTAGAATCTAGATGTCAATTATAGTATTAACACAGTTTTGTCATAAAGAGACTTATATTATATAGACTTATGTTACGTACCATATGCGAAAATAGGGCCAACCTTAGCCTAGCTCCACCAACAACTTTAACAAGCAACAGCCCTCCAAAACATTAGGTACCTTAAATTTTTTAAGCTTTTTAAATTTTATAATAGTATGGTCTTAGGCTACGGCCTCCCCAAATCTCAAAATTAGGGCCTATATTGTACCTAACCAAACATAATATTTTTCAATGTTATCCAAATATGATATTTCCCAACAATTGTATGTACATTTAAGTTAAAAAAATGCAAAATATGCGAAAAATAGCTCAAATGTACACTTTTCCAGTTTCCTAAAATATCCAAATTTTGTTTGATAAGACATAAAAAATTTCATAAGACAAATTTATAACTTATCTAAAATAATCCACGACCACTACAGTAAAACATCCAAGCAGTCCCGAACAATATAAACAATATATTTATTAGCAGGGAAAATTTCAATGGGGGGTGTTTAAACACCCAAAACCCCCCCTTGGCTACGCCACTGTCTGCTTTATAGAAATGTGTAAAATGATACATGCGATGATTACATTCAAAATATACACCCTTATGTCAACATATAGCACACAGAATGTTTTTAAATTTTCCAGCATCTAATTGTTCATCAGAAAGATCTTTTAGTGCTCTAAGAGAGTTAAAGCATAATATCTAATTATCCTAGATGATGGTCCTTAATTTATAGATACTGAAATTTTTTTTTCAATTTTTGATTAGGCTACTCCTGGAATTTGTTCAAAACAACAAAATAATGAATTGTGCGAAGTTTCGTAAAAATTGATCAACCCTAAGGCGTGCCTCGAGAGGTTTGGAGTTCAAAGAAGGGTGGTGTAACCTGTGTATTACATCATTATGTTTATTTTATAAGCATCATAATATGCACAATAGGCATATTATGAGATGACTATAATATATTAAGCCCCTCCTGTGTAGGTGACACATATATATTTATGATTGTAAGGCTCCGGCCAATATCCCTATGTAAGAGAATGGCAGTTCTCCGCTAGTCTATCACGTGCACTTGAACTCTGTACAATCCTACATTTTTGGTAACTTTGTTCGTAAATTGTGAGTATTAATAAATAATTTTCTTGTGTTAATAATAATTTAGATCAATCGTTATTTATTTTTAATATTAAGATCCTAATACCATTTTTGCTCCCGATCTACGGTAAAAATATATTCAAAAGAACTAATTTCTTCCCCGAATATCTTATATTTAACGGGTCATCCCCGACCACGTTACAGTGGCTTTTCAATTTTTGCAATTTTGGCCTAAAATATTTAAGATGGGCAAAAACGTGCTAAATACATAATATTTTTTAAATTGAATATGCTATAAAAAATGTTACTTGTCATTTTTTTATTTAACTGCTCATTTCAATACTTGGATGACAGATGAATGATGATCGGCTCAATAACTTGGCGATTTTTCATGTAGAGTCAGATATAACAACTCAAACACATCATGATGACATCATACAAGATTTCAGTGGGAAACAATCTAGGCGTAAATTATAATGTTATGTTATAAAATTTTCAAAGTATTTGTGTAAAATGTATGGTCAGATTGTCAATACATTTTTTTTTTTTAAATAAGTATTCACATTTTATTTTGAGTGGGGTGTGTAGGGGTGGCGATGAAATGTTACCTCTCCCGTCAAAACTCTAAATAAGTCTCTGCCAAAAGCGTTATCTATATTCGTCTAGAGGGAAAAATCCTAATATAAAATGTAATAAATGTACATATGTTGTGTTTTATAATATATATACTACCGATGGACAATACTTAATAAGCTCTCAATATTAATGTATTATAATGGTCTCCCGAGCATGTCGGAACCGCCGCCGCCGCTGTTGACGCGCACGCGCGCTACCCGACGACGCGTAAAAAATATAATCGGCGACGGATCGGATTCGAATTTCGAAACCGATACGCGGGAAGAAAACACGACAACTGGTAATATTATTCGTCGCTTTATAATATAATATTTGGTATATAATATTATACTATGTAAAAGCGACGAGTATATTACATTTGTGTGCAGTATATATAGGTACTTACTGTTGTATAGTCTCGTCTGCTGTGCACCTATATATATATATCTGGCGGCCATAATATGTCGTAGGTACGGCTGGCGTATATATATATACAATATACACACAATAATGTTGTACACGGATCGTCGCTCGCGTTGGATACAATTTTGAAATATGACCTTTGCTATGTAGACAAGTATTATTTGGTACATTATACGTATAGGTACTCCATTCGGTCGAATATCGGTTTGCCCACGGAATTCCGGCATCGACTTGATTTCATATATTATATTATATTATTTTATTTGAATATTATAATATACATTTATATATATATTTATATATATATATATATTTATGTATATCACTTGTGGTAGACGCAGCTAAAATACTGGCCAAGAGAAAATATAATATAACAATATATACGTTACCACATTATTATGAATGCATTAGTATGTTTATTTAGTAGGTATTTATTATTTATGTTATTTACTTCACTATTCGTTCTAGTTTTGTTGTTCTAGTTTTGCTGACAAGTATAATTATTTGGTGTATTATACGTATAGATAGGTACTTCATTCGATCGAATATTGATTTGCCCACGGAATTCCGGCGTCGACTTGATTCATACTATATTATTTTATTATTATATTATAATATATAATTTGTGCCTGGATAGGCGGCCGTAAACCAGCTAGCAATACTGGGCAAAAGAAAATATAATATAACAAAATATATGTTACCATATTATTATGTATTAGTATGTTTATTTAGTATTTATTATTTATGTTATTTACTTCACTATTCGTTCTAGTTTTGTCATAGGTAGGTTCTCGGTTAAATGTATGATTATAATTAATATATAAGCTGTCTGATACGACGGTAGAGGTCCTATACTATAGGAAGTTGTAGGTGTAGGTGGATAGTGATAATTAGGTTAGGAATACCTAGCGATTAAAAATCACGATGTTCAAAAATAAAAATGTATATAATATATTATATTAAAAATGTATTATGTAAGACATAAATTTATTATGTATATAGATTTTACACGTGAATAATAAATATTATTTTCAATTTTTTTTTCCATCAAAACACAGATTCTTCGTACGAGTAATACTAAAAACTTAACTCAATAATAATATATTTATATATATCATGCTACAGCGATGTATTATTATAATATATAATATATATAAATATATAATGATATGTACAACAAATAAAATATACACTGTATATAAATATAGTAAAAAAAATAATCATGAAAAAAAAATTATATAAATGATGATAATAATAAAGTGACTAGAATTAAAAATACTAAAATATACAAAATAATAATAATAATATAATATTTATAATATTATACACACGAGCGCGATTCCTGAAGAAATACACGCATTTAGATCGTCATCGCTGCGGACACTTATAAAAAAATAATATTCATCTTAATACTACAACATCGCGGTCAAAAGATCACAACCGCACCTTTACCAGGGTATAGTATTGTACCGCGGTCGGGACATGAGCAAAAATATATAACAAAGAAATATTACACGTGAATTATACTTATACATTATATTATGTCATACGAACCGATGATGAGATAATTATAATAATAATACAATATTGATAGGTAATAATATAATAGTAAATAGTAATAATCTTATTATTCTTATTTTAATAATAATATAATATAAGACGCTCGCTCAGGTGGCTCGGCGTGTTATAACATTCACAATATGATATTATTATAAAATATATTTATACATATATATTATTATACACAGCTGTACACACTCACGTGCGCGCATTAATTAACGACGATACGAAAAAATAAAAATACGCGACGACACATTAATTACGTTCGTTTTTTACGACATTGTTACTCCGAAAACTCGTAAAATTTTTTTTCCTTCCTATTATGATAATATTATAATATTATATTATGTTCGACCGGGTCGTAAAATCACGAAAATCGATAAAAGCCTAAGTGCTCTCTTGCGTATTGTACGTTTTGTTTGTTTCCCCGTCGTCGGTCGGCGCACGCGTAATAATTTACGATGATAATATTATTATTATAGGTACCTAATAATATGATAATCGCCGCCGCCGCCAACGAGTGCGGAAACGAGTATACGGCGAGACGTATAAATGTGCGACGGGTGATGCGCATATAGTTTCGTGTATAGTTTTTCCGTGTCTATTCCTTTAATTAATGAATATTGAAAATATACATAACGCGTCTTGAGGGTTGTTAGACACGGTAGCCCTCGGAGACCCGCCGCCACCCACGTCACGCCGCCACCCATCTCAGCAGTGGCAGCCGTTCACACGCCACCCCTGCTGCTGCAGTCGTCCCCGGAACCCATCGACGAACAGTCCTCCGAGTTGCCCCCGTAAGACCGCTCCTCGTCCGGCGGCGAACTCCCCGCGGCGGCCGATGCGGCGTCGGCGGCGGCGTCGGTTGGCGGCAGACGCGACGACGGAGCGCACTCAGGACACGCGCCGCCGCGACCCTTGTCCGTTTCCGGGGCCATGTACACCTTACCGCACTTGTTGCACTCCTCTTGGGTTTCACCTGCGCAAAACGAGACGAAAAAAATTAAAAACATATTAATACATTATACGGACGAGATCACGTCGGGATAACGTCATTATATTATATAGGTAGGTACTGTGTCGTTATTGATAGTCGCTGCGGTGTACAAGCGTAAATTATCATACACTTTATATATAGGTAATGATTTATATACTAAACGGGGACTTGGGGCGTTCGGTGGCACGGAAACAATTATACAAATGTAGATATATTATACACCTAATGACACAAAATAAGAGTTACAACATTTCTTTACAGACGTCATGCAAAACTTGTGATTATAATATAATTATATGTGACATGGGATATACGCAGGGTGCTTTCGATAACCGATGCTATACGTGTGAACGATTCTTAACCTTTATACATATACTATTACAGAGTACTACCACAGGGTTTGAACATTTTCAAGTAGGCCCCACTCGAAATTATATAATATTATATTGTGTTTAATATTAATAATAATAATTGTAATTTTTTTCTCCAAAGTCACGTATCAGCTTTCCACTAGTGGTAATAGTAACGCGTCCTGACAATAAAATACAGCTGATATATTATATACTTAAATATAAAATAATATGTCGTCCATCACAATTATAATATACAAAGTAGATGACTTTTAAATATGTAAAAAGTATCCGCACGACCACACTATGTATACTACGTCAACAATTAATATTTATAAATAATAAGGAAATTAGGAGCCATCAAACTGTAATGTACCTACATATTATTATCAAACACATTTGGTGACCACTGTGCTATGTATTTTCATACAAACATACGGTATATGTTGTGTATAGATTATTGTCAGATGTATAATGAAATTGCAAAGAAATCGTCAACCTTAACGTGAAAAAAATCTTAAAAACAATAACCAGTAATTATATTCCTCATACCTATTTTATAAGGAAACCTACTCGAAACTTCGAACTCTGATCACGTTAATTGCGATATGATCTGCAAGGTGCAGTCCGAAAATATTTGATTCTTGGTGATCGCAGTCATAATATACTATAATATTATATGGAGTATATAAATGCAATATTTTCTGACTGATATCACTCGGTCGAAAGTTGTGAAGGTACATCAGGGATTTTTTGAAAACATTTTTACAGTCCCACCAAACGACAGAGTCTAATGGATATAATATATATAGTGTCGTATAGTGCCGTCGTTGCCCTGATCCTCGGCTATTATATAATATATAAATATAGTATGTATCATTACTATTACACGTAGAGCATTATATATATTATATTATTATAAGGGTTTAAGTGTTTTTTATAGGTCGCCAATTATTATCCGTCGCCGTCCGCCGTTCCTCTATATACCTAAAGGGGGTAATTCGGTGGGCGTAAGTGCGTGTATATAATATAGGACGACCAAATGTACACCGATGCGTCTATTAATTTGGGTAGCATTATTACTATTATTTTAGACGTAATAAAATACAGGCGCCACGGATAAATGCGAGGACAATTTTCGCGGCGAGCACACGAGACCGGTTCACGAAAAAGGTAGGTATATACCGGCACACGGATTTCGCCAATAACGGTGTTTAAATATAAGGCTTAAAACACCCCGTTTGCGGGCAATAAACGAGAGAGAGGTAGGTAGGTACATATACTGTTTCGGTGGAGAGTTGGGCTGAGAGAATGAAAACATAGAATAGGTACCTATAATATCGGTGTTTCACGATAGGTCTTAGACTTAGCCGCCGCAGCAAACGTGTGTTTACGCGAGGGAAAACGACGCCCACACGCAGTATATAATATAATGATAATAATAACAACATATCGTTTGCGTGAAAGTGTGTAGGTATATGAACGGCGGCGGCAGCGTGGCGGTGGGAAAAAATGGTGAAAAATTCGATTTAAGAAAAATATATTAAACGTCATAATGGATTTGAGTTTCTTGTCGGTGACGCGGAAAGTGCGCGGTAGCTGTCAAAAAATAAAAATAAATTTTAAAAAATATCAAAAGACGTATACGGGCAAAAGCTAATGATACTAACGAAATCGATTACGCGAAGAGCATCTTCTGTATGTAGTAAGAGTTAGATTAAAATATAATATATATATTATGTTATTAGATACGAATTTTCCGTCGGGCCATTCTGTAATAACATTTTCTTTACGGTTTTCCTATATCCGTCCTTAGTCCTTAAAAACAAGTCGTTAGCTTGCCTTTTACACACATAATCCTCACTCCAAAAAATCCAACCCGTCCATTATTGATCCGATGAGAAAAAAGTCGTTATCACCACGAAAATCGCGAGTAGGTAAACTACGGATATAATAGATAATAATTATAAATATAAGTCTAAAACCACGAATTATGTGGAAATCGAGCGATAATTTATGTAGAACCACCTGTGCTTCATTTAAATACTGCATAATAATATACGACTGCGCAACTTCTGTAGTCAGCGGATTAAAAGTATACCTATACTATATTATAATAGGAATGTGGGGATATCTGTTATGATATTGATTTAATATGCTGTTTTTTTTTAAATAATTCATCGTTTGATGTATTAGCGGTGTCGTCCGATGATACGCGCACTACATAATAATAATTTCCCTAATACGGCGTATTATACCTGTGCCTAGGTGCATAATGCGTATAGAAAATTATTCGTTCGCGAGTTGTCTGTTAATATCTTATACATAAATATATCATATAATAAATTGATTTGCTGTGCGTATAAACGACCCGGACTTGTGTTAGATATGTATAATATTATGTATTTTCACGTCCGTCGTCATTCAGTCGGCTCCTATATAATAATATTCCGTTTTAACTTTTAATAAAAATATATTCGCACGCTCGGATTTCTCGTCCGCTCTTTCGACACGTCGTCTTGCCCCTCCTTCATCGGTGCTCAATGATAATACTATCATATTATCACCGTCATCGTACATCCGACTTGCTCGCGCCCGTCTCTTCCGCCGTTTTATCCACGACGATCGCCATCGATCGAAAATCAAAAAAATTATAAGACGAAATAATACCTACACTCGCTCTCTCAATTCACCGCGCCAACCAATCCTCGCAGTCTCGGTCGAAACTCGATCTCCCCGATACCTACGTCAGAGGTACTTCAACAGGTGTATGATAATATAATTATATAGTCTGCAGCCGATAAAAGTACCTATACTTATATTTTATATACATATTATATGGATACGAGAAAAAAATCGTAAAACTATTACACACAAGTTTTTGAACTTTCCTATATAACGCGCTTGTTTATTAGTATTATTACTTATTACACTCAGCGACGTCAACGTTTCTATATATAAATATATCGTATATACAGTAATAATACGTATATAATATAATATACACTATATCTCTTATATAGTGCCTATACCAACCGAAAGGATAAGCGTGTGTAAATTATAATATACTTGCAACGTATAATTATAGGTAGGTCGAGCTGGACGATACAATATTATAATGTATAACTTATTTACATGCCATTTTTTTTTAATTTTAAGTTTTAATTTTCTCTGTAAATTTTCAATATATTTTTTTGTAGAAAATTAATTTTTTCGTCATTTAAATGATATTTGGAATAGAATTTCTCTATTACTTCTTATTGCACTATAATTAACATAATATTTTTTTAGGTCTAAATTAAGTGAATACAGTCTGTATACAGTTGATACAAAAAGTAATGTATGTATATAAAATAAGATACGAGGACTGGGTGGATTGAGCGAAGATGGAGGTGAGCACTGACATCACTACTTAAAATCAATATTATAAACACTGAAAAGTGGCAGAACCAATACGCCGATATAATTAAGTAGGTATATGGTATAAATGTTTTTAAAATATCTAAAGGATTGGTGAAGCAGTAGAATATTATTAGCATCATGCGAATTGCATCTCCATACTATTCTGCCACATATTTATTGACTCTGTTCAGAAAATTATCGTATAATATCATGATAAAAGAAAGCTTTGAGGTTATAATGTTCATCTAGAATCTAGATAACCGTCCGACAAACACGTGTAATTTAAATCATAATAATATATCACGCGGGATTTATCACTCGAGACTATCGTCGAGCGTCGTTTTCTGTAGTACTTGCGTATATCGCGTAAACACAGACCAACCCGAAGAAAAAAATTTAATAAAATTACATTATAATAACATGTCGCAAGACTATTCATTATACCTACACAGGTACGCGGGTTATTGCGAGGCGACGTATGTAAGTATGTAACTACTAATAACTATAATAATTATAATACAATATTATAGGCCATACTCCCGCACTCGCAATATCGTATTATATAGCTGATAGTGATAATACATAGGTAGATACCGTATTTATATAATATGTTATACACGCGTGTGCAGCGGTTATTGGGTTGCGGAAATTACACGTTATCCTGCGCGCGCTGCAGAAGACGGCGTCAACGTGATCCCTATTTATATTATATATATATATATCGTTACCGGCTCCTCTAATGAATCGGTCGGTAATCTCGGGGCCGAGAAGATGGGTACACACGCGTATATATGGCCAAGTATATTATATGGGTACCACGTTACCGTAGGGTGGGTATACGCGCGCGTACGTGCAGTATATATAACATAGGTAGGTAATAACGATTGTGCCGAGACACACGGCGAGAAAAAGTATAGTATAGGTAGGTAATAAACAGAGGAAAATAAATGGAGTATATAAGGACAATCCCCTTCGCACGACGGACACCGCGGACCATGTCTAAACTCGAATAATTGCTATCATTCCGTGTACCTATACACAACCCGAATGTAATAATAACAAATAACTTAGAGATTACTTATTATATGGGTATAACGCAGAATCGCATGCGGCAGTCGTAATCGGCGAGCTCATGATGTGGTTATTATAGGTATAATATAATAGGTATTACTGATGGTATACTCACTCTCGTGGGTCTTCATGTGTGCTCTCAGGTTGCAGGCGAGGGCGAATTTCTTTTGGCACAGTTCGCAAGCGTGCGGTTTGTCCCCTGAAACAAACAAAAAAATACGACCGTTAAATATACGTCTTACATACCTATTATTTTCGATATAATATAATATCATATATTTACGAGTTTGTATATGCCTGTATAATATTATATTATATACCTGCTACGTATACGTGCCTATATAGTTATCTACTTTACGAACGACCTGAAGCAGGACTGCAGTTATCGTCGTGTCAATAAAAATAATTGACAATATATTACGCGATGAGTATTTTACGATATTTATATGTATATACGTATATATATTGTATATTATATAGCTAGACGAAACCTTAATCCGGATTAAAATATATTATATTATAATATTATACCGTCGTCGATTCGTCTTATCCGGATCGGAATAAATATCACGATTCCGGCGTCGAGAGAAAATACCTGCAGCAGTGAACCATAATAATAAACACATGAAATGGGTTTCTCTCTCTCTCACTCTCTCTCTCTCTCTCTCTCTCTTTCTTCGTATACACGTAGTATACGTCGTAAATAAATATATATTGTACGTTTGGATGAAGCGTATATAGACATGGGAACTATTGAACCAACATATTTTATAACCATATTCCTTGTGACTAGAGCAGTATGTTTATAGCTTCGGTTTTCATCCCTCGAGGTTGCTAGAGAGTGGCTCACACATGAATTTTGTTTCTTCATCACGAAAATCGAATATTTTTTTGTTAATATAATATGGGGATGCTATATTATGTAAGTTTGTAGCTTATATAGACTCACGAGTATTGCAAGAACTTTAGGGACTCGACTAATGCAGAAACTTTTCTTAGAGTAGTAGAGTATATAGCATCAAGTTCGAAAATATACCAAATAGTAAATAATAAATACAATTCTACACAGGAGGATTGCCCATTTCGGTAGAATTAGCTCATAAAGCATAATAATATGGACGACCAACACCGATATAATATTTCGTTTGTGAGTGTCCCGCAAGTATATTATATACGATTCACACAGAAGGGGAGAGAAAGAGAGGAAGAGAGAAATCCATCTTACAATAATTTGTCCCGTTCCCGTGATCGTCAGACATGTGACTACGTGTGACGTGCAGTGATGGCTCGGTGTCGTCTCGGCGAAAGGATATTATACATTACAATAATAATAACAACAATTAATAATAATAATAATATTATTGTTATTTGCGATCGGGTCGATTCGCTCACCGCCACCGCCGGGGCCGGTCGTTCAGAGAGACGATTTTAATTAGACATGGCATTGTTCAATTCAAACGTCACGTTGCCGCCGTATTATAATAAGGCGAAGAAATTTCCACGCCCCGCCCCCAGCAGTGTATCGTCGTCGTCGTTTTGAATGGCACTCTAGTCACAGCCTCCACCACGCAATATCACCACAAAGTACCAATACACATAATACAATATATACGTGCATATACATATTGTCGGTATATATTTATATAGAATATGGGCACAATCGCCATCATATCCTACGTCGTATGCGCGAGACCGTCTGGCCGGCCGTCTCCTCTCTTATTTGCGAGCGTTCAATTCGATCTTCAATAAAATATGTCCGTGGTGAAGACGCGACATAATAATTATTATGTATAACGTGAAGGACTGCGTGCGAAGTCGATCGCTGCACATGTCTATAACGTCGTTGTTACCGACGACTATAATATTATAATATACCGATCGTCATCCGCTCGGGTCGATCACATAATATTATTATATTGTCGGGCGAAATATCGACAATATTACAGAACATAATAATATCGTAGTACAAAATATGATACCTGTTGCAGCGGCGTATTTTCAAGCGGCTTGGGTGATAAGGAAGTTTTACTTCGTGCGAAACTCTTAAAATTACGAAACGAAATCATACAGAAATCACTCGTCCCACAGATGCAGAGTATCCCAGTTTTATCCATATCCATTATATGTTAAATATTACGTGTGTAGGAAGTGGTGGGAACTGAGAGGTGGACCTATCGGTCCTCATTATATACAGCATAGGTATTATAATATACGCGTTGGTCCTGCGCGTCAGCACGTTATAAGACGCATAACCGCATTACCATCGTGCCTGGCTGTACATAGGTAGCAGATCGATCGTGTTTTTCTTATTCGCTTCGTCTATTTATAACCCATACCTACTTTATATTATGCTTTATTATTATAATTTATGTTCGCCCGTCGATCTGCAGCCACGCACATCATCAACGCCGTCGTATGAGAACCAGTACATCTCTCGGCCATGGTCGAGTGTCGACCGCGGGCGCGGAAACCTCCGGAGCCCTCGTATCGGGGGATTTTTTTTTTTAATATAAATATTATCTCCACACGTATATAAGCGCGCGATACGCTATTATAACAATAATAATAATAATATATATGCGTGTAATATATGTATACACGTTGCCGTCGTCGTGTACCGGCCGATAGTATAATAATAATACGATAATAATATAACGTTTCATTACGTGTACACGGCTACTATATATAGTATATACCTAAAGGTACACGCGCGTAATAAACACACGCTAAAAAAAAAAGGAAAGAAGATAGACTATATTATATTATTATAATAAATATTATTATGCATAGGTGTGTGTGTGTGTGAGTGTAATAGCTGGTGCCTATATGTATATAAAAAATATATAAGGTAATATAAAACAAGAACAGGTCGGATCGCTCGGGCCGGTGCAGCGTATACGTATATAGCTAAATTACGACGGTAATTATTATTCCGAGGGGAGAACGGGTTTGACCACCCTCCCACCCCTACCCCTCCCTCTCGTCCGTGGGTCCGACGACTTTGTCCAGCCCCTCGTGTGCCGCGGACGCCTTCGAATCACGCGCGCGCATAATTTGTATCAGCGGTAGCAGTCAGCCCGCTACCATATATACCTGACTGCAGATATCGACCGAGGTATACCGCGGTAGCCGCGCGTGGGACGTCTTCCGTTGAAGGGTGTGTGTGTGTGTGTGTGTGTGTGTGTGTGTGTGTGGCGAGGCGCCGCTGCGTAAACAGAACGATAAATCCAAACAAAGAGCGTTTTACCGCGTCTTAGAGGTTTTCCACGCTTAACATATTAATGTATATTATTATGTGATAAAATAAAGTAAAATAATGTTGCCGCAATAGACAGGCGCAATACCAACGACGACGAACATTGGTTTCGATTGGTATAATGTCGATTTTCGAGATGGGAATCAATTTTTTTTTCTTTCCCTCGGGTTGTTCGGCCGGTGGCCTATCAAGATCACCAGGCTATGGCTTTTCGCTCTATGTGGGGTGTTTCTATGAATGGTATTTGGTCTGTTTTAGTTTGGCCGTGAAAAATTTTAAGAGGGATAGAGTGTGTTGAAGGGTGTCATCAGCAAAAAGGACCACTGTGACTGTTCCTAGTATAGGGAAATCATTGGTGTGGATCGAGTACAGGAACAGTGATAAGCATGACCTCTGATGGGAATCGAATCGGTTTCGGTAGGGTTGAGCTCCTGGAAGTTAATATTTTATCTCACGACTGTTTTCCGGTGTCTTGAAATTCCGTTTGTCCCTCACATACACGTGGATTGGTAATTAACATATTTTAATAGGTATACGGTATAATATTTATAAGCGGAATGGTGGGGAAGAAAATAAATACTAATGACGGGGTGTATTGTCGTACCCCTGCAGTAACCATTCACCCTCAGTTATGCCACTGCCGAAATTTATTACACGATACTATAAATTAATATAACAATAATAATAAGTCGTCGTACTCCAGATCTTTGTCGGGACGCGTGCGAGCAGCAGGTGTCACGAAAAGCGAGGAAACACCTGCTGCAGCAGCAGTCGCCCTATATAGAGAGAAACTCGACTTTTCGGAAGCATTCGTCAAAGTCTCCCGCCGTTTACAAATTTACAATATTCATTATTGCTATCGGTTTATCTGACGAATATTAAATTATTATTATAAACGTCACAAGGGAAACAACAGACGGAGTTTTGAGAAATTATTAGTAATTACGAATCTTTTCCAAAACTTGTATATAGGAATCGCTGGTGCGCTGTACTCTCCGACGGAGTGTACGTTGTGTACTTATATATTATTGGATATTATTATAAGTTGGGTTTAAACTACATCGGACGACGACGACGACGGAAACATTCCATCGGGCGGCGGCATCGGCGGTGCAGGACGGACGATATTTAAATATATAATAATTACCCCGGCGACGAGACCGGGTCGTGTGTCACGCGTAAATCAGCCACGGCCAATAATAATCTACCGACTGGCGTGTACAACGGCGACGTTATAATGTACACACGTACCTATATTATTTCTCTTTCTCTCTCTCTAACTCCCTCTGTATATAATAATATATTATATGGGACGCAGGGCAGATGTAAGCGGCAGATAAGTGAACGGTGCACGACCGTGTTTATGTTAATGAACCGACGGCAATTACAAGTTAATTTACTCGCGGGACTCCTGCTCGATTGATAAATATATACGTATAATAATAGCTCTGTATACGTCGCGTCGCATATACATACATCTATTATATTATTTTCTATCCGTTTTGTCCAAGCACCGCTGCTACGGTTACGCGCGACGAGAGACTACAACTGCGCAGTGTTCACCCGGACCAGGCCGCGAGGAGATGAGGAGAGAGACACACTGCGCTCTATAAGATTGTATAATAATACTCATTTTCTATTATTTACCTGGTCGTCGTGCTTGTTCGCCCACATTTTCTATTTAAAATATATAATATTATCTACTTAATAATAAAATATAGTTATTATTGTAATGTCCCCGTCTCTCTCAAAAGATACTCGCGACCGACACACGATCGTTATAACTTATAATATACACACACTCCATGTCTTATAATTTATATTATAGGTACGCCATCGTAGTTATTATTTCTTATCGGTATGGCGTGTATGTATATAGTTTGTCTTTTTTTTTATAAGTTTACGCTGATACGACAACTTTAAACGCGAGGGACGAGTAAACCGGTCGAGTTTCGGGTGTACGATATCTGGCTCAGGTGGTTTTTCTAGATCCCAAGCATTCCTCTGGACCGCAATCATGTACAATATTGCCTTAAAAAACATTTTACTTTTTCTTAATTCAAACTCGAAAAACATTCAAATAGTATTTTCCCCCGCATAGTTATACCCCGTCAGAGTAACTTAATATAATTATTCGTGTGCAAATCTGTCTCTGGAGCGGGTAATAATGATAACAATAATTTTCTCTCGTTCTCTCCGGAAGTAATTAAGTGTTTGAATAATGGATCCATCATTACATAATGTATAGGTATGTATAATATGTGTGTGTGTGTGTGTTTGTGTCCAGTATAGGGGAGGTGTCATCGGTTATAGATGATGGGATTTTGAGGAAAATTGATATATAATATAAAATGTGTGCTGAAAGCGACATTTACACTATCATAATAATCTTGTTAGTATTGATACCATCGCATCGTCGTCGTCAGGATACGCATGCAGCGGTCCTGGGGACGTCGTGCCCGGCTCCGCAGCATCCCCTAAACTACCTGCGCGGGACCGTGAGACGACTATAGGTTTACGGATAATCCGAGAGCGATTATATTCTTATATACTTATAATAGGTACCTACATCATACTGTTTTGTAACAAACTGGTATAGGTATATTAAAATATGGCCGGCGCGCAGACGATGGCGATCGGTATCGACGACGCCGACGACGACGCAATTTTTACGTGTATACGGGTACGCGTCGGCGATGACGAATACCGAAATCGTTGTGACAAAGACGGAACACGTCGACCGCGTACCCGGGACACATGACAAATGACTGCGGTCAATTCGGACGGAGGAGAGTATAAATTGAATAAAAAAAAAATAATGCCCGCCGCCCGTGCATATACGTATAATAATATTATACGCGTTTCGAGACACAGAAACGAGAAGAATGAACCGGTCTAGACGTTGTAACGTTATATTATTATCGCGCGAGCGCGTGTGTGTTTGTGTTTTTTTTTTATACACTATATTTAATATACAGTCTCAAAATTAATTTGGACACACCGGGAGAGGTCACACGCGCGGCTTATGGAATTCTGTAGTGCCCTTGAGACGTTCTTTTTGGGGGCTGTATACGACGCGCTTGCACCACCTCCCGTCCATATAATGAGCACGTATACCTGGTACCTAAATATTGGTATATGACGACGACGTTCGACTACGTAAGTGCATCACGGGTGAAAATCGGGGTTTCATGCGAAATTCTCACAAAATTCTGATATGTACATAATATAATATATACCAATATAATAATTGTATAAGAGAACTGCGCTTGGCATAATATGTAATATTATTAATACGTAGAAATGAATTGAAATAAAGTACTCTCTGGAAATATATTTTTGACCCTTTTCGCCGTGGTACAACGCCATATTATTATATTCGTTGATATTATTTTACTGGAGATAAATTGTTTATACTTTATTATAGCACACACGCTCATTTATTATATGTGTATTAACGTTCACGTGATCACCGCAAATACGTCGATTATCGGGCGAAATAATATTATATATTTATATATATATTATGCATATTATTATGCGAGGTGACAATTGCATCAGATAAAACTCGCGACCTTTATACATATACACGGGCCACTCCTGCAGGTATATCTATATATGTATATATATTATAATAGTCATGCATATAATATGTATTTAATTGCGGACATGTATACGAGAGGTCTAAATAATGTCTCGGACCTAACCGCGTCGCAGCGAATTAATCACAATCTAGAGAGAAAAAAAAAGTAATAATATATTATTATGGTAGCGTAGGTATATCGTATAATATTGTATAGGTAAGCGCGGTATCCCCTATAATATTATAATCGCTGGCTGTTCAGTCGCAACCGAATGCTCGCGTACAATATTATCAGATCTAATTTGTCACCCCGTCCAGTGACTCGGACGATGATGATGATGATGATAATAATACACTATAGGTATAACTATATATTATCATACCTGTAATATACCAATACACCGCCGCCATTATGCACAGCAGCAAGTGTATTGCATAATATATAATATATAATTTCACAAATTATTATAAATTATATATGGCCGTCCTCCGTCAGTTTGTAACTTACAGATTTTATAAATATAATATATAAATGATATAGGTACCTATAGTACATATAGTATACGCGCACATTATAATCATCGTAATAAGCTTTCCCGGATAAACGCCACCTTCGTGGTACGTCACACCCGTCATAAATCATGCAGCTTCTCGTTTCGTTCGTGTTTCGCGGGTTGTAATTATTATTATTATCATCGTTATTATAATATTATTATTATTTTTATTGATCGTTATTGTGTGAGCTCGTTTCCGAACACATTTCGATCCGCTTTCGCGTACCTACGTCGAGCGTTCTAGAACTTTATCATTATTATTATTATATGGGTACCTACCTACCTGTTGTAGTAGGTATATTCTTACTCTATGGTATACGCATAATTTATATCGCCGCGTTAGGGGTCGGCCAGCTGCTGCAGTGAGATGACAATATAACAATAATAATACGTCCATCTGATAAGTCGACGAGATCGACGTCAATTATTGCGTGGGGTACTACGCGCCGGCGCACCCACAGGACGCATCACAGGTATAATACAGAAATGGGCTTTTCGTTTGTCTCCACTAATTGCGCGCGAAAACGGTATATTATTATTCGAATAGAGGTAGTTCAGCAGCGTTTCTCTCTACTCCGCTCGCCATGGCCAGATTTCGATCGGAGTCCTCGAGGAAAATATCTCCTAGGAAAATAATTGACAGTCATCGATGCGTCGATCTTCGAATGCCGCCGCCCTATCAATCAACCGCGAGATACGCCACATATTATCGTATACGACCGAGACGAAATCGCGAAGGACGAAAAGGTATATATCGGCAGTCGGCACCGACTTCACCGAGGATGCGGTCCGCGAGTGTCCGGCGAGTTTTCCCGCACCGAACGTATATTATCACACGCTCATGCGCAGGAAGGTACTCGGATCAGACTTAGGTAATGTACCTGGAAACTCATAGACTGTATTTAGGTATATACCTACTATAACATAATATATAATAAAAATAATATCGTGGTATAATATAATATCATATACCGAATGTATAATATGGTCGCGGTCGGATCCCCAGGCACGCGACGAGACCGTATCATGCGATATAATAAAAATATTATGTTTATAATAAGCTCCCGGAAAAACTGGTTTCGACCTGGTCCATACATAATAATATTATTACCTCCAAACGTGAGTTTTAATAGAAAATATCACTCTATATATACTACGGTGTCGCGTGTAGCTACAACTGACATCGTCAGGTCGTATCGGTTACTATCGGCCGTGTTCCACTCCATCACCCACCTCACCGCCGCACCACCAACAAACCACTCGAAAATTGATTCCCCTATACGATCCATATATGTAAATTATATTATATCCGAATTCAAATCATATTACTTATATTATTATAAAAATAAGTAGCACGCGGTATAGGTATATATTCTAATTTTATTATATTATATTATTGTAACTCTGCACCTGCGGGCTGCAGCAGCAGGTTTCGACTGTATATAGTGGTTTTTGTTTTTTTGATCACCTATAATATTATATTATAATACAGCGTACGACATTTGTACATGATATCCCGAAACGAACGATACATATAGGTTAGGTATACCTAGTGAATTATTATTTACTAATTATCATCGACATTATTAACGAGGACGATTATTATGCGATGTCTGCAGCACATGAGTAATGATTAAAATTAATCGACTTTCGTATTGGCAGAGTAGTGTTTGAGACGCCAGACGCGTATAATTGCTGGCGATGACTGGTAAATGATCCATGCGAAATTGTACTAGTGGGCTTATAATTTATATAATACTGGACCATGAATAATGTTATTTATATACTACGGTTGTGAGAGAAGTTGTTAGTAAAACAAAATATTACTATAGAATTTCATTTAACTAAACATATGATAATAATATAAGCGTTATTACGATACCGGATACACACAATTAAATGGTATTATATGTACACCGCCAGCATTTTTCGAACAATTTTCACCGAAATCCGACTCGAAAAAGACGAGGTTACGACACGCTATGATCGAATTTTAAGATACAAACATAAATCACACCTGACGAACATTATTTATGGACCTACAGCTTTTTACCATTTCCGTTTCGCGTGGTAACTATATAATAAAAATATAGTGATTATTACAATCACCGCTCGCCGTCGTCAATAATAATTATTATTTTCGGCCGCGTAGAGAGAGCAAAACGAAAATTAAAAATTACAAACCCCCTGCGTGCAGTTGTATTGTCTTAAGAGTCGTCGGTGACGCGGCCACCCGCCGCCGACTTATTATGACCAGGTAATCGGTATATACCACCACCACGGGATCCCGCGGGTAATCGCTCGGGCCGTTTATCATCGGAACGTCGCGGTAATTGGGCCACATCGACGAGATATATCGTTTGAATAATAATAATAATATTATATCGGTACACAGTACGCGGACGTTTTCGACACGGAGCCAATTATAATACTCGCGGCAACGAGACAACAGCTCACACTCTCTGCGGACGTCCGCGCCAGCGTACGTGTACGGATTAACAAAAACACCGCTCCGGAGAGTAAAGCCCGTGACCTATACGAAAACGATCACCTCGTCGAAATAATTAACATATACCCAATACGAAGTCGCGTTTGTAGTTAATTCGTTTTTATAAATGATAACATGTACGAAACACGTCCGCTGCGATATTATTACAGGTATAGTGTCATTCCCTCAGAGTCCTTCGCGCGTCCATATCGGTACGTACATTATAATCCGGTATCGACTCGAAGAGAAAATAACGATTTCGTTTTTGGTATGCGTTATGATAATACTGGTGTGTGAAAATGTACGTCTTTTTCCCGGGCTTGAGATTGCAACAGGGAAACTGGCGTTTATTGACTATTGCACATGATAATATAATAATAACTGCATATTATCATTGTTGTATAATTATGTTGGATTTAAACTATTTTTACGGCCGGTCATAGTGAAACGTACCCAAGTGGTATTGTTTGGTCTTAAAAAAACGGTTTTTGGGTGTCTCTTAAGTTCTCTACGCTCCCCATTCGAAAAAATAATAATATCAAAAATGTATTACAATATCAAATAAAACACGTGCACGCGCCCCGATGCGACGTTAAGAAAATAACGCACGCGGTTGACCGACTTTTGCACCACTGTCTATTCACAACTGTTATAAAATATTACAATACACGTGTACTGCTGCAACAGTTGTAACAATGATATGTGTACAACAGGTAGGTCTATAACAACACAGTAAGGTATCTGCTCGCCGCGATAACAATCGAAATGTGCGGCGAAATAATAATACCTGTAATTGCCGCGTTGTTTATATTTCTGAATTAATTTCGATATCGAAACAAAAAAACGAACCGAATAACGATCTATATAAATCATTGCCTTATACATTATAATATTATATTAAGTGTATACGATTCGATCGTCGGATATTGTTCCCGGGCATTCCGCAGGTGATGGTCGACTGGGTGGCGGGTGGAAGTGGGGTGTGCGAGGGCGGTAAAACACACGGCTATAATATAATATATTACACTGCACAAAATATACCCGACACGACTATCGTGAACCGAAAATTCGAATAATATTTCACTCGCCGTCGTCGTCGATTGCATCTAGAGCTGTACATAATATTATAATAATATACACGTATTACCGATATCTATTTATTGACAACGCATTATACGGAGTGATTCATTTAACCGGCTGAACACATTTTTGCAGAGTTTTTAAAGTGGGCTACAACACGTTTGGGCATTCTATCCCAAATTGAGACACGTTTGGGCACTCTATATACCTAAAAAGATACCACGTTTGGGCACTAAAATGTAAAATGTATATACCTACCTTTGTTTAAAAAGTATATAAAGTATATACATACAAGCATATACAAGTATATATGTCAAAGTTGCAGTGATTACGCGTGTATCGGGAATCATCGCTGCGCTCCTCGGCGCTGATCGAAAAATATCCCCAGACTTGCTATATGCAACACCACCTTAAGTAGGTTACAAGGTAAGTTATGTCGTAGTATATGGGCAGTGATTACACAATTACACATTCAAAAAAAAAAAATAACTAAAAAAGGGTGCCCAGTAAAGTAGAAATATACTTATATACCAAATTTTAATATTGAAATTTTATTTTTTTCTTAATTATTGCTTATTTTTTACATGATTAATAACCTAACAGTCAATACAAAATATTTTATACAATTAACATATGTACATATTTTATATACTTTTTAAACAAAGGTATATACATTTTACATTTTAGTGCCCAAACGTTGTGTGGATTTTGAATACTAAACAGGTAAAAATGCCCAAACGTGCTGCACCGATTAAAGTGGTGGTGATTTCATTATCACCATATTTATTGGACGAAACGCATTTTAATGACGAAATCTATTATATTGTTACGGAAATCGTATCATTACATCGGAAGTACCCTATTCGGACTATTCTTTGATTTACCGTTCAGTGAAAAACTATAGGACGTCGTAAAAGCTGCAGCATTCGACTTGTCTCGTGCTCCACGACTCGCGTCTGATAAGACTTTGCAAAGTCGGTGCGGCCACTCCGTAATTGATCACTCCGTCGTATATGGTATTGTCGGGAGGGAGGAAATCACATACCTACCAAATTATACACATCGCATAGCAATTTCATAATACGTAGGTATATATACCTATATATACGCATAATTGCGTATGCGTGGGGTGTACATGCGTGGCGGCGGTGATATTCTCAATAATTTATTATAAAGATATCGCTGACGGTGTACTGTCCACACGAGTAAGTAATAATCGAAAAAGAAAAACGCGGCACACTGCCGAGCTAATAAGCCACGTGCAGCAGCAGCCGTGTTTATCTCGGATCGAGATCGAGACTGCATAGCACCGCCGGGCCCGCCGCCGCCCGCCGAATCCGAACGGCGGCGCGCCGGTTGAATTTATATTTTCTGTTTCATTTTATCAGGCGCCCCCCCCCCCCTCGACACTCCGCCGCCGCCCCGCATCACGCGTGCATGGCGCCTCCCCGAGTACGCAGCCTCGTTCGGTACCATACACCCGAACGCTGCACAATCACGACCGTACATAATAATAATATTATACAATATCATCATTACGCACACGCGTTTTAACGCAGGTATATACCACGCCGTACGTTAACATGGTATATTACTACCGGTCACGAACTCGTATTATTATATTGTAATAGAGCGGTAGTAGGTATAGAAGTCGGTATATTATATTTTGTACGTTGATTCTGTTGGTAGTTATCTACTACCGACCGCGCGCACCGCGTATAATCTTATAGGCATACATGTTACATAATATTCTATTCTATAGGTTTGTTCTTACGACGCCCTATTCGCGGATGAAGAACGCAGCGGTTTGACATACTATACGATAGCAGGAGGAATCTTTCGGACCTATTTAACTATTATTCTATTAAAATATTCTATTATACCTTTACAGTTTACGCGTTTTTAACCATCGGTAATAGATCGAATCATAATTTTAGATTCTGAGTGAAACGATGAATGTATTGATTTTACAATGATGTGTGTTTTTTTTTTTATTTTTTTTTTTATTTTTTTTTTATTTTTTTATTTTTTTTTATTTTTGTGTCTGTCATCACGTTTTAGGACAGTAAAAGTGCTTGGATTTTCTTCATCAGTAGCTTTTCTGATAGGAAAGTGAATCTAGTTGGTACTTTGGGGGGTCAAAAGTATAAATTTCTCAGTAGTTTTCACAAGCGCCGGGAAAAACAACTTAAAAATTAAGGAAAAACGGGAATTTTTAAGCAAAATTGGTTTTCCAAAAAATCGATTTTGGTTTTTGGTGTAACTCTAAAACAAATGAACGTATATACATGAAATTTTCACTGGTTGTTTATATTTGCATTTTCTATACACGATAACATTTTCAAAATATTTTGATTTATTTTGAACTGTTTAGGGACATTTTCATTTTCCATTTTTTTTAGTTTTTTTTCTAAAAATAGCAATAAAATTTTATTTGTTGGTTGCGAAAGCTTGAAAATTTAATAGAAGGCTCCTAATATATTGTTTCAAAGGCAGATGAAAAATATTAAAAATCCTTAGTCACAATTTTTTTTATAAGCATTTAAAGTTCAAAAATTGACAAAATATGGAAAAATCACGAAAATTAGCAAATTATTTTGAGTTAAGAATTCGTAAAAATTTTTCTTTTTAAATCTAAGATTTGAAAATTAAAAACAAGATTCCTTATAAGATTATCTACCTTTATCAAAAAAAAAATGTCTATAAGAAAGTCAAATTAAATTTTTATGAGCATTTGAAATTCAAATTTTTACAACATTGAATATTCACTCGATTTCCCATGTAGCGATTTCCTTATTTTGTTGTAATTCAAAAACATATAACTGTAGATACATGAAAATTTCACTGAATGTTTATATTAGCATTTCCTATACACCATACAATTTTGAAAATATTTTGACTCTTTTTGAGCTGTTTATGGACATTTACAGCTTTCAATTTTTTTTAGTTTTTTTTTCTATAAATATCAATAAAGTTTTATCTGTTGGGCCAAAAAGTGTAAAAATTTAATACAAGGCTCCTGATATATTGTTACAATAGCAGTTGAAAAATATTAAAAATACATAGGCACAGTTTTTTTTTATAAGCATTTAAATATCAGATTTTGACAAAATTTATCAAAATCTCGAAAATTATCAATCATTGAAATTAATAAATTATAAAATGTTCAGTTTTTATAGCTAAGGATTGCAAATTTAAAACAAAGGTTCTCATAAATAGTTCATACTGTAACAAAAAAATCTAAAAAATATATGAACACAGTTATTTTTTACAGACATTTTAAATTCAAATTTGGACGAAATTACATATTAAAAAACCTAGAATAACTATTTTAGTTATTTTGTTGTGATTGAATAATATTATTCGTGGGTACTTGAAACTTCTAAAGTGTACTATTATATATCTATGATAGTATCACGGTTTTTGTTGATGTATAACGCGTTATAAGTACCTAATGGACATTGTGATATGATTAATTTGGAATTTATTATAGGTACCTATTATAGGTCAATTTTTTGTTTTATAAGACATATTATATACATATATAATATGTCTTATACATAGACTGACATACCGTCTCCGCTCAGAATCGTTTTTCTTATACAATGATATTATATCGTTGAATTCAAATTTAATATCATCCATTATACAGTGACCCACTTGTAACCTACTGTACAGCAGAGCGACATCCACTTACCCACCTTTTTTTTATATTAATTTGGTTATTTAGTATTTACGTTTGTGCAATATGCGTCTATAGGTAATCGGCTCGTATCGTGAACCAAATTTATTGACAATATACAATTTATGTATGATGGCTATTTGGATACCTACTCACTATTACAGGCACTCTTCAGAGGGTTTACAGTAGGGATGGTTTAACTTCAAAAACAAATTGTATCGGAATAATGTCAGTGCCAGAGTGTTATATTATACTACGCAGTGGTTTATGCGCATAACATTATACTGTGCGTTGAACTTATATACACCTATTATTATTTATTACAGTGTCGTACCCTTTGCGAGTACCCATATAATATATTATATTCGATGACTGCACCCGCCCATCGAAGTACCGCGAAGCTCGACAATTTCGTCAACGAGGACACCGCCGAAAACCGCAATTCAATTATTACGACCACAATATTATTATAACACGCCGTAATATATTGTACCCAACAATAATAACAACTTGGCGAATACCTCTATTATATATCGCCAATTCGATATATTTATATAATATATTATATTAATTATAAATACGGCCACGCGGTATCGTTCTGTCGTGTTCCGTGGCCGGTCTGAAGCACGCGGCTCTCCTATATACATGTAACGTCATATTATAATATACATAACTATATAATGACTTATAAATAGTAAAGTTCGGTGTATTTCGAATAAATAACGCTTCCGACCTCGAAGCAAAGTCTCCGCGGCCGCTGCTATAAAACAATACAACGATTTAATTATCTATATAATATTATTGTAATTCGTAACAATATTGGTCAGTATCGGTTTAGTGAACGCCAAATGCCGTAAACCTACCTACATAATAAAATTACATTTACATGCTTGCTCGTCTTGCGTAACACACACGACACATTACCGGCACAGGGGTGTACATACCTAATATATAAGTGGTTCACTGCCACACTGCCTATCTATATATACTTGAAAATAATGGTATACCTCAATCTAATGGTCAATGTACATGGGGTGGGGGGAGGATCCGAAGTGGTACTTTGTCAACCGCTCAGCCTCTTCTTATTTTCACATATTTTGATATTTATATTACGATAATTGAGGGGTGGAAATCCAAAACAAAATCTTTTAAACATTTATAAACCAAAAAGTTATTGATATTGTATACAACAAACAATTACATTTTTTTTCGATTGTATTATAATATCTTACTCTAGATTTATTTATTTGTTTGTTTGATTGTAGACAATTCCGAGTAGTCAAATTTAGGTAATGCTTAAAATTGAAAGTTTAAAGCAAACACAATTTTTTTTAATTTTTTATCATCTGTCCGCTTTAAAGACAATTCTAAAGACGCCCCTGATTCAATCCAACTATTGTACTTGCAGTATATAAGCTATAATTTTCAATTTCGTTGTAGTATTAGGATATTAAGCAATCAGGCTTAATTGCCTCAAACTTTAGTGTTTTAAGAATGCACTTATACCGAGTACTTTAAAATACAAAAATACAAAAATCCGATTCTATTGTAATATGTATTGTATAGCACTGTAGCAGACACTTGTTTTAGTTCATTTACGATAATATGTGCAATGCACAGAGTATGATACATACTATAACGATAACTCCAGTGAAGCGCTGCACCGAGCAATTAGGGGCGTCGTACTTTTTATTAATGAAAATATAAATGCGTACACAATTTTTTTTTTTAGTGGAACCGGATGTGTAATATATCTTATAAATAATAATTGTAATATGCGTACCTACTTATATTTGTTGGAACACGAGTAAGCGCGCTCATACACAATGGCGATCTATTCACCCGACGCGATATCATTACGATTCGCTACAAGCGTATATACAGTTTTGTTTTTACAACCCGAGCAGGTGATATTGTTATTAAATATACGTATTATAAGATGTGCGACCCGCTGCAGTATCTACGAGTATAGATCGTTAAAATGGGGAAAAAAAATGTTAATTCATTCGACCGAGAGCGTGCGTATACTACCCATAAATAAATATATATATAATAATATTACACATAATAATAATAATATGTGAAACTGCATCGGATAGAGAGACGACACCGGTGCTGCGGCGGCGGCCGCCTATGTACAAGTCGAGTATGTGCCTAATAGCCAGCGGTGTACATGACGTAATGTATATATATATATAATATATACACCTGTATAAGTACCGAGAAAAACGAGAGATAAATAATGGCGGTGGTGGAGAAAAAACTAATAATATATAGGAGACGGGGCAAAAAAAATGAAGAGAAGGACCGTATATAATTGTGGACGGACGCGTTTTTAACTAGCGGTTCGGGGCCTCACATGATAGCGGCGCGGTATAATATGTGCAGCGGGGAGACAGAGAGATACTAATCTAGTTGCACTCGCCATCGCCGACCTGCAGAGGCACCTGCCCCGGCGCAATCGTCTTCACTTATATATTATACAGAATATTATTATTATTATTATTATTCACCTGTCCCCCCGTCGATTTAAAATATAAAAACGCTATTAAGAAGGCGGCAGCGGCGGAGGTTTAGGGCACGCGACCGCTTCGCAGTTTGCAGCTGATACTACGGCGAGGACAGGGGGGCCATAACTCTCCGAATTTTAACGAGGCCAGTTCGCGCGTATATATTGCATGTTGTAATATTATAAGTATAAATTTTATTGTATACCTAATCTATAGATTGATACTGTTGTGCGTTAAACCAAGGGAACGTAAACGTCCCCAGGTAAATTCGTTTGGTTAATGTATATGCGACAATCCACTGTTATCGAAATTATTATCAAAGTAACAACCTTTTTTCTAATCTCATCTCGACTGACGTCATTATAGCGTAGCTACGTAATATATACTACCTGATGGTACACTGAAAAAACCCAGATAACCCGTCTGCGCATTATAAATTATATTATATACCTATGCGTTGTGAAAGCCACCCCAATGTATGGAGGGTATATAGGTACACACGGATACTATTGTGTACTATTCAGGGTTACGTATTGTTTATTTTGGATCCGAACGCCAATATCCATTGTTCATACAATATATTATACCGCCGTATCGGTAAAACCTCCAAAAACCTGTCACAATGTCAAAAGATTTCGAAATTAAATTTGTTTACTATTTATATGTATATACCCCCGGCCCGAGGTCTCCACAAGGGTAAACGATAGCAACTTCAAATAAATTCCTACAATGTTCGAATGCAACTTAAGACTATAACACCCTTGCAAGTTATTACGAGTGTTATAAACGTACCTAAATGGTAAATAATATTATACGAAATTATACCTAGAACTCGGGAAACAAAATGTTATCACGTACAGTTGTTACGCTGCGGTGGAATTATTTAATTTATGCTTCTTAATAATAACAAAAATAAAAATAAGTACCTACTATTATTCATTATATTAATTGTAGGCATCTTATTTTAATGCCCTGATAATGTAAAATAAAAGTTTTTATGTATAAGACATAAAAACTCTAAATAAATTACTTCGATTAATCTTTCATTATTATTTTTGATTATATACAAATATATACAATATAGTGTAAATAATATAGTGTATTTCATTAGTAAATACAATTTTGAAGAAAATTTGTTTGACTCGTGTAGTTGTGTGATTATATCTGACAAAAAAGATTTTGTCCTATTCCTATAGAAATGAGTGAAAACATTTATGAAATACTTTAAAAGTTTAAAATCGTTAAGAAATTCCCAAAAAAATCGTCTGTTAGAATATTATAATTGCACATGGAATACATATTTTGTAACTTAGAAAGCATAATCGTGTCAGGCTCTCCAATAAAAAAAATACATATGCGTTGAAATCCGAGCCACATACATTCATAATAATATATCGCAGAATACCTAACTCTTCATATACAGAGCATAGACATACAGTAGCCGGTCTCCGGTCTCCGGTCCTGTACTCCAATCCCTTGCTTTATTATAACGGTCGTTTTGAACCGCAGACAGAGTCTAATATTATGCCGAAACACGATATCCGACGGAGAATGTGATTCGTCGACATCGCCGAACGATAATCGTATATGACTATCGCACGCATAACTATGTAGGTAGACGGTAATGCACGCCAGCCCGATTCGATTACTCGTGCCGCGGTCGGCAGTCGCGAACCTCACGACGAAAGAGCGTTGTAGAAGAGGAGCGACCGTATACCGCAGTTATAAAATGGTATCGACATGTCAACTGGTTATTACCGGACCCGGAGGCCCCGCTGTCAATATTGTCGGCGCGCGTGTTACAGTCGTTCTGAAATTCCTAGCCGGGCGACGCACGCGGGCACCTGTGGACTCGCTGTGTAATACCAGCTATGTATTTCGCCATAATATTATAATGATCGGGATAAATATATATATATATACTAGACGCGTATAGTTTAATACTTTTTATTATTATTAGTCGTATTCGTTTTAATCGAATGCATATTATTATATTACAGTGATCCTACCCGGCCGAGTCTTTGACGTTTACGACGCGGTTCCCATGAGTCGCTCGTGCTGCAGGTATAGATCACACGCGCTCGCGCAACAATAATATTATAATAATATAATGTCCAAATACCGGAGACGACACGGACAGAGAGAGAGAGAGAGAGAGAGAGAGAGGGACACAGAGACAGAGAAAGAGAGAGTGCTGACCATCTAAAGGGTCGGTCGAAAAGACGCGGCGTATATTACAATATATAGAGAAAACCAACGTTCGACCGGTCCTGCACGGACGCGCATACCTATATATTATTATGATGGTTATGACCGGCGTAATGGCGGCCGTAAAATATCGAATTTATACTACCGGTAACCCGATGAAAACATCAAGTCGTTTTATGGTCCGCGACCAGATCCTCGTTTCGACGCGACGTGACCTCTTCATCGGCGAAACGTTTTCCGAAATCTATATATATAAATATGTACGTATCGTAGTTACGTCGGCGCAGTGTGTATATCCGTGTCCGAGAGGATAACGAATTATAATAGCCGGTATATTATGACCGCCATGGAAAACCTAATATATATAATAATATTATGTATACGCATACAATATAGCTAAAGGTACCTACACCATAAACGTTAATTTATCTGTGTTTAATGTGTACCTAATATAATATAGATGTGTGTATAATATATAGTGACCGGAACTATCACGGCGTTAGTATTTGGACCGGAATAAATACCACTGCAGGTGAACCATATTTTATCGATATGAAGAAATAGAGATCCTGTTCGCTAGGTCCATTTACACGATATGTGGCTTTTTGCGGCGTGCAAGTCTATAATAATCAATGAATTCGATCCTAGGTACTATATTATATTATTATTATAATACAGAAGGCATATATTTTTTATGTAAATTCGTCGAAGGTAAATAACGACAGTTTTGTTTTTCGATAGAAACCGGCCGGCTGGCCTGAACTACCCCGAGTCTTCGTATAAATGTAACGCGTTACCACGGTTATCGACGACCACGACATGATAAACCACGATATTATCACGAGTTGCAGACGACCGCTCGAATATAATATTGTATCGCATTCAGTGTGTGTCCTGCGGGTCAACTCTCAGATCGGTGACAAAATACGACGACGACGTTCTCACGAGAAATCGCATACACACACGTACATAAACATGATGTAGGTGTACGCAAGTACCGCTGGCTGTAAAAAAACGATTAATCTACGATATTGGCTTTTTTAATTTTTTATACTCGCTCGACAAACCGACGTGACGGTAGCGCTTAATGTCAATAATAATTACAACTAATAATAATATTATAATATTATACAGTGTTATAGCAGTGTTTGTATACGTACAATGTGACGGGCGAGTGAGACAAAGTACGATACGCGCGGTCCTAAGGGCGTCTGGAGACGATCGCACAATAATAATATATTGTTGTTTTATAATTATTATTATATTATATTATTATATATTGTCGTCGTCAAACGCGTTTGTCTGCAGACGATACAGTATAATATAATAACGATATAATGACGATAATATTCGGATGATCCGCCGAGGCGACGACGTGCTGCAAGTGCAGGCGCAGTGTTTTTCATATATATTATTATTATTGTTATACAATCGTTCCGGTCTTGGCGCCGGCTAAAACGGTAAGCAACGTGCCGCCGGCGGCGGTGGCGGCGAAATAACGAAATGTATACACATATACATATATATTATTATTATATATATATAAGCGCACAACGCTCACACGGAGGCAACACCGTCGTCGTATCAATGCCTCCGTCGTCGTCGTAGTAGTATATATAAAATAATGCTCGGAGGGCACTGGTTGGTATGTATATGTGTTTGTGTGTGTGTGTAGGACGTAGGTATAGTATATTATGTATATACTATATATAGGTATACACATCACACACACACACACACACCTTAAGGTACAATACACACTGCACCGTGGTTTATTATTTTATTATAAAAAGGTGGCGGGGCGTTCAATTATTATTATATTATTACAAGACGAGCGGTCCGTATAGTCTTATGGCCGTGGCTAATACACATCATCACGTCATAGTGCGCCCGCGTATTATAAAACCGTGCACACGATAATATATAGGTATACGCGGTATATGTCGAAGGTACACGATGATGATGATTATGACGATGATGATAATATAACAACGACAAAAAGAACTACAATACTACCCGAAGCGAAAAATTCCTGTTACCTATACCTATATATTATGATATATATGCGAGTACATAATACGTATATACATATACCTATGCTCACATCTACCCTAAAGACACGACTGTCGATTATGTGATGAGTCTCCCACACGTGCGTCGTTTGTGAGACGCATGTATAACAATATATAAATACATAATAATATTAAACGTAATATTATTGTTCTGAGTCCGTGTAGTAATAATAAAACACTAGTGCGCATTATTGTGGATATGCGTTTTTTGACCCAGGAATGCGCATTGCAGCGGTGCACCTCATATAATCCCCTGGCCGATATAATATAGGTTAGACTTTTTTTACCGCATCATAATACGTTATAACACCCACTCTCCATCGTTGCAGCATGCACAGCTAACCTATTAGCAGTCGCTATTCATATAATATAAATCGTATCATATAATATTATGACTACTATTACGTACACGCGATTTCTGCACCCTCCCCAGAGTCACACGGGTGTTGTAAAGGTAGGTAACCATATAACGATAAAAAAAATTATGACTACCTGTTGCTCCGTCTTGGTAGCCGGTCGGGTATACCCGTACAAATTTCGTGAAAAATTTTTTAGTCTCGGTGGGTTATTATAAAATAGTGTATCATATATTATATTATATGATATAATGACGTTTCGTGTCGGCAACATCTGCCGCCGCCGCGGTGATCTGTTTGTTCCAGAAATTACGGTATTGTCGAAATGTGGGGTTCTACCTATAAGTATTATATAAAATAATGTAAGTGAGTGTGTGTGTGTGTGTGGTGAAAAATAACATCCGACGTTTTATTTTTTATATTTTTTTGAATGAAACGCAGCGGACCGGCCGGTACCGTTGCCGCCACCGTGATCCACGAACACCCCGAAATAACAATGATGATTCCTTCTTCTTTTCTTTATAGACGTTATAATTTGTTTTACCCGGACGAATAAAACAACAATGCGATGAGGCGGCCGCCGTCGCGCCGTGACGACTGATTGGCGTGACGAACCGACCGCTTGCGTCGTCGTCTTCGTCGTCGATCAGTGTCAAAAGTGGTAAAATCATCTGAATTTTCGACAAATAATAACAATAAGACAACACGCAAGTAGGTCGCGCGTGTGTAGCAGTATCTTATTATATTAGATATTATTGTACCAGCTATTGCCTATCAGAAACCAATAAGTGTTAAAGATGCGTAAATCGATATAAACGAGTGGAGGTAGACCAGAGCAGGATTTGTAGCTCAACTATATTTATTATTTACAATATTGATTTTTACACGAGCGCTACCATATTATAATTTATTATTCTGTAGAGCGGCGCTATATTATGACGAATTTGACGAAAACGGCGTGGCGATGACATTATTATAACATTATACATAATATTGTTACATCTTAGAACGGGCGGCTACGACGATTACGAAAATAAACTTTGTGAATTTTATAACGCAAACACACACATGCGCTCGTGTAGGAATAAAAGAAGTTATATAAAACGAGTTTTTTTCCTCGTCTTCGTATGTATTCCCCTCCGTAATTACATATGCGCGTCTCACGGGAACGGTATATATGGTTTTATGTACCTGTATACGCGAGCAGTAGTAAAAAAAAAATAAAATAAAAATACTAAAATGAATAATAAAAAAAAAACTTGCGCTTCGGTGACACGACCGATAAAAAAAAAAAATGGGTATTCGATTTGTATTTATTTAATTAATTTGGTGTAAAAATATCATAAATGTGATGGCGCCTACACGTAGATTTTCCCACGAAAACGTATATTATAATAATATTATATTCACTGTCGTATATAATATGACTATATACACACATAAACACGAATATATATTATACAGATACGGAACTGCGTGTGTATAATATTATGGAAATGTGCCCGGTAGGATTTACGGTCGTGTTTATTGTATGTTACAATATATTTACTAATACGTGCGTTATATATTATACATATGTATATAGGTACAGTGTCTACAATATAGATTAGTAGCTATATATATTATATACAAGGTGTAACAGAAAGACCTGACGAAAAAAAAAAGTATGTCAAAAATTGTTAAAATTATACGACTAGTAAATAATTTAAGAAATTTACTCATGTCAGCAAATTCCCAAAAAAATATTTTGAAAAAAGTTATCAAGTTCCAAATTATTTAATCAAAAAATATTGAAATTTTCAAAAAATTCAAAAAAATTATCCACTTGACTTAGATAAATGTTTTTACCATCAAAATTGTTCTAATAATCAGATTCACAAATTGGCTATTTTGAATATATCCAAAAAAATTTCAATCAAATTTTAAATATTGTTAGTGTTAAAAAATAAAAATAATTTTTTCCATAATATATTATGTGTATAGCGCAAGTGACTAAAATTTTATATATAAAAAAAAAAATTTAAATATTAATTAGAACTTAAGTCAGTTCTATCTGTTACACCCTGTATATTATATTATATACATGTTTGGATATATATATATATATATATGTCATTATTATACGGCCTGATAATATTACTTATATATCATATAAATATATATCATATGGGTATAATAATAATATAGTAAATTCACAAACGGCGCATACGGTGGCGAACGGACGAGTTTCAAGTTCAGCGATATCACGGGAGGTGACGGTGGCGGACTTGCGAGCATACATAAGGTAGCGGCACGGTTCGGGCTAATGGGAAATAATAATAATATTATAACCTGCAAACCGGTTGTAAATCATCGTAGCCACCGACCGGCTAATATCGCATAGTACGTATATTATGTATTATTATTATTATTATTATTATAACGTATAAGCTCTTGTTTATAATATTTTTAATATTATTAGATATTATAATATCTATGATAAAATTGCTGTGAATACGCGAACAAGATATTATACTAAATAAACTAGTCTGTGTGTGAATCGCTGTAGTTATTATTATTATTATTATTGTTACTATATCATACAATATATTATTATATACGGAATACTCGCAAGATACTAACTATAAAAATTATTGTAAAAAATAAGAATGTCGAGTGGGGGTGAGGAGGAAAAAGTTTAGATCGGACCGGTGGACAGCAGCTCAAATGCCAAGTAAATACAACATTACAAAACATGTTTATTTATTGTTAATATGTTATAGCCTATAATTATTAGGTACAAATAATACACAAAAGTATGTTATTTTTGAAATGTTTAAAAATAATACCTTATATAGATCAATTTACAGTAAATGTTATGATTATAAGCACAATCCTGCAGGCAATATGCCAATATCATACAGTAAGATATGTCGTTTGTACATATTATATTATTAGGTATAGGTACATATTTTAATCGTATTTTTTAAAATATTTTTCACGACTTTTGTCGCGTACAACTTTTTTACAACTTTATCGTTCTGTGTATTATGTAATACAGTAGTTATAATATGCACATCATATAGTAAATAGTTATACACTTATACATGTACACGTTTTAAACTATTAAAAGAGGTGTGGGTGGAGATTTTGGTGAAAAAATTCCCAACATGTTCTCCGTCTTAGTAAAGTGTAGGAAAGAAATCCTGAAATGTTAATAAGTTCAGCGAGTAAACCCATTTAGGCGTTTTCCACTGGCGCTCTGTATATATTATAGAACGCCTAAGAATACATAATATTAGTATTATAATAATATAGAAAACATGAGTGTCAAACGTTCGGTCTGTTACCCACCGTTTTTTTCTTCTCATATACTTCGAAACGATAATTTTTTAATGATACGCTAGTTTTTAATCATCTTATTCGTATACGACGTTGATATTCTGATTCCAGATTACGAGAAATCCGTGGGACACTGCACGTACATTCTCTCACACGTCACACACGTCGTTTCGTTTTTAATTGAGACGCTTATACAATAATATATTATAATATATATTGTGTGTGTGTGTGTAATATGTATGTGAGTATAACGAGAATTGGTCGTCCTAAAAGGAAAAAAAAACCGATCGAAACCTAAATCTGTTCATCTCGAAGCATACAAATCGGTTTAAATGAACTACGCATATAGCGCGAGTTCAGATGCATAATTTAATCATATTATATATTATTATCATATAGGTACATACACGCTCCATACCACTGGTTGTGTTGGTGGTCACTCTTGGGATGCTTATAATATTATTATTATTATTTATAATGTTAAGTTATCCGTATAATGTACTAATAATGTACATATTAAAGTCATCGATAATATAATATTACTACAATGCCGAATTATTGTTCAAATCAATTTATTTAACATATATTTTGAAAGTATAATAATTTATTTGCTCATCATATGATATTATATACATATTTATATGGGTTGTTTAAATATCGGTAATTTTATTTTTTTGCGTTTACGGGTTTTGTTTGGGTCTATTTTAGGTACATGGTGTCGCCATCGAATTCTATATATTATACACAAACTCCAACATCATCGATTTTACTCGAAAAAATAACATTATAATGTTTTACGACAACTTTTTATTATTTTTGATTGGATCCTTATCGTTTTAGGTAGGTACCGCCCTACTTTCTGCACACTGAATATACATACTAATATATATTAATATATTATTATTATTTATCAACAATATAATAATAAAAAAAAAATTGAATATAAAAAAAACTTAAATAACCAAACATTAAAAAAGCATCATAAAAAATACCACGTGGCCAAATTCCAAGTAATCAGTACCTACTGTTTGCTGCATACATACATACATACATACGCTTAATTATTATTTTAAATTACGTTAAATATATGGAAACCGCGGGAACTCTCATCAGTATAATAATATAATATATAGTCAAACCTTTCGCTTACTTATTTCTAAGTACCTATTTCTCAGAATTCGGGGCGAACGTCATCGTGACGCGTTTTTAAAATTAATTACCATATATCTGCACAGCTCGCGGAAAACATAGTATAATAATATTACGAATGAGCGACGCCATATTATGTATACCACGTGCGAGACTGTACCAACTAGAGATTTCATATCATATTATACTATACCATAAAATATATTTATGATATATTTTTATACTTTTACGTGTGAGTCGTCTTTATAATCGAATGCCGCCGACGTCGACGCACTCGCAATAATGATAATATAACGATTCATTTCGTATTTTAAAAATCGGGGCCCAGACAAAAGTCTGATATCATCGTTTACCGTGAGCGTACCTACAGCAGTAATAATGTTCGTAATATGGCTCTCGTACTGCCATGGATTAACTATATAGGTATATAATATAACATAATACATAATATTGTGATACTGCACCGGCTTCGGGTTGCGGTGCGGTGTGTTTCGAGTCGCGTGGAGGTGTTTGCGAGATTAATGATCTTGTAGACACCTTTTCGCTCGGCGTTTTTATTATATTCTTTTTTTCTCGCGGGGGAACGTTTAGAAGGAATTACACGATTTACGGTAGGAGTGCCACCTCTGCGGGGGGGGGATCGAGTACATTGTTGACGGCGGCGGGATACGGTCGCGCTCGCGTCAGGTATACTCGCCGCCGCCGAGTGCCGTGTTTTTCTTCTTCTTCTTCGTTTTTTTCTTCTTATTTTAATCAAAGAACATCATTAAGTAAATTGAAACAGAAAACTCGGTATAATAATATGATGATATTAAGTGTATATACTGCATATCGCTGTATTTAGGGTGGCGCAATCGAATCGAAAGTCACGGACGAAATATAAAATGTATATTATATAATATATCCATATATAATAATTAATAACATGAAATGTATATGATACGGTTATTTGTCCCGACTCTCGAGAATTGTATAATATCATTGACGGGATTATCCACGGGGGGCGGGGAATAACGTTTGAAATTAAAACAAAATTTAAGTCCAACTCAAATTTACTGAAACGCGCATCATTTGCCGTAATCGGTTATGGGTAAAAAAAAATATCTAATGATCGCCGCAGTTATATACTACCTATATAATATATATTATACGATTATAACAGTTGCCAGACGCGCATATTATTATTATATTGAACTGCATTTTATAATGGCTACAGATTACAACGTGGTAAAACATATCATAGGTAAATTATATTTTAATAAAATTGTATATTACGCATATTTTGTAATAGAAAATTGAATCAACAATACTAGCGTAAAATTGTGAAAACAGTACTGTTTGTATTTTATTATGTTGATAAACTGCACATTGCTGACAAATGAAATCAAATATTAACATTGTGTAATAATGTAATATACTGTATTTGATTAATTTAATTTCTCATTTATAATTACACGACTGCGCGTGCAGGTGAGTTTCGTCACACTATACTTGTGTATATAAATATTACATTAGTCATAGACAAGATAGAAATATCTACGTATTTTTATGTCACGGTAATATTGTTAAGTATCAGTAAAATAATTAATTAGCAATAAAAGTATAGTCAAACGACTCGAAATACTCGATTGAAATATCTATATCCAACATTAATATTATTATGTTTTCAGGCATTATAATGTTATTGTTTTGGTGACAACGTTCTACTTTTCAAGTAGGTCTCCGAGGAATTAAGAGGACGATAAATTAAATTGAATTGTCGTTTTAACTATTAAAACAATATATATTATTATGGTGTTTTTAGTGAGTATTATATTTATTTTTGTTTTATTAATTACGAAACTGGTTAGGTTTTATAGTCCTGCCGCAGTAATGCTCGTAAGCGAATAAACTATATTTTATTCAGGAAAAACGAGTAAAAGACAACCGTTAACGGCTTAATTTATTTAGTACGGATATAAATGCGCGTGTCTCTCGAACGGTCCTGGAAGTCTTCATTTTATGAGACAAATACGGTGATAATGGTTGTACATAATATACTACGACGTGTATTCCCGCCGGACAAATGGGCAGTATAAGCGAACACGGCATTAAAATCAGTCGGTTATTCGCATATAGAAACCATTTTGGAATTTCGACGACAAGCCCAAAGCCTATAGTATTATATTCATGTAGTACGCCGGTCAATTACTGTGTTGAAAATATTAGAAATATAATATACAAAATATAAATAGGATTTCGAGTTAGCAATCATTTACCAAATTGGTAAAAATACAATTAAAATAAGAATCTATGGTTAATCGTTGAAAAAATAAACATCCACCCCAATAGTATCTCCTGCAGTAGGCGCCAGTGTTGAGCAGTATCTAGATAAATGTATCTAGATAATGTATCTAGATAAAACTACAGCATCTTTATCTCATCTAGATAAATAAAATATTAGGTATCTGATTGTCATCTAAGATAAACTGTATACCTATCTAGATAAATATACCTAGATAAATAAATAGTTTTTAGTTTCGATTGATTTGTTGGTAGTTTGGTACTTTTAATTTTTTTATTTTATCTTGTCATTGATCAAACAAATTGTTATTACACTATTTCTGAAAATAATCGTGAATATATAAATTTTTTTCTTAGCAGTAATTTTATTGACAATAATAATATTATAATAGTATAATATTCATACGAATGTGTTTTGTTCTTTGTTATTTATTATTAAGTTTCTCGTGTAATGTTGATTACTAGAAATGGTTTCAATGAAATAATATCGTTCTTGTCTATTTATATAAAGCTAAATAATATTGTTATTACGTAATAGTGTAACATTTCCATGTTCAGTTTGAGTTGAAGTAAAAAAGTAGGTAGACAGAAATAAATCATTGTTTAACAATTAAATGAGGAATTGCATTGAAAAATGTTGTTTATTAAAATGAATGGTCATAAAATAGTAAAATACTAAAAGAATTTGTCTAAAATAATTAAGAAATATATTTATTTTTTGCGCATTTTAAACAAAAAATAAAAATATCTATTATGATATCTAGATAAAAAAAAATATGTATCTTTATCTTAATCTAGATAAAAGTAAAAATGATCATCTGAATCTAAATCTAGATAATTGTTTACGAAATTATCTTTATCTTATCTAGATATTATTTTTGTTATCCGAGCTCAACACTGGTAGGCGCACGCCTAAAAACAATACATAAATTAGACTATACTACTCTATTAGACTGATTCAGGCGATAGCAATAGTAATCAATACTATAGCTCCGATATAATACAGCCATAATAATATATGACGTCGTATAACAAAACAATAATATTATAATATAAGGTTGCGTACAGCGTATTGAAATCCAATTTCAAAATGTGAGCGAGACCGATGGTGAAGAACGAATAAATATTCTTCACGTCCAAGTTCAAGAACGGGTTTGAACGCAAAACGCCAAAGCTATTACGTGCACTTTATATAGCGTGCAGCAGTCGGCCAACATAGGTATAATATGTTTACGTACTGGTATAAACGTTACCGTCGTGCCCTCGAAAGCTGACACGCGCCTGTTTGCACTACACCAGTGTCAAGGTCTAAATTTCCGCATATAATATATAGCTAGGTATATATAATATGGCGCTCAACGCTTGTACCCATAGCAACTATATATATATATATATAATATAATATATTATGTAGGTACCTACAATGTGTACACAACGTCGTCGTCGTCGGTGGCCGGAGGGCGATTATGTTATGGCGAAAAAAATTGCGTCGATCGGAAAAATTATCAATCCACATAATGTTATATATTATAGGTACTATGATAATATTATTATAATTATTGTAAACGCAAAATATGCATCGAGCAAGTGTTAATAGATACCAACCTATACCTAGGTATACCCACTACTGCAATAATACGAATAATATTATATTTATAGATTTATATATACAGATAACGACAGCCGCGATGTCGTGTGTACCTACATACGCACACTGCATACGTAGATTTATGTAATAATATAACACGAGCGTATTATACCTACGTATTACTTACAAGTTACAATAAGTTATACTTATGAATTATGTGGAATACTAATATAACAATATACAATATAATATAAATGTTGGCCTGCCGCGTTGCATTCCGACTTGTCAACCACACGCGGGTTGCAGGCACGCGCCCATAATATGATAATAATAACACAACGTTACCCAATAAATAATAATGAGAAATAAAAAACAATAACACCTGGTGTAAAAAATGGTCGCAATAATGTTTCGAACGCGTATTATACTATGTATTAATAATATATTATTGTACCTACGTATAATGTACATAATTATATTTATTGTATATAAGTAACTAATATATACATATTATTATTCAGCTCATAGGAAACGCGCCTATTATTCTAAGGCCTACGTATATGGATTTTTTTAATTTATCGAATCAATTATTATTACTTGATACATGGATACATTTTTTATGTCAATACTGGCGAGCGATTAAGAAATAATAATAATAATACTATGAAGAAATAACCTAATAGCACTTAAGGCAGTAGCAGCTGTCGTGGATGCAGTATAGGTAGGTCGTAGTAGGTACAACAGGTATGTATGCTTCTTACAATTTATAACTTATAAACAATATATGAGTACAACGAAATACCGATGTGAGACGCATGTATAACTCTATTAAAACGTCGTAATGAGCATAATATAATATTAATTTAATTAATACCACGAGTTTATGCTAAATCATGACGGTTGTTGAACAAAAAAATAAAATGTATAAAAAAACTTTTACCATCACGACGGTATCCACCGTGTAAAATATATAATATTAATCGAGGCAGTTATACCTATAGGTTATATTATGTATATACATTCTACGTAACATTAAATATTATAATTTATAACGAATAAAAATAAATGAGATTGTGTATTTTTAAAGATCATATTGAGATGAAAAATGTTTTCATACTACCTACAACATTTATTACAGTTTATAATATAGTTTCCAGCGTAACACGTAAATATGTGTTACGATTAAATACGATTTTAAAACTTCGTTTTTATTTATGCGTGCTTATGAATAATAAATATTAAAAAAAAAATCTAAATATTATATTATAAAAGCCTCAAGGGCGTCAAAATCATTTTTAATAACGTGAGGTGAAAACATAAATACTTGATTATTTAGGAAGGCACATATTATTATACAATATAGGACGTATGTTTTTGAATATGTATACAAAATACAAATAATATGTTGTACCCATATTGCTACCTATTACATGAATAGTTTAATGCAATAATTTGCCAATATTGCACTGCAGTTGTAAAAACATCATTACACAATGAATTTATATTTGTCAATTTTTAACACTTTTCTTAAGTTTGGTTACACGTCTGTCTGTGATCAAATCTTGCGCGCTCGATTTGAGGCACTTTTTGAAGATGAAAAATTCTGAAAATTTGTATAGACCTTGGTCTTGGATGACAATACAATAATCCGTAAAAAAATTTTTTTTAACTAAAAAGTAGAAAATAAAAAATTAAAAAATTATTTTTTAAAAACACACTTTTCTAAAAAAACAAAAAAATAATGAAAAATTTAAAAGTGTGTGGCGCTCTTAAACTTGACATATTATACCACACACTTTTAAATTTTTCATTATTTTTTTGTTTTTTTAGAAAAGTGTGTTTTTTTCACAAATAAAATAACATCGTTCGTCTCTCTATTTCCGAACGATTATAATATTTAATACATATTATATTGATAGTTTTTTTTACCTGGCGATATAATATGATGACCTTAATGACTGCAGATGTGAGAGTATCTGAGTATATTATTATTACGCTGTGGTCCATACCATATATAAAACTTACCCACACTATACTACCCCTATATTATGTGACAACACAAGTATAAAGTACGTTGCAAATTGACCATAACAATAATGTAAAACTGCAGCAGCGGTGCAGCGGTCGCACGTCACATATGATGGATAGTTTAGGTACACACTGCACAGTACGATGCACTCGTCTCCATTATATGTGACGTAAATGATATTCTAAGAACATTATAACATCATATTATGTATATTATGTTGTTGCTGTAATCGTCTGTAAGTGACTTATACCCCGCAAACCGGCAGTTAATAATAATAATAAAAAATTGAATATTAATACGACCAACACGCGCCTTATAATACCATCAAAGTCCGGTAGCCGATACCACGCACGTTTGAAAGTGCATCTCTCACTCGCTGTTTCTATCTCTCTCAGCTCTCTATCAAGTATCTACCTTTATACCTCTACTTCGGCCGGTATCCCGAGCGCCTCCTCGTCAATGGTTTATATTGTGTGTACCTGTATATAGTGTATGTACATGTATAGTATATCAACGGGCACTGCAGCTCGAGCTACTGTTGCCGCCGACGCCGTAATAATTATATAAAAACGACGGCGGTGGCGGCGTGGACCAGGTATCGTATCACTTCGGGGCAGCCCCGAAGCACAGACACTCACACATATGTATATATATTATATTTATGTACATGTACCATGTACCTACCTACCTACCGTCTATATACCTGTCTACCTAATACCTTCCCACCTACGTTGTATTTGTGTGTGTGTGTGCGTGGAGGAGTCTCTACTTCTGTAGAAGCCGCGCGTGTGTGCATGATGTGCGATGGGAGGCAAAAACACGAATTCCATTAACGCGCGGGATTAAAGAGATATAAAAATAAAAAACATCGGATCCTCGAAATCCCGTCCATCCGGCGACGACGACAGAGACGATCGCCTACCTGGACAACGTGGCACGGTATATTTAGGTACGTTATAAGTATATACTATATATGCGTGTAGCGACCGTCGGAGTCGACTGGAAGTAAAAAAAAAAAAAAAAAAATGATAATAATGATCGTAATAAAAATACCGATTGCCCTCGGCATATACGTTGCTCTGACATAATGAAAATATTTATATATACTATCAGTATGTACGGGGGCAATATTCGTCCTGATGTTAGTATAATAGGTGCATATTATTAACAATATTATATTATATCTGATGACGACTAACTCACAAAAGTGGTAAAATACATAGCCGAAATAATAAGTCTGCTGTGTGTAATATTTTCAGAAAAAAGTCATGCTGTTATCATTCTGTTGAAAGCTCAAAAAAAAAATAACAATAATAAAAAGTCATATTTAAGGTGATTATTTTAATGAGGTCTAAACGAATTAAAGTAGTCTGTAAAAATTAATATAGCTTTCAATGATTATTAAATTGCTTATTACGGAGACATTGACTGAATATCGTTAAAAATATAATCACTCAGTACTTAATACCTGGGTGCGCCAAAACGGTTTATTTATGCACAGACAGTTGTACTATATTTATGGGTTTCATACATTTTTAATCATATTATAATTTATAGGTCGGTTATTATTATACTATCATATTCGATTTAAATTCGGAAAATACATCTGCAGTGTTCAATTAAACGTAGATATCATACACCATTATAATACTTCACTGGAGGTAGTGGACATTATGTAGTAGTATATCTCATAATATATATTATAATATTATACAGATTACCTCTACTTAATAATAAACATACAACTTTACTATAATACTACTTGCAATATAAGCAGGTATGGGTGATGATATTATTATATAAGTACCGAAACGTGTAATAAAAACAAACTACAACTCACTTACCGGTGTGCAGGAACAAGTGGTTTTTCAGATTCGTGTGCTTGCTGAATCCTCTGTTACAAATGTGACACTTGAAAGGCCAAGATCCGTTGTGCACGTACATGTGAGATTTCAGATCGCCGGGCGTCGGGAACGACTTGGCGCACAGTGTGCACTTGTGTGGTTTCTCCTGCAAACAAACACGTCATAACATTAAAACGAATAATACTAATAATAATATTACATATATTATGATAAGACAAGTGATAACGTATCGATTTGACCAGCCTCACGTATACACGTCAACTATATTATATCCAATTTTTTTTTCCTACACGTATTATATTATATTATTATTGTATAGGTATATAGTCCGCCGGACGGTGTTGCGGTCGTTTACGGACGGTTTTAATTGAGTTTTCAACGAGGACGTTAAATACGAAATAACCGTTTTCTATACCGTCTGGGTCGTAAAACCGACGACCACTATACGCGCATTATTATTATACCGGTATACCTATATATTGCGCGATTTATTATTTTAACATATAAGTCGATTTCGAATCGTAAACACCGGCCACCGGACTTTGGGTTGGGCACATTATTATCATATTATAATAATGTCACGGGTGTAATTGTAATTGATCCGTGGAAAAAAAACCGACGATAAAAAACGAAAAACCATCAACGGCGTAGTACCTATTTAATACGAATAATAATAATTTATTATAGGTAGGTATGCGATTCGCGAGGAGAGACGACGACGTATTACTCTATACAGGCGTCCGCGGGCGCCGCGGTCATTCCGGAGTCCGGACAATAATAATAAATAATACAAAATACAAATATTACTTTTATACACATTACGCACACACCTATGGTATAAAAACCATAACGGCGGTCGCGGTTTATATCCGGACGTCATGTCATAACGTTCGTTGTAAAATACAGTGTTCACTGTTTATATGTGTATAATACTGTAGGTATATAGGTTTGTTCCGAAATGATTTATTTTACGGTCTCGCGGGTAAAATAATCTATTAAAATATATATGATAGGTACTATAATATATATAATACAGCTGGGTATACATCGTTGTGCACTTTTGCGTGTCTCACATTACAGTCGATCGCGCGTAAAACTCGTATAGGCACTATATACGTTATTATACTACTATATAATAGTAATAATAATATTACGTGTTTTGAGGCGTCTATATTATTATGGACGTAGTATAAATACGCCGGAGTAAACCCTCTGGAACAGTCACGTTCTTATATTATTATTTTAATGCATTTTATTGAAACAATTTATATTATTGGATTAATTGTAATAATTTGTTAACTAATACATTTTGAGTGAATAATGTATAATAATGTATTAATGAATAATGTAGTTAATAGTGTTTAGTGATATAACAGACTAGATAATGCAGTTATAGGCATATAGGTTAAGTTGAAACCTACAGGGGGGGGTATTATAAATAAATATTCCAAAGACAGTGACTCGAACCTTGCAATCGCGGTATACTAAAGATATTCGATTGAATAGTGGGGGGGGGGGGGCTAAACTTCATCACAAACTACTATTTAACAAACGACCTCACGATCTACTCTCGATGTATACGACATCAACGTGTTTTCGTCCGCGTACTATACCCTGCAGAAGTTCTGAAGTTCTAAAGTTGTGCTCTAGAAAGCCACTGAAGATTATTTTATAGCAGCTAGTGGGGGTCGCCACGTACACGTAAGACACGCGCACATGCATATGACGCCAAAAATTATTGCCTTATAATTATTTATTTATTCTCTCAACCCATACATCGCACGCATATAATAATTGGTCGAAAAATTAAATTTTTTCTTCCACCGGGCACCTGTTCACCGGTCGTCGTGCAGGTAATAATGTTATGTACCTATACCAGCTACATCGTGAATACACGGCGGCGGGAGGAAAAAACGAAATTTCGAGCACAGCCTGCAGCACAAACTACACATATAGATAGTAACTAATATAGCTGATAATATATACGAACACGCGCGGTTCCCGCGATTATTCCAATAATATATTAAATTATACCTTGCGCAGACGCAGTTTTTGACGATGAACGCGAAACGAACCGAAAATAATTTAAACGCCGCGTTATTATTTACATAATTTTGTATATTATTTTATTTAATATTATATTATGCGGCGCACTAGGCAGCTATGAAGGTATTGGACAGAGGTATATAATATTATTATTATTATTATTATTATTATTATTATATCGTCCGCGGCACATTACGACTATTACAGGTAGGTATATAATTCCGCTGGCTGACGGGAAGCGCGCGCTCGCCCGCGGAAGACGGGGAAAAAGTCATTTCGGGAGGAGTCACGGGCGGGGGAAGGAGAGGATAGATGAGAAGTCGGCACCTGTTCGGCGCACGCCAAGGTCGCGCTAGAGGTCCTCACGACACTCGGACCCGATGGCCGTAGAAGCAGCAGCCGCCGTCGCTGCACCGGTCATCCGGCCTAGGGGAGTCTGCAGCGCGAAACGTCGCGGGCACTTGCGTGTTTCCATCGCCGCGTACCGGTTTCCGTGCGCGTCACGCGGACCGTATATTATAATATTTATATTATTCCGAGCGTATTATACATAGATATAACAAGGTGTAACAGAAAGACTTGACAAAAAAAAAAAACATGATGATATATACTTGAAAATATTTTGAAAAAAGTTTTAAAAAAAATTTAAAATTTCTTATTTTCAGTTTAAAAATAAAAATAATTTTTTGTATAATATATGTGTAGCGCAATAGTGACTATAAAATATAAATTTTATATAAAAATAAATTTATAATATTGAAACAAAATTTATTCCAAAAATCAGTTTTATCTGTTACTCCCTGTATATTTATATGTACCTATATAGTTATATTATTATATGTATATACTCATAACTGATAATATGTGCGAGTTGTATACATAATTATTAATATAATAATAATCTCAACGAGACAATCCTGAGAAAAAAAAACAATAAATAGTATATAATATTAATATGTATTATTGTTTTTAAATTATCTCACGCGAAGGTTATATAGTATAATATAATTTATTGTATTATTTCGATATCATCATCAAGCGACCGGCAGGCAGTACTGCAGTAGACATAATATAGGTACATAATATACAGCACCTGCGCAGTGTGATGGCACCTAGGCAAATCGCTAAATTGCTCCGGAAATGATTTACACCAGGGTTTATAATGTAACGAGTGTTATATTGTATAAAATATATAGTGAATAACCACTATAAATACCGCGCAGAGACGCGGTTACCGACATTTTGTCCGCTATTCTGCAGAGAGTTTAGTTTGTAGAAATGTAGTTGTAGTTTTTTTCCCAAAAAAACGTCCGCTATTAGGAAACGTTCGCTATTTAGATGAGGTGTTTGCTAAGGGAGGTTTCACAGTATTATTATTCATCAGACGGTAGTTTTTCATTTATTTTTATCCATCTCTTATATATTATATCGCGGTTGCTGAGCGCGCGCTCACGCTCACGTCGGCCAAGACCAATCTTAAATAATCAGACTTTTCGATCGACTATATAATATACCAATATACAATATAGGTAATAGGTATATTATATTATTATTATATGTACGCACGTTTCCCCTCTATTTCGTGCTGCACGCGATCCACGAATGTATATTACGAATATATACGACGAATAGAACACGACTCTGTTAGTGTGGGTATCCATATACACAGTTCGCGTGAACCACCCGACCAAACCGGCTGCCGTCCATTGACGACGACGACGACGATGGGTATCGCCGGGCTACCGGAGGTTTAAGTAAATTATACATCATTTATATATATATATATACATGTATGTACCTATTATAGGAGGTATATACACGGCTTGATGTTGTATTACGTATAATATTATATATACGAACGAGGGAAAAAAACAGACCTCTCGATTGATTCGGGGTCTGAATGGTACACGACGAGGTATACCGTGCAATAAATTATATAAATTACCCATGTATAATGTATATATATTATGAACATTATACGTGGAGAGACGAAACCGTACATGCGAAGACACTGCTGCAGCAGCGGCCGCAGCCATCGTTAAAGTCTCCGGGTCTGGTTTTTTGATTTTTTTTTTCGCCCAACAATACAATGAGGCGTTTTTTATTCTTTTTTTTTTACTAATGAGGAGTACCCAATAGCAGGTATATAGGTACCACTAATATCGATTGTTTTGCAACGATACGAGTCATTGAGTCGATGGTCCAATATAGTCTGCTGCTGCAGGATTTTGTCATTGCCGATAAAAATAACGTAGGTAATAAAGTCTTCTATATTATTGTGTACATTAATATAATTATATATTATAAATGTATAAGTACAGCTATATATTTCGGTACCCGTTGTACGTATATAGATATGTGTACACGATAACGACATAGCTTGCTTAATTAATATATAAAACAACGAAGCACGTTATTCTCCATATTATATTATATATAATATAAATATACAATATTATTATCGTCGATCGTTCACGTTGTATTATATTGGCGACGGATGATTTCAATCGGTGCTCATCATGCGGGGCTAAACGTCCTGCTTCAGTAGATAATAATATATATAATATTAACAATCACGTCTTTTTGTTGTCAGGTTATTATATTATGGTATACGTAGTCCATTATTTTTGACACGAAACTATATATATAATGGCCACCGAATATATTTTATCGGTGTATATATTCTATTATTATACATATATATATATATATATACGTTTATATAAATTATATTGTATATTTATATTACGAGTATATATTGTAAACGCTTTAATAACAGTGTCTCATCGTGCCACAGCGACGACGAAGGGAAATAATTTAGTATGATATAATAGCTAAATAGGTATGGGTTTATATTATGTTTTATTAAGCTTCCGTGTGTTTGCATTTGTGCGTGTGTATATGATAATAATGCGCGTAGAGTTTTTTCAAAGCGTTTTCAATATACATTTGGATAGGTGCGCATCATCATCTTCGTCATAATTATCTTCATATAATCATCATCATAATCATCATCATCCACATGGGACGCATGTAATTTGAATGAAACAGACGTAACTTGCGGGAATTGGGTGTGGAGTGATGTCGGGGTGCATTTGGTCCTAATGGATGTCTGACCCAAATACTAGCTGTTTGACGGGACCCCGCGTGTATAATATTATTATTATTGTATACGCACCTATATATGTATATTATAGGAATCCCGGTCGCCTTCAAGCATAACGGACTGCTGCCGCCCGCCGGTTAATGAAGAAAACGATACGATATAGCTGAACATAATACGTTCTTACAACAATATATACACAGCGGCATATGTATATATTATTATTATATAAGAGGTAAACACGACGTTCGTATTACACGAATATAGTACTATACCGACGACGACTGTCGGAACGAATCGTAAGGGTACACCACCTGTCCGCCGCCGTCACCGATGACTCTTCCCGACTCCCGTCCACACAACACAAGGCGAATACCTGCAGTACTATATAGTATATTGTATGCACATATATGTATACTGTAATAATAATTTAATAATTGTGACTTGCCTGGTAATTATTCGATCAATATAATATTATATATAGGTAGTACTGCAGTAGGTACCTACCCATATGTATATATTTGTGCGTGTGATGGTATACATAAGGGTGTGAGCTGCACACAAAAGGCGAACAATGTATACATATTATATAGTAATAATAATAATAATAATAATGTTTTCCTTTCATATATGGACGGGGAGGTAGGAGGGAGCCACAAAGAAACCGTACAGACCGCTCGTCTTTCTCAAATAATAATAATGATAATCATATTGAAAACGACTTCTGCGAGAACCCTTCGCAAGACCATTGTTCCCATTGTAAAACGATCAATACGACGACGGGCACTGCAACACCAAATGGGAGCTGATCCGACATGTTTTCACTATTAGGCCGCTGTACAATAATGATCATAATAATAATCAATTCTGATCGGCCGCGCGAGCCTTCGTGGCGTACCTATATATGGCGTACGTATAATGTATTATATATTATATTATTATTATTATATTATAATATATACACCACAGACTGTCGTCGCCGCTACAGTATCATATATTTTATTATACAGTGCATATTATATGTATACCTATTTTAACACGATATATGTTCGAAATTTCTGTACCTGTAGACAAATCGCAAGATTATCGAAATAATAATTTACCTGTTATCAATATTGACACACAATACACTATAAATATATATACTTTTTATAAATACCTATGATAATATCATGATGGCACTCATAATATGCGGCATAGATAATAGAAGAATGGATAGGCCACGTTAAATCATACGGTCGAGGTCTTTTAAATATGAGAGAGAAGGCAGTTTCTCACACCCGCAAGTGGCGATTTTGTTATGTTATGTTCAAATATAAAAATTAAAATAGATAACATAAATAGTTTTTCTCCATATAGATATTATCTATATTATCTATGTTTTGTTCTGTGATAAACTGATAATATTAAATTATTATCTATCTATTGCCTTTTATAACCTCAAATCTTTTTCCAATTAATTCCCTCGTGATAAGGTTGCACGGCCTATCCATTCTTCTATTATCTATGATATGCGGACTGTACGGCGACAGAATAGCCCCAGCGCCGTTTCTGGAGTCTTCGCGGGACGCAGACTCGTCATTATATATTAGTCGCAACTTTAGGTCTTGTAATATTAATATTATTATTCGTTATACAGTATTATATACCTATTGCGTATCTATTATTTTGCCTGTTGGAGGTTATTTTAAATTCGAATTTATGGTAAATCTCGTGTTGCGGTATCGCTGAGGACGGGCGAAGAAAAGAGAGGAGAAAAAAACTGGTCGCTTGCTGTTTTCGCAGTAAAATAATATATTACTCACGCGTATATTATGTACAGTCTCTAATCGTTGTCGTCGTCGTCATCGCCGTCAGCCACGCGTTTGATTAAAAATATCAAACGCCGCGTAAACGATTCGAAGTGGCTGAGAAAAAAATGTAAATTATTTTATACCGCGATCGGTCATTCGTGTCGTGCGAACAAGATTACCAGAGAATATATTATTATTTAATTTGATAAATATGGTAGGTGGGTGTCTACTGTATACACTATACATATATAATATATTGGCTCGTATATATATTATAATATAATAATATAATATATTAGAACGGAACGATAATGTTCTCATAATATGTGATATTATTGAATATTGGCAAAATAATATTGGTACACTATCGCTCACAGCAGACGAACACCGAAGGATTTGATGGCATGAAAATGCGCTGCACATTGAATTTTATTCATCGGCTGCAAACGGGTTTTTTAGCTTTTTAACGAGATCGAAACACCGCAGCCGGTGTTTTTTTTCTCGCATACATTATTATTTAGAAGAATATAATATATATTACACAATTCGCATATATATATATACAACGATATATTAGGTACGTCGAAATGTGCCCAATGTCCATAGGTTTCCGATAGGTACTATATTATATTATAAATACGCGACACACCGCGCTATATGTGCAATGTGCTACCTACCTATCTATATATATTTTACTGTATTATATTCGTATAAATCGGCAATCCATTTGTGCGCGAGTCTCGTCTTCGCCGCCGTCGATCGCCTCGCCTGCTGCAGAGGGTGGGGGTGTTGTGAGAATTGTTTCTCGGACCGTGTCCGAGATGTGTGTTTTTTTTCACGGGGTTCCGGTCTGTCAGAAACCCTTTTTTATTTGTCGGAGGGAAGTAGAAGAATAAGATAATAGCGATTGTTACGATCCGCCGCCGCCAGCGCCCCGGCCAAGACGTACACACACACATGCACACACGCACACACGCACACAAGGGAACGCCATATGGTTTTGTGAAATAGGAAATTGCTCTTCAAACGCCCAGCGCATATTATACATATAGGAGTGCACACGATACACAGTCATTTCCTTAAAAAAATAACACGCACGTGATGTAATTGCTTTTTTTCTCTGGTATTGTTGCGCGACAGTTGGCCGACAAAAAAATAAAGAAATAATAATAATACGAACTTACAACAATATTGCTCCGAGGTGCACCTGACAAAAATATGCGTGTCAGCTAGGTAGGTATAGGTATATATGATATTATTATGTATAAATATATATACGATACCGGCAGCTACATTATTATTATGTGCAGGAGGTATTGTCGGTTGAAATTCGGTTCGATTCCGGATAAACCACTCTTGGAGCGGTCCAGAAGGATAATAATAATATTATGTAATATAATAATCGAATTTTATGGCCGCGGGTTCGAGACATCTGTAACCGTGTAAAGTAATTTTCAAGTATTCGCAAAATCGATATTTTATATACTTAAACGGTTTGTTAATAATGCCAAAAAAAGAAAACGAAATATGAACTATCCGGAAGAAATAAAAAATGCCCGTGGTACTAATAATACTGTTTATAAATATAATAATACATCAATATGGTTTCCGGTATATGCATGGTAATCGCTCACACCGTGCGTATATATTATATATCTACCTACTAACATTGCACAGAAATCGGGAACCCACTCGTTTTGATCTGAATTTTATCGTGATCAAATTTCACATTTGATCGCTGCTGCGAAGAGTTTAATAAATTGAGTTAATAAGGTATAATTTATAATAATGATATATATTACTATACATAATATATTTATAATTACGTAGGTATAATATAATATTTATACACGGAGGCAGACTCGACCTTCGGTGTCGCGCTTGTACGCGTAGTCTGTACGATCATAATATTTATTCGACTAGGTAAATATAAAATATAGAGCTGCTTTACATACATTATAGCTTCATTTTTATATTTACTTAAACGGTATGTGGTACTTAATGTAGACTCGAATGATTTGCCTCGGAGAGGTGCTAACCGCTGTGACTTTGTGACTTGAAAGTTAAAAGGCTTTAAACGGCAGCCGAGTGCAGGTTACTATACTCTCGTGTCTGTACGATGCGTTTTATTGTAAAACTAATGCGTGTTATCGGTGAATTGTATATGGTTTTTATTTTACTATTTTAATATACGAGTGTAACATGACGAGCCTATCAAGTCGGGTATAGAAATTAATGGCGAGAAATTAACGATTTATATTGTGCGTACTTTTCGACGACGTCGCATTGCATTTCCTCCCGCGTGCTGTCGACAGACGCGTATTATGAAGACCGCAAAAATGTGGTATGAGTATAATACAGGTAGAGCTGTATTATTATATTATTATCAAAGTACATATTATTAGAGAATAGATATTATAGACTCTCGTAGAGCTGATGCTTCTACATCTACGCCGGAAACGTTTTGTTACCATACGTCTCATTCCCTACCATCATATTATATAGGTAGGTACATATTATAGTTTTATATACGCACACGACCGCAGTCCGACGCAGCAGCCGACGATTGTTGTTCGAATAGAATAAATAATATAATAATAATAATAATATAATCGTTTTCGATTCAATCGGTTTCGTCTGTCGAGCGCGCGCGCCCGCGTTTAAGTGGCACGCGCTCCGCCCGCCGCCGCCGCCGTCAAATTACGATTTCCTCCGGACCGCAAGCCGGTCATTAGTGTTTTTTTTCTGACGGCCTCCTATATGTATTGTATATCTATATAATATTATATATGTACACGAATACTTTGGTTATACACTTCTTCCTATTTCTTAATGGACCCGTCTGCTGCTGTTGCACTCGACACGACGACGACGACGACACTGCACGATAGACGACGATGATTTTGCAACTTTTCGTCTCTCGAAAAACGCCTCTTGTTTAGGCCTCCCCGCTGCCCCCGCTCAGGCGTCGTCCGAGCCGGACGAGGGTAGGTTCAACACAATGCGCTCTTACGCGGCCGCGCACTGGCGGCTACCGTGTGCCGCGTATAGTACTCTCCTTAGTACCTAAACAGGAAGTCATATGGTCTCGTTTTTCTTTTCCCGCGGTTCGCCTTACGTAAAAGGTACGAGTTGAAATATTGTATATTATTATTATACACGTTATTATGTAGGTAGGTACGTATGTATATGTTGTGTATTTCGGTTCGCTGGTTTTCGATAACGACCTCGACACTGTATTATAGGTACCCACAATCGTATACACATGTACATTGTACAACATAGATATTAATTATAATATAATATATTATGTTAAATGTACACTATGGGTAGGCGACCGCGGAGGCACGGGAAATATAGTAGTAAACTTGTTATATTATCTGATCGTCGGTGGCTCGAGGAATGTCGTTCTCCAGTAAAATATAATTCGGATAGGACGTACTATAATATTATACAATACATACGACCCTTCGGCCGTCACGGACGCCGACTCGGAACCCTGAGTCGCAGCAGTACATCCTTATCCACTTCCGCCCGCGATATTAGCGGCAGCAAGACGTCCGGTTAGGTTAGTTTCCGGAAATTTAATCGATTATCAACACCACAGGTGTACACACACAAACACACGAATCATGTAGTATACACGATCGTATTCACGGTCATGGTAAGCGCAGCTCTGTGATCGCGATCAATTTTAATAAACCCGAAAGCCCCGTCGACGATATCGACCCCGCAAGGTGACGTATCGTATTAGGTAAATTTTTTTTCTTGTAGTTAAGTTTGCTCCGTTTCAAACCGATGATGTTTGAAAATGATACCCACCCCGTACCCCGGCTATATCGCAAATTGACCGGCCACTCGGGTCGGACTGAATTTCCGCACCGTCGATCTCTGCGTGTTATTACCTATATAATATACGATTATAATATGGGTAGGTACATATACAGCATACCTATATAGTACTCTTTCCATAATGCACCATATATATGACATATTTGCCGTGATCGGATTACTCGTGGTTCGAATTTTTTTCTCCTTTGATCGCCGCTTATCCGTATTGCGGACTGTAATAGTAGTGAGTATATAGGTACTTCGCGGTTATGTGCAACGTGCAACAGCAGTAATAACGGTTATATGGTAGATGAGCGTTGTATAACATACATCGTAGGTAGGTACATAATAAAATATTATTTATTATTATTATTGTTTTGATATCGGCGGTATGGGACCGAAGGACATGGTATTATGGTTGCACACTGCAGAACATATACGTGTACATATAATATATATGACCGATATAATATATCTCATAAATACCGAAGAAACGGTCGTGTGCTGGTCATCAGCTGCCCTCCCGGCCACGAGCGAAACACAACCTTGGTCTGCACCCGAATATAATATACGACGGAGATACGTGACGACGATAAGTCGCGATACGGTCCGGATAACATCGTACGAGTATGTGTGCATAGTTCCCACGGCGGACAACTACCATGGTCGCCGGCGGGTGGTTGCGGCGCGGTATATACCTGTTGCGGCGGGAGAAGAAACGCCACCGCTGCTGCACCGGTACGGTGCGGTGCACACGCGGGGCGATCATATTTTTATAGCTGCGATTAAGGTGCGCGCACGCCGCACGACCGTCCGACGCTCTGACCGCGCGCGGCATCGCATAACAGTGCACCGTAACACGTCGCGACAATCGATTTTCGCGGAAAGCGCATTACAACATAATAATCGATCGCGATCCTGCTACTACCCGCGGATAATATGTTTTTTTATTTGTTAAAGTGGTTTTTTTCTAGAGTGCTCACCCTACGCCGTTTTCATGCCTTATCGATAACCCTGATTTTTGGAAAACTGCGTATTTCCAAGTACCCACTCGTTACCTTATTAGTTATTAGTTACAGTTGTTGTGCAATTCGAAAACTTGCTCACTGTTCTGTGTGACTAAGTGACGGCACAAAAATACAATATAATATTATCAATTCAAATTCCTATTCTATATGTAGATCAATTTTTTTTTTTTAATTTAAGATAAAGGCTTTTCAACGTCTTAAGGTTTACTTTGTGGTTTAAATGTATGTAATGGAAAAATTTGTAAATTACTTCACTGTGTTCTCTTCGCTGCGAGCAAGTCAGCGATATGTTGAGTTTTTGAAAAATGTTTGAGCTTCGGCGTTGCTGAAGTCGAAATTTGTGCGAACGAACGTGAGGGACTTCTACCGAATTATTCTACTCCACGTGCAGTTATCGACCTAACCTGTTGTATACATATTTCCACCAACCACACGAATCGAGGGGGTATTGCAATAATTCAGTATCGCTAGTTAATACCCTATATCATCGTTGTGGCATTCAAACGATCGCGATGTCCTTCGACGGTTCTTATTTTCCCCGCGCGTACCCGTCGCGCAATCGACACGGCCGATTTCAATAATAATATCATAATAACGAAATTATCACCGTTTGCGTCGATTGCAAATAATACATCGTCGTGTCGTCGACCGTCGTTATTATTGTTGACGCGGAGTCGTGTGGCGTAGTGCCGTTCGCATTATATTTTATCACCGTGCGTTGCGTGTCCAAGGAGCATTTATATATTATATAATATATTGCGTACAATAATAATATAATGCCCCGGCTCCGTCGACACATCTGCCGCCGTCGCCTCCGAGTCCGATGTGTTTTTTTTCCCCGTTCATACTTTATTATTATTGTTGTAACGCGATTATAACAATAATAATTTATGGACCGCGCGGCCGGAATTTGCGGAGTCCTGTGGTAACCATTACCGCGGTATAATAAACATAGACATATACGATATACTAGCTATTAATGAAACTTTGAGTTTTTGATTGTCACGCCGCATGTACTGATGTTCGACGCTTGCGATATCATACAAACGTACCGTTTGATTCTCAATGGTTCTTCTCGATCAACCCGTTGATGAGATGTCCCAGAGACACCTGGTCAAGATTATAACCACATTCGCTAGTGTAATCAGGATTTTAAGAAAAATATTTCTGCTTTGTTAAACGATTTTTTTTTAAATATTTTGATCTTCTATTTATATGTATTAATCATAATAATATGTTTTTTTAAATTAATTGTATAATAGTTATTAGTTTTCTTATTGATATTGCTTTTATGAACGGTTTTTATAGCCTATGCCCTCCCGTCAGGAGTGAGTAAGTATATTAGAGGTGGACGGTGATGAAAATTTGATTGATGTATTTTTTATGATTTAATATTATTTCATTTCATTGGTATTGGTTTTATTTTGCATTTTCTTCTTAGGCAGGTCACCCCGAGCTGCTAGTTAGCTGCTACCTAACCCGGGAAAGTATGTTTCTGAAAATCGTACTTTCTCTGTTCTTTTGAATGTACTTGATGATTGTACTTATATACCTATATGGTTGGTAGTAAAAAATAATTGGGCAAAGTTGAGAATAATTTTGATTGAGACCGTTGGTAAACAACTGAAGATATAATGTAATGTGGACTGTAGTGGAGTGTAATATTATTTTGATAATTTCCCTGTTTAATAGAAGTGCGATGATAGACGATAGCTATGACCACAAATTATCTTTTCAACGTTCCTATATACTTGTACTATTTTTAACGCAATATAATATTAAGATGATTAAACAAATTGGTAGGTACGTGCAGATATTTGTATCAACGAATGTACGTCATAGTACAACACTTTATATTATAACTGTAACGACTGGGCCCCAGTTGTAAGCCAACCTACAGTACGTCTTTTATTTAGTCCGCGATTGGGTAACTACTACACGGGATGAATAATACCTGAATATAATATTTAGAGTTTATGGAATTAAGTTAGTTAATTATTTTCATCAGTAAAGGTAGAACAAATTTCCATTAGGGTAGTAGAAGTGTAGATGTAGAAATATATATAGTAGGTAGTATATAGGGGTGCCTGCTTTCCCTCGTCATAGTTAGTTTAGAGATCTTCATCAAATCCAAGCGTTGTATAAAAATAAAATTAACTAACGAACTCGCCAGTCGCCACTAGGTGATCCACCGCGTAGAACCATAAACGTGACGCTGTCGTAACCTAACCTATATAATATTCCATCGATATATCATACCTATACCAACTACAATTTCAGGAAAATAATCACACATTAGGCGATCTCACGCGTGGTTATGTCTAATGATACATATAGCCCATATAGGTACCTACAATGTATATTATATACTATTATACACACACATGAAGAGAATCGCAACCGATCCCGCGATGAGTGTTGCAGCAACTATATTATAATATACGTCCTATAGCCGTCAACCGGTTAGACGAGATGAATTTTGGTTCCAAATTTAAACTATATAACCAAATGCACATATACTGCTGTAATAATAATATATATCTAATATTTAATAATATAAAGGTTCGGGTCACGTCGGAAACCACTTTTTCCTTCGTGTTTACGACAAAATTGATCGAAATATTAAAAACCATTCTGGTTTATTATACTAATATCTATACTATGTTTTTTTTTTTTTTTAAATTGCGAGCACATAATAATAATAATAATAAAAAAAGAAAAAACACGAAATTAAACCACCAGTATCCGGACACCATCTCCACGCGCGGAGACCCAGCCACAAATAAGTAGCTCGGTGTTACGTGTTCCACACGATTTTAATTTTAATTCCGTGTATAATAATTATTTGAGTTTGAAAAAAAAATCTATACACACTATAACCAATCCTCCGCGCGCAGAGATAATAATAATCTGTATGCCCCACAGACTGGTTCAGACGTATTATTAAAGACCCATAATCTTGCGTGAGTCTTGGAACATTAAAAACGTCGTATATATATATAATGTACAGTACACACACACACACACACGGCCGACCGAAGCGGTGTGGATCCTGTCTTTAGCCCTCTCTTGTATTACAGTCACGACGGTTTAGTTGTTAACTGGCTGACGGTTTATGGGTATGTTAATATTATTATTAATAATACGATTATTATTATACATGTACACGACGAGACTCTTAAAAACGTAATAGTGTAACTCGACTCTATAGGTACCGTGAGCCACCGTTCGAATATAATGATTGATTATCGATATTTTATCAATATTTTCATTCGCGTTATAGTAACAGGTATATATAATAATATATAAAAATATATAATATTATGGAAAAAAAAATAATGATTATATTATAATTATCTGTTATACTGTAATGATGAACGTGTTTATAATATATATACACACGCCGCGTTCGTATATATTTATTTATTCAGAACCATATTTTATGATATTATAGGTATAGTGTTTAAAATGTAAAATAAAGACTAAATAGGGGGACGAGGTGGCCGAGCGGTCGGACACGTCGTCTGCGGCGCTGGCGGTCGCGGGTTCGATCCTCTCGACCACTGGGCGGTATTTTTCTCCGGGCAAGTCACGGTGTCCGGAGAACAAGTGCCGCCATCCCCCACTCCGGGGCATGGCAGAAACCTACGGGTGCCCCATTCAAAATTCTGCCAAACCCAACACACATGTGTTCCTCCCCCTACCGACATAACATCACACAAAATAAACCACTACAGCTAATGGCCATAGTTGCCGAAGCTTAAGATCAATAAAAAAAAAAAAAAAAAAAAAAAGACTAAATATACAATATATTTGTAAAATATTTTGGTCAAAACGATATCGAAATCGAGTGTTTAAAAATTTAGATTTTTGTTTATCATTGGATTTGTATAAATATAATATGTAGGTACTTATTCAATGTGTAATGTTCAATTTGTTAACCAAAACTGAATGTTTGGTGGTGGGGAGAAGAAAATTGTTATCGATCACAGTTAAAAGCCAAGTTTAAATAAAACATTCATTGGAAATATAATGACTAAAATATGCTGTAATAACCGATTTTAATAGGTGTGTAATATTTGGAGAAAAAAATCTGTCGTGAACAATTTCGTGTGTTGGATCGTATATAAGACGTCATTATAATAAGAGGTCAACGGTCTGGTTTTATTGGCCTTCTATAATAGTGACCGAACTGGGTAATTTATGCTCTACTGCAGACTATACATACTTATAATATGCATATAATATTAGGTACTATTGAATATCATGCGTACCTATAGATCGTTAAGCGAACGTCGAAAAAAAAAAGTCGTATTTCGACGGACAATTTGTTTTACTATTTTTTCCCTCGGATTCCACTTATAATATTATAATGATGGAATATAAAAAAAAAAAAATTTTCAATTCAAAAGTAGGAATTATTATTTAATAGGCTTACCTTGATGTGAGTCATTCGGTGGTAGTAGAGATTAGAACTGGCCGTGAACCGTTTTCCGCAGACGCCACACTGGTGCGGTTTTTCTCCGCTGTGGATTCGCCGGTGAGTGTTCAACGAGCTCGACGTCGAGAAACCCTTGTTGCACACTGCGCACACGTGCGGCTTTTCACCTGCGCGAGAAAATGTATTCGTATAATATTATATTATAGCCTATAGGAAACGATTTTTCACACCATTCGTGGGTATGATATTATTATAAATTATAATATTATATACACGAGGGGGGTGTTATATCGGCTCTCGGATGTCGGTCAACAGGATCCGCGAGACCGTAGATTTTGATCCGCGGACCGTGGGAATCGAATAAGAGAGATGATGGATATATAATAATAATAAAAAAAAAAAAATTAAAATATGGAGAAGAAAAACATCGCCGCCATCCGGTCTCGATGACCTAGCCAGTGCAAGAGTATATAATATTATCGTAATCGCTGATGTTTATGGACCAGTCTCGTACATATTATATACCTAACCTATGTATGACTCGAAGTTGCTGTTGCGATGAGCTTTCCTGGGGCAGCTTTTTTTTTTATTATTTCAATCGAACGTGAAATCATCTACGTTATCTACATTTTATTATACGTACGCGTTGTGTAAGTTTTATTATACTAAATGCACATCAATAATATAATATATGCATATAAAACCGCCGCATTTTATGGAAATATAATATTATTATGTGCAGTATATACACGTTAATGTTGTATTATATACAAGTTTATACTGTCGTCGGCAAAGTAACGAACGCCATGGTTCCCCGCTGCACCGGTAAGATATACATATAATAAAACAGTATAGTATTATGTGAGTCTTATATAATATAATATTATATAGGAATATGCGTACAATGTACCTACCTACTGACTGTTCGTCAATCGCCTCTATAACGTCACGAAGACAATCATTTTGCGGCCCGGTTCAAAAAAATTGTATTATTAAAGAATATTATAATATGTAAAAAGGTCACAAAAAATTATGTCGAGCACGATTTATAATAATAATATGACGTTTGTGTGCGCGTCTTTAATGTTATACGAACGTTTAGTAAATACGAAGATGTTAGAATTAGAAGGGGTCCGTGCCAGGACCGGACTGCTCCATTTTTATCAATTGTTCCAGGACGAACGAAATAAAATATATTATCTTTGTCTCGTTTACCACCGTTGCCCGTTGGCGGGAAACAATTCATTTTGTAATTTCTTTGGAAATAATAAATCGATTTATCTGATTTTTATTCCAATATATAGATATTTCTTCCATGAATGATATTCCACGAAAAACCGATTTCTGATAAAAACGGAGCTGTCCGCGGTTCTCGCAATTAGCCCTCGTATTACAATTTAATTATTATTACATTTTAGAGTCGCAACAGCTGTTATTCGCGCCGCGTGAAAACGAAAACCGTGCAGATATACCTTGGTATATAAAGTATGTAGATATTACGAAATCGCAAAATTTTTTCGAGTAAACTAGTGTGTTGCTACTATTCGAGTCATCTCGCCGCGGTACATAACATATTCTAATGGTTTCTACCACAAACGTACCTGTGTGGGTGCGCATGTGTCTCTTGAGCAACGACGGTCTGTCGAAAGCCTTGCGGCACACCTCGCACGGGAGCAGGGTGCGCTCGCCGCGGAACGGTCTCGGTTTCACCGGAGTCGTGTTGCACACGATCATGTTGACGTTGTGGTCCAGCGAAGCTGTGTCGCCCGACAAAGAGTTGGCCGAAGACGATTCGCCGGACAGCGATTTCCGTTCGTCCGTGTCCAGTCCGCTGGGCGGGGAAGACGCCGACGACGCGGAAGACGTGCCGAACGCTCGGGACAGTAGCGACATGGATAGGTCCAACGGTGAGTCTGAAAACGGTACAAATATATTATTACATAATATACATTAATTACAATCATCCGTTGATATAATATTACAATGTGATGTGGTAAACTGTGTGTTGTAATTCGTCGTGATGAGGCACCACGTATAATTATAGTGATATGGTTTTATATTTTTCAAAATTCAGTTTTCAATTGTTTAGACCAGGGGTCTCCAAACTACGGCCCGCGAACAAGTTTTAACCGGCCCGTGGCCCGCATAGGACGCAAAGTTAAATATAGATAAAACAATTATTTCAAAAATGTATTTATATTATATTATATTTATACCTCTTTATTTTTATTTAAGTATATTGTAAAGTAAACAATATTCTATAAGAAAAAAATAAAGTAAACATATTATTTATATAGGTACCTATATTATCATAAAGTTAAAAATTATATGTGTTAATAAACTTTTGGCCCGCTAAGAGCATTTGATTTTTTTGTGGCCCTTGAATAAAAAAGTTTGGAGACCCCTGGACTTTAGACCATAGTCGTAAGACTGCATAATAATGTACCTATAGTCTTAGCATGACGGTAGAATATTCTGTGTGGCTTAACACAAGGGTTGACTCTAAATTGTAGGACCGAGTAATACACTATTATTCCACATACATAATAATATATTATAAGAAAGCGCGCTCATTTAAATGTGGTTTTTGCTCTGTCCCGTTGTAAGATTATCCGTAAAAAGAGACTTTGTGCTTGAATACATTCGGATCAGATTCGACACGCGTCGTTATTAAAATATATATTATTATTATAGAGGTACCTAGCATTATTGGTACCTATACCTACATTGTCTGTGATTACGGCGACGTGAATATTATTATATACCGCGGTCGATTATATTATTATTATTATTATTACTATTATTATACCGTGCGGACCCGAGAAAAAGCCACCGTGGTCTCGTCCGCCGTTATACAGTTCCAATTAAAACGATAATCTCGCCAAGTCGATCGTCTATGCTGCTGCTGCTTATTATTATATTTACTCTATAGTCTATATACTCTATATACATATATTTTAATATACAGGCGTATAGGTACGTAGTACGGGAGTCAATTTATATTCGGATTTGGATGGAAACGGTTCGTGTCGCGTCCCGTACTCGCATAGATACGCGATTCGATATACGCCCTTTCACGTCGTCGATAATATGTCGGCCGGTGGAGTATATTTTTCCGATGTCTATGGGCGGATGGGTATGTAAGTTTTCCGTGGCAAAACCAGGCCAACGGCGATTCGGAAGACAATTTGTCCGATTATTTCCGTTTTGAATAGAATCGTATATTTTATTCTGTCTATTACTATACAGTCATAGTATAGCGAACGATGCGAGACAACCGTCTTCTCGTGCAAATACACATATTATTTTGAAGAAGAGGTATCCTCGGTCTATGTCAAATCGTCTGTTGCTTCCGAAAACTGTATATTTATACTGCAGCTGCGATAACGGATAACTGTCCGGTGTCCATCACGAGTCGCGATACGTGTCCGTCGAATTAATGACATTTCCAGTCCACTTCCCACAGTACGAACCGGAGCCGAGACAGATCTTCTGCATCAGTGGTCCAAGATGAGAAGGACTGACGACCCATCGTCGAACAATGCGTTTGCAGTGGTGACAGCGACGTGTCAACTAATTTCGGTTCTACATATTAAATTGTTGTATAAAGCGCAGACGGCCGCGGGTTATTATAGAAGTAAATTAATAACTATAAAGAAGAATTATAATAGTAAGAGGGTGTACCTATATATATTATGACGTCGGGACGATAAAACGTATGTTATTATTATTATTATATTACAATAACGACACAATGTCATAATATTGTCGTACAACCCTCACAAATAGCCATTATACACGCGTCGTACTTTCCGTAAGTATTTGTTATAATATAGCGACTATATTAGTGACTGTTGCACAATATTTAATTTTTCGCGTTATTATACCGTTTTCCGAATCAAGTGGAAAACGCACGTAATACAGCAGCAGAGCACCCGTAAAAAAAACGAAGAAAAAACCCGTTCAAGCACCTAAATACAACTAGGTAGGTAGATTATATACATCTACTGTACATATAACTACTATAATATTAATATTATGATCCCATCATAGGCGTGAGCAGACTGCATGGTTCGTTGATAGTGGTGTTGGTGGTGACTGGTGGGGCATTCCTTCCACGCAATCTCTTACCGAAACCTCCCAACAACCAAAACAATTTTTTCATTTTTTTTTCTATTTTAAAGACCAACGAATAAAAAATAACAATATTATCTCGTTCTCTCGAAGCATGAAGATTATAGAAAAAAAAACGATTTTCGTAAATCGTAAATTTATTTTTCAGGATTTTAAACGGTAGCGGCAATTATAATAATACCTATTCGTCGATTTTCCGATGTAGAATGTTGCACGCCTATGCATCCCATATAATATAATATACTATATACGTATCTAATATATATGTAGATGCACGAAGTTTTCCTCCGTCTCGGTCTCGCGTGACGACCGATAATATACCCATATGCGTTCATATATAGTACCTATATATGCACACACACGTATATACATATACATATATGAGTATACATATATAGGTACCTATATATACACAAGTACATATCGGAGAGACGGACGCAAATCAAGTCCGTGTCACCGTCTCGGAGAAACGCGCGGGACAGGGGGATGAGAAGAGCCGAGGACAATACCCGCGCCCGACGACGATCGGGCGGCAGCGGCGGCGGCCAAACAATAGAAGGACGTGCCGCTACCGTTTGGAAGTGAGTACCGCCTCGGCCACGGGGTATAGGTACGAGGTATAGGTACGCAAGTACGCGTATATAGGTATATAATGTGTACCTATATATATATATATATATGTATGTGTGTATATGTATGTATAATAGTGTCTACTGCACGTATATATAATAATAATAATAATAATATAATACTCGCTATATATTGTCGCCGCCGCCGCACAATCACCAATAGCCACCAGAACAATGGACAAACCGTACGCATTATTATACAACGATATTGGTCTTTGGACGTGTACGCGTACCTATGTGTTCGAGTGTGAGCGTATATGCAGTGTGCTCGTATCGAAAGCGTATTCCGTCTCCGTTTTTTCCTACTAGGCTTATATTATTATATTATATTATGCTCTCACGATGCACACGCGTATATCATGCGGGATTCCCGGAGTCGTTTTCATTTCCATTTTTCGTTTTCATTCCGTCCCATCGTAGCAGTCCCTCGTAGGGTTACAATAATATTAAGTAATAATTAAATTTCGGAGGTCTAGAGAGTGGAATGCTGCACACCTCCGCAGCGGTGACGGTGGCTGCGAGATAGGACCCGAGTTTGAAATTCACCGCAGCGGCTCGTCGTTATCGTAGCGGTATACCATTTTTATACCGTCTATATGGTTCTATATATGTATACTTATCGGATTTTATATACCCGCTAGTATGTATACCTACACATTGTACAAGTCCGACACATTGTGATTACGAAAAACCGACGCGTTTGGTATGTATTATGCGTATATTCCTACGGTTGGCACTATCCGGTGTAGTGTGTAATACATATAATTATTGGTATGGGTATATTATAATGGTAATATAATATAATATTATGTATCGAGCCGGTAAACGCATTATTATATATACGCTGCAGCAATAACGTAATAGTGTCGCATTTTTTTTTATTCACACGCCGCTCGAGGCCGTTTTACGCGGTATTAATTCAAGTAGCCGTAAACAGGACGACGTACGACTATCGTTGTAATATTATAATAAAACATATTGTATGGTATACCGTCGTATAAGGCTAGGGACAAGGTCACATCGCGTCAATCTACTCAGCTGAGCCCACGCCGCGCCGCCTCGAAGACGTCCCCCAGCAGCGACCTCGGTCTTTGAAAACAATAGTTATATAATATTATGAATGTCTCATCTCATTACGCGGAATCGCCGGGATTATTCAATGTAATATATTACGATGTGATCAACCAAAATAGAAAAGGGAAAATCGAGGGTGAAACCTTCGGCGGGGCCATCGTTCGTTTTTAATATTATGCAGAGCGCACGTATTAGCGGAGATAGAATGATGATGATCCCACCAAAGGATTTAAGCAAACAAATATGTAAATAAAATATCTCAGAAAAAAACAGTAGTGCACTTCATGACAACGGAGATATGGGCAGGCTACTACAAAAATTGGTACGTCGACCGAATTAATATATTCTATAAAAATTAAATGGTGTGACCTTTTTCGAACGTGGATAACAATTATAATAATATAATATGTTAATGTCATTGAGACGTTGACGATATAAATAGGAAAAAAGAAAGCGGAGGAATAGTACCAATCATATAATGCGCACATCAAATTAATAAAGAGGTTAGAATAGTACCTATATATAGGTAGGTAACCTAAGTAGGAAAAACCATTAAAAAAAACAATAAAGAGAATAATCAATTACAGATAACATACATATTATTATAGTGGACAGAACCAAATAATTATAGACTTGATTCGATTTCCAGTTATATGTCTGCTCTGAAAAGACGTGTGTGTAAAGAAATCAATAATAGTAAATATATAGTAACAGAGGAATATATAATATTATGATTTTGACGACCGAAACGTTAATTATTATTGAGGCTCGTTTTAACTTTTAAATCATCATATTCGATTTTCGTTCGATAGGAAAAAAAAATCGCTTAAAATACCGTGGGTATAATGAAACACGAGTAAAATAATAAATGCTGCACGTTTGTTAATTATTATCATCAGCTGCAGTATATGGATACACGTAATTAACGAAATCGTTTCGTAATGTCGTGAGCGCGTATCATCGACACGTACTATATAGGTAAGATATGGAGGCGTATGCATATACGTTTATTATAACGCGTATCTATTATAATATTATAGTCCATCGCGTCGAATAATGTGATATATATTATACATTTTTTATAGGTACATTATAATATATTATTATTATTATTATGTTATAGGCTATCTAAAAACGGTTTCGTATATAATATAATATTGACGATCGCCAAACGCGATTCGCCTCGGCCGTAAAATACATTACCATTATTTCGTGTGTTTGTCGACGTACCTATATAATAATACCTACGTATATATATATAGTATTTCACAACATCTCACATCTCGAGTCCGCTATTATAATAATTTTATAATATAGTCTGTCGGCCGTTTTTCCGCCAGTCTCGCGGACACGAGCATGAACCCCTCACCGCCCCCCCCCCCTGGCCACCGATCTCCAAACGTAATTAGCCGGTCGAACTGTTCGGGAGCCAATGTCGACGTGGTAAGTGGATGTGGTGAGTGAGGGGTGGGTGTTGGGAGGGAAATCGTAATGCATTGTTGATGCGGACGACGAGGCTCGTGCGTGCCTAATGTACATAGTACGCTTGTTAGATTCGGCCCCGCGAGAGGAGAGATAAATGGGGGAAAAAAAATAGGTGCACACTTATAGTGCACACGGTCGGAGGCGCACACACCACTGTTGTTGTTTACAATAGTCGATGTACTACCGCGGTCGCACTGTATAATATGTGTTCGTGTGTAATATATGAGTGCGTAATATTATTATAATATAATATATTATACGGAGTGGGAGCATTATACAGAGTGTTCACCGAGCGGAGACCGATGAGATGACTGAGGAGGAATAGAATGAGGAATGAATGAGCTGCAGCAGGAGATTAAACCGCGAGTGGTGGCCCGACGATCGCGAGAGCGGATCTAGCGGCGGCGGCGGCGGCGGAGGCTGGCACGAGGAGAGCGGTGCCACCGATTTCGTGTCGAGATTTAAAGAGATTGACGAAACGAGGTGTTATCCCGAGACAATGGCCCGGGCCGACGAAGTGTGCCCCGCGCGTTTGTGGGTCATTATTGCAGACGTCACGTTTTGAAATTATTGAAAGGAGGAGAGCTCCTCGGCTCCTGCCCATTGCAGCAGCAGTGACTTTTCGGACGGGACCGTTCTTCTTTTGTACGGCCAACCCGATTCCTTTCAGCGGGACAAAAAAAATACTCTGTCGGACCGACACGTCGCGGACGTCCGCGCATATAGATCTCGCGCGTGCGTTTCTCCGGTTTTTTTTCCACTCCACCTCGCCGCCGTCCGAGTATATTATATTATTATTATTATTATTATGTTGAGCGTATAATAATAATAATATTATTATTGTTGCGTACAGTATTCACGTGTGTACTCGATTCACGACGACCGTCACAATAGCTGCCCGCCGTGCAGTCGGCAGGTCTCTATCGGGACACAGGAAGCTGCTGCTGCAGAATGTAAAAAGACTTAATTTTTTCCTTTCGCGCTCATATCACTAAATTGTCACGTTCGAATAACAATATGTAGCGACCTAACATCATAATTTATTATCGGACTGACTCAAGTCCCGACTTCCCGACAACGGAAATTAAGAGGTTGTTATGGCTCGTCCCGTTATAAATATCGAGTAATAAAAATATTATGCTTAATAATTATAATCATTATTGTATAATATAATGTAGATAGGTAATTAGCAACGCACTCATTTTTGGTTTTATTAGTGTCTTAAAGATGTTGAACAATATTACGCGTCCGCTGCTGTTTTGCATCAAGATTTACATATTTTCCATTATTATTATTATTATTATTATTATTAGTGTACGTTGGCGACTTTAAAATATTTCTGCTAAATGCGTCTGCTGCAGGGAGATCATTGGCGTCCGGATATAGTATTCTGCAGCACTGGTAAAAAAACGAGGTGAAACGTTTCTTTAAAATAATTACTATATTGGAAACGGGTGAAAAAAATAATCTATATTATAATGATTATTTGAAGAACTGTCATTTCTTAGAAGATTTTAATTGGACCGACACGTTCGACGCTCGCAACGCATATATAGTTGTACATATTATGTGTTTATATGGGTATAATAATATAGGTGTAAATATATATTACATATTATACGAATCCTGGAGCCACAGACTACGCGCGTTGAATATATATACAATAAATAATATTATTAACTATATATGTATTGCGGTGTCTACATGACTTTCTACCGCGGACGGATAATCGCGCAGCAGGTGGTGTTGTATGTATTATCGACAGCTCGAAATAATTTTATATCGGAATCGTATAAATTACACCGCCGACGATTTGTATGTCATTATACTATTATTATTATTATTATTATTAATATTATACGAATATGACGGAGCGTGCCTCGGTCCACATGCAACGACTGCTATAATAGGACACGTGGTGCAGTGAGGAGATGAGTCTATATACGCGGAAAGAACGAATACACACTGTCACGACGAGCGCTGCAGTTTTCGATGGAAAAATTAAATCGTAACCCGGTCGCGCGTAACACGGTAAGCGCAAAGCCACCGACCGGCTATTATAATATTATTATACATACATCGGTTACAGGTATCGATAAATCACGCTATAGATCGACGATCGTCCCGCTGGCGTGTATAATGCATATAGGTAGGACGACGTCCGGTCTCGGTTTGCGGGTGGTGGGTGGTGGGTACGGTGGTTGCCGCGAGGAGGTGCAGGACGTGGGGTGTAATGGCGCGGACGACGACGACCATTGTGGCGGACGACTGCAGCGACGAGCAACGACGAGACAATTGCATTTAATGTACGAATAAAATGCAAAAATGCATCGCGTGCATCAATCGGACCGCTCCGCTGGGGCTGCTGCCGGCCGGTTATAATGGCGGAGTCGTGTCACCGGACGGAATGCACCGAATTGTCGGCCCCGTCGCCGCCGCGTCACCTTGGCGATATTATATATATTGTGGCGGCCGCCAGAGATAAATATGGCATTCCGGCGGGGGCCCCCTCGGGTCTCAAAGGCGCCGACGATCCCATTGTTTTCCGCCGCCGCCGGTGTTCGTTTATTCGTCTATATGTGCGCACATGATATATATAAAACTATGCGTATCTCTGTTATATAAGTAGATAGGTAGGTAGGTACCTAACTATATAATACGCATTTATATATGTGTATCGCGATCCCGATGTAATTATTGTCGTAGTCGTAGTCGTCGTCGTCGCCGCCGTTCACGCATATACATATATAATATAATATATATTATCATAATAATACTTCCGACCGGCTTCTGTTTGTCCGAGCGCGCGCGCGTAAAACCACCGACGGGCGCGATCCACCGGGCAAAGGACCGCCGCGGTTCAATTAGTCGGCCATTTGCATATATATTACATTACTATTATTACGTATATTGTGGGTAAGCATTTTATATATACCGACTTCAATTACCGCGGTAATCGCAAGTCTCCAGTTCCCGTCGCCGCCGCCATAAGAGCACCACTCGCACTCGGCCGACGTAATTTTTTTATTTTTTTATTTTTTTATCTAGATCGGTCTGACGCCGGACCGAGATCGTTTCGAGTGCGCATGCGTGTGCGCGGACGACGTCAAATCCGAAAATCGAATATACGCGCTGCCATGATATCGTGCTATCGGATCTCCACACGCGTGCGCGCTCGGAATCGCCTGCCGACTGTGCAGTGGACCACTGTTTTTATTTATTTTTACGTATACCGACCGATCTGCACGTTATAATAATTATTTCAGGTACCTACGTATAATATAATATATTATTATATCGCGTTATATTATCGAACAGCGACCCGTCGCGCACTCGATCGCGTGACGCCCCGACACGGCAGCTGCTGCTCGTTGCTGGTCGTAAAAATTCTAGAAACGTGATAACATCGCTATACCAGTCGTATTACTGCGCGTAATCGATGTCATTGAAATATCGATAATTTCACATATTATTTTATAGCATAACGATTTAATGTATGTATAATATAATATATAGGAGCTGGTACGTCCTACGGGGGAGACGGTAAGCTGCGAACGATCGCTGTTTTCGACGACGAATTTGAATTGCGAATTATGACGCGATGTCTTCTCACTGATCAAGTGAAGTGCAGGCCCTGATTTAATAAAATTTGGGCCAAGTGCACAATTTTTTTGGGGGCCCCCTACCCCCACCGGCCACCACCACAAGTCAAAAAAATGTTCAAGAAAAAATCTATACACAAAGTAGGAGGAAATATTGATAATAAAACAAAATATTTATATGTTAAGTATTAAATAAATATCTCAAAATTCATAAAATATTTGTACATTATTTCATATACTATAAATACAATTTAGTTACTTGGTCTGGTAAATTAAGGACATTGAAAAAATAATACTAATTAAATAACATAATTAATTATCAATCTTCCATAAAATTATAAAAATGGTAAATAAATTGTTAATTTCACAATTTATTTTATACAATTAAAATGAAATGAAAAATAAATCATTTCTATATTTTCTATATTTATATTTTTATTTAGCTATAACATTTTATCACAAAAAAAGTTTAAAAAGATTTCTTTCTTGCTTTTTTCTCTGCAAAAGTTTCGATAACTGATTCAAATTTTTTTTTATATATATTAGTTTATTTATAACATTTGTTTTGCGATATTCATTTCCGTGGATAACTGAATAACCTAAACCAATAGTTCTAAAAATGGTAATTGTGGGTGCGAAATGCGTCACCAACGACCGGTTAATCAGTAAATACTGGACTGGAAGAAATCTATAAATAGTTATTATGTATCAAATATTTCCGATGTTCGAACAATTTTCTATTATTATTATTTTAATATGACGTATTGAGGTGAAGAATAACTTATACTAGTATAAGGTCTATGGGAATTATAATTTATTAAAAATAATTAATTTAAAAAAAAAATTTTAATACAGAAAATTTTCTACAATTCACGGAGATCGGGGGCCCCCAAAAATTGGGGGCCAAGTGCAAGTGCTCCATCTGCACTTGCGTAAATCAGGGCCTGGTGAAGTGGCGTATTTACGGAACCCTCTGGTTGTTTTTACAGCATTATAAATAATGATTATACATGTATAACCCACCTCTTGAAAAATTCCTAAATACGCCACTGATAAGGTGAACAAGCCTGCAGTTCATTTACTACACTATATAGACGTTTGATTGGAAAATTGAACTCTTGGTACCTATTATTATCTACGCGTGTAAGTAAGAAAAATGTCAGTACAAAAATGTATGAGAAAAACTCGCGGGAAAAACACGATCGATTAAACGTCGCGCAAATACCGCCGTCGGAGTCCTTATCGGAGGGGTAGGAATTCGCGTCGCGGTTTTAGCCGCGTTCGCGACGTCTACTTCGTATCGTTATCGACTTGTAGTCGGCGATCTCGGCGAAACTAACAATTATATATACAAGGGCGTTATCGACGGTCATCGGCATGCGCTTGACCCAGGAGACACGTTCGACGTGCTATCTATAGGTATAGCCGAGAATTCAATCTTCGACAGGGACTTCGACGAAGTCGATGGTATAATGATAATGACTGTACGATAATTGTAATCTATAGAGAGACTTACCTTCCAGAATTGTGTCCATCGTGCGTCTGTACAGCGTGTTTCTCAAGTAGTGTACGGCGGGCATGAAGAATATCTCTTCCGGCCGCTCGGGCAGGTAGTGCACGATCAACTCCGTGTTGGCGGGTATGTTTTTGATCACTTCGTACATGGGTTCGCCTGTTCGGGAAAAACAAAATAATAATAATGATCGTCGTAAAAAAAACATCTGCAATAATATGAAACGCGCACGACTACGGTTTTCAGTCTCGTTTCACACACACGCTCGAGTCCGCTCGCGATCCGACCATAAATCCACACACGGTGTTAAGTCCCGAACAGGTTCGGCAAGATACCCGAATATAATCGCGTAATCGTCGTGAATAAAAATAAATAATAATAATAAAAACGTATTTCGGTGAAATAAAACATATATATATATATATATATATTTATATATATATATATATATATATATATATATCGAACCGGTTGTTGATGTGTGCGTACCTTTTATTTTGGTTCCCAATACGTTGACATGTTGTTCGGAATGGTGCTGCGTGATTTTCAAAAACCGGACCCAATTACAATAACGCACTCGGAGTCTGTTCACCTCGGTCACCTGGTCGTAGCAACCGAATCTGTGCCTTATCTGAAACAATCGAAACGCACACGTATATGGTTAGGTTCGTGAACGAAATACATATTATAAGAAGCTGGTCCGAACGAATTTATTCGTTGGGATAACGATTACGTATACATGTATATAATATATTTTCTATACTAAGTATGTGCGCCGTACTCGAAGAGACCTACCCGCAGCTATTATACACGTTTACATTATATTATATATCGAGTTGCAGGTTGGAAACGAAAACCTTTTAAAGGATTCATTAATTTATAAATGAATAAACATTATAAAAGAGCAAAAAACCGATACTGCTGCTGCTGCTGCAGTAGCAAACGACAAAAAAGTATAATAATAATAATAATACACAATCGTTTCTGCTACAGGTTGCCGTTTGTATAATGGAAATGCGTATAATAAGCGAGATTTGTTAACGAGTTTCAAATGCATTTTCAATCGTATATTTATAAGACGCCGTCCGTCTCTTATCGAAAACTTTGTCGACCTCGTTTACGCATGCCTGCAATAAGTGTACATAAGGTATTATTTGTATTTACACTTGTGAGTGTAGAAATTAATATTGCATTTGTCCCGCAGTAATTGTATTTGCCGATAACTCTTCCATTAAAATATTATAATATAGGTACGAGGTAAGGACGCGGTACGGCGACGATATGACGACGGTGAATTTAATTTCTTTTAGGAAACATACGCGTTCGACGCAGTTAGAATTGGCGGCGGTTAGTGTTTTTTTTATATAATTTTTTTTTTATAATTGGCTGACTAATAATTTACAGCGACCGATGAGACTCGATGAGACGATGTACCTATAGGTACGTTTGCCTACGGTGTTCACCCCGTGTTCAGTGCGTGTGTGTGGCGAGCGTGCAATTATAACGGACTAGCGACAAATATGCAGTGCGGTGTACATCGAAGCGACGGGGCGTTGTATGTGTGTACGGGAAGATAAAAAAACCTACGATAGGATTTCTTGAATATATTTTTCTTGTTTGCCAGTGTTGTTGTGTACGTTTGATTTTTTTTTCCCCGTCCAAACGGTAATTACAAAACGATTTTAAGCTTGCGCAGCAACTCTGCGGCGGCGGCGACGGACAAAGTGTGTGTGCTAACAATTAATAGCCAATTAATTAACACGTATATTATATATTATTATGCAGCCTGCGATGATCATTATCTTCTGTAGGGAGAGCTGATAATAAACCGATAATTTATTACGACTCTGCAGAACGCGGCTGATACGCAGTTAAACTTGTGCGATTATCCGGCTGTATAGCTCCGCGGAGAGTGTGCATATAGGACGGGTCCGGCAGCAGTTAGGTGCACGCGAATAACACCCAATCACGAAGTTATATTATGTACATGTGTACAAGTATGATAAGTACACGTTGAGCATAATATTATATCCGAGAGTGCCACCGAGTAGCTATATCTATATGATATGGTGGCCGAAGAAGTCTTATAATAATACTATGAGAACGCACACGGAGAAACCATAAAAAATATAACACGCGGTTAAATCGTAATTAAAACAAAACAAAAAAAAAAACTAATAAAAAAATTAATAAACCACATAAACACGCCACGACAACGGCGACGACGACGACAATATCATTCCATAACGTAGCAGCACGGACACATAGCTTTTGGATAACGCATATAAATATTATAATAACCGAACAATATTCGATCAGATTACTATGTGTACGTATAATAATATGTAATATTAATATTATTTACTCGGCTATAGTGCAACCGATAATAATATTAAGGCGCGTCACGCCTAACACCCCACTGCCATGTTCGGGAAACAGACACGATGATTGTTATATATTATTTTGAAACAGAATAATATTATTATTGCCATAATGAGTGTTATTATTATTATTGCGAAAATCCGAGTAAAACCACTAAATTATTCCAAGTGGTTTTTTTTTCATACCACTGCTTCGGTCATAATGTTGCCATGTTGGGCCTGGGATACAGTCACTAGTCAAATATCAATTATAATTTTAATATTATTGTATATATTTCAAATTTCCTAGTTTCGCAATCGCCTTCAGAAAATTCGTAGACCAGCGGTTTCAAATAATATTGATATAAGAAACATAAAATGGCTGGTGCACTAGAGTGGTTTTTTTTTTAGGAAAATGGCAGTCCTCTCAAACGTTTTTATTTTCAGCGATCGTGTTTTGAATCGGTGTCTATATCTATAGTATAACGAATATAATATTCTGTGAAATTCTTTTTCGATTAATTGGTACCTAAAAAATTGTTCAGTTATCTGATCAAAGATTATGATATTATAATAATATATTAATATCTCAGTCGTTTAGCCCATTATAGATACATTTTTATGATTTAATTTTAAGATTCTGTGGCGAGTTATCAATATAACATGGTAGGTAACCGTAAAGTGGTTAGATAACTTGGATGGACGTCATTCTGACCCGTGCAAGATTAAGGGGGCAGAGAGTTCAAGTTTTTCAAACACGTATGTACAATAATTTTACAGTACCTATAATATGTATAAGTACTTATGTAGGTATGTTGATCGTAAACCTAGGTATTAATTATAATTTATATTTTAAAGGTGGAAAAAAATAAAAATATACCTGCCCCAGGGTGCAAATTTACTAAGTCCAGCCTTGATTACGATCACTGTAGAGTCTCATTCGGATTTAGTGATAAAATAATTATATTATGTCCAATTTCCGTATTCCTTATTCATTATCCATATGGTTTAAACGCCACGAGTTAAGATTTAAACCAATGCACCAAATATTAGGCGTATAATATTCGCTTCGGGATATTATCGTCATCGGCGTAAATAATGTTTACGTCAGCAAAACTTAATCACAAGACGTATATAGTGGGATGTTTTCTCGCGTCACGATCGACGACTTGGGGCTCGATTGCCATATAGGTAAGCGCAAAATATAATATATATAAATAAAAATATATAACAAGTGTCGGCGGTGGTGCAGGTGACTTTACGCGTGCACACAAATCTCTTTCTCCTATAATATAATAATAGTTTGACGGGTCAATAGAGAGATAAATATTCACGAACTTGCTCCAAGCGGTTATATTGATGTTTGCTCGCCTTATGACCTATCACCGGCCACCCTACACGGCCGGCTGACCGTTTCACCGTTAATAATATTATTATATATTGTGCAGTGTACGGCTATAGAGCCGTCCTTATATTATAATATTATATTATATGGCGTCTGTTTGTGTTGCCCTGCAGACCACGTCGCGATCGTCTCAACTATGTTATAGTGGGCAGGCGCTAAGCGACTTATTCTAACGAAAAACCTTCATAGCTATATTGCAGAGACTCGACTGACGCAGAATCGACCACGGCCAGTGTGTGCGTCACGATAGTAGAGCATAGGAAATTGCGAGAAAAAATTATCGAATTTCTGTCGTAAGTATATTTAATATTAATATATACATATTATTATTGTACTCAGTATAGGTTATTGGTACCTGGTACCTACATAGATTCTATGCGGATTGTTGCCCATTAAACCTGTTGTGTGTCCTGACCGTTCGCGTGTTCCGTGTTAATTAGACCAGTGTAACATATTTTTATGCATGCATAATGCATATAGGTACGTACATATATATGTGTTCGCAGAAGTTTGTCATAATTGATATTTACGTATTTATTTAAATTTTTTTCCCGCCCCGATACGCCGAAATGCATGCTCTAATACAACTATTACATACCTAGGTACCTATGTGTTATGATAATACATTTTTAAATTACACTGTATACTCGTTTGCGTGACGTTAAATTTGTATTTCTTATACGGTCGATTATCTCGATACGGACGAATTAATTACAAACTTCCCGTACACCAAATCGGGCACCCACCTGATCGCACAAGTCATCACCCCGCGAATAAGACACCACCATCCACCTCAGCAGTTGTATGTACAGATTTTCACGGATATAATTCACTATATAGCACCTGTTTCACACGTCTATTGCGAAACCACGTCGTCGTACCTACTTATATGTTATATATTATTATGTTGAGGCTTAATCCTCCTATATATGTATCCTCCTAGCTATTCCGAGCATCGTGTCGGCCGGTATAAAAAATATTGTTTTTCGATCGGACGCAACGAGCAAACGGCGCATTTGCGAAATAATAATAAAAAATTATAATAACAGCTGCAGCAGTCTGCAACTGTTGTAGTAGGCTGTTGCTGTTGCTGCTGCGGTGTAATATACTGCGCGGCGACGGAGACACGATGTCCCAATTATTGAGAACAATGCAGCGACGAAAGAAAGAAAATAATATAATATAAGAAAAAAAAAATTAAAACACATACGCAAACGCTCACACGACGTGGGTACCTATACCTATACACATTAATCGTCGTGAGAAACCCACATTGTTCCAAACTTCGGAGTCGATGCTGTAACGTCGTTACCAACAACTGCGCGGTCGGCTTATTAAAATATACCATTATTATATTAAGTGTGTACCCATATGATTGTTATATATATTGCGGTTCAGAACATATTTTATGGTACATATATGTAGGTACTACCAGTTTTGGGCTCGATGATACCTATTAATATTATTGTACGTACCGATGATAGGCGAGCTATGGTGGACAATAAGGGACTGCATTCGTATTGAATCTTGAACGTAAAATTTGGGGTACCGACTACTGTGGCTTAATATAATTTCATCACAGCACTAATAAACAATGTTAATGATAATATTTTTGTCGCGTTGATGTATCTTATCAATAATATTGTTCGGTTCTGCGATATCGGAAATATCCTATTTGCTGAAAAATTGGTTTGATGATAAAAATAATTATCGAAGATTTTTATAGGTAGGTCTCAATCAATATTCTTGTTGTATAAATATTATTATAGTATTTAAGCGTAGTTCAGAGCGTTGAAATATAAAAACTGGTATTCAAATGAATTTCAGACGAATAACACCGAGAGAATATTATAATATTTTTAAGTAAATATTACGTACTCGAATATGGCTGTCTCTACAATTTCAAACACCAGGCGATATGACAAATTACTGTAAATTCGACTTTTTTTTTGTACGTCGGTACCTACTCACGATACGGTCAATAATAATTTATATCTTATAAACCGGTATCTCAGCTTATGCGTTTGTTGAAATTATAAAAATATTTCAAATACTTATACACATAGGCACCATATCAGAAGTACCATTTAAATTAAAAAAGATGCGAGATTATTTTATAACATATTATAATATATTATATACAATCTGAAAAAATCTCGTAAATTTGCAGGTTCAAGTGAATATACTAATCAAATTTATATTTGCTTAATAAAAATTATTGTTTACCGCCATATAGATTTATACTGCTGTAACATTATACGTTATAAACATTAGGTTCGATTTAGTAATAGTTTGATATTTGATTATTTAATGCATACAGTCGTAGGTATACGTATTTTAAATATAGATTTAAGAATGGGATAACGAATATATCAATAAAATAGGTACTTATACCATTGATAATATTATGTAAACTTATGGGGAACGGTCGTATTACTTTTCATTTAGGTATTTAGATTTCAGAGTAGCCTACCTATATTGGAATGCTATATTGGCATTTATTTCCGACTCGATATTATACCATATCGTTCATCTATATAGTATAGATTCTATACTTAACACGAGCCTAAGGTACATAGTTTGTCTTGTAGTCGACAAATAAATAACAAGTATAATATTGTATATATGTATAAACAATAACACTTGTTGCAGTAGCTTGCATAACTACTCGAGCGTGTTGGGTTTTTTTTAACTCGATCTGCGAGAAAAAAAGGAATTAATTAATTCTGAAACTAACACTCTTCACGGATGGAAATAACAGCGGGCGTAAATAAATGTATATACTAATATAATGATGTCAATCAGTACTGAATGACACAAATTAAGCGAATAGTAATTTTTTACGTTTATATACTAATTTAAAGAAAACAAATCAAGCTTGAAATAATATTTAACCGTGGAAATAATCACATTCCGCCCGTATACACCCAATACATAATGTATATAATATAATAGCGTTTATAAATGTTCACGTCCATTTTGAAAACTGAGAAAAACCTAACACGCTTCGATATCCTCGCAGTTCCGGTCGTTGAAGTCTCCGCCGTTGCCGTGAGATGAAGCACTTTTTATGCCCGCGCCTCCGTCGCGGTGTCGCGCGCAATCATCGTCTAAATAAATATACATAAATACCGCCCAAAAATAATCTGACTACCTAAATATACGCGAGCACGATTCGTCGTCGTTTTTTTCACCGGACATTTCTGGCGATTTCACGCACGTATACGTTGCCCGCCCCGATGTTTGCTCTACAATAATGGTTAAACGCTTCTGCGAAGTATATTAAAGGTACGCGCATTATAATGTGCATCCCGCAATTTCCGATTTGAGGACGGTTTTTTTTTTTGTTCTTCTTCCATTATTATGTATAATACGCCTTCGCGGCATTCATTTCGCACCCCGTCCTTCGTACCAAACGTATTATATACCTATAAAATATAATATAATGTATATACCGGCACAGAATTATACATGGCTATATGTTATTATACCTAATATTAAATCGCTCGCGATTCCAAGCATAACGCTTTTATATTATTTATTCGTTTATACATATTGTTATTATTTTATTTTTTATACGGTTTTTCTCAATTTCCGTTGTTTGTACACTCGGGTAAAATTTGCATATTATCTCCTTTTTTTTTCTGAACGCACACGTACCTATATATACTGTCTCGTCGTGGACCGACTCTCGTTAGAAGAACTGCGCTCGCGCTATAGGACTATACGGTTACGCGCTATTTGACGGGCGCGCGTGACCCACCGGATGACTGAGTATACAACAAAACCATCTCATCTGATCGCGATCGCCTCTCAGACCCTGCTGCATTCATTCGGGACGGCCAACCGTAAATGCATTACAACTGTATTATTATATTATATTATGTATATACAACAACAACGCCATCACGGGCAGCATCAATCGGACACATTAGTGATTTCCGCACCGTGAAAATAACATCACGCGCCTACATCAACTGCTATGTAACTGTACAATATTATTATTATTATATCTAATAAGAGCACTCCGCGGGAGAACTCAATTCAAACAACAATCGTTTACGATTATTTACATTTACCACGCCCGTCGCGTGTGCCGCCGTATATAATATATTAAGCATTTTACTATGAGGTAATAATATAACGTGAGATATATCTTTATCTTGACGTGTAGGGGTAGGTAAATCATTATAAGTAAGTAGGTAATCACTCCAAAATAATATCAATGTCTAGGTGGTGGAGTTTAATAAGTCGGATAATTTTAACCGACTTAATATTATATTATAGTATATACATCAACAGTCTTACGACATTTGTTTAAAAAAAGCTCATATTTTTATTCGTGTCGACATGAGTTTGAAAAGATTATATAATATATACAGAGGAAAATGTTATTGAATATCTGAGGAATGATAATTTACACGTAATTTGTAATATAATGTGCATCAATGTGACGTACTCGTATAATAATTTATGTTCGTCTTTCGAGTTTCGCTAAATACATTTTAATGACGTCTATTGGCTATTATTTAGAAGTTGTATAGAATTTCGAAATAACGAATTATTGTCGTGTGCGGACCGTTGCGCGCGTAATGTAAAAAAAAACTTAAATACTAGAACTATTATTGATGAGTGTAAATGGTTTTTAATATTATTATGTTGACGATGTTACGGATGTCATAATTTTATTTGGCAATTGCGTGGAGAAAAATTTACCGCTATAAATACATAGCCACGGTAAAATGTAAATCCGATTAAAAAAAACGTGAATCGTTAATGTTATAGGTTCTCATTACTTGCGTTGAATTTATAAATTATATAATTACATGCCAAAACAAAAAATAAACCAAAAAATATCGATTGGGTCGAAAAACGAGCTTTTAAATTTTCATGAGTATACCTATTTATAAATGCCAATTCTTTGATGTAATGTAAAAATAATTCAATTTATGTGAGGTTTGATTAAATCAGTACGTAAATATTAATCGAATCTAAATAATACAACAAAACTGTGTGATTTAAATAGAAAACACGCCAGCCAATAAAGGTTTATATATAATTTAAATTATTTCACGTTTTTTTTTTTATTAATTTTGTAAAATCATGTTTTACAAGAAAAAATAGTTATGATGTGATTATTATTCATCGAAAATAATCATGCCACTTCGGTTTGTATAAAAACATAGAACAAATTAAAATAAACAAATCAATTCAAATCGATAAAATATTGTACACACAACTTTGCCTAATAATTTATTTATATTCGAAAATTATTCAAAACAGTCTAACATTATTTATTTAACCGAAAATTTATTGCATTATATTCCATCTCTACACTACATTATTATTTACACAGGATTAATTTTAGTTCTTAATATTTTGGTTTTGAGTCTCTCTATTATAGAAAACTTCCTACTCAGAAATCATTATATACGCGTCTAAGTTTGCTCTAGGCCCACGGGCCATGATAATTAGTTATCAAATTTAGTTCGGTGTGTATTTAATATTTCAATAACAGGCTCCGTATAATATACTTAAATACGTTTAAAAATTTCACTCACCTACTCCACAGCTACGGGCACAATATTATAATCCTTAGAGAGAGTTAATTTATATATTATGTTCATCGACAATAAGCACAACTGTTGACGATTTAATCAGTGAGTATAAATGTCCATGAGTAATATTATTATTGAGTTGCGATCTTAATAGGCTATATAATGAATACGATAATATATACATTATGCATCGCATACGTATTTTTTTATTTTAAGTATGCTCCTAACTAGCATATCGAAAACGTTTCAAACGCCTTCGGGTCGGACACATAAGTTCATCGTAAATCTGTTTTTCAATGTAGGTATCAATACAATATTATACTCTGATATCTATAGGTACCTATATTTTTAACATAAACATCAAGCTCAACGAATAACTATATAATATTATGTATTATTATACACAACACATAGGTACATTGTTTTTACATTTTAAAATTTCTCTCGATACTTGCAATAAACAAAACAAAACTAACTGAAGTATAACTGTATAACTGGGCAAATCGCAATATCACGAATATATTTTGATATTTATTATAAATTTATTTTTGTTTTAGGCGCTTGGAGCGACATATAATATATGCATTTAGAACTGTACTTGAACGTTTCATTTTAATTTAGTTACAATCTTGTAAAGCTAACAAAACTACTAGAGTCGCACATCTATACTATTTTTTTTAACGAATTCTTGAATTCTTGAACTATACATTATAATTAGACACACGATGGGCAAAATCAGCAAAAAAACAGCCCTTCGACGGTGTCCGATGGTAAACGGGCAATAGCAAGATTATTATATTAAAATATAATAATTTACAAAGAGGTGAATATCGGCGTCTTCGGCGTTTATATGCATAATACATATTATAAGCACATTATTGTAATATATTTGTATAATACATAATATTTTCAAGGTAATTAAAGTCAAAAATATTATATAATGATCGTATAAATATTATATGCAGTAGCTCGATCGAAATACCCCGCTCATCGCCACCTGTTAGATTGGGACGGCCGTGTCCGCGGTCGGATGAGATGATGTGTGTGCGCAACGCTTCGTACGTGACGCTCGTTTCTCGGCTCTCGAGTTGCACACGTACGCATGGAATTAAGTGAGTTTTATTTTTTTCCCGACGATTTCCCGACTTCGGTTTGAAATAAAAAAATAAAAACCAATTTCATAAAACCACCTTTTCGTTATCATCGGGACATGACACAACGAGATCGCGTTGCGGTGAATGAGAACGGAATTATATACTCTCGCGTGTATATATATATTACGATATTATTACCTGCTATGATGTGCCATTATATTATTATATATATTATTATAATGTGTATGTATCACACGCGTCGAACTATACTATGAAGAGTGCCGAGGATATGGCGGATTGGAAGGAGGAGGAGGGGAGGGGAAGAAGAAGAAAAATATACGTGAAATATACATTATAATACATGTATACACTATACATACGATACACCTCTATACATATATAATATATATATTAAGTATAATATACACCGCGCACACAGTGGGCACGCGGCGGAGAGACGACGAGGTGCTCGAAATTGCGCACAGCTCTCTGTCCGGAGGGCAATTTGTGAGCAATTTAAACGGGTTCAGCGGATGAACGGCTCTCTCACGCGCATTTGTTTGTGTGTGTGTATGCTCGCTCGCGTATAAATGTATAAATATACATATAAATAGTAGCTGCTGGGTATTATAATGGTAATAATAGCGGCGACCAGACGATCGAGGCAATTTCAATTTATCGGCGGCGGCAGTTGATAATTAACAGACGACGTCAGTCGTCGTCCGCCGCCTAGTAGTGCAGCAGCCACTATATAGCCTGCCTATACCGACGGACGAACCTTCGCAGCATATAATAATAATATACCTACATCATTACTCATTTTACACATCCTGCGAACATAATACGACGACAATTTTATTATTATTACCATTATATATATATACATGTATATTTTTCAATATACTTATGTTATACCCGTCGAGGCGTTGTCGTCGTCGTCGTATTATACCTATCTATATTATTTATACATTATATTATTATTTAGTATTGCGGAATACTATATGACTAAATAATATTATATGAACCAGACGAGCGATGGACCTTCAATTAGGTGCTGGATGTGTAGGAAATATACGAAGTTTGTTTCAGTATACGTCACACGACGAATTCGATATTTTTAATGAGACCGAAAAAATTTTGAACTATTATTTATTAGTATTATTAACCTCTACTATAACGCATGTGCCGCGGGTATGGACGATCATTTTTTGGTTGGGAGTGCATGCGCCGCCGCCACGATCTAGAGGATCGATAGCCCCCGCAGTGGCTCTGTAGCATTCGGATTCGATCCGACGACTGCTGGCGATCGTGCCTATACCTACCTATATAAATATATTATGGTACATTATACACCGTGATTGATGGACCACGGTGGTTAGACGCACGCGCGCCTCGTTTACGAAAACGTCCGCCGAAAGCTATTAGAAGCGAACCCATCGCGAGCGATCGCTTCAATCATTTAAAAATTTTCTCCGCGCAATCGTTATCTGTAGTTTTTATCAGACTGATAGCCGACGAGATGTGACTCGCACGTAACACAATATAATATTATGTTCTAAAAGCAAGTTATGACGATAATATCGCGATGTGAATACCTAAACCGTGTTTCGTAATCGCTTCATTTCGGTGGTCGGAAGCATATATTATAACAAGTCATCTTCATTATTGTACATACGTATGTTATTATTATTATTATATGATACGTATTCCACTCGCGTTATTCGCTACACGCCGCCGCCAACGATACGCATCTTTATACTGCACGCAGGTACAATGGATTTGTTCGATAGATCGTACCTAGACTGCAGAACTTCGCCGTGGCAAATTCGGCAATTTACAAAAAATTATATAATTTATAATATTATAATGCATAGGTTGGACGCACAATCATCGCGCGGTCTGGGTTTAGGCGTGGCAATAATGTCGCGAATCTATCTTAAAATATCCCGTTATACGTTTTGACAAAATAAATGACGGGTAATACGGAGTCTCATAGTTCTAGGGTATACGACTGTGGTACGTCCAGCCAAAAGGTTAGACGCCCATTAAACAGCAGCACTGATATTCAGTTAATCAGTGTTACGATCTCGCTGAATTTCTCGAAAACATAAACAAAAATTAATCTTTAATACAGATCCTACCTCATAATAATGGTATTTTAACCAAGCGGCCGGCAAACGACCGGATATAACATATTATTATTATTATTATTATTATTAATTATTATTGTATTCTACTAGGTACTACAAAGACTGCAGAGTTCAGTACCGATACAACGCCGCGGGCGCACGATATTATTATTATTATTATATATTATATTATTCACGGCGGCGGTTATATATTTTTATAATATTATATCGTACCTATACCTACCTATTCGTCGTACGCGCGGATTACACGCGATAGTAATTTATAATATATTATATAGTTGAGGTCACGCCCAATGATCTCGCGGGCTATTTAATTAAGCGTCGTGTGCATAGGCCACGCAACGGAATTTTAACAGGCAGTAAAAAACTGTTCGGCGTGCAACAGGTATATAGGTACATTTTTTTGTTCATATTTATTATTATTTTTTTTTTCTACATTCAATTTATCATAACGTACTCGTCGTCGTGTATAATATTATTATATACTCGCGATCAGCGGCGGCGTGGGTTTGAAAATGTAACCCGGGAGCGATACATCCGACGACGGTCCGGTTCTCTACCCGATACTAGCTGCTGCTGTTGCTGATTCGACAAACACGTTTATCGGGACTTATCAGTATATATAAGGAGCATATGTACATACATACAACACGCATACACGTCGTATACTGCATTTTATTTTATTATTATTATTATTACTATTATACGCAGCAGCAGCCGCCGGCACAATCGGCACCTGACAAGAGCTTAGCGTTACAAAAAAAAAAAAAACAACATATATTATAATATTATACAAACTCGCGTGCATACATCTCGTTCAAAATATATAATATATATATGTGTATAAACCTAAATGCAACCGTTTGTATTAAAAACTTCGGAACTCGAATTTAGGTATATATAATAATATACACTGCAATATTATATATTATATAAAACAAGTTTTCGCACGTCTTCTGCTGCTGCTGGTGCATGCAATTATTATTGTAGATACGAACGCGGGGAGACATGATAAATACGTCGTTATATTATATAGGTACGAACGAAATTATATTGTTGTAAAAATAAAAATTACAATAATGAAAAAAATTATTACGTCTGTATTTGTTTTTTTTTTTTTTTTTAATTTCGTAATAATTATAATAATGATACGGTATAATGATATAGACGTGTATAATGGTGGGATAAGTATACTATGAGGAAAACTGGCGGGTTTCATACGGCGTGTCACTTCTCAGATCTTATACTTGGCATATAATTCATTATTATTCTTTAAAAATACTAGGTACTGGAGATACAGTTTTCTCACATGCAACTACCTCAAACACTTAAAATGAATAATGAAAAACGAGACTGTTTTGTTATTCTAAAATTCGTCTATACTGCGTTTCGATATTAAACGAAAAAATTATAAATTAATTATATAATATTCTAATAACATTTTATTATGTAAAATTAATTTCAAGGTCGCTATTACAGTTGAACTTGTTCTAGTCTGCATAGCGATGGCTGCAGTATTACCAAACACCAAATCTAATATATACCTCGTTTGATTTAATAGTTTATCCTCATTGCCTAAACCGATATTATATTAGAATCATGTATTTTCAAAAAACATATTTTACTGTAACGATGAAATTATTATATGGTAAATTATTAGTTATTACTCATAATTTGAAATATAAAATTTGAAACATATTAAGTATATTATATATCATTATTAAATGTACTGAAAATAATATATACTAAAACTGTGTATAAAAGAAAAAAACTTAATTGCAAATAAAGTGTTAGAAACTTCTCTCTGAGCTATTTACTCCTGCATTATATAATAGGTATATACATTTATACATGACAAACAATATGTAAGTAGGTGTACACCAGCACAGCAGTAGTAGACTTAAATATTTTTGTCGGCGAAATCGGTTTGAAAACTAGAGTTCATACAAAAGCGATTGAAAAAAAATCAGCAGTTGCGACATATACGACTAAGTAGGTACATCGGTTAAGTACGTAAAACTCGGTGTCGGAATGTTTGGTATTACCTATACTAATGTACCTATTATATGTATATGCGATATTAGATACTCGTGATAGTAATTTTTCATCCATTATAAATATTATAACGCACTGCGCACAGGTCGCGAGCAACAAGTAGGTATAGATAGCGCGGTTAAGTCTATTTTTTTTTCCATTTCCATACTTTTGGCATACAAAATTCCAGCATAGCAAAAAAAGGTTCGAAAAGTGATAACAAAAAAAAAACGCGAAATTACGAGACCTTCCGAACTGCAGTAAGTTGGTGCATAATATTATTATAATGTGCATTTGTGCGAGCTGCAATAACTGTTGCAGGTACCTATGCGGTCGTTATTTGTCAGCCTGCACCGCCGCCGCCACACCGCCACCCTCGCCGGCCGGTCGGTCATGAGTATAATATAAAAAGCGAACATTATCTGCGGTAGCCAATCGGTATTTTATTAAAACAATTTATAAACGCAATAATATACAATATTTACACGTTTTATTTGTGCGCCCTGTATATTATAATGTACCGGTCGCCGCCGCCGCCGCCGAGTTGACTCCCACGGCGGCGGCAGCTATATAGTACGACTATCGGTGTTTATTACACACACACACACATTCAAACTCATACTCATACTGCATACGCCAATACCTATATATTGCATACTTATATATATACCGATGAGGGTCCTCTACTGATAATCCGTCGGCCGAAGCAATAACTTTGGCCGAGCGTCTTGTAAACGGTCGGATAACGCATCTGACCATCGGTGTTTGCGCAGATGGACCCGGCAGATATTATATTATAGGCGGCGTTCGACGATCGCGCAGGATAAGAACGCTGCGAAGAATATAATAATATATTTTATTATCGCTTGTTTTTTATTGTTATTATTATTATTAACATTTCACGACGATCTTTATCGTCTCGATCGCTGCGGCAGTATATATATAATATATTGCGTATATTCGGACTCCAAAAAAACGGCAGCTGCTGAAGCTCGAAACGTGTCAAATGCCGCCAAAAACTGTTGCAGCAGTGGCGACGGGGTTTATCGTGTAGGATAAAAGACCGACGAATTATGTTACTCTGTCTCGTCGAGTTCAATATTATTATTATATTATTAGGTTATTTTTTTATTTTTTTACTCCGAGACTTTACCGAAATAAAACAAGCACCTATGCATTTATAATTTTAATTATTTTGTATATACATATATTCGTTAAATAAGCATCACTCCTCCTACACCGTAGTCGGTGCAGCATATTATTTCCCTGCCTTATACACGGAATGATTTATATAAGGTGATCGTCGCCGGGCCGTGGCCATTCCGAAACCCTTTTCCCGCATTACGCGCTGCACCAATACTATTGGAAAATATGATTTTATTTGTATCCCTAACATACTAGGCACAAGTACTGATAATAATTAGTAGGACGTACCGCACATCGGTTCGAATATAATATGATTTTGATTGGAAAAACAACCACTGCAACGAGGCTACGTTTTGATTTATGTTTATGAGAATATTATTTCGGTGTGGTGCGTTTAAACCACTTGCACGAGCGCGGTATAAAACCTAACGCCGTAGGTACCTCTTCTATACATAGACAAACCGAACGCGGTAAGTGGAAAATAATAGCTGGAAGTCATATAACATGATGATGGAATATATCGGGCTACTATAAAAACCGATCGCGCGTCTATATAGGTAGGCACCAACAATATTATTATTAATGAACAGGTGAAACGTGTTTTACCAACTACGCGCTGCGCACGTTTCTCCGTGTAATATTTAAGTCTGTGTGTTCACATCGGAAACACAATTTATATTTTTATTAATGACAATAATACATAGTAGGTACGCGGTGCGTATATTACCTGCGCTGCCGATTCGTTTATTATTATTAAGCTCTGCGCGTTGTACGACTGGCCGCATCCGACAATTTCGTCTCCGCCGTGTAATATTATATGATATTATTACCTATGCATAAAGGTTTTAAATATACCCGCGTGTATAGCAAAATGATTATTATTGTTATCTGATTATACGTTCGACGAGGAGGAGCGCCAGAGGTGGCCGCCGCCGCCGCGGTGTATATAATCAAAACTCATACACAGAAACGTCAATGATGCGGCGGCGGCGGCGGTAGTTATATATTTTTTATATAACATTATTATATTGAATGGAATGAGAAAAAATCGATAATCAAAGTTCACACACACACACACACACGCACAGAAGCCGTCGGAGGAAATTTGTATATGAGACAAAAAAAAAAAAGTAATGAATATAAAATGAACGGAATATATTTTTTTTTTTACTCGGACGGGCGCGTCTGTCGTGCTATTAAAAGCAACAGCCTCCGGGCGAAATGTTAATACGAGCCTGAGCTGAGTACTACCGGTTTGAGACGTGTATAAATCCTGATGTTTTTTTTTCTTTTTCTCTCTATCTTTATACATATATAATATTATTATATAGGTATATTACACACACACATATATATATATATATTATTCCTTCTCTAACCCGATAATTAGTAGACCACTTTCCAGATTTCGTCTTCCCGGCGCAGGTACCTATATATATAATATAATATGTTTAGACGATGTTGCTGCTGCTGCTGCTGCTGCTGTTACTACTTCTGTTCCGTTTTCGTATAATATATATATATATACGTATAATAATATGTAGTTGCTGACGATCGAGACAAGACCGCGGTCGGACACTGCAGCTGAATCAGCAGTGTATGGTACAATAATTACGGTTATTACCGGTGGCGGCGGCCGGCCGCCGTATATATACAGCGAGCGTCGACTGATAAGTTTCGCTACCGATTCACCGCGGGTGTCTTATCAGATATACCTATATAATATTATACTTGACGTGTCGGATTTATTATATATACATATTTTATATCTACGAGACCGTATCGTATACAAGCGCAGTGTCTATACACGCGCATAATATATAGGTACGGATGTATAATAAAAAACTAGATTCGCTGAGAGGAGTTTCATCTGACTATTGCACGGCGACAGGCGAGGGGCTCGCAGGTAGTTTTACATTTTTATCATTATTATTTATTTATTTTTTTTATTTTACCAACCATAACGTTCAGTGGCCACTCAGCCCCGCCGCCGAAGGGGCCTCCTAGCAGAATAATAATAACACCACTTAATAACACGACGGCGGCGGTTGACTTATGGGTGAGAGGACGGAGACGAAGTATAGGAGTGCTACCACACCAGCACTACGATGCCTATATGACGTGCCTGGGGCGTGTTATACATATACCTACACCGACGGACCTATCTTCATGTCATGAATGACCTGGCCGGACCACTTTACTTGAATAATAATAACGTATACCTTTTTTTTTTACTCTTCTCTTCTTCCCGCATACGCGCGTCTTCTATATAATAATATTATACGCTCCTATTCCCATTTTTAATGTATTCCTGATGTGCATAAGGCACCTGGCAGCAAAGTGGATTACACGATGAGTATACACGACAGCCACAGCGGCCCGGTGTATATAATTTCGCTTTTCCGAGTTTTTTTTTTTCCTTTGCTCTCTCGACGACGGCGGCGGCGGCAGTGTAGGTAATTACCGGGTAAGCGGTTGAAATCTATTCCTCGGTCCCCCGGTATAATTAGTCGTACGTCTCGGGGGTCATTTTTCACGTGACCAACTATAATATGCACACCGGTTATACATATTATAATACTATCATGTGTAATGCGACCAGGCACGCTTTTCTGGTGGCTAAAAACGGCCGAGTCCATTATACCATATACATTATCATATATATATTATTAACCCACGAACGGTAGATGGAAAAAAATAAATAGTATCTAATAATTATAATAAGTATTTCAGTCTTAAGCGTACGTCCACTAATAGCTCTCGATTTAATCGATCCGTAATATGGCTCACGCCAAGTGAAACACAAAAAAAAAATTGCCAAGGTTATTTGTGTAGAGTTAATAATATGATTTCTTATACGATATTATACATAAGATGGGTATCCGTTAGTGCGTAATGTGCGTTTATCGATGCAACAAGTCGCAAATTCCACGAAATGTTGAGAAATCGTGCGAGTATGTGACGAAGATATTATCATCACAAATAATTTATGGATTGAAATGACACAAAATATGTGTACATCTTTATTAGTTCAAGTAGAATCTATTACCTATTCAATTATCATTCAATATAAAGAATTAAAATACCTATAGATAGTATAGGTATCATTGACTATTATATAGTATTTCGTATCGGTGTGCAACGCTCTGTGGACGAGTTGTGATTTAATGATAATATTACGATCGGATGAGATATTTTTGTAAATAAAAAAAATGTAAGCAATCAACTGCTGTTTTCGACGTCATTTAAAATTATCATATTATCGTTTACAAAACAAGTCGTTCGATTTACCCGTATTTCTTAAGTTAAACCAATTAAGCCGTAAATCATCAATAAGTGCAGAGGTATATAAAAAATCTGTGTTACTCCATTCTCGATGACCTTTCTTCTAACAGAACAATGGAAGATACAAAACATTAACATATTCACCACATAGGTACTCGTAAGTATGAAAATATTGCGTAATGAACGACGCTGTAATGTTGAATGGACTTTAGCATAATAATAATAATAATATATTAACAACAGACGGTAATACTAAAAAATAAACTAAAACTGCAATAGGTATAAGGTATAATAAAGTATATAATATAATATTACTATAACCACCGTTCAGATGATTACAGTATTATGATCATACATATTACTTATACGTATATTAATATTGTCATTTCGAGGGTTTTGATGACTCTAATCTACAAAGAAAAACCTAATCAAATTCGATACATAATAATAGGTACGTAATGGTAAACGGATACACCGGATTAAGGTATTTAAAAAAAAACATTGCATATTACATTATATCTTGGATAATCTGTCGAAAAGTATAAATATCGAAGTCGTTTCATCAGTGCGGTGACAGGTGGTTGCAGAATATTATACGAGTATATATGCATGCGTATGTACTTAGTACTTACTATATATACTTATAACCCGAAAACGACGTGTTGGCCGTACATGGAAATATAAAAAAAAACTAGTATAAGACAAACCTCATATGCGAATTATATATTATATCGATGGGCATAATACGTACTACACGTGCAAGACACGATATTATTTATATTATTAATATTATATAGAAACGGTTCGGTTTGGGCACGCGCCGCGACAGTGATTTCGCTTCCGACATTCTTCGCGCCGTCTTCTTCTCGGCTATGATATTATGTCTCGCTGGTCGCCACCACGGGAACGGGTATAAGGTATAACCTAATACCTATATATATATGTATTAAACCACTACTACCGCGCGTTTTATACCGCGGTCGTCGTCATCATCATTATATATGCACCAGACGAGCAGACAGCAATCGACTACAACTTCCTCCCTCGATCTATATAGTCTGCTGCTGCTGCTGCTGCAGATAGTCGATATCCGGCCGCTAACTCGATCCAGTTTCCATAACCTACGAGTATTTATATACACGGTTAAACGTTCTAATCATCTATATACGCACACACACACACTGCGGACAAGAGAAAGCAGCGATGTGTATAATACAAACGACGGTGACGACGATAATGTACCTCTACCGATGATGCTGCTGCGATGTCTGCGTCGGAACACGGTGTTTTACGGCTCGGACACATATAGTCCACTCACGTCTCAGAACTAGTTATATAGGTAGGTATATAAATACATATAATGTGTGTTATATTATATATACTCTTGGTTTTTATGCGATTTTTTTTTTTTTGCTCACAGTCTTCTTTCCGCAAGCATCATCTTCCACCCGCCCCGCGATAATAGGTCAACGGGACAATGTGCCATACTCCAGTTTCTCAACTATAGGTATATATATAGATATGTATATACAAATAAATATGTACGTACGACTCGTGTTGTATATAATAATATCGTATACGCGACGTGATTACGATTTCTACTGGAATGGTCAATTAGGTTTTTACTTTTCTTTATATTTTATCTCGGCTAATAGTCGTCGCGTTTAAAAAAAAAAAAAAAAAGGTTCGATTGCAGGCTTTAAATATCATATACACGGCAGTTCTATTGAACATCATAGACTATTATATTACTGCGCATATTTTGCGGCTAATGTCGATTATACTAATTATTCACCGGTAGACGAAATCTGTATATTATTATTGTAATAATCATTATATGCCTTTACATATAATATTCAAAAATATCTGGCTGTACTCAAAAAAACTATTGCACGAATTCGCAGGCGATAATCGCGAATATTTCGAAACTCGTCTGGAATATTTGACGAAACGCTTTAAAACAGACATTAAAATAATAAATAATATTTACGAAAGCCGTCGATTGAATTTCCCACTGCAGGGTCTATCTCGTGATAGTGGACACTGCGACATAAACCGGATACGAATCAGACTATTAAATATTATATCGATTGGATATTATATTGCAGCGATCTGGTGGCGGCAGCGGCGTCGGTAATTGATGAGGCTAAGAGAAAAGAAAATCGACCGCCGCCGTTTTCATTATTATTATTATTATTATTATTATTAGGTAGCTGGAGACCGCTGTTGCGACTTATATACAGAGGTCGCCGTCCGCTGTTACAAGCTGTGTTGTACACAGTATAAAATACAAACAAATACCGAGAGCATAATATAGTGCAGGTACCTAGGTAGTAGTAATAATAATATGTAGGTATAACTCTTGTATATATATATCGCATACATATTATAATAATATATATATGCTACTAATGGGGTCTGCGCAGTTAAATAATTAAGAACGCGATCGCCGCCGTGTGTATATATATACTATTATCATAGGCATATTATGCGACTTATATCTACCAATTAACTTTGCCGTTACAAGCCATTATACACATGTGTGTAAGTACAGTATATAGAAATGTATTTGCATATTCGACCACTACGTAGCTGCAATAATAAAATGTATATAATACGCTTTCGGAAGGAGAGCTCGACGATGATCGATGAGCGGCATTGGCATTGGCATTGGCGGCGGCGGCGGCCGACGACGGAGCCCCTTTGACTGTATAGACGTGCGCGCGAGTGGATCGGCTGATGCTGCAGGTGGTTGTTCTCCTCGTCGAGGTCGTATGAGACATGGCATTGATCGATCCCGATAATGAGCAAATCGGCTAGTCGTCGTAGGGTTTTACAATAATATTTTTTTATCATTGTTAAAATGTAAATAATTTATGCCTGAAGACCGCGGATCCCGGGGAGTCGAGGGGCTTTAGTACCTGCTCCCCTTTGGAAATATTATATATTTTTACGCTTTGTGTAATAAACGGTTGGTCTTAGTTTTTTGTTCGCTTCGACGGAGACGTGATCCGTGTATACCTTCTATATTATAGCTGGGGCACCTATCTATATTTTTCGAATATGGTTTTGTATGATTAGTGGACGCATTAGTAATAAAAAATCGGCGAACTAAACATTTAAACTAAAATCGCGTTTGATTTTTGCACGTCGATCTTCGTGCATGTGAATACTAAAATAATAATGCCGCACAACGCTTATAATATAATATTATTATTGGTGTAATATAATGTATTGTACAGATGCTGTTATAAAGGTATGCCGTTAAACCCCTGTCGATAATATTCGAGTGAGTATTTGTTTTTAAGTGGTCTCTCGGAAGCGACATAATTTATTACCGAAAACGTATTGGTTAGGCAACACACGATGATATACCTCGGTCGATACCCATTATGTATATTATTATTATTGGACAACTTGTCAGTGTTTCCGATTAGATATTATAATATTGTACGGCACTACGCAATGGATATTTGACACCTCGGTGAGAACTTACTTTTTTCGGCTACACGTCGACGTGTCGGTGCGTCGATTGAATTCCTTTTTCGTCGGAAACGTGTCTGTATAAAATAATATTACCATAGGTGTATTATATCGTATACTGTGTTGTGTTATTTTTCCACGAAACTGAGTACAACTGTATAATATTAAATAAGATAGAGTGCGATGAATATAAAAAAACATGTCGTCGATTGATCACATCGCGCGCCGTAGATAATCCCCGTCGTCGTCAGCACCGGAATTCGGTGGCAGTTCTCAGTATAATCACTATAATAATATGATAAAAGTAATATTGTGACATTACCGAGGTACTGGTATAAAAATTATGTCAAATACCGCAGGTCATACAGTCGAGCGAAGAGGGCGACCATGAAAAAAAAACACCACCGCGGAGGGAGTCAAAACGTTATTATTATTTCGTTACATATTTCGAAGTCTGTTTTTCCGCCATAAGCACAATCGATGCCGGTGTGTGATATGTCTTTGGTATATATTATTATTATTATAATGGGTATCCTATATAGGTACCACACCGTCGGGTTACCGGCTATAACCGTATTAATGTATTATATATTATATATGGTAACCGCGCTCATGTCCACCGGACCGAATACGAATGAATCCGATTTAATTAAAACGAAAAAAGGAGTGGAAGAAGGGAAAAACCGTTCTCGTCGAGCGGTGCCGACGGCGTGTGCGGGGGCGGGGGCGGGCGCCCGTCTCTCGCGGGAACGACACGGCGTTTTAATTATACCAGAACAAAATAAATCGACTATACCTTCGATATACCTACTGCAGGTAGCGGCGGAGGCAGTGGCGTTTAATGAGGTCCAATCGACCAAAAACAACGGTCGGCCTGGTGTTTATATAGGTATATCATGTTATTGTGGCGCAGTTTATATTATATAAATACGATGGAAAAAAAAAAACAAAAAAAGATCACGAATCGATTATAATGGGGGGGGGGGGGTGGGTACTATATATACATTATAATGTGCACTGTTGACAGTCATCTGCGGCCTTCCGTTTTTTATTTTTTTCTACCGTGTACATTAAACGGTATTTATAATATGTATAAAATAATACGTTCTTTTATTTATTTATATATTTTTATAACATATATAATATGTGTGCGAGGGGGTACTGCGCTCGGCGGCGGCTTTTGTCCCCGGTAGCCGTTATTTCATTTTGTTTTCATTCTCTTTGCCGATAATTTACATAACGCGCGGCAGCTCATCTCGAACTACTCTGCCCATTATAATATATATATATACACACATTTATACATTAATACCTATATATACGCCTGCATATAATACGCGATCGCGCGTGGTCATTTGGAAAAAAAATCCCGCCACTCCCTCGGCCATTGAATCGAATCCTCTCATGAATCGAACGCCATAGGTGCACACGGCGGTATTATATTATAATAATATATTATATTATTATATACTACGCTCTATTTGTTCTTGTTCGTCGGGCGTATCTTAGCCGCCACTAAGTGTATATAGATCATTTATTATTATTGTTTTTAGATTCTGTTTTCTTTTTGCGAGTTTCCTCCTTTAATCGTCCAAACGGAGTAATGTAATAGTAGCGTCTAGTCGCGGTCGAGTTTGCAGTCCAAGGGCGGTGAAATGTTTGACGTCAAGTTGAGCTCACATTCATACGTTTCGGATGACACCTGTTTACACGATTTCAATCGTGCAGATTATGACGTATAGTAACCGCTAGCGACAGTGTGCAGAAATATAAATAATTACAAATATATATAGTGGCCCGATGCTATTTTATTCGGTACCGCCATTCAGGTATCTAATATTAAAATAATAATTTATAAGTCATATCAATTTTTTTTTTGCATTTATCGAAGCCCATACTATCGTGGCTGCAACACTGCAGCCACTTGTCGCACAAAAGTCATAGTATGATGATATTGTAATGCAAATGGCTTGCAATTCCTATATAGTGCCTTGTGGTGTATCGTTTAGTATATTATAATAATTTATTATGAACGAAACGTTTTGCATGGCGCGATTGAATACCATATCGTATACCTATTTTTAATACACCTGCATTTATTATGCATTTAATTCACATGCAACGGTAGCAGCACGACAAGTGCAGCATAATATATATTTTAATATTATTACAATAACGGCGCAACGGCTGTACAGCGGACCGAGATCAAAGGCTGATATGGCGGTGTTTCCACGTCATATCATTTTTGCAATATTATGCGCATGCGCGTACGAATTAATAGTATTATATTAAACTACCGAGCAACGAAAATGAAAGATCGGTATTTTTGGTCTTGTGAGCTGCATTTCGAACGAGGCTCATTTAATACGATATGTTGCTATTTTGACGCTACAGAGGTCTTTTGCACACCGTGAACACGACGTATATAATATAATATATATTGTTTTTGACAAGTCTACACATATCATACACACACGTTACAACTACTCTTCTCGGCGGTGTAGTTTCACAAAAGCGTACTTCGTGCCAAAGTCGTACGTCATAATAATATTATAATATTATAATGTTTAGGTGTACCGGACGCAGCATAATATATATTAAAATGATAATTAATATTCTCTCTCTCTCTCTCTTTCGCCCAGTTCTGTCCGGCTCGGTCCAGTCCAGCGTCCGCAAACGCGAGGTATGTATATTCATCATCATCGTAATATAATAATATATAAAAATGTTATAACGGTGTTTGCTAGCGGTCCGAAACCGAGCCAATATCTACGCGCTCGTGTCCATTGCAGCCTATACCTGCAGCTACCTATAACCAGGTACATATATATAATGGACGATACTATGATACGGAGGTGAGCTGCAGACAACTGTTGCAGTGAGGCTGCGACGTGTACGATGTGACACACACGCACGCGCTAAGATCGCATAGGAATGTCTCTCTTCTCGGTGTGGTCCTCGACTTAAGGCGGCTATTTATGATTTGTTCAGGCCGTTTTCTGCAGCATCGCACGCGTCGTGTATGTATATATAGCATCGTACACGAATGGACCACACCATACTCTATATCACGTCTCCTCTCTCTCTCTCTCTCTCTGACTCAGTTTCTCGATCCATATAATATATATTATCTGTGTGTGTGTGCGTGTACTTCATAACACGCCGGAGCCTGCTCGCTTTGTATAATATATAATATTATCACATGCCATTGTGTGTATGAACGCACCGTGTCTCCATGCATCACTTGGCCCGTTCTCCCTTGCAGCTCGCACACACAAACACACGAGTTGTCATCGACTCCTCGACTGTTATAAAATAATATATATAATACATATGATTTATCTTCTGCCGGCGCCGTTGCTGCAGTGTCCACCGAGGGTTTTCGCAGCGACCATACAATAATAATAATATACGCGTTTGTAATGTGCGCACACGAGTCGGTGCTAGGTGCGGGCGACCGTCATCGTGACGACCAAAGCTTAGTATTGTAGCTACACGTAATATTATATTATGATCGCAATATAAGTTATACACTGTGTACCAGTGGCGTAGCCAGAAATATGAAATGGGGGTTGTTTAAGTATAGATTAAAACCAAGTTTTTACAGTCTTCGTATATGAATAAATTTAGGATTCGGGACTTGACTTGTTGCACTAAAAACTATCAAAATATGTAGTCAACATTTTCAAAATATGCTTAAATATATGCAGCTACATTTTTATATTATTTTTGAAAAATTCATAAAACATATTACAATTTTTGTAATAAAAAACTAAAAAATAAGTAGGTATCTATATAAAAACATGATAAAAATAATTTAAACACGGGTATACAAATTTTAATATAGGTATATTGCAGATATCATATAGGTACATATTGATTAATGATTAATATGATGGACGGAGGACACTATTGCATGTTTTGGACATTTTTAAACTATTGTGAAATAAAATTTGATGTTTAAAAATGCTAGTATAAAATACTAGGTAATAAATAAGTACCTAATAATGAATAATGTGATATGCGAACACCGTGATAAACAAACACATATCTATACTGATTTTCATTTATTCGTACAATCTAGAATCTAGATGTCAATTATAGTTTTAACACAGTCTTGTCACAAAGAGACTTATAAAGTCTTACGTACCATATGCGAAAATAGAGCCAACCTTAGCCAAGCTCCACCAACAATTTTAACAGGCCTCCCAAACATTTACTAAATTTTATAATAGTATGGTTTTAGGCTTCGGCTTCCCCAAATCTCAAAATTAGCACCTATTGTACATTTGTACCTAACCAAACATAATATTTTTAAAGATATTTTTCAATGTTATCCAAATATGATTTTTCCCAACAATTGTATGTACCTACATTTAAGTTAAAAAAATTCAAAATATGCACAAATATGCGAAAAATCGCTCAAATGTACAATTTTCCTACAATATGCAAAAATCTGCAAATTCAAACTTCGTTTGATAATAAGACAAATTTATAACTTATCTAAAATAACCTACTACCATCACTACAATGAAACATGCAAGCAGTCCCGAACCCTATAAACAATATATTTATTAGGGGGGAAATGTCTATGGGGGGGTGTTTAAACCCCCCCCCCCTGGCTACGCCACTGATGTGTACCGCTGCGTGCAGACTGCGAAGGGGGAGATGATAAATGGTCAGAGACAGACTCCAAGAGCTTCTCCTGGTCATATTCGCATGGGCCCGTGGAAAAGGCGCAAACGCGGTGGAATTTCGGGCGGTGGTGGTTGAAGAGCCCATTAACACCGTACGGCGAGCCGAAAAAAAGGAGATGAAGACGACAGGGGGAAAAAAAAAAAGGAAAATTATCGAAATGCTCCGCCGCCGCCGCCGCCCTCTGCACATAATACACTTATATAATATGTATAAAATATATTATTATATCATACCCCGCGTGAGATATACGTCTTGCGCGCGGCTCGGTCTCTTCTGGTGAAGCGTTTTTTGAATTCCGCACACGGACGAAAGAATGTCCGTGTGACAAAAACATGTTCGCCGCCGAAGGGTGTAGAAGGTATACATATAGGTGCATGCATAGTTAGATAGTTATAGATATATAACACGATATACGCCTTCTATATACTATATCGGTGCGTGTTTTTGGAAGCGGCGAAAAAACGCATTCCGCGGCGGCGGCGGCGATTTTTTTTTTGTTTTCACTTGTGTCCGCTCAGCGTTTAAAACTCACACCGGCGCGCGATCACAAAGCAAACGATTTGGGCCCGTTTTAATTAGAGACGGTATAAAAAATAAAATACCATACCAAGTAAAAAATTGAAACGGTTTATCCATATGATATTGTATACGTACAAATATCTTTATATGTCTGTGTGTGCAATGAAAACAGTACGGTATGAGAGTAACGCGGTGTATTTATTTGTTTTCGTTTCATCCGTGCTTACTAATAATCGTGTCTGAGCGAGTTGCATCCGAAGTTGTTACTTGTTCTTATATCATATATGCGTCGTTTGGCGTCCCTTTTAAAATAATATACGTACGTCTAACCTATACGAACCGCGGGCGCATAGGTTTATGAAAAAAAAACGATTGAATTTTTTTTTATACTTTCGGTCTTTGCAAACACACATATCACTCATCAATCACCTGAAACGACCTGTGCACCCGATATGGAAACCACTTCTGTGGTAGTCTCGTGCAGGTCTGCACCGATATTATATTTTGTATAATAAACTGCAGACATTATGACTATTGGCAGACTTATTCGGACAAACCTCAAAGAATTACTATTAAAAAGGTTTTTTTTTTTTTTTAAACTGTGCTTGCTCAGCTTCTTATTATAAAAACGTTAACTTAAAACATGGTTAGTCTCATACATAATATATATGTGTAACTATTTCAATTGTTTTTAAAAATATTATTGATATTATATAATAACTGTACGCCATAATAGCACGCTGTATTACTTATTTAGAGATATTTTATGCTATGATGGTTAATTATCGAAAGTGGTTACTTCAATAAGTAGATACATTAATATGATTATTGACTAATGTTTAAATTTATATATTATATTCCTATTTTAATATACCTATTTATAATTTTATTTAAAATATCTAATAATAGTTTAACCAAAAAAAAATCATATATCTCTGTACAATACTTTTAAATAAATATGTAGATATAAATATTACTTATATTATACAAGATCACTCATCACACTTTTTCTCTAATACTTTTTATATTGACTTTAAATGCATTGTTGTTAGGTATCGACAGTTTTCAGAATAAATCCTCATAAACGGATGAATACAATATAACTAGTTATACTAATTCACAACTAATTCGATTTAATTTTTTTTATCAAAGGGTTCCTCCTTCAGAATAGTTCATTTTCGAGTAATTCATCGAAATAATCAGTTTTTTTATTTTTTTATTTTTACCTATATTCAAAGAGAAATCCAATGATTAATGACAATCAGTCATTTAATCCAATAAACAAATCGTCGGACTGGTTTTTTTTAATGAGAACGAATCACATGTGTGTTCCTAGAGATCCGAATCGAGATCATCAGGTTTTCTCCTTGTTACGCGTCCACAGAATAAGCAACACTGACAAATGATATACTGGGTGTCCCTCTATCATATATCTACCATAAATGTAATACGTTTAGATATCTATTAAAAGTACTTTTTTTTTTTTTATTTAATTTTGTACTCTCCGTATCTAGAGGCTATACGTTTGAGATATATTATTAAATCCTTTTTCCATCTTGTAGATTAAAATAAAGGAAAAAGATAATATGATATATCAAATGTTTTCACTACATCTCTCCCATGTATATTATTGTATAGCAACTTATTTAGCACAAGCTGTACACCTAAATTATATGAAATCATTTGTAGTTATTATGAATAAAAACGGTCATATATATAATATATACGAGTTTAGGTATTAAATACATATATGTTTGTAAAAATTGTTTTTGTCCAAATAATACGTACGACTTTACGCATTTTATAAACGCGAATACAAAATTACTTAAGTGCTAATTTTCCAATGTAGGTAGGCATAAGCCATCAAGTCATATGGATAGGCGTATTAAACGATTATACTACGAGATTAACAGCAGTAGGTACCATAGGCGGCACTTGGTAGAAACTTATGTGGGTGCAAACGTTTATGGTAATAACATTCACAAAGCCATAGGGAAGTTGCCCCCCAGTACCCCCTAATATATAACTATTGCTACAACAAATGTAGTTAAAAAAATGTCTTTATTAATATACTATTCCAATTGGGTCCCTGTATTTCAAATATGTACATGAATATGATAAAATATTATTAAAAAACAACTTTTTATTTTGACATAAATAATAATTAAAAAAAAAAAAATTAACTGTGTGTAACATAATTACTAGGTATTTGTCAACTTCACTACTTCAGTGTCAAACGACGACCTCTTATTGAAGCCTCAGCATCAAACTTGTCAATTATATTATCAAAATCTATAGGGTATTCTTTTTGTATATATAAGATTGCTGAACTGCTCAATAGCTCTTGACACATTGTGACTCTTAAGTATGTTTTTAATGTCCGTAGAGCTGAGAAACTGCGTTCATTAGATGCAGTATTTGTAGGAATAGTTAAAAAAATCTTTAATATATTTGTATAATTTGGGAATCCTGTCTGAATATGTTTAGATCTAATATAATTTATCTTTTTTATAATTGTATCACATTCATGATTTATAAATAATCTATTTACTATTTTTATCTCACTTGATAAATCATTTGATTCTATTTTGTATGCATTACAAACTTCCCCTATTGACTGATTAGTAGGGTTTTTATTAAATAAGACATTATTCATAGAATTCAACAAACTTAAATAATTTTCTTTAAATTTACTCTTCATGCACATCATTACTGTATCTATAATTCCAAAAAATACATTTATACGAAAATGATCTTGAACAGTGTGTATAGTTTGTTTTTTGCCACCACCTAATTTTACTGAGTCGTATTCATACTGTACTGATTTAATGCGTGGTAGGTTAGGCTCACTAAAACCATTATTTTTTGAAACAATAGTAGCCTTTTTCCATACTTTCTGAAAATTGTCATCTGTTCTCAATTCTTCAAAACTTCTTATAGCTTAATTAGCTTACTGCATTATTTAATTATTATTATTAGTATAATTAATTAATTATTTAATTAACTAATTAATTGAGTAATCAGATATAAAATATTGAAATGATCCATGGTTATTTTTTAATATCAAAATTACATTATATAAGTATAATTGTTAACAGTAAAATAATTAAAATATTTTTTACTGTTGTGATTGTCTGTGTGTGGGTGCAAAATGATACTTTTGCCCCCCCCAGAAAAATTGTCGTGGGTGCAACTGCACCCTCATGCCCACCCTAGTTGCCGCCTATGGTAGGTACCTACCTGTAAAAAATGTTTAGTCACATAACTTGTTCGTCAGAATCTTAATTTACATAATATTCATTTATTGTATACAGCGTGTCGATTAATTTTGCTCTCCAATTTCGAATGTATTAAACACAATACGTTACTATAAATTATAATGCAAGAAGAATATATATTATTATTTTATCATCTCGTCGGCTATCACTGACGAAATCTCACTCATGTATAGTTTTATGTCCGAGTGTTGCAGGTACCTACGTGTGCACGATATTATACTATAATACATAGAAATATTTAAAACTCATCGATATCGGGCAAAAAAAAGTTAAACGTTTCGGAAAATACATATACATTTTCATTCGTTTTTTTTTTCACATCTCATATATTATTATTATTTTCGACGGAGAAAATCAAAATCATTATGGAAACGGTAAAGTATTTTTTCTCGTACTGTGTGATTTTATTTTATTTTTTATTACTGCATAGTCGTTGTTGTTGTTGTCGTTATTTTCCATTCTCTGGTCAGTCGCGTCCTTATCAATATCGTATAGGTAGGTATATTGGGAGATCGTCGAGCGAGTAAACGTGGCGTGTCGGTACGTGCCAACAGTGTACACGAACCGACCGTGAAAAATCGAACCTATCTCATACCCACACACACACACACACACACATACACGAGTCAATGCGGCTTTTTTTTTTGTGTTTTGTATTTTATCATTGTCCGCGCGCGTTGCAGAGAAGACACACTGTATTTAGAACACGAGGATCATCGACAAAAAAAAATAATAATAATAATAATAACGATGAAAAAAAAATCCGATATGTTTTATAGCCATGGACATGGAACATAATGTGCCATACCGAGGTAATTGGACCATTTTCGATCTATGAGATGTATTTTAATGGCTGCCGGAACCGACGACAATCGCCACGAACTGCACCTCCACCGCGCACTGCTCCGCGCAAAACGCGTATAATATAATATTTATACGATTTGTGCGATGGTCGCTATAAGAAACGCGCTTTTCGGTCCAATATCGAACTCAATATCATAATATTATGGGTGTTATTTGGAGGTAAAACGGGTGCAAAGCAAAAAAAAAAATTGAAATACTCTTGGCGATTTTTCGGTCCAGCACCTATCCCGAATAGTAAATTCCAAGAATTGACGATTACGTACGAGTGACTCGAACGTTGCAGATCTCATGACGCAAGACATAAATTCAATCTCGACGCAGTCCATATCTACAAAACGAGTTGAAAATTGAAAAAAATCGTGCTGAATCGTGCAAATCCCACCCCGATCATGGGCGCCACTCGCTCGCGGGTTCGGCGACAAAAATATGGCGCGTGTAAGACCAAAATTATAATATATGGTTATGATATAAGGTTAACGATCTGCCAAAAAAAAAATTTACTAGCATAAACCTACGCCGAGCAGCAACAGTGTAGTTTCAGGAGCCTATACACATACGTAGGTATACTGTCTATATTATATTATACTATTATGTTGTATGCGCAAAACAATGTCCGACAACCCGGGCAAATTAACAACACACGCGGCGGCCGTGTAATTGTAATTATTATTTTATGATTCATATAATATGATACACACACAAACACCCACACACACATACACACACACACACACACACACACACACACACACATTGCGATTACAATGAAGAAGACGAAAATACAACATTCTGCCGTGGGAACGGGAAGTATAATAAGCAGCGGCGGCGGCGGGGCCACACATGAGTCTCGAAAGCCGCACACACGATATTATTATTATATCTATATGGATGATAATAATTCACAGTGCAGTCTCGTATAATATAATATAATAAACCTCGCGGGGAGCAATTAATAATAATATCTATGCGCAACTTGTGTGAAAACCAGATAAAAGAATTAAACACTTTCAGTAACGATCTTCCCCTAATGCGCCTAGACGCTGTGGGTATATTATATATACCTACCTCCTCCACTCGTCATATACCTATATTATTATTATTATTGTGTACAGCGTGAACTCGAGCGAAACACAACACACACACACACACATGGGCACATAAGACACATAAGCCAAGTATAACAATAATTACGTGTGTATTTCTGGTGGAAAAAATACACTGCAGCTGGCGCGGTATACTGACCAGGTTTACAATGACCGGCCCCGCGGTTTCACCGGTGTGGTGTGTACACACGTGAAAACAGTAATCACGTGTGAGAATTATGAGAAACTAGTAAGATTTCGCTGCTGGTTAACTATATATACAATATATAACAACACACACACACACATAACACGCGCTTCTAGCTGATTGCTATATATATTGTTTTCGGAAAAATTATAATTTCGGCTTTCGTTATACTGCAGGCCGGTTTTTTATAATTTGACGTCAATTATAATATTTAGGTGTATATATGATGGGCGTGCGTGCTTTATTCAAATTATTGCACTTTTTTAACGGATAAATAACGTGTCTGATACGCGCACAAAACTGCGCGCGACCATTGTTATAATATAATAATATGTTTTATAAGGCAGAAGAATGTTTTAGTGAGAAAACTTTTTCATAAACGATTTTGTTTTTTTTTTTTTCGCCTCGGTGGCCCAAGTTTGATAATTCTATGTTATCAACACCTATATGAGATGACATAAACATATACACATGCGATAATAGTCATATATATAGACTTGGCAATTTCTCTTTTTACTAAAAGAACAATGGCTCAATTAAACCCTAATTAAAATCAGTAAACTAACGCAAAACTATATATGCGCATTAATCCGGTCGGTACGACTAATATTCAGTCACTAATCTCTATGTAAATTTATGAAATCTGTTTAAACAATAATACAGAATTATGCCTTATAATGAGACAACACAACCTACTATACCAGCCATGAGTATATATGGAATAATATTTTAACAGCTCGTTAAATCTGCAGACTTATATTGAGAATGTCGCTTGTTTTAGGCGATCAAAATAATCGTAAATAACAATAACAATATTACAACTAGTTAGGTATTTTAAATTAATGTGAACTGTTTTCGTTTTTCGTCTGCAAGTATAAATTTAATTGAGTATAAGTATTAAAAATACCTAATAAATTATGGTTTATACTTCATTAGTATTTAAAATATGAAACGAGTCTTGTTCATACATCACCATAATATTTAGGTACGTGTTATAATATATTATTCCTTACAAAACATATAGTAGTTATAAATAAGTAATAGTAACTAATAACTACTCTAAAATTTATAATAATTTCTGATGAATTAACTATATTATAATAACCCTCTAATACTTCGTAAACTGTTTATTTATGTTAAATTATAAGAAGCAATCTCATTGAGAGTATCTCAATTCGAGAAAAAAAAAACTGGATTATTTTAATTAAATTTTGTGTAATTATTACAGATACACGAGATATTCACTATCAGAATAATAAAGTAATAAATTGTATTTTACATCATTATATTATGATATTATTTGAAGACTCGTTAGTAATGATAGTGCGCCACCGTTTAAGTCTCCGGCGAACGGGTAATAACGTGTTTTCCGCTTTAAATGGGAGCGCCTCTAACCACAACAATACCATTGCGCGGTTGTTTCCTCATGAATCAATCAATGGATATAGATATATAATATATAGTTAAACAGCAAATGTTTATTTTTTCATATTTCTTTTAATATATTATGAGAAAAACCGTAGGTAAGCCGATAGCACAATGAGCTAGATAACATTGCGTCACGCCATGTCCAATGATGACAATAAATTCCGACAGAGATTCATCAAGGAAATTTCCTCGGTCGTCTCTCGTCAGTATATTATTATAGTTGCACCCATATGCGATAAAATATAATACGAGTATGATATAATACAGAACTACATACGTAATAAAATGAAATTTATGAAAATATAATATAATAATGTTATGTATCGCAAGAATGAAACAATATTTTTATCAACAGTATGCGGCCAGCCCCACAAGGAAAACTCATTTAAAAAATCATTACAAACATATACGAATGTGTATATAATATTATTATCATATGTACCTGTTGCATGTTGTATTTAAAAAAATTAACTTCATCGTTGCACCCATCGTCAGAATTAACATCGCACATCCCACGGCCAATTAATCACGGGGTATCCGCGTGTGTACAGCGCCATGACCGCGTACCCAAATAGGGGAACGATGTACACGATAAATACGCATTACACTTAATAGCTGTAGTACCTATTGTATTAAGTGTAGGGTGATAATTTTTAAATTAGGATAAACTGCAGCGAACGCACTGAACCGCGCTGCGATGACACCGCAAAAATTCGACCGATTGAATCGACGGTGGGCCCAAAAGATAAATCCACATCTATACGACTAAGAAATATATTATGCTCTCGATGTTAGGATAATGTACTGAGGATTCGACATCTAAGAGACACCAATGACTATATTTTTATTTTTTTTAAGTTATCTCATAAAATTTCATACCACATAATGGTTTTATTTACAAGTGTCGACTAATTATACTTATATTGTATACGACGTAATGAATATTTATTGTTCATCGATATATCGACACGACTCGATAATCAAATGAAACTAAACGAAAATTCTTTAAATGTATTATAATATTAGGCATCAGCTAGTGGAGTGCATAATATGAGAGAACGAGACGTATCATTTTTCCATCCTAACACGAATACAATGTTATATTGATAAAACAATAATTATACCAATAACCTAATTTTCGTTATTTTTTATTTTATTTTGAAAACCCCATTAAATACTGATTGGTGTTTGAATGAAAAAATAAAATGTTTAATATTATTTGTGAAAGAAAATTTTCTGAATTAAATTAATAATTATTGATTATTATTTACTATAAAAATATATAAATATACCTATTTACCTAGGTATTAGCTGCGGGTATACGACTTAATCATTTTTATTTATTTGACAAAACGTTATTATAGTCGAAAATAAATTAATGTAATAAAATACTTATACTGCAGCCCACACATACCTATACAGTATACAGATATTTTGGAATTGTTAAAAATATTATTTTGTGTTACTTATATTTATATGGGTCTACCTATATAATATATAACGTAACTAGTTGTAAGTCAATGACAAATAAAAAATGTTTTGGGGTATGTGGTGCAATAAGTGCGTGCAACCTGCAGCTGTATAGTTGGTATATACTATGCCTCCTACATTTGTCTTTCCATATATCACGCTCGTTATCGCGGTATACATATATTCTAAATCGCAGCAACAGATGATAATAATATTATAATCACATGTATTCGTATATTATTGGTATATAAGTGGTATATTTTGGTTTATATATTATGTAGGATCTCATAGGCACTCACGTCTGTGTCGTCCAAGAACGAGAAAACGTCCAACTTGTCCATGCGCACCGTGCCCTGGAACGGGTAGATGAGCGTGCCTCTGGGCACGTTGACGTTGGTCATGACAGTGATCTCGGGCTCCGAGTGGTGCCTGTTGTTGTTGGACCGCTGCACGTTGGCCACGGGCACCGCCTGCAAGGACAGTTCTTTCGGTATGAGCACGCACGTTTCCATTATATTATTATGTCGTCGCGCGATCCAAAAACCGAAACCTATACGGTTCGCGTGAGTCCCAAAAATCGCACTATACCGCGGAGGGCGCGGTTAAATTATCCGGTTGACGCGCTGTGCACGAAGCGATCAATCGAACATTTGTCCCATGTTTCGCTTCTCGTTATGGCGAATATACGTCCCGCCGAAACAATATTTGTTTAATATTATTTGTCTGTATAATAATAAATTTACTTTGCGGTCGGCCCCAGCGTAGAGTGTTATAATTGTATATAATACAATATTGTGATAGCGAATAAAATTAAAAAAAAAAAAACGAGTTAACCGAAAAACCGAACGAACGAACACCGCGAAAACTATAATATACGACACGACCGTCTGCAGTGGTACTATACTGAAGCGGCGGCGGCAACGACTACTGGCGAACGCACGCACATATACACGAGCACGCACACACACACAAACACACACACTACTACAACAACAACAACAACAACAACAACAACAGCAGCAGAAGCAGCAGCGAATACTGCACAAGAACGGCGGAGATTGCAGGAAGAGAGGTAACGCGCGCGCGAGACGTCGGTCGACCGGCTATCGGACTACTGAAGAAGTGCAAGGCCGCCGCGGCGTCCGGCGAGCAGCGAGCACGTGGGCATTACCCTCTCCCCCTCCCCCGGAGGGCAAGACGCCGGAGTTGTGGGCGCGGACACCGGCGGGCCAATCGACGGCCCCCGACCGGTTGCCGGCGTCTCGGCCAATCGCGGGCCGCGTTCGAGTCGTCTCCCGCCGCCCGAGGAAGGCATATAATAATGATACCTATGTACAATATTATTGTAAAAAAAAAAAACGAAATTATTATAATATTATTATATTATATTATACGCATAGGAGGTAGGAGGTCTTGGGTATGTTAACAATATTACAATATTATATGAATTAACTGCAGCCTGGAGTGTGATAAAAAGTTATAAGGTACCTGCCTCATATGCGTGCATGTGCACATTATCTCGGAACGATTTTGGGCGGATGCCATCGCTTCCGGTCTTCCGTGGCCGTAAATATATTGTAAGCGTAGGTAGTAGCTGGTACAATAAGCAGTAAGTAGGTAAATATATAATAATAATAATGATAATAATAATATTTATTTGCCAAGAGAAAGATACAATTTCGATAAGTAATTAATGATTATAATATATAATATGGTTAGATGGCCCATATCACCACTGAGGATAACCTCTTATCGGTGATGATGGAGTACTATTAAGAGCTAATAAGTTGGTATACATTTACAATTTTTATAATATTTTAGGTATTTCGTAAGAAATTGCGTCATATATCTGACTATAATTCAAAAACATAAATATATAAATAGAAATACCTGTACAACTATAGTAATTAAAGCATAAATTGCAAAAAATAAGTAAATATATTAATAATAATATTATACAGAGCATATTTTATGTAATTTTCACTGGGTGCCACTTCAATAAAATTGTCTACCAGAGGAACATAGAAGGGAATATTCAACTCTTCTATCCCAACAATTTTAATAAAGGTTTATTAACTCAACTCTACTGCAGAGACATATTATATCTAAAATGTTTATATAGGTTTATTTACTGAACTCTACTGAGACATATTATTTTATCTATATAACCGATTTTTCAATAATAAAACGGGTGCCTAAGGCAATCGCCTTCTAACATAGTACGAGGTTAGTCTAAGGTTAAAGGCGAATTTAACGCGGTGTTGTGGTGTTGTGGGTAAATCATAAAAATCAATCGACAAATCACAACAAACTATGAAGATAATCCACAAAATATATTATACTATTACAGATACTGAAATAGTTGTTGTACACACGCTACGCCACTGGTGTAAGTACATCCGAGTAGGTATCATATCAAAGGAGTATAAGTATTTCCGTGCTTTGAAATATGAACACTCCTTAATAATTGTATAAGCGTAATATAAAATGTACCTGCACGGTGTATGGTCGCGTGTCTTATTAATCAGGAGCACAGGACGCAAATAAGTAGAAAATTAGAAATGTAATAACATATACTGGGTGATTCTTTTATCAAACAACACTCATTATTTCAAAAAGTGTAAATTTTTTTGAAAATATTTTTTTACATAGTTTCAAGTCGCTTATAAAACAACGTTTTTATTAAAAAATTATATTTTTTTATCCTTATAATTTTTTAAGTTTTTTACTTTTTTGAATAACAACATAGGGTTTTAATTTTATATTCCAAAGCAGAATATTTTTCTTAGTATTTTGATACATGATAATCGAATTTGGGTTGAGTAGTTTATGAGTTATAAATATTCAAAGTTTGATGAGCGGTGAAGTGGACAAACATATTTCGCGGGGTAACCCCGAACCACTCCACTCCGCTCGTCTAAACTTTAAGTACTTATAACTCGTAAAATCCTCGCCTCAAATTCGATTTTAATGTATCAATAAATACTAAGAAAAATATTCTACTTTAGAATATAAAATTAAAACCCTATGTTGTCATTTAAAAAAGTAAAAAACATAAATTAAGTGTATTATTTTCGTATTACATCTATTCGTATTTTATATCAATATATATATATATAAACAAATCCGGCAGAGCTATAATTGTGTGAATGTCACATATTATTCTACATTCAATAAAATATTATTGTTCATTATATGATATGGGATAAACTATATGTACAAGAATCAAGAGCTTAAAATAGTTTTATGTTCTTTATAATATATTATGTGCATAATAATTGACATTGGCATCGGTCGTTATGAGAATGACATTCTCATAACACATTGTGTTGGTCAGTGGCACGATCCACCACCGCCACTGGGTAGCATTCAAATATCGCTGGGGGGGGGGGGCACTAGTGCCACGTACTTATTGTATTTAAAAATATGCTCTGGATATATAACATTACCGACAGAAAAATCTTCAACTGCAGGCGATTACGCGTCTTTATCACAGTCATATATAATATACATATTACATATAGTTAACATGTTCACACTCTACATCATATACGTATAACTACGGTCCAGGTCACACCCGGGCTCTGGTCCAAACTGGTCAGTCCTGTGTATAATTTGTTATTGTGTATAATATGCTTTAATTTTTATGCTGAACAACAAATTCAATTATTGACATGGAAAGTAATAATGTATACGTTTGCACATGTATTATCAAATTTTAAGTTAGAAAATTACCTGTATCTCTACAGTGGCTTTTTACAATATTTTAATTTGTATACAATTTATAAGAATTTTTAAATTGCAACTATTCGCACATCACTCATGAAGTCATGACTATGAAAATAAAAATATCATAAAATAGCCAACGTAGGGATACAGCTGGTAACGATTGATAAAACGGTTGACATAACGTTTGATAAAATATAGGTGAGTTCACTTTAATATTAAAAGTACATATTATGATTGGTTCTTCTAAAAGTGAATTTGGTATGTTGCTTGTGGAGAAAACAAATAGTTCTCTGACATTCTCGATAGTGGCCACAAGAGGATCATTACGTATCCAACTCGTGGGAAGCAATACGAGGCTACAACTTAAGACGTTCAAGACGGCGGTAGAGTAAATCCGAGTGCTCTTCAAAATAAACCACGCAAAAATTGGTTTTTGACCGAATTAAAAAATATAAATAATAACTATCTGGTCGCCAAAATTTGTACCCACTGTAAAAAAAAATCGTCAGAATATACCACGGAAACTTGATGTCTGTTGAAATAAACCGTTGAAAATCAATCCCATATAAAACGATCATGTCATATATACGTGACACCGATCCACCTAAAGACACCCCCATGTCACACTTGGTGACACTTGGCAGTGAAAGGGTTAATCAAAAGCAACAGGTCGTACCCCCGGAGCCGATACGGACTCATCAAAACGTCTATCATCGCGGAAGCCGATGGGGTATAATCCAATATTTTTCCACTGTACTATATAGTAACCGGAAAACATAAGTACCATCATGATGGTTCCTCAATTTTTCTTGCAGAGGTAAATTATTAATATCTAGAAGCGTATATGCTACATTTGTTTTTATTTTATACTATTTAATAAATAGGTTTTATTGTGATTATAAAAAGTAACTTTTTCAAACGCGATAAAGTTTTTTTTTTTTTGTCATATTTGTTTTTATTTGTACAGTCTGTATAAAAATATAATTAGAATAAGCAAAATCGAGGGGAAATACAATATAATGTTATAGGACATTGGTTGTGGTTGGCTTGAAGAAGAATAGCTATTCATTCTTCGTAACGGGATGGTGGACTAGTCGACTAGTAGGTCACGGCACCAACTACGCTTTAAACGTCGGCCAGGGTCGCCCGGGATTGTTCGGGAAGATAGGTTTTAGATGAGAGGGTTTCGGTGATTTGAAAGTTTAAGGTGGAAACGTTTATATAGGGTTTTGGCGACGTTTTTTACTGTCGGAATGAGGAGGTCCCTGTGGAGGGTATCATTTGTAACATAAAAAGGGGCTTTAGTTTGAGGCATTTGGATTGAAATGTTTGGATTCGGTTTATATTGGAGTCTTTGGCTGAACCCCAGAGTTGGATTCCGTAGGTCCAAATAGGTTTGAGGAGTACTTTGTACATGAGGATTTTATTGTGTAGTGAGAGATGTTTGGATGATATGAGGAGGCGAAGTTGTCTTTGACGATTATTTAGTACAAGTCGTTTGTTACGTATGTGGGTAGCCCACGTAAGTCGACGATCTATAGGCATAAGCCTAGGTAACGGACATTTTGAGCGGTCGGGAGAGGTTGGTTGCTGAGTGTGATAGAGGGACAGCTTATTGGTCTGAGAGTGAATGTGCAGTGGATGGATTTGGATTCATTGAGTTTGAACCATGTCGAGGGGATGTCAAGGTGGGTTTGGATTCTGCTGGATGCCTCGAGAGGGTCATGGTGAAGAGCCAGGATGGCTTTATCATCGGCGAAGTCACCGGTGGTGGTGAGGTTAAGCGATAAAGTTGACCGTATTTTTACTACAAATTCTAAATCCGATGATTTTATCGACAATTTTGATGTATCTAAATCGAAATTCAAACGATTATAGTTTTTCAGTTATTTAACTTTGTATAATATATTGCTAAGAATAATATCAGGATCATAACAATATAGGCTTGGATTTACTGAAAGAAGTGTAAAGGCTATGCCAATTTAAAAATGATAGCAATTCATACGTATTTATATGTAATTAGCAATTTTTTAATTTGAGAAAAAAATATCGATATACTAAACTAATTAGTTAAGCTACCTACTTAAGTATAATTTATATTTTTTATTTTATGTACTATCTGTAATATTATAAGGACTACTATTATTCTTGTGAGTATATAAGTTTTCAACTACTCGTTCAAATTTTGATTTAAATATAACATCATAATTAAAAGAAAAAAAATCATCTGCTTAACAATTTACAGTAAATTACAATAGCGATTGAAAAATATTAAAAATACATAGGCACAGTTTTTTTTTATAAGCATTTAAGGTTCAAATTTTGACAAAATTTATCAAAATCTCGAAAATTATCAATCATTGTAATTAATAAATTATAAAATGTTCAGTTTTTATAGCTAAGGATTGCAAATTCAACACAAAGGTTCTCATAAATAGTTCATACTGTAACCAAAAAATCTAAAAAATATATGAACAGAGTTATTTTTTACAGACATTTTAAATTCAAATTTGGACGAAATTACAAATTAAAAAACCTAGAATAACTATTTTAGTTATTTTGTTGTGATTGAATAATATTATTCGTGGGTACTTGAAACTTCTAAAGTGTACTATTATATATCTATGATAGTATCACGGTTTTTGTTGATATGATTAATTTTGGAATTTATTATAGGTACCTACCTATTATATGTCAAATTTTGGTTTAGTACCATAGATATTATGTATAATGTATATAATATGTCTTATACCTAGACTGACATACTGTCTCCGCTCAGAATCGTTTTTTTATACAATGATATTATATCGTTGAATTCAAATTTAATATCATCCATTATACAGTGGCCCACTTGTAACCTACTGTACAGCAGAGCGACACCCACTTGCCCACCTTTTTTACATTATATATCTCTTAATATATATATAAATCTCGTGTCACAATGTTTGTCCTCAATGGACTCCTACACCACTTAACCGATTTTGATGAAATTTTTTACACCGCGTGTAATTTGGTCAAACTTAAAAGATAGGCTAATTTAAAAAGGGAGAGGACCAACCCCGGGAGGTGCTCAAACGGGAATTTTGTGATTTCCGATGGACATTTTTGTTTATAAATGGTTGCCATGGGTTTTTAAGCTATTACAATAATAAAAATAAAAAAAAAAAACTATTTGCTTTACTTTTTAAATATAAATTGTAATCTAATATCTAACAATAAAAATGTGAAATGAAAATCTCTGTACTACTTATCTCTGGAGCTCCTTTTAGATCTTCTTCATTTTTTTTTAAGCGAAAGAGTATTTCATGGATAAGGTTTGTATGAAAAAAAAATGTTAGGAAAATCCACCGGTGTATAATATATTGGTTGCTATTGGTTAATCGGGCATGTTCTTGATTTGTATCATTATTTTTTGTCAATATACATATATATATATACGTCTGGGAAGAAGATAGGTTAATTTACTAAGGGTTAAATTTGTTTTTTTTTTTCATCGGATTTTAGTACGGTTAGGTTAGGATAGGATTTTGTATAAAATGATTATAATAATCCATCTTAGGCGAAATTAAGTAAAAACGATAAACTTGGTATAACTTTGATACTTTAGAGTTAAATCATACACTTACGTACAAACAGCACAGGGTCCGCGATCTATCGCAGGTAGATTACTGTAGCGAATCAGAATTTTTATTCGGGGCAACGGAAAAGTTAAGATTAATTTTGAACACTGCATACACCGAATATTAAATAACGAATTGAACAAACTTTGAGACATATAGAATTGATACATTTAACGGGGCAACGAAGTGCACGGGATCAGCTAGTAGGTATATATTTTTATTAGTAACAATTTTACTACATAAATATAAATTAACTTTTTGACCAATTTTAATTATTATTATATTATATGAATATTTGACAGCTATTGCTTACACAAGTCAATTTTAATTGTAAATTTTAACTTTTTTTAATTGTACTTTGCATTAAATTTAAAAATAAATAATAATACATTGTATTACATTTATTGTTGCAGCACAAAAATTATTCCGTGTCATTTTTATCCATGACTTTTTTATGGGTGGCATTTTTGTCCCGTGGCTTTTTTTGTCCATGGCTTTTTTCCATAACAAGATGAATAAAACTCGAAAATTTAGATTTAGTATGAATCAGAACACTCAATATTTATTAATACAAATAGACATTTAAAATCCACTGAAAGATACGCAAAATATTTTTTATAAGTTTTACTTTTTAGTAGGTAATAAATCAAATGGAATAAAATAATAAAAATGAAATTTGAAATAAAGATCATATTTTGATATATTTTAAGGGTGGAACATTGAATTAGGATAAAATAGAAAATTAAACTTTATTCATTTTGTAGATAGTTTCATTTAGGTACTGCAAGAAAAACAAACATATTTTTATATACCTAGTGCAATGTAATAAAATATTATTGATGATTTTTATTTTTATTTTTTTTAATTACCGAAATTAACGTATGTGCACCCTACTATATGCTGCACACTCAAAAATGGTGTACCTACTATACTAAGTGTGTGTCATACAATGAAGGTGGTTTTTCATATACTGTAGGATGATGGGAAATCTTTACCTAAACCTATCGAAAATACTGAATAGGCAGCACTCTATCTCACCTAGCCCCCTGCCACACAATGGCAATGGACATGAATACAATAGCTTAACTATAGAGGTAGTTAAGACTTAAAAGCTTACAACTATATTATGTTCTGTCAGGCTACATTGCATATTATATACTTATATTATATTAATTAATACTATATTGATATATTATCAACCATGGATTGGTGCATTTTTAAATAAATAATAAATAATAATAGAGTAACAATAATAGGTAATCGATTTAAATTTAAAACGTTAAACCTCAACAATTTAGTCTTTAACTTATTTAGGTAGGTATTTTTTAAAAAGATAATATAGTATAAATAATTAATTTAGGTGTTATTAACAGTCGCATGATCATTTTTAATAATTCTCGTAACGGAAACATAATAAATTATATACAACGCAGGACGTAATATTGATAAAATAATATATTATGTTATCTCGTTAATGTATATTATAATAATATATATTCGCCATACGAAATAAATAAATAAATAAAAATGTATGTCCGCGGACTGTTGTCCTTGAGCGTCTCTCCACAGTAGTTGATGCCATGGTGATAATATTATTATTATTATTGTATCGACGTGACTATTCGCACTTTAATACTCCGTGGCCGACGTTATTTACACGCGATCGTTTTCAGCAGTCCATCATGATTTCTGGCGCTTTAAATAGTTCTCAATGAGCTTTGGGGATGACAAGAGGCGCCTCTCACTTTCCGTCACGCTGACGAAGTCAAGCCTGGTGATGTGATCCAACACGAATAGGACCACGGTCCGGTAACCGCGGTACTCGGCCATCGGGTTGTTCTTAAGCGTCACCGACCTGAGCTTTGGCATCCGGTTGATGCGCGCCACGGCGCACAGGCTGGCCAATCGATTGTGGTGCAAGTACAGCGTACTGAGATTTGGGAACCCGAGCAGCTCATCTGACAGGTCGGTCAACTGGTTGTGAGACAGGTCTAGCCAGCAGAGGGCATTTGGCTGCCAGAGCAGTTTGTCAACCAGCAGCCGGATGTCGTTTAAGCCACTGGTCAACCGGTTGTTGCTCAGAAACATCGAAGCCGTCTTGTACCGGCCATCATGGCGTTTGGCTGGCACGCCCAACATCCGTTCCGAAACTCCGTAAAACACCCCAATTCAATAATTGTAAAGACCAGGAGCTAATCATAAATTTGATATCGTTGAACCCAAGGTGACAAAATAAATAACAATTAATTATAGATTACCATTGTACTTTGAACACTAATCATTTCTCAACTTATCGACTAATTGGACATACCGAATTACCAGAGAATGATAAATAAAAACTGGAAATATATTATGACAAATTTATTTTAATTACAATTACACAGATAATTATTTAAAAATTAAAATGGTATCACCACATAATTATATCTTATTACCACTAATGACTAAGGTATACCTTGATAAGTCCGAGACTGGTAATATGATTATAATATTATGCAGAAAGTAAATAATAAATACCCATATTTAGGTGATAATGCACAATTTTAATGTCACGATTTAAGATAGTCCTATGAATTATCTTAAATAATATTGTTCTGTGATATTGTGAATGATATGAATGTTGTATGATAATAATAGAAAATGAAATAGAATAATACTATAATAGGTACCTATTATAATTTTACAGCACTATTTAAGAATTTAATTTATTAATTACCTATCTAAAATCGTGTTTTACAGTTACACTATTTGAAAATCTTATAACTTTTTTTTTATTGTACAAAAACTAATATTAAATTAATGTAGTGATATTATTTGACTAACAATCAAATCGGAATCCCAAGAGTCCAAGACCATTAATTAATAAGGATTTGAAAGAAAAAATGTATGAAGATCCAACTACATAAAATTCTTGGTTTATTTATTTTTAATATGTGTTCAAAATGTTGACCATTTTGTGACATACAAAATGTCATACGTTCTAAGACATTTTCAGTTGTACATTTTTTCATAATATCAGCTGGTATATTTGAACAGACTTCTGTAATTTTTTTTATCAGCTCATTTTTACTGGATGGCATTATATCATAAACAGCATTCTTCACAAATCCCCCCCCCCCCCAAAAAAAATCCAAAGGGGTCATGTCTGGACTTCGTGCTGGCCATTGAATTTTCTGGACTCCGGGTACCCATCCAGTTATCTTAAAAATACAATTTAAATAAAATGTAATACTTATTTGTATAAATTGTATCCATAACATATTGGGTTAATGTAAATAAATACCTATATGAATATAAATGAGGAGAAAATTGTGTAACTTTAAATATTATATGTATAATATTAAAATTTTTATAAGTAGCAATCAAACAAAATATGATGATAATGATAATTACCTCCGTAAATTGTGTGTACTTATTGAAATGCAGCAGCGAATATATTCCTTCGAGTTATCGAAAATTCGAATTATAGACGTTTGAGTTGTCGATGTTTCACTGTATATAGGTGAATATAGGTGACACAGCAATCCGCTGGAATCGTGGAATCGTGCAGGAATCGCCAGTAAATTATAATAATACCTATTATATCGTAGTGAAAAAATGATTGATCGACAATCAAACCGCAGCAAGACGAAATCAGAGCAAAATGTCACGGTGACTACCCTGTGCATCAAAGTCTTTTGAACCATATATAGGTACAAACTTTACACGAGTGTGTATTTAACCACTACCATAATATTATAATGTTTTAATTATAATATTCTGTTGGTCAGCCTTAAGCCGGGTTTTCACTATACTACTGAGTGTAGTGTGTAATTAATAATAGTCACATTCAAGTATTCAACACGTAGCTGTTATAGGTATATCGTATATATATGACGTATTGTTACCTATAAATATTAAATACACACAGCACACGACGCGACACGCCAGTCCACCTACTGCAGACTACTGTTTTATCTGACAGGGACCGCCACTCAGACATAGTTTCCCAATTGAACTATCTTTAAAACCCAAATAATACGTAAATCAACCATAGTTGAAATAGTCACGTAATCGCCAAGTTTATAAATATCGTAAAATGACAAATTAAAAATTAAAAAGTATATATATAGATTAGTAGGTACCAACAGGTACCAACAGGTTACAACTAGGGAACTAGGCTATATACATAATATTTACAAATTCCAAGTATCACAATCATTTAAATTTAATATACTATGTTTAAAGCAATGTTTAATAATCTCTCAGTATCATATATATTGACCAGAGACCAAAGACGTGTTTATAGGTTGAAGATGTTTTGAAATGTCAGACGACTAAATTTTGTGACACTAAATAAAAATATGCCCATATATCTGCGTCTATAATTTTTTTGGTTTGTAACACATACTATTAAATGGAAAATTGTTTTGGTAGTATTTTGTTATATCCGTGACCGGCAATGTGAAATCTTTATCACCCTGCAGACGCGACACTCGCATTTGTTACCTTTTTTTTTTTTTTTTTTTTTTTAAGTTTGAACCGACCAGTAGGGGCGAACTGTTTGCTTACGCGACACACTACTTGCCCCTACCGACCATCGTTTATTGACAAAATCACGGAATTTACACATTGGGTAAGCTGTGGTGGGCCAATTCCCCACTCACTAACTCTTACAAATGTGCACTTAACAACAAAAGACATGCATGAGGGGCTCTATCCCCTCAATTTTGCTCATTGAGCTACAATAATGTAAACTTAACTAAATAATAGTGGATTCACGCCTCAGCTTGGATGGCTCTTTCGTCCGCTTCTTTTGTGGTTAGCACCGTCTCAATAAACTTGGAAACCGCGTCCCATCTCCGTCTTGAACTGAGCATAGTTGCAGTCATGGCCTCCGGGGTGAACATTCCATCCAGCATGACTTCCAATTCCTTCCTCTGGCGCCACCACCTATCGCACAGGAAGACTGTGTGCTCCACGTCGTCAACTGGATGCTGGCAATACATGCATACAGAGTCATCTCTCTTCTTGAAGCGGCAGAGGTAGGCGTTGAAGCAGCCATGCCCGGTCAAGGCTTGCGTCATGTGAAAACTTACTTGTCCGAAGCTTCGCTCTGTCCATTGCTGAACGTTTGGTATTAGCCTAAACGTCCAACGCCCGTTTGAAGCAGCCTCCCACTCTGACTGCCATTTAAGCATGGAGCGGGCGTTTGCGTCTGCTCTGGCCACATCCTTTAGGATACCAGTAGACTTGCTTCGCTCCATCAAAGCTCTTTCCATTGCCAGAATGTGGATGGGGACTATTCCTGCAACCACCATGGCAGCCTCATTTGAAATAGTGCAGTAGGCACTAATAACCCGCAAGGCCATTTTTCGCTGCGGAGAGGCCAAGGTCTTCTTGTTCCTATCATACAGAAGAGCACTATGCCATATGGGGGCGGCATATAAAAGCTGTGAGTGCACCACTGATGTTAGTAATTTCCTTTTGACAGGCATTTGTTACCTAGCCGCCATCAAAATAATAAATTCGTGTTATAATAATGTTGTATTTAATTCGACGGACAACGGTCCTAGAGGAAACAACGTACCATAACTATATTGGTATTTATTTATCACATAATATATGTGTTTTAATAACCAATAATAATTAAACCGATACTGTCATATAACGAACAAACGATCTACCAATAACCGCGTCGTCGTTCTTCGAATGTTTTTTGTTCGTTGTCGTAATCCACGATTTATAGATTTTTATTTTTTATAATATTATTACTTCATATTATTATATAATTAAAATCAATTTAAAAGATTTGTTAACACAAGTGCCACCCATGAAAAGGCTGGAATTCAGCCTCCGGTTCAAAAATAATATACAATTAATGATCAGTACATATAGGTAGTTAACATGTTCGCATGTCCACATTCTTGTAACTACGGCCCAGGTCACACCCGGGCTTTGGCCTAAACTGGTCAGTCCTGTGTACCTTTATATTTTTATTTTTATGCTGAACAACAAATTAATTTATTAACATGGAAAATTATGTATGTTTGCAGAACCAATTCTGCGTTATTACTTTTAATAGTTGAGTGAATTCACCTATAGAATCACACTTTAAGTTAAGACTATTACCTATGTCTCTATACAGTGGCTTTCTTACGATATTTTAATTTGTATCCAATTTTTACGAATTTTTAAATTGTAATAATTCACACACTAACAAAATAAAAAAAAGGTTTGTAGAATTGCTAACGTAGGGATACAGGTAATTTCCTTAATATAAATGTTGATATAATATATGTGAGTTCACTTAAAATTAAAAGTACATATTATGATTGGTTCTGCTAAACGTAAATTCGGTATGTTGAGTGTGGGCCAGCAAGAAAAACAAATAGTTAGTAAAGTAGACAGTATTTTTACTACAAATTCTAAAGATGATGATTTTATTGACAATTTTGATGTGTCTAAATCGAAATTCGAACGTATAGATTTTCAGTTATTTAACTTTGTATAATATGCTAAGAATAATACGTATTAGGATCATAACAATATAAGCTTGGATTTACAAAAATAATATACAATTAATGATCAGTATACATATTATATGGAAATGGTACAAAAGAAAAATTACCACTCTATAGTGAGTATTCTGAATACACCTCTGAATAATATTATAAAATATGATAGTGTTATGGATGATACAATAATGTAATGAATGTATTTCTCTCTCCTTAAGCAAACACAATAATAAATTGAATTGAATATTTTAAAATTGTACAATAATAATTTGTATAATGTACCTATATTGCCTATACACAACGCCGTCCAACAAATAAATTCAAAATAAAAAATATATGAATGTCAATCATCAGAAAACCAAATCACAAAAAAAAAATATAATTTCTAAATTTCAAACATGGTATTTCTGTTGAGCATTCATGTCCATTAATAAAGCCACACAGGTGATAGGCAATACCAGATAATAATAATAAATAGTTTAACAATAGTACCTATACTGGTACATGACATTTAAGACAATATGTGTTCGTTCTCCATTCGGCGTATGATAAAATAAAATTTATCAAATTTAATGCGATAATCGCAATATATTGCATATTATATCAAAATTGAATAACATAAAAATATGACTATTCTGCCCAAGCTATTTCAATGCATTGATATGGACAAACCTAACGGAGTTTTGTAACCACAGTCTGTGTGAGAATACCAAGTACCTACATATCCTATAATAATAAAATACTTTATATTTTATTTATTATACTGTTATGATGAAATCGTTGTACAAATTAACAAAATGGTGTACCGAGAGTTGAGGGATAGAAAAGTGTGTCAGGAATTTTAACCTATTCTCATAATAAGTTGTTAAAATTTATACATTATTATTTACCTAGGTACTTACTACTTATATCACTATAGGGTTTATAATATACGTACTGAAGTATAACATACAGCGGCCAATACCACAAGCCACAAGGGTAACTTGTGCAGAGTTCTGAAGAGTATAATCTTTAAAATTATTTATCAGAAACATTTAGAAATTGAATATAATATTAAATATTTATAGATTTGAAAAACAAATCACTTGCGAAAATTGCCTATAGTATTTTGTTATTTGACAGTATATTAATATGATAAAAACTAAATTCACATTATTTTATGAATTATTTATTTATTATTTATTTTTGTGTGTTTTCATACATGCGTAATTCATATTTTTTTCAAACGCCCATTACACTTATTGCAACAACATAATATTTTCTTTTAGGAAGTTAAAATACCTTGTTGTGATAGACTTTAACTTGATTTAGTTCGTTTTTAAAACCACGTGCACTTGAATTTCGAACTTTTTAATTTATAATAAGAACAATCGACCAAGTTGAATTAATAATATGTAAGTGCGTATTTTTATTGGTGTAAATTATTTCTCAAAATTTTACGAAACAAAATCTTCTCTATTTAAATCGTTCAATATACATATGAGGACGGTAAAATTATTTTATGTATATTTTTGCATGATTAGGTACAATTTAAATTTACTTTAGACATATTATTAATATATAATATGGACTCTCATATGACGGGCACCCCATATACCCTAACCTTCTATGGATTTGCAAGAGCCGCCCTTAAATAAGTTAGTAAAAGTATTCATTACCTGTTGTGCATTTAAGTGCTATCTTTTTCTGAGCGGTTGTCATTCGGGCGAAGGTAATAATACATTTGAAAATCATTAATTTTGATCAACAAATTAATGTAATAATTTATATTTATATTTTTTTGTTATTATTTCTTAAATTAGTTTGTTGCAGCTCTCCGCGCTTCTCTATTGTTACTCAATTCTTTCAGGTTCTTGTAGTTTCTTTTATTCATATTCTTCATTATTTGGTTGATATTATATTATTATTTTGTCCTAGGTCTTCCTCTCCCAATGTGTCCCTCTACATCTCCGTAAATTATTGCCTTTAAAAGACTTTCATGTTTTAGTACATCATTTTATCCCTTCTGGATTGAATGCTTTTACTTTAATATGTTTATAATACGAAAAAATATATTTTAACATTCATACACAAAGCCATTAATTATAAATTCAAAACTTTTATCATCCACTAAAATACCTATATTATAACGTCTTGGTACCTAAACCTAAATTAATATATGACTGCCATAATGAAGTATCTCGGTTAAAAGTTTTGTATTTATTTTTTTGCAACTATATGCATATTATTTTATGACCACGACACTATAATATGTTTATAATAATATGGTGCGTGTTTTTGAGGTTGGATTTTTTCCGTATTTCGAAACACTGCAAGTCGTGCGTGCATTATATGTGGCCTACATTGAGCCCCGTGGGATCACCCAACAAAAGAAACTTTATTTTATGAAATTTACAACTTTAGAATATTATTTTTTATAATACCTACGTCATTTGTTGAGTAAATATTAACTAGGTACTCAAATATGAAGCTTATGTACATAATATTGTTCCATCGTAGTCTTCTGTTGTGGATTAATGTTTAAAACAGCGGTAATCATAATACACGGTAGCTATATGTTAGGTTAAATATTTACTAAAACTACTGCAAAAATGTGATGGTCTCTACTGAATATAATACTATCGAGTAAAGAGTGGTTCTGACTCAATGATATTTACCTATATTTTTTACTAAACATTTAATAATAATTGTTCATGGTTATCGAGTATTAGACGTTTATACACAATACGTCGTAGTAACCACTTCAATAATAATATTGTTCGATAACAATAATAAATGGTCTTTTTGAAAATATCTGTTGTTTGAAATAAATGTTTTTGATGTGCCAAAAAAAACTATAGTTTTGCCAATAATGCATTTATTAGGTTGTAGTATTATATCTGGTTTATGAAATATATGTTCCTCAAGTATAATATAGCTTTTAGGGTTTTTTTAACCATTGAAAACAGGATTTAAAGCGTAGCTCTGAAATTGGTCCACTCCAACTCTTATATATTATTTTCTTCAACTTTTATTTATTAAAATGTTTATATTGTTATATAATTCAGAAATGCATTAAAACCTAAGTAAACTTTTACTGTTATCTGTTAACGCAATAAGCAGCAAATTATTAAATACCATTGGTGTACCTATATAACATGGTCAGCGATAACTATTGTAAATGTGTAATACAATTGTAGTTGCGCCTTAGTCTCGGACTTAAAATCTACAAAATATATTTTATATTATAATAATATAATATTTCCTCAATTCTAAATTATTAATCAATAATAGATTTAGAAATCACTATAATATAATAGTGGAATGTGTAATATATATTATAGTCAGTATGACGATAGGTATGTAATATTGTAATAGCTATAAAATATATAAACTCATTTATTGACATACAATTAATATTTCAGGTGATTCGAGTCTTTAAAAAAAAAAAAAATCGTTTTTAGACCCTCCGCCGTGACAAGATTGTGAGACTTTAGATGGTTTGATTTTAATGCTGTAAAAGTAATAACATTTCTTAACATCTCCTCAAGAGAACGGTCGGAGTTTTTTTTAAAGTTTGAACTTTTAACAATTTTATAATGTTTACAAATTTCAGTTTTAACAACATTTTTTGTTCAACCGTAAAATGTATATTGATGAAATTAATATTTCTAAAAAATTCTTCGACCGTTATTTAGAGAACATGTTAATAATTGTTAGGTATTGTATTACAGAATCAAAATCGCATCAACCCAAGTTTCACAATTTTGTCACAGCCTATTTACGTTTTTACTCGAAAAGTAACTTTTTCCTAATTTAATAAGCTGGCATGTGGCTGCGAGTTTGGATAGAATGTGAATGCGTTTAAGTACACTGTGATACACACACACTAATGTTAATTTACACTAGCACACATTGACATGGCCCGGTTGTACTTGCCACATGATTTGCCTAAGTCTTACTCCTTAGGAAATAACCGATTGGAACCCCTTAATATCAGGTGAATCATCGTAATTTTACGATCGGCCAATCAATTATGTTCTATAACTCTTGCTCTGACCCAGATAATAACCTAATAAAATTCCGTGGTCTAAAGAATGTAAGAAAATGCCCATTATGTAAAAAAAAGTTGTAGCTGTTTAAGAAGAAAAAACCATGTGTGTTACCAGTACGCGCGCGGGAAGTTAAACTTCTTTTGAATGGTACACGTGAGTGAGTGAAAAAGAAAGAAAAAAATATTAATTAATTTAAAAAATGAGAAGATGTATCCGGAATTATTTATTATTGATAGTTTTATTATTTTGTTTATATTTTTATTTGACAGATCGATGGATAATTGTTTGTAGTATTGTTTTTATCCAGACAATAGATTTGTGAGTGAATACTAATAATATAATAAAAATAAATAATAATCGATCATTAATTATTCATATAACAAATTTGGTTGCTCGTAAAAAATCACAACTCTTAAAAAAATTATGATTGTTGAACTCCTTTTGGGTGTAACTTGCTGGGGTAAGTGCAACTCAGCCACCCTGGTAGGCAATGTTCAATAATTTGATTTGATGCAAGCTTGTACCTGATCTGCCCGAATAACCAATGGCAACCAATAAATAAATGCTAATTTCTAATGTAGACTGTAACCAATGGCAACTAATAAATAAAAATAAAATTTCCAATTTCCATCTTGAATCTCAATGTCCCTGTTTAAGCACCTATTTAAAATGTGAATTTCGAAAAATCCTTTCTTAGCGCACGTCTACATCATAATAGCTATCTGTATGCCAAATTTCAGCCAGATCCGTCCAATGGTTTGAGCTGTGCGTTGATAGCAGTCAATCAGCTTACTGTTTTATATATACAGATATATATATATATATATATATATATATATATAATAAAACAACATTACCATGACAATATTTATTTATTTACGGACATGTACGCTTTCGCGTTCGTACGGCCGCCCGTTCGTACGCGCCGCCCGTTCGCTTTTTTTTTTCCTCACTACCGTGCGTAAAGAAGTATAACTTCAAAAAAACGTAAGTTATTCACTTTAGTATTTAATTATTACTTGCGATATTTATGTCCCTATAAGTCACACACCCATGTATATGTATATAATTAGTGCAAAGTTTTCACGATAAATTAAAACTGTTTTTGCTAATATTTTCAGCACAGTTTATAAAGTATTATACGATTGGGTGGTTTTGAAGTGTGCCGTAATTTGAAGGAAAATATATATCCAAACTTGTTCAATGACATTAACGAAAAAGAAAGTTTTAATTAGAAATTTGTAAGATTTAAATCGAAACTATTCTACAAGTACACTCACCTGAATTTTCTTTTGTGACGAAATCGACAAACTCAAATATCAGAGAAATTTTAATAGTTTGAAATAATATTTGTCCGCTTTCTAAAATTAAATTGATTTCTTTGAAACTATCAAAATGTATAGTGCATACCTACAATATGTAACTATTATTTTTCTTTGTTAGAATATTATCGATTTGAATTTTCAGTAGGTAAAAATCAATTTGAGTCATAATCACATACTACATATTCGGATGAGCAAAATTACAAGACGCCTTGTCCAAATAACTAAATGAAAAAATATTTTAAAATGGGTAACTATTACTTTATTGCCGAAAAGAAAAATCGTCAACTCGTTTAATCGCCAGATGGAGCCACACATTGTAACATTCAACCACAACTCTGATTGCAAAACCGATAGTAATAATTTCATTGTACGATGTTTAAAATGGTGTTACACGTTTTAATAATTTATTAATTATCGCATAAAACAAAAGTGTGAACACAATGTTTGTTTCAACAAATTTGGTCTTAACACGAACGTATATGGGTAATATACGCTTTTAAATGAACGAGCTTAGTCACAGGCTAAACCTATAAATAAAAGGTTAGGTACAGTTTTTCAAATGCGTATTATATGAAACACTACGACGATATTATATGGCTGTAGGTACTTATATTTTTCTTTTGATAAAATAAAACCTTTACCAAAATGCACATAACATTATGTTAATGTTTACTCATCCAGTGTAAACTAATTTAGACTGTGCAGAGCTGTTTAGTGGAAGTATATATACCTACTTGATTTAAATAGTTTAACATCATAACCATATCTGACCCAACCTTATATAGGTATGTACATAGTTTTTCGAGAGTTTGAACCAAAGTTAACCCAGTCTCAAACGGTGTTTGACATCGTTGTTAAAGAATTTTAGTTGAAATATACGTACCAGATCTCAATGTAAACCAGCTCCGCAATCCTTTTGGATAGGTATACCCTTTAGTATACTAAAACTCAAGTATTCCCAGTTTCGACCTATGGTGGAAAAGTTTGAGAAGCGACTACACAATATCACTGGCAGACTCACTCTTTTGCATCATTTGCAGGCTGAAAAATACATTAGATATATTATAATATAATATATTCATGTACATTAAATGTTTATATTTTAGATTCTGAGTGAAACGATGAATGTATTGATTTTACAATGATGTGTGTTTTTTTATTTTTGTGTCTGTGTACACGATAAGTAGTCGAAATAATGCTTCGATTTTCGACTTCAGTATCTTGTTCGATTGGAAAGTGAATATCGTTGGTGCATTGGGAAGGTCAAAATTTAAAATTCCCAATAGTTTTCACAAGTGCCGGGAAAAACAACATAAAAATTAAGGAAAAACTTGAATTTTTACGCAAAATCGAATTTGGTTTTTGGTGTAACTTTAAAACAAATGACCGTAAATACATGAAATTTTCACTGGTTGTTTATATTTGCATTTTGTATACACGATATCATTTTCAAAATATTTTGATTTATTTTGAACTGTTTAGGGACATTTTCATTTTCCATCTTTTTTTAGTTTTTTTTCTAAAAATATCAATAAAATTTTATTTGTTGGTTGCAAAAGCTTGAAAATTTGATAGAAGGCTCCTAGTATATTGTTTCAATTGCAGATGAAAAATACTAAAAATCCTTAGTCACAGTTTTTTTTTATAAGCATTTAAAGTTCAAAAATTGACAAAATATGGAAAAATCACGAAAATTAGCAAATTATTTTGAGTTAAGAATTCGTAAACATTTTTCTTTTTAAATCTAAGATTTTAAAATGTAATACAAGATTCCTTATAATATTATCTACCTTTATAAAAAAAAATGTCTATAAGAAAGTCAAATTAAATTTTTATAAGCGTTTGAAATTCAAATTTTTCCAACATTGGATATTCACTCGATTTCTCATGTAGCGATTTCCTTATTTTGTTGTAATTCAAAAACGAATAATTGTAGATACATGAAAATTTCACTGAATATTTATATTAGCATTTCCTATACACCATACAATTTTGAAAATATTTTGACTCTTTTTGAGCTGTTTACGGACATTTACAGCTTTCAATTTTTTTTAGTTTTTTTTCTATAAATATCATAAAGTTTTATCTGTTGGGCCAAAAAGTGTAAAAATTTAATACAAGGCTCCTGATATATTGTTACAATATCAGTTGAAAAATATTAAAAATATATAGGCACAGTTTTTTTTTATAAGCATTTAAAGATCGAATTTTGACAAAATTTATCAAAATCTCGAAAATTATCAATCATTGTAATTAATAAATTATAAAATGTTCAGTTTTTATAGCTAAGGATTGCAAATTTAAAACAAAGCTTCTTATAAATAGTTCATACTGTAAACAAAAAATCTAAAAAAATATATGAACACACTCTCAACACAGTTATTTTTTACAGACATTATATAATTATGTAATCATATAATAGGTAACTACTAAATACAAAACAGAAAATTGCATTACATAACATAAATATAAAAATCCTAGTTCCATAAATTGTTAGATATCGTTGTAGCTTTTAAAAATTATTTTAATAAATGCAAAACAGATATTAAACAAAAATTATAGCTTTTAATTATAAAATTATTATAAAAAAATATCTCATTGAATCTTAGTCAATAATATTATTAAAAAAGATGCTCTGCTGTACAGTAGGTTACAAGTAAAAAATAACCAATGGCAATCCTAGAAAAAAATATTCTTTTTTCGTGTGAGCTACCTACATGCTGTCATGCTGGACCTAATCGAACCTCAATTATTTTTTTTAATTTTCAATAAAAATTGTTTCATGCAACAAATGCGATAAAAAAGTCGAATGCGATAAAAACCTTCGACAAGAATAACGTCGATGATGATTTGCATGATGAAACAGAGTCGGTGGTACCAGGGTCGCATGGGCTAACCGCTTCGGCATTGCGTCGTCGGCTCTCGGCACGCAGTTGTGTCGGCGGCGGCGGCCGCCGCAGTCTGTAGTCTACGACTATGTTTCATCGGACATGACGATCACGGTATACGCTCCTGTTACATATATTTCAATGTTTCGCGTTACCCGTGTCATCAACGTTTCCACAACGTTTCCAGAATGTTACCCAATCTTTATTAATCTTAATATTTTATAATATACTCATAATAATAATTACAGGGGGACGGGTTCGATTCCTTGGTCATGGGCGGCATTTTTTTTTCTATAAATATCAATTAAGTTTTATCTGTTGGGCCAAAAAGTGTAAAAATTTAATACAAGACTCCTGATATATTGTTACAATATTAGTTCGAAAATATATGAACACGGTTATTTTTTACAGACATTTTTAATTCAAATTTGGACGAAATTACATATTAAAAAACCTAGAATAACTATTTTAGTTATTTTGTTGTGATTGAATAATATTATTCGTGGGTACTTGAAACTTCTAAAGTGTACTATTATATATCTATGATAGTACCACGGTTTTTGTTGATGTATAACGCGTTATAAGTACCTAATGGATATTGTGATATGATTAATTTGGAATTTATTATAGGTACCTATTATAGGTCAAATTTTGGTTTAGTACCATAAATATGTATATAATATGTCGTATACCATAGACTGACATACCGTCTCCGCTCAGAATCGTTTTTCTTATACAATGATATTATATCGTTGAATTCAAATTTAATATCATCCATTATACAGTGACCCACTTGTAACCTACTGTACAGCAGAGCGACACACACTTGCCCACCTTTTTTTTTATTGAATCGTCATAAATTTCAAAACAAAAAACAAATAGAAGATTTTGATAATTCCCAAAAGCAAGCTCGTAAAAGGAAGCAGCGAGTTAAAAAACAGTTAAACAATATAACTTAAACATAATTTTAAACAATACTAAACATACATGCAAAATCCTAAGTTAAATATTAAATAATTACTAAAAGCCAAGTTCAGTTTGATATACAAAATAACACTTAATTCATAAAATATTTAAATCTGTATTATTTACATAGTTTAAAAATAGTTTAACTACTACATTATATTTCTATGGATTTGATAACAATTTTAGGTAATCAAACGTATAGAAAAAGTCGATCGAGATCATGTCATACCGTTAGTGCGGTTAATGGTCTGCCACTTTGTTCAATTTTTTTTGGTATAACATATTATATCTTGGGCTTTTTTTTAAAGCATGGCGCTTAACAATTTTTTTTATGTTTGATATATATATATATATATATACGATCGTATTATTTAAATATTACAACGTTTGTTAAAGAAGAGAAAATTATTTTGCCTAAACAATACATAATTATGTTTTTTATTCTTCGTATACTAACGATTTTTAATATTTATATTTTTCTGTCTGTGTGTAAGTATATTCAAACTTTTCCTAAACTGCTGCACCGATTATAATGATATTTTTTGTGTGTGCTTGAATGGGTTGTTGAATGGTTTAGATTCACAATTGGACCAGGTAGGCCTACCCCAACCCAGGGGGGTTCTCAAACAGGGATTTACATTTTTTTTGGGGCGTTTGAGGAGGTGTACAAATGTTATTTTTATTAGGATCGCAATTAATGCGAACAAACTTGAATAACAATCGTTCGAATCTCGACCACGGGCGGTTACTCTCTCTGGACAGGCAAGTGGATCTAGGGAGAGACGCCGCCATTCCCCGACTGGGCATGGCAGAAACCTAAGGGTGCCCAATTTGAAATTTGCCTCAGCCAAAAACGCGCGTGTTGCCAAACCAACCATACCAACCATACCGAAAGTTCCAACCCTACCAATCGTAACCCCTACAATACTAATGGCCATACTTGCCGTGCTCTTGACCAAAAAAAAATCGTTGGTATTATTTTTTGGTGGGATTTTCAAATATGTAAGTATAGCTCTAACGAACCTTCCGCTAATATATTGTTATAGCCCATATAACCACATTGTAAAATAACGTCTAGAGACGTAACTGTGATTTTCTTGTATTCCACGTCATCGTTCGTCGACTTTCCGCGAAAAACAATCAACGATCTAAAAATATCACCCTATTCTCTTCTACGTATTCGGTTCGGTCGTTCACCCCGTCAGTACTAAAATTATACAACTGTTCCTCAATACATTCTAGCGACAAGCTGCATTGTTGTAATCTATCGACATCCATTAAAAAAAAAAAAAAAAATTCGTTTAATAACCTGCACAGTTTATTATGCATGTGTGTGTAATACAGCATAAGTAGGACTATAGAGACTTCTAAGGGGTTTGCATGTTTTTAAATAATCATTAAAAATATATAGCTAAGTAATATATAAATTTGTTTCACAGCAATGGGAGATTAAATTTAAAAGTTATATAGTTGCACATTTTGCATATTTGACCATTTTTTTATAATAATTATTTAGGTGTAAGCTTATAATTTAATAAAAAAAACATAATTTTAAATGTAGATATTAGTATGACAGTTTTATTTATAGAAAATAAATATTTTAAAATCAGTGTTTGTTTTCCTCGCCATCTGCACTCGTATATTGTTATTACTTATTTGTACATCACTACATGCATGTTTCATAAAAACTCGATGTAAGAAGAAAAAAATTATCAATTATTTGCTATACATATACCTACTGATTTTTATTAAAAATATTATCTAGATATTAAAATGAATTTTTTTTTAATGCATATTTTAACAGCATATTTGTGATTCTCAGTGATTTATCAGTGACGAATACGTGCATATTTTAAGGTTTTTAGGGGCATGAAGTCCCTAGCCCTAAATATAAGAATTATGGGTCGTATTATAGGTGGCTTGTCGGCGTAGGGACAGAACGGCGCGGTCCAGTGATGGCACTTCGGTATTATAGGTATATGTATTCAAGATTTAAGTACTACTTTTAAATAAGGAGTTAAATTAATAAATAATAAAATAAATCTCGATCCTAATTACATTTGTCGTTATCAGATTATCAATAATATTATCATGTCCCACCACTTATACAAGTGTAATTATAATAGATTAGTAGTTTTATATCTTTGATGATTATAATTTTTATTTGCAAAAATGACTTAAAGTTTGTTTATAAAATTTTCCAGAAGTAATATTTAGTTTTTTTTTGTTTATGGGGAGACATTTTTTGCTCCGCACAATATTTTATAATGTTCTGAGGAATGTGAAAATATTTAAAATGTATAATAATGTTTAAATTACATTGAAGAAACTATTTGTGTAGTGATAAAAAATAATAAATTATCTAATACAGTTTAATATAAATACAAAACTTTAAAAACAAGTCATATAATATTATATGCTATACCTACGCAGTATATTAATAACGCAACACAAAATCCATAAATTGTTGTTTACCTATATAAACTGTGGTCGACTCGTTGCTTTGAACTAGTGAAATAACTATAACATGTTCCTATATATAGGAAGGATCCTTTATACATTTGTGTATACGTCGTTTTAGATAAATGTTTAAAAGTAAATTTATTTTCCTAAATGTATACAATTTAAAATGTATTCAACTATATTAAACTGATTATAATTTATTACGTTCTTGTTTAGTGAGTAACACAACAAAATAAATCATTCTATACTCAATATTAGTATTATACAATATAATCAAATATATTATATTCAATATTACATATTATAATATAATTATTCAAAATAATGAAATAAAAACATTTGCTAATACGATTTGTTTGAGATAGGTAAATATTACAATTTGTAAAAATATTTATTTTATAGACAATTATGTCGTTGGACGAGTGGTTTTTTTAATGATTATAGATCGTAGCATTGAATTTTAATAAAACAAAAAAATAAAATATGTTCCTTTATTCTTAACTGGCAATATTAATTTTTTATTTCAATTTTAGCATTATAAACAAGTGGTTGTACTTGAACAGCAAAATCAACAATATTTTTAATTGATTCTAGACTATGGTAGATAATGCTTTTTTTTATGAAATTGTTGATAGTTGTATAATCTACTTTTTTAATACTTACGGCACACTAAAGCTTAGCATATTCATTAGTAGTTTTAATTGAAATACATATAATATAGTTTATACAATTATAGAGCTAAACAATTTTTTTAAACTTTTTTTTATATACAAAAAAGAAAAATGAAATAAAACACAAAATATTTCAAAATATATTATCAAACTTTTTTAGGGTAGATTTCTACAAAATGTTTGGGGGAATCATTGTTAATTATTTTTTGAATTTAACATAATTTACAATAATAAAATAAATACTGTACTCATAAATCTGTAACTAACATATTTTACTAGTGTTTGTACAGTGACATTTCTGATTACGGCCAACCTCTTAATATCGGACATAAGTACCTATGCGCTCTCATCAATGTAGTGTACACGTCTAAATTCCACATCATAAATACCTATGGGAAAATAACTGTCCTAATAGTAGATACACTTTATAATAATTTTAACTTCTCTATATGGTATTCGCAATACAGAAGAGGTTTACCGATAGGTACTAATTGGTAATTGATATTAAATATTTGAGTAGATATTTTGGAAATTACCTATTTAAAATCATAATTATTCAACATTAGTTGAATTCCGATAGAGTACATACTACATATTATTGTTATACATTTATTTATATTTCAAATATTGTGTTTTGTTAATTTAAAAAAAAATAATAATAGGTATAAAGACAATTATTGTTAACAATTATGCATTATAATATCAGCTCAATAATATATATAATATTATTAAATACAAGTAATCTAAATATATAAAATAATTTTTCCCTAGAATATTATATAGCTACCGGACTACCGCTATGACTCTATGAGTATGAAATTTCAAATTTAGCCAGTATAGTTTCGTTCTATGATAAATAGAGCTAAGCCACTATAAGAAAGGATTTTCCGAAATTCGCATTTTAAAGAAGTCCTAATTTGGAGATTCATGGTGGAAATTGAAATTTTTGTTTTTAAATGGTTGCCATTGATCACTCGAACGGACTAGGTGAAATCCGACATTGTACCTTATACCCAGAACAACTTTACTTTTAATAGATCGAGGTGATCTATAACTACCAAATTATAATTATAAAATTGTAATAACATTAATAATGGCGATCATCTCAATCATCGCTTTCATGTAAAATATAAAAAAAAAATTATAGCATAAAAAAAACCGCACACGGGCGAAGCACACCACGAGTTATTCGGCCAGTAATAATATTATATTATATATAACGTGTAGTACGTAGCGCACATAATAGCATATTATTATTTATTATGACTATATCGAATAATATTATTGTTGTAGATTTTCTGTAGTCACGACGGCGTCATTTTAAAGATGTCCTAAAACAAGGATTTTGAGATTCATGGTGGAAATTGAATTTTTTTTTTAATGGTTGTCATTGATCACTTGGATGGATACGGTAAAATCCGACATCGTACCTTATACATATTTTTAGAAGAGTACCCAGAAACAACTACTTTTAATAAATCAATAGGTGATCTAATAACAACCAAATTATAATATTAATAATGGCAAATCCTCTCTTAGGAAACATATATAAAAAAAAAAATTATAACACGAAAAAAATCTCACACGAGTAGTTATTCGGCTGTAGACCTATAGTATAATAATATAATATAATATTAACTGTATTACGTAACTCACATAGTATAGGATATTATGACTTTATCGAATATATTATTATTGTTGTAGGTTTTCTGTAGCCATAACGCCGTCATTTTAAAGATGTCCTAAGACAAGGATTTTAAGATCCATGGTGGAACTTTAATTTTTTTTTTTAAATGGTTGTCATTGATCACTCGGACGGATACCGTAAAATCCGACACCGTACCTTATACATATTTTTAGAAGAGTACCCAGAAACAACTATACTTTTAATAAATCGAGGTGATCTAATAACTACCAAATTACAATAACATATTTAATAATGGCAATCATCTCAATCATCTCTCATGTAATATAAAAAAAAAAATTATAACACGAAAAAAACCTCACACGAGTAGTTATTCGGCTATAGACCTTTGGTATAATAATATAATATAATATTAACTGTATTACGTAACTCACATATTATAGCATATTATGACTTTATCGAATATATTATTGTTGTTGTAGGTTTTCTGTAGCCATGACGGCGTCACCTCGGGTCCACGACGACAGACAACGGCTCGGACTATGCGCAGCACAACGTGCGCCTTACGAATTTCTCTGTCCGGTACCCACAGTGATCGACGTCTTAGTTTAACCGTGTTCACGGTTACCTCATCCGTTTCGGTATCCATTTCCCGGTCAAACCAACCATGCCACTTTGTGTCAGTCCGGGCTTTTTGCCTCCTATCGATAGAGACGGCCGTCGGGCCTTGGATTCGGATACCATATGACCTAATGATAATGTTATCACCAAGGCTCGGGACTTGTAACACTTAAAACCATTCAAATAAGCGCTTAAAAACATCATTATAAGCACTCAAATAAAGGCTTAAAAACTTAAATTTAAGCAAAAATATTAAATCGAAAAAAAACCTTTCTTTTTACATGATAAAGACATAATTTGTATAACTGAGCTAAAAATAATGATTAGGAAAAGTTGCTAACTAATAAATGAATCTTTATATTACAAAAAAATCAAACTTCACTTTCGAGACATTTTGCATTATTATTTATGGATTTTCCGAGGGATTTTCTGAAAAATAAAATGTAAACAATATTTACAAATAGTTGAAAAAATTAATTAATTAATTAAATCTTACCGTCATTGATGCATTGAATGATTTAATTTTAATTCTATCAAAAACAACTTTGCAGGAGTAAACCTTAAAAAAGTAAAAAAACAGGTGAAAAAATCAAAAATAACCAGAAAAACTGGAAATAATCATTTTTTTGAAAAATCTATGAAAAAAGCAAAAAACAAGCACTTTTAAAATTCATAATTGAACACGTTGTAAGATTATAATGGTCGAACGAATTAATATAGTTCGCTTGCTTGCATAACTATATATGATGGCTAAAATACCGAAATATGGAGATATAAATCAACGCAACTCGTTAAATTAAGGTATAGCAAACCAACGATATAATTCAAAAAAATTAAATGAAAAAAAAAAAGCCGCGAATAGAATGGAATAATATGAATAATAATTGCGAGTCGCAACAAACTTGAGGTTGCAGGGTGGCCGTTATATTATTATTCTCCCCCGAGCTTCGCATAATATAATAATTATTAATTACAAACAGAAAAGTATAATTTATTACGTGTTCTGCAGTATTGTAATCCACACCACGTCACTGTTAGAATAAATGATATTATTCATACGATTTCCAACCGCAATTAGGCGAAGGTACAACAACAGTGGGTTAAAACAACTACCGCCGCACATTAATATTAAAATCGTGATTAGATTTTCCACATTTTCTCGGCGCACCCTTATTACTTTATCTCTGCAGTACGAAGCTTATATAACCAGCTATAGGTAACCTATCTATATACACCATTAGCATTAATTTAAAATTTATTTATACATTTATACTGAAGCCGGACGACGGTGTTATGATATTATTATTTATATTGAATTTATGTAGATAAGTCTTACGCACTTGCCAAACTGTAGGTGAAGGTTATCTACTTCAACTATAGAGTTTCAATAATAGCTTCAATGTTTCATTATTATAGTAATTATTACAGTTTTATTATCGGGGAAATTGTCATTTTAATGTAAATTTTAACAGTATTATATAGTACGTCTTAATATCGTATTGTTATAATAGGCGTGAATAAAAACTAAGATATTCAATTAAAAAATAATAACCGGGAAAGTCGCTAGTCAGTTTTACTCGTGTAGGTTTCGAGGTTATCTCGCCATTCAGTAGATCACAGAGATACACAGACTCATAGACTCATAGACTCACAGTCGCTGCTTGGCATTTTAAATTTTAACTCAATGATTGTATACGATAATAACGATTTTGAGCAGCACATCTGCACATTCAGTGTAAAACTTGGATGAGGGGGAAAGTTATTTACCTCAAGACGACTCGTTGAAACCTTTGCTTGTACACCCCTCTCATCGCCAGACAAACTACTTACAAACAGTCCGAATCGTCAATATCTTCAGTATACTTAACTGAACAAATTTAAGTCGCACAAACTCCAACCACAGTGCAAAAAATAAATACAGCAGAAAATAATTTAAAAATGAATAAATATTGATAATTATTATAATGATATCTACTGTCTGCTCACAACCAAACTAACAGTCGTTTTAATTGATTTTACAATAAAATAAGTATTATCTATACGAATAGACCATAAAAGCGTATTGTATATAAGTATATAATAATGTGTATAGTAAACAAGATAGGTATTATAGTAAGTAAAGGGTTTAAGGATAACGGAAAACCTATTACCTAATGTGGTGTATTTCTGCCAGCCAATATATAGAAATGATACGGTTACTACTGTTTTTATGGACACTGTATATTTTGTTTAAATTAATTACCTAAGTACCATTAGACTGAGTAATTTGCTAATATTGCATGCTGAATTAACTTAATATGAAAAATAACCACGCATAATTATGTAATAATTATTTTATCATAACAAACAATATTGCTACTAACTTAATAAACTTATAAGTCAATATTATTTAACGTACCTTAAAAATATATGAATATGACTGTGGTATAGAATAGATTAAATAGGTATAAATAGTCAAAAATGTATCTAAATATTTTAATAATATACGTAATAACACAAAGTTTCAATTTTTGAAGACAAAAATGTATTACAAAATTCAACAATATAATCAAAATCTGTAAAGGAAAAATAAAAAAGGTCCTCTGGTGTACAGTAGGTTACAAGTGGATCACTGTTTAATGGATGGTATTAAATTTGAATTCAATGATATCATATCATTGTATAAGAAAAACGATTCTGAGCGGAGATGGTATGTCAGTCTAGGTATAATAGACATATTATATACTTATCTATGGTATTAAATAAAAATTGACCTATAATAAATTCCAAATTGATCATATCACAATATCCATTAGGTACTTATAACGCGTTATACATCAACAACAAACCCTGATACTATCATAGATATATAATAGTGTACTTTAGAAGTTTCAAGTAAGTACCCACGAATAATATTATACAATCACAACAAAATAACTAAATCAGTTATTCTAGGTTTTTTATTACCTATGTAATTCGTTCAAATTTGAACTTAAAATTACTATAAAAATAAAATTTGCTTATGTATTTTTTAGATTTTTTGGTAACAGAATTAACTACTTACGTGGAATCTTGTTTTAAATTTTCAATCCTTAGATATAAAAGTTGAACATTTTATATTTTAACTACAAAAAAATTATTCAATTTTAAATTTGATAAATTTTGTCAAAATTCGATCTTTAAATGATAATAAAAAAAATTGTGACTATGTATTTTTAATATTTTTCAATTGCTATTGTAACAATATATCAGGAGCCTTCTATTAAATTTTTACACTTTTTGGCCCAACAGATAAGACTTTATTGATATTTATAGAAAAAAAACTAAAAAAAATTGAAAGCTGTAAATGCTGTAAATGTCCGTAAACAGCTCAAAAAGAGTCAAAATATTTTCAAAATTGTATGGTGTATAGGAAATTCTAATATAAACATTCAGTGAAATTTTCATGTATCTACAATTATTCGTTTTTGAATTACAACAAAATAAGGAAATGCTACATGAGGAATCTAGTGAATACCCAATGATGTAAAAATTTGAATTTCAAACGCTCATAAAAATTTAATTTGACTTTCTTATAGACATTTTTTTTTTGATAAAGGTAGATAATATTATAAGGAATATTGTATTACATTTTAAAATCTTAGATATAAAAAAAAAATTTAACGAATTTTTAACTCAAAATAATTTGTTAATTTTCGTGATTTTTCATATTTTGTCAAGATTTGAACTTTAAATGCTTATAAAAAAAACTGTGACTAAGGATTTTTAATATTTTCATCTGCCTTTGAAAAAATATACTAGGAGCCTTCTATTAAATTTTCAAGCATTTGCAACCAACAAATACAATTTTATTGATATTTTTAGAAAAAAAACTAATAAAAAATGGAAAATGAAAATGTCCCTAAACAGTTCAAATAAATAAAAATATTTTGAAAATGTTATCGTGTATAGAAAATGCAAATATAAAAAACCAGTGAAATTTTCACTTATCTTCGGTAATTTGTTTTAAAGTCACACCAAAAACCAAAATCAATTTCCTCTAAAACAGATTTTGCGTAAAAATTCCCGTTTCTCCTTGATTTTTCTTTTGTTTTTCACGGTGCTTTTGAAAACTACTGGGTAATTTTCATTTTTGAGTTTTGACCCCCCCAAAGTATAAGAAAATCCAAGCACTTTTACTGTCCTAGAACGTGATGACAGACACAAAAAAAAAAAAAAATAATAATAATAATAATAAAAATACACACATCATTGTAAAATCAATACATTCATCTTTCCACTTGGAATCTAAAAATGGATACTGAAAATGTCAGTAAACAGCTCAGAATAAGTCATAATATTTGGAAAATGGTATGGTGTATAGAAAATGCTAATATAAACATTCAGTCAAAATTTCATGTACCTACAGTAATTTGTTTAAGAGTTACACCAAAAACCAAAATCGATTTTTTCGAAAACAGATTTTGTGTAAAAATTCTCGTTTTTTCTTAATTTTTCTTTTGTTTTTGAAAACTACTGGGAAATGTTTACTTTTGACCCCCCATCTAGATTCACTTTCCTATCATAAAAAATACTGTTGAAGAAAATCTAAACATTTTCACTGTCCTAAAACTTGATGACAGACACAAAAATAAAAAAAAACACACATCATTGTAAAATCAATACTTACATTCATCGTTTCACTCAGAATTTAAAAACATTATTTTTCATTTAAGTATCCGATTTAATTAACATTTGAATTTCATATATCCATGAAAAATGGTTCATAATAATATGTATTTTTGATACTTTTTAATTACTGTAAGGACAACTTACGAGGAATCAACTGTATTAAATTCTCAAAATTTAAACCTAAAAAATTTTTTTTGAAATATTACAAAAAAAAGGTTGGCGCATTAAATTGTATTTTAAATGGATCAAAAATGTTTGTAAATTTATAATATTATGCCTATAAAACTTACAATAACACACGATATATTTTCTAAACATTTTTAAATGTCAATAAAGAAACTGGTGTTTCTCAAATACGTATTCCTGTTTTTCAGTGATTTAGTTTTTTTTTCGCGATTAATGAAAACTGCTGAGTATATAATTACATTAAATAACTCCCAACTAGATCCGATTTTCTAATAGAAATCACCATCAAAGTAGAAAATTTAAATTTGTTTACTGCTCCTAAAGGTTACGTCCACCGTTGAAAAACTACCGCTATGATGCGTCCAATCAGCGAGTTCAGAATCTAAAACAAACAAAGCCGAATAAATATTTTACCTTTTTATCGTATTATTTTTATGTTAACATTGATCTTGCATGAACTATATATATATATATTATTATGTATTATAATGTTTGATGGCAATATCTATTATTACAGCCATAAAAATTATATTGATGAATACATTAATTCAAACCTTTCTTTCGTGTAATGGCTATGTAATAAGGCTTTACTGTTTATAATATTATATAAATTACACATTTATATATACCGTATTATATTGATCTATTGGCGCCTGCCGTCTTGTGTTTTGCGTATATATTGTAATTCATTTATTTGAATAAAATTACTATATATACATCCTATCTAAATCGATTTATATATTATATACATACCCACATTAAAGCCGATTGTATAAAAAATCCCATTTACCTTCACTCTGTAATAGTATAGTATTATATTATTAAGAAAACGCCACACACCCGATTTTTAAGAGACTTGATAGCATATAATAATGTAGTTTTAATCAATTAATGTCAAAAATATGTATATAATAGGTTTAATTTTAATTTCTTACAGAAAAAATACTGAGCACCTCACTGAGAAAAACTCGTGTGGTTGTGCAGGGTGTTACAATGGCGGTTACATACTTATAAATGAATCGCATATAATTACAATATAATAAACAAAAGGATGAATACGCTACTAGAAGATACTACGGATAAATAAATAATGGACTTAGTATATTATACATATATATTTAAATACTAATTCAAAGTAACTCTCAAGTGGTCCCATGTAAATACAACCAACAATAGGTTATTGTTTGTTGTTGCGTAATATTATGAGATTATACTTTAGAATAATGGTTTCGTACGAAAAAACCCACTCTTCTGGTCACAGTTATAAACAAACCAAATTTTTATAAGACAATATTTTTTGTGTCCTAACAATTCTATTATTTTGATATCATTAATACAAATAAGTCATTATTAAGGCAAAATAATCGTCGAGCTGTCGTATATTCACCGACTAAAAGCTAATAATAATAATAAAAAGTTATTTAAGTTTGTATAACACAAAAATAAAGGGGCTTGGGTACGTATAATATCTAATAAATTTGTTTGTATTAATAACAGTTGTATTAAAACAATAAAAACTCTACCGCACTGCAGATGAATAGCCCAAATGGTTTTTTTTTTCACACAATATAGTTTTTGTAAAAGTAAATTTGAATTTAAATGCTGGTACCTAGGTATATTTAATTTTAATTTATCGACATATTTAATTTTTTTATAGTGTTATGCAACTATTAAAGCTTTTTCAAATTTAATTTTTTTATTATTTTCTTCAAATAAAATGGTTATTCACACTTGAAGGAAATAATATCATTGAAAGAAGATGAGTGTCTAATAACTAATAAGACTATCCTTAATTATACGAACTGCGTATTGAGTTGTGGAAGAGCTGTAAATGATGTACATAATATCATTAAATTTAAAAATATCTACTTAGTTTAAAACAGAGTTTTATATTATTATATACATCCATCATTTTTTTTAAAAAGCATAATACTGGCTAAATAAGTTAGTACATACATAAATATATAAGTATATTTTATACGTTAAAAACTTTATCGCTTGTTAAATAATAAATATATATACTATAGGGTTTTGTCACTGGGCAGCTTTTCTCCTCATATATTATATTATCATGTAAATATTCTCCATATTATATTATCATATTTTCGTCTTGTACATATAATAATAATAATAATAATTTATTAATTCTCCAACAATAAACATATCTACAAAGTGTAATTATAATAAACAAGTTTCTATTGGACCACCTCTAAAGGCAAAGGCTGTGCTGGTGGAGAGAGAGTTCATATTATACGATATAATAAATTTGGTTCTACGCATAATTTGGGTGGGTTCTCAAAAATATTCCGTTAAACGGAAAATATTGCTAAATTCAAGTTCGTTACATGGAAGCTTCACTGTACTATATATATATATTATATTATGTTCGTTTTGCTTGTACTCGTGATTACCGTTGTATACACTATCAAGTATGGAGTATTACAATTAATATAATATATTCACTCATGATCTCAAAAAATAAAATAATAACGTTTGTGAAAGTATTTAAAGTGATTACAAAACAAAATTTTATACGTTTTCAAACGTCAATATAATATATTTATAGGTACATTTAAACCTATATTTCCAATACCTTAATTTTTAATTTATAGAATAATTGTCATATGATATTTTAACGTCATGTAATAATAATTACTATCGTTCAAACGCATAAAGGTAAACTATTTTAGGTAAACGCATACTTTAGGTATATCTGTGTATAGTGTAATAGGTATATAGTTTAATTTTTTTTGCTTGGAGACCGTACTGCACACAAAACATTTTTGTAAACGTAAAGTAGCGAATTACAAAAGACGAGTGGTCTCGTTTTTGGTGGAAAATATGGTTGCATATCGCCTATATCATGTACACTATAATTTACCTACACAACACCGTCTGCAGACGGGGGCGCGATAAAAGAGCTTTATAAATGCGGCTCTCGAAAGAGTATAATATAACGTGTATATACTATATAACATTATACTTGTTGGCGCGAGTGTCACGGCAATATAGAGGAATACAGCCCAGGCCCGAGGCCATATTATTATAATAATATAAAATATAACAAAATATGCGATAAAGCGCGTGTGGCGTTTTGCTGGCCCGGGGGCGGAGGCTGTACCGAAAATTGTCAGCGTGTGACGACGACAATGATGATATCACAATTTTATTATACTTTTTATGTATAGTGTAATGTACATATTTTACAGGTACTATATCGTAGGTGAGCGGGTACCGACGGTACACAATAATAATAAATCGCGTACCTACTACGGGTGCGCGCGCACGCACATTTTAATATGCAGGTCGGGAAAACGACGTCTCCGGGTCGCCTTGTATATAATAATAATATTATACATGATACACAGGCAGGTACCGGAATAATATCGTCGTTACGATATTAAATATTATATTGCCGAGCTCTGGCGGCGGGTGGGTGTAATCGAGAGGGTGAGACGCGGCCGGGACGGCTCGATATTGCGCGAGAGTATTATATACCTAGGGGTCGCGCGCGCACGTAGCAACAAGTCCGTGACGCCACGCAGCCACCGCGCGCGCGTTATGTTATAATATTGATTTCGACGAGTGCACTAGAACGCGCGCCGAGTAATGTCACTGTCGCCGCCGCCGCCGCCGCAAAAGTCAGATTCGACCCTCCCCGCCTCGTCGCACCGACTTTGGTTCTACGAACGATAAGGGGCGGCGTGTGCCAGTGGCGTGCTCAGCTTTTTCCTAAAAAAAAGTTCATGGGGGGGGGAATATGACACCCTCATCCTCCCCCCGTGAGCACGCCCCTGGCGTGTGCTATAGGGGGTTATTTTTTTTCCAAATTTATCCGGACGCGAGTGTTAGGGTGTGTACACTGTCGAGGGTTGCAAAAACAATATAATAATATATATTATATAATATTACTTAGATATAGGATATGTACCTAATTTCGATTCTCCACTCACTGCTGCATCCTTTATACCAGGGATGGGCAATTCTGGAGGGCCGAAAGCCTTTTTCATCTGGTCTGTGCTAACTTTTGAAATGATATCATACAATTTCAAAGTTTATTGTCCATTACAAAGAAATAGACTTACAACGATGAAACATTAAGTCACTTATTTCGCGTTTCTTCGTCCGAAATAAAAGTCTATTTTGCCGCGTTATCATTAGTAGCTGCACATGCTTAAAACTCACATTAAGCTGCAAGTACCTATATTAATTATAGTAATATAGTTTTATTTATATTTAATAACCTTTTTTTGTATATTCACCGTTAGATCACATTATAAACAAAAGGAATGCTAATTAAAAATATGTATATATTTTGAATGACTTTTTTTTTAGCTTTCTATGCTCTGGCAGCCATCCAGATTTTAATTTTCTAAAAATTGGCCCCCTAGTAACTTTGAGTTGCTCATCCCTGCTCTATACTATAGAGTCTATATATAGTCAATTTAGGTACCTACGCCCATCATCTACATTCTACACGAATGTACTATACAACACGATATTATTATTATTATTATTATTATGCTGCGGCGTGAATCGCTATCCGACCGTCAGGGTTATTACGTAGGTATATGGGTTAGGGTCACCGCGTTATATATTATTGTAAATGTGTTACGGCCTATGAAACATAAACTTGGGGAAGGCAACGCCGCCGTCGCCGCCGATCTGCTCGTGTTATATTATATTTGACATGCGTATAATATCTTGCATCCCCTCGCACTCGGCATATCTGTAACGTGAATTTGTCTCGATATTTTTTTTTCAATTTTATTACGGTTGCATTATCGCTTGACTATTTGACCAGTCGTAGTAATTCTTGTGTATTATTTTCCCGAACATTATTTTCTTTGATTTCACCGAGAATCATTTTCCGGATAATATACTTGTTGCCGTCGTAAAAGCATTCCTAACCTGACAAATATTTTCCAGAATTGAATTGTACCTGACGAAGAATTTTTTCCCGAAAATTACGCATCACCTTTGGTACACGCAGCAATGACTGAAAAAACTTATACTGATGTACTATACCTATAAGTCACAAACAAAAGTTTTTTTTTTGATAAAACGATTTAAAGAATATTATCACCGATTCACTGGGGTGAGTTGCGTACCTATTCAATTTTTTTCTTGTGTAACATAAAACCAGATAATCTACTATAATTTTTAAATCTCTCTTATATATAATAAATCTTCCGATTGTCACGAACCTGCTCGTCTATGTATTATAATATTATGGTGATCTGCTGGAATTTCAATTGTAAACCGCAAGTGGCCGACTAAGTACCTACCCTTTTTATCCAGCACATAAGCTGTGTTTTAAAATATTTATTTTTGGAATAGATAAAAAATTTAAGTCTCTGTAGGACTCTTGAGTTTTGAAGACTAGACCTTTGGTGAGTTCAAGTGCCCGTCCCTGCCGTACACCAAAATATCTCTATATTTTTATTTAAATGAATGTCTGTTTTTTGCTGTTACGCGCCCTACTCACAGCCCACAGGTGGCCTACTGCAGTCCGGCTACAAAATGCGCGTCGCTCGGATAAGTCGATAAGAACATGAAACAATACATGATATATTACTGCTATTACTAAGAGTGAAATCCGTTAATATAACTAAAGACATTTTTCACTCGGTTGTTTACTTGCAGCTACAACTATACAGATCACGACGTTGTTAAAATTTAACTCGACAGACACGACCTTGGATCGTACCCGAATCGGCCCGTACGAGAATAGTATATCATTATATAACACAAAACAAAAACAAAAAAGTGGGTAAGTGGATGTCGTTCTGCTGTACAGTAGGTAACAAGTGGGTCAATGTATAGTGGATTGTATTAAACTTGAATTCAATGATAAATCATTGCATGAGAAAAACGATTCTGAGCGGAGACGGATGAGCCTGGATATTTTGTATTGTTATTATTTATTATATCCTGTAAGTTGAATTAATATTATAATATTATAATTTTGTATTCGTTTTTGTGGTGATAAGCAAAGCATTAGAAACTAAAATCCCATTTTTAGTGGTTTTTCGTAATTTGTCGGTGGTTTTTCCCGTGGCATTAAACAACTATATTGAGAAAATCGAAAATGACCTCTTTAAAATACAACCTTGATCCGATTTGCTAAAAGATAAGGTACTATATTATGTTTAAATCGAAGCACTCCTTCTGGTAGAAATTTTGTACGCAGGAAAAAAATATTAAAAAAATAAACACCATTGTAAAACGACACTATATAGCTTCCTCGCTCCGCTCAAAATCTAAAATGTATCGATGGATGCGCCGCCGCCACTGCAGCAGCTCTTTCACGCGAAATATATCATAGCTCGACAACCTGTAAATATTTAAGCGTAGAGGTATAACGCTGCACGAACGTCGGCACAGTCTGCTGCAGCAGCACCGGCGGCGGGGGCGGTGGTGGCAGTAGTAGTAGTTGTAGTAGTAGTAGTAATTACTGTGGTAGTAGTAGTAGTAGTAGTAGTAGTAGTAGTAGTAGTAGTAGTAGTAGCAGTAGCAGTGATGGTGGTGTGGTGGAGGAGGGAGGTAGTATAGTATTTTATATAGTATAATAATGCGTGTAGTGGTCGAACACGCGCGCCAAAATCGATATACGGCCGAGCCTACATAACGCAGTCGTATAAGAATATGAAAATAATACATACACAACAATATTATACAGCAGCGTTGCGCCGCCGTGATGATCGTCGGCACGCGCGCGCGCACCCCCGGACGGCCTTTCGTCACGATTTCACTTTCGGGACGACGATAGCGCATAGGCGCAGATAACGCGATTATTCGCCGCCAAAAACCCACCCCCCGTAACACCCCCACTCGTCTCCCGAACACCCCCCTGCCCCGCGCGCGTACACACACACACATGCAAGCGACTCCTCGACGCAGCTTCCCCATGGGGCGGCCGGGAGGAAGGGAAAAGGGAAGCTGGTTCGGACCGATCGATAAAATATATCTACCGATTGTAAAACAACCCGTTTGGACCAAATTATATAATCACCCCCACTGTATATTTATTATTTTTTATACACACATTTCCACACTTTTTATCACGGGCACTAGGAACATTCATTTTGAGGATGAAGCTATAGATATATGTATATAATGAGCCCCCACATTATGATAATGAGTATTAAATAGAGCAAAACTCTGAGAAGGAAAATTCCTAGGAATACAATATTATTATTGGAATCAACACGAAGTACTGCAAAATACAGGTGGGTCACAACATTTTTTAGGACTTGAAGGGCATCGTGTTCTTACAGTGAGCAAATATTGGACCAAACTGGATCTCCCCTGCTGCTACTGCCAATATAGGTAAATGTAGACATTGGTCGCAACAGAGATTCGATATCAATAATATTATTATCATAAGTTATTGCCTTCGTGCAGGTCTTAGAACACTCGAATGGTGTTTATTTTCTCGTATACGTTTTCAATAATTCTATAGGTACACGAGCCGATTATAAGATCAATAACTTGCGGCGGGTCTTGTGGCATGTATGCATAGGTAGTAGGTACCTACCTACCTACTATATTATGTAGCAATTTTCCGAGGCACACTCGGCGTATTATGACGCTGCTCAGTGTATTACGATGACATATTATACTGCCTTCTGTCACCCGGAATTCTAAGTAATTCGTAGAATCGTAGGATTACATTATACAAATTACTCCAGTGACGTCGTGCGGTGGCGAATGAGTGATCAAAAAGAGAGATATTTTCTCACCTACAATTTTAACCTCGGTCCGACGGGCTTGAAGTTGCAGCAGACATATTTACTTGACTGTTGGGGATTTTACTTCGTACCTACGTATTTTTGTCTAATGTCTTTAAATTATCTATAACATTTGTTGATAAGATCCAAATATTTTTATCATCACCATAAATATTCAACATTAGAAATGCCTATAAAGTATAAGTACCTGGCTTAAAATTAGACCGAATATTAGGAAATTACATTGTGAATTGAAAATAACAATTTCAATAATTAATATAGTGAAATGTTTCAAGTTTATACCATTATCTTATGAATAGTATATTTTTGTGAAAAATAACAGAAATCATTAGAATCGTTAAATGCGAAGAAATCTCTAATATCGAATATCGTCAAAATTTGAATTTTAAATGTTTATAAAATAAACCTATGCAATTTAAATTTTTGTATTTGGGATAAGAATAACTTACAATGAATCTTGTATTAAATAGTCAAGCTTTTTTTAAACAACAAACTTGTGTCTATAAATAGAACAAAAAGAGGAAAACAATTTTTTTGTAAATTATATTATTATGATATATAGAAAATGTTAATATAATATATTTTTAGTGCAAACTTTATGTGACTACAGTTAATATATTTTTAATTAAACAATAAAACAATATTAATTTTGTCGAAAACTGGTCTTGCATAAAAATCGTACCTCACCCAAAAGTACCAATGGATCCATTTTATTTAAATAGAAACCATTCCTGATGTTGAATAAATATTTTTTTAACAGGTAGTGGCAGGTACAACAAGTGTACCTATTTTTATTATTTTTATATTAATTTATCAACAAATATAGGTAAAATACAATTATATCTTAAAGTTTTCTATCTCCTGTAAGCTATACTTATGGCGGAAATAGACTATATAGAGTTACAAATTAAACTTCAACTAAAAACTTAAATTAATATACAAATGGTTGCGCGTAGTTTTACAAAAACTAATAAAAAAAAAAAAAAACAGAAATAAAGGAAAACGTTTTCTGAAACACAAATATAAACAAAATAACATTACTTTATATTATTTAAAGATTTAAATAATAATGCAGTAATAATTTTTTTAACATTGTTATGTTTACAGTTATTACTTATATTTTTCTTTGTAATGAAATGCATGAAATTTAAGTATTTAGGACCAAGATAATTAACAAATTTTCGACATCTCATTGTTTTTTTGAAAACTACCTATACTGCAGAAACATAAATAATACTAATTATAATAAAAAAACACCAATATATATATATATATATAGGTGTTCAACGCAACGATTCATCGCTTCGTTTCTAATCTAAAATAATTTTTGATCTATAGAGTTATAATACCCACCTTTGAATGTAGTCATGTTGGTATACAGATCGTATTATATATTTAAAGATATATTATTAGGCATATTTTATATGTATTATATAGTATAGAATGTGCGTTTAAACTTTAAAAATTGACATTTGAGAAGCCAGTACAATATTTTACCATCTTTAAAAATCTGAAACGACGACACTACCCTTCTCTGGTCCCTGACTCATTATAATATTAGTATAATTTGTAACAAAGAATCAGCAGTGGTCTTTACAAACTTTCGATATTTTTATTTCTGGACGGCTATAGTCGCGTGTTCAGTGGCGTGCTCAGCTTTTTTGAAAAGGGAGGGGGAGGGGTATGCATTTTTTACTATTATCAGATCGCGTTATACCTATGTACTTTCATTGCTTTATCATATTATATTATTTTTCATGATAAAAATAATCCAAATGGGAGTAGGGGATATGACACCATACCCCCCCCCACCCCCCCGTGAGCACGCCCCTTGTGTGTTCATACCATGTAATGTATTATTATTATTATTATACATTTTAGTATACAGGTAAAGTATATATGTGTGTGTGTGTAAGTCGTAAGCGTGTAAAATGTAAATATGCGGTGAAAATAATGTGGTCGAAACGGTCGTTATTATGTTTAAAAAGAATACAAAAACCCTGCCGTTGTATCATATACCTATGTTCGATATACATAATACTATTATATAACATGATATACATACCTTTTATGTTATTCCGTCTACTTTAAACGCAGTCCACATCGTGCATGTCTGTTGCGGATTTTTTTTTGTTACCTATATATACCCATTAATATTATGTATTCAAATACGTAGTTTTTGGATCGTTTTTCTGACCGCGGCGTGTTTCGCGTAATATGTCCTCCCGCTGCGAATTAAATTATACAATGATATAAGTACTCAAACTTATATACATATTATTATATAAGAGTCGATATTCATGCGGTGTTCCAAAATATTAAGATAAATCTAAACTTCGACGAGGGGAACCGCCCTAACCGATCGAAATAGAAATACATAATATATAACATATAACGACAGTTGACAAGACACTGTTATTGCACGAATAGAAACCAGCATGCTGTTTATTACCCTTATGGGTATATATAGAAAATATTATATTACATAATAGTAAAGTTTATCAAAGCCTGTTGTAGTGCAAACCGATATCAAAAACGTAAATCACACTATAGTGAAAACTGAACAGTGGTCGTTTATTGATCGTACTCGTTGGTCGTCGGTAAATTGCTCATTTATAATATTATAATATATTATAATAATATATAATATAATATACATATCACATTCACAAATTGGCTATTTTGAATACATCCAAAAACATTTAAATCCAATTTATTTTTTATTTTCAGTGTTAAAACATAAAAATAATTTTTTTGTAGAATATATGTGTGATGCAAGTGACAATAAATTAGATTTATAAAAAAAATTAAATAATGATTAGAACATAAGTTATTCCGAAAGTCAGTTCTATCTGTTACACTCTGTAGGTATACCTATATACAATATACATGTATGATGCATCAATACTTAATACAATAATACCTATATGGCTATATCTACATTAAGTCTAATTGTATAGTTATGTCTAACGTGACTTTCTTTCAAGCCTTTTATTTTACCGACTAGGATAAAATTTGCTGTCAGAACACCTTTATGAAATCAATACATCGCTATCTTCCCACTCAGAATCCACAATACTGAAATTATTTTATGCCATAACGTTTTTATAAATACTGTAATTTGCATATGACATTGCCCTGCAGTATGCGGTGTAAATATATTTATCAAAAAAAAAAACTTGGCAATAATAACCACTGCTCAGATGGTTTTATTATGTGCATATTTTTCGCTTTATTACAGTTCGACAAATAGTTTTTCCTTAGAAAATTTACTTTATTAAAAATAATATTCATAAAGTAGAAAGTTATATATTCCGACAAGAAAAAAATACTTTTTAATAAATTTTGAGTCCGAAAGCTTATACCTAGTTTAAAAATTTTACTGAGGAATTGATAATTTAATAAAATGAAATGATCATTGATCAATGTGATTAAAACACGAATTAATTTTAATAATATTTCTGTAAGTGTTGTTTATGATTATTATTCTTTTTATATATACTTAAAGTTTTTAACACAAAAATTATACTTACGAATATGTTGAGCTATTTATATTCAGTATAGCCGTATAGGAAGTTTTAACTATTAGAAAAATAAGTTAATATTATTAATTATAATACCTACTCAGTATAAAAATCTTTTCCGTTGAACAATTTGAGGGTATATACCTAGGTAATTCGTTTTATATTGTACATAGTACATTTAATACAATATCATATAATATAGAATAATAACTTTGCTATATAATGTGATTATTCACTGCACCATTACCTCCTCAATATTATACAATATAATATATAATGAATTTCATTGGATTGTTTTCGCCGTGGATCGTAAGACTACCTGTCGATCTGAGAATATGAAAATTAATATCAAACAATACTATAATACGTAGGTACTTAAGTTATATTACTTCAGTTATATACTAATATTAATTCAACTGAAAATTAAGGACTTATTATATTATTGTTATACCAATACAATGTTGTCTATTCTTTACGGTTGTGTACACAGATTCGTACTCAAGGGCAATCATGCTGTCAGTGATGACTGATGACATTATATGGATGGGTCTATATAATAATATTCCCCAAAAATAAGCTTCGGCAGCGTTGGCGTAATGGTATACAAAATAATATTATCTATCCATGCCAACCCACTACGTAGTATTCTTTACGGGTAGATACAGTAAATACCGCGTATAGAATATTATAGAATATTATACTATATACAGAGTGTAACAGACAGACTTGACGAAAAAAAACTTACTTAAACGTATGACAAAAATTGTATGATAAAATTATATGATTAGTAAATAATTTAAGGAATATACTCCTGTCATCGAATTCCCAAAAAAAATATTTTGAAAAAAGTTATTACGTTAAATGCATTTAATCAAAAAAAATACTGATATTTTCAAAAATTCTAAAAAATAAACTACTTGACTTGGATAAATATTTTCATTATCAAAATTATTCTTATAATCAGATTCACAAACTGATTATTTTAAATAATATGTCCAAAAAAATTAAAATTTTTTTATTATTAGTGTTAAAAAAATAAAAATGATTTTTTGTTTAATATATATATATATATGTGTGTGTAGTGCAAGTGACTATAAATTATATATTATACGAAATAAAATTTAAATATTGATTGGAACATGAGTTATTCCAAAATTCAGTTATATCGGTTGCACTCTGTATATATTATATTGTATTATGTATACTATCAGAGTATCAGCATTTTCTTGTACTTAATGTATAATACGTTTGATGTTTATTGAACAACAACAACAACAATTATATGTATCATTGTAATAATAATTAATATAACATAATAATATTATAATTTACATTTTTGCCTCAGATTTCAAACGGTATTACGTTTAAACTTTGCGAGGCAGGGAAATTGTATATATATAACAACGTTTTGTATTTAGTAACTAAAATTATCAGAAACAAGGCAAACTGCAACAATGAATGTATATAAATAACAGCACACTACAGTTTGTTTCAAAATGTAACAGACAGGGTGGTGGTATACATTTCCGAGAGGATCATGAGCCGTGAGGTCATGAGTTAATAATTTACAGCCGCACAAACATTAATATATAGGATGATTATAATTTAACAGTGAACATTTATTATTTCAATAAATAATAGGACGTACGCAGGTGCCAGGTATTAACTTTTCCAAATAATCAGCTGTTGTTGGAGTATTCAATGTTAAAATATCACTCCGTAAATACAAGTATAATACGAAGTAGACCTGTTTAATTAAACATTTTGTTACTTATTTAAAATATTTATACTTCATGAAATATGAAATTTCATACTATCTATATATTACATTTTTAATTGATGTTTTAAATTTTAAGATACCGATGTTTGTTTCACAATAAATCTGCAGTGTATACTTTATAATAAAAACATTACACATAATATTACAAAATCTAAAACATTTACGTTCTTTGAAATAAATTAGTTTTATGTGAAGTAAAATAATAATAATAATATATAGATTATTAAATTGCAAAAGTTTTAATGATAAAAATCCAATCCAATCGTTGTTTAATTAAAACTCCAAACCCACATCATGTTCACAAACAGAGTTAATTTCTTTGAAGTTGCAATGCAATGTCGAGTTAATTAAACATTTTTACTGAAATAATAATTATTACAAAACAAAAACTCATATTTTTAGAGTGAATTGACTTTTTATCAAAATTTAAGGTAAGAAAATGTGTTAGTAATATTGTTATTGTATACGTTGTTTGTGATATTTTAATTTTCAAGCAGAGTGTGTCTGAAATATTACAGCTCTAGCATTCTCAGAAATCGCTTAAAAATTAAAATACCGAGTAAACCCAAAATTATTAGTTCTTACCTATAAGTTTGATCATAGGTCAACATTATTTGTTTAACGATATTTAATCATATTATACTAAAATAATAATTTTAGTTCTAAAAAAATTGTATTTTAATGAAAAAAATTCCCCCCAAAAAAGCACAATGCTGGAAGTATATAGTTCAATTATATAAGTAGTTTTATAGTAGTCAAGTAAATAACATTAATGGAAGTGATGGTAGGTAATTTTAAAGGACAACATGTTGGACGATTGAAAAGTGGTGTAGGGTGGTGTTTGGGCTACTATACAGTGTTTAGTCAGCCAGATTTAGCCTTTATATCGATTTCCGCAGGTAGTTATGTACTTATGTGTCAGTGTGTCTTTCGTCGGGTGCCATTAAAAGACATTATGATATCACACGATTTAATTACAAACCACTCAGTACCTTAAACATAAAAATGTTTCAAAATTAATTTTGGTACTCCTGTTTAATTGTAAGTAGAAATGTAGAATACATTATTTTAATGCGTGTTAATTGATATTTCTAGCCCCCAGATTTTTAACACCCAATGGTCTTATCTATATATCGATGCATACAAGTGCATAAAATTGTTTTAGTATTAAACAGGATAAAATATATTTTGTTTATAGGACGTAGGTATGTTGTCGAAAATACGATAGGGAAAAACGATTATTTATACATTGTGTAAAAAAAAAAGAGATTTATCTGTATGGCGTGACACGGACAGAGATTGCTTTTAAATATATAATAAAATAATATTAATACATAATGACCTGCTACCATCTGCACAGTCGCACGCAGTTGAGCGTTAATCCCATGACAAGAGAATATTGTCGACGGTCAAAGGTAGCTTTTAACATTTTTGACATCGCTATCCAGTGGTAATTGTACAAATTATATTTATATTTATAACGGCGAAAGCGTTATGTTTTCGTGCCAGTTGGGCTAATGATTGAGAGTAGTAATCGGGGTAGCGCCCCATGGGAAATTCTCGAGCAGTTGTCAAATTAACTCTACATTATGAATATACACGACTTGTAGTACCTGTAAACCGCAAAGCATATATTATGGCCACCTTTAATATTATAATACAATTTATATAATAACGAGAATATTAAGACATCATTTATTACTTTTTACAATTGTTAATATTTCCAAACAGTGTATACATAAATGTAAAAACAAAAGAGAATTCAGGGCAAATGATATTAGTATAAAGTACACAAATAAACAATTCAGTCAAAGATTTATTGATTACTTAGGTCCAGTTATGTATAACTCTTTACCTTTAAATATTAAAAAAAATATTTTTGATCATTATACTTCAAAATCTAATAATATTAAGTTCATTAAATAATTATTAAAAATTGGTTATTAAGTGAATTTGTGTAAATGAAAACTTTATTATATGTTATCTGTAAAACTTATTTTTAGTGATATATGTCAACATGTACAACTTTATTTTATTTTATTTTATTTACTAGTCTCTAAACTGTAACTCATTTAACCCGCCACAAGCTTTGCTTACTGGGTTAAATTAATCAAGGTGTAATTTTTTTTCATATAATATATCATAATATGTAATGTACAATTTGATCAAATAAAAAAAAAATTACATCATCTATAAAATATTATTATTTTTTTGCTAAACATTTGTATCTATATTTTCAATTAATACTTAGACATACAATAATTAATATAAATTATATATCAGCTAGGTATTTTAAATATCAGACTTTCTGGCATCTTCAGCTCATAAATTACAATAATTTGTTTAGTATTTAACGAATTAAGATGAATACGAAGTGGTACAATATTAATTCATTATATTATATTCATAATAGTTATCGTATTGCAGGTACTCACAGTGTCCATTAAACTTCTAATTTGAATATATATTTTTGGTTTGAATCAAAAACGGAAATATCATCTGTATATAATATTATATACTAGATGATCCCATGCACTTCGTTGCCCGTTAAATGTACCAACTTTATATGACTCAAACTTTGTTCAATTCGTTATTTAATATTCGTTGTACGGTGTTCAAATTCTTATCTTAAATTTTCCGTTGCCCGGAATAAAAATTGTGATTCGCAGCTGTATATAATCAGGTAGGCAATCTATCTGCGGTAGATCGCGGACCCCATGTTGTTTGTAAGGAAGTGTATGATTTAATTCTAAAGTATCAAATTTATACCAAGTTTGCCATTTTCAGTTAATTTCACCTACGGTGGATTAATATAATCAATTAATAAAAAATCCTAACCTAACCTAACCGTACAAAAATCAGATGAATAAAAAAACCCAAATTTTGCCCTTTTTAAATTAGCATATCTTCTTCCCAGAGGTCTAATCTACACACAGATATTCATTCGAGAAAGCTGAGATGTTCTTCTTGGCATTTTATTAATGTATAGACGTTTATGTTTACTTTAATAAATAATTGGTTGCTACCAGTTATCTACTCCTCCCAAACAGTATATAGCCACCAAATCAACAACCATGTTGACAGGAAAAATGTCCTGTTATGACGACCCCTTGGAGGTCATTATCCAGCATAAAAACTATCCTATGTTTTACTCTAAGTCATAACCTACTTGTATACCAAATTGTATTCAAATCCGTTCAGAGCTTTTAGCGTGATTGAGTAACAAATATCCAAACACATAAACGTTCGCATTTATAATATTAGTATAGATAGTTTACAGCATCACAGGGGTCAGGTGGTCACGAATTAACGGTTTTTTTTCCATTTAAATAAAACCCTAACTATGACTTAAGTTAAAGAATTTAGTTGAAACCATACAAAAAAAAAAACTAACTTATTTTTTTATTTTACCAGAAAGAAAACCGAAAACCTATAGCCAGCGAAATGTTTGAATTAGGTTTTCGGTGTGGTATAGTCACTCACTTCAGCTGCATTAATCACAATAATATAATTATAATATGTCTGTATCGCAGGGGCGTATTTAGGAATTGCTAAAGGGAGGGGATGAGGCACTGAATGACATATGTAATAGCGGGGAGCTTTGCCCCCCCACACCCCTTTGAGGTTTTCTATACTTACTCACTACATACTGTACAGTTTACACAACATTTAATACCAATTATTAGTCATTAATTTTAGTGAATAACAATAATATATTGATTATTTTTCATTAGATTTGAAATAAATTTCAATTTTTAATTTACACTCAAAAAATATTCTTAGAGAATAAACTCTTTAATAATTACCATCCTACTATCACCACCTATGGCCAATAACTCAAAAATAAATTTAGTACAAAAATAATAGTATCATAAATATTTATTTTTACTATAATAAATAATAATAATTACATACTCATACTTTCATTAGGTACTTTATACTAATATAAATCAATTAACTTTTGAAATTCTGTTTTATCATTGTCAGTAAATCTGAGTGAAATAAGCATAAACCCTAGGGATTTCAGCAATATTATAGTAAATAAAATAGAAATATACCTTTAACCACAGATATATAAAAATACTAGATAGATAACTTGGAAATGTTTTTGAAGCCAACAAAATGGCCGAAATTCTCTTATCTAAGAGGTGAATGTTTACATTTTCATAATACTGATAAAGATATTATTGTTATTTAATTTGTCATAATAATATGATCAATATTTAATATTATAAATTATAAGTTTAAACTTTAAAGTTGTATAGTTAGTTCATGATGTTAATAACTTAACTTACTTACATAAGTCTTAAATACATATTATCAACTTTTAGCTTATTCAACAGTTATGTAAATTATGTAATGGTGCATGTGAATATTACATTATTTTATAAAAATTTGTTCTATTGTATAATATTTTTAAAAACAATCTGAATTAATTAATTAAAAATTTTACATCCATTTATTATTTTTGAAAAACTATATTTAAAATCAATAAAACAAAACTGGTATACTACCTTGTATAATAATAATCATAAAATATTTAAAATTAATAAAACAAAATTTGTATCTATACTAGTGCTACATATTATAGTAATAAATATAAAATATTTCAAGTAAATAAAACAAAACTAGTATATTAATTAATTTAATAATAATACAAATATTTAAAATAAAACTGGTACCTATAGTCTATACTACATATAATATTTTATACCTACTACTGGTTAATAAAAAATATTTGTTTAGTTAATTTTTGTCTTTTACTAACAGGATTTAAAATTTTTGTTGAAAACATTTTGCCAAAAGAATGGAGTCGAATACTTAGATATTTTTTAACTAATAATGAAATGAATACCATCTCATGGGGTCTATCTAGCAAAGGAACATTATCACATTGAAGTGTATAAAAAATATTATTATCGAATGCAAATGTATTATTACATAGGTTTATTTTTTTAAAATCAAGATTTTTATATTTAATGTTTGTATTTGATTTTGATGTGTGGCTTCACATACTCCTATACACATTACACAACAATGTCTTACCCTAAACTATAAATTAATTAATAAAAATCATTCTGAACAAAACTAAATCATATTTTACTAATATAATTTACCATGAGTTTAAGGATTGAACTTTTGGTCAAAACTTATGAACTGCATATTGTATTATACCGTATGTTTAAAGTTAATACAAGTAAATTCCATCCTTTGTATGGTTGTAAATACAAGATCATAAAATAATTGTAATTTAATTATACCATTTAATGGCATTTATTTTGGAACTCAACTTCTTCAACCAATTTTTGTAGTTTCACCAAGTATAAGATATATATTTAATATAAAATTAAATCTTTTTTGTTTTACTTTATTTTGTTGTAATATGACATAACATAAAGTTAAATTTATTTTCATTTTAGTTCATTTTTAATATGAACTCAGATCATTAGAATTCAAGCATGTGCTTATTGGACGAGCTTGAAACTTGTTTATTATATCTATATTGTATTTCTCATTTTTTGCAATAAATTATACTTTTAATCTTAATTTTAATTCAAGGACTAAGACATACTATAAAATAAAAAATATAAGTACATCTTAGTCCGTGTTGTAACTATAGTAAGTGTATGATATTGTAATGACTAATAATATTGTAATTTGTAATACATATTTAATAGTTTTTGATTCCCGCCATAAAATTATCACAGTTTATCATAATTTATATTTTGTAAACATTCACCTCTTAGATAAGAGTATTTCGGCCATTTTGTTGGCTTCATAATTATTACATGGTAGGAATAGGGAGTCGTCTATCTAGTATTTTTATATATCTGTGCCTTTAACTATGACAATTTACAACCAATGTTTTGGTATTACCCATTAAAATATTTTTACTATTTTTAAATCTTTCCTTCACTTCAGATATGAAATGATCTACATAAGGCAAAAATATCGTCACTCTGAAATAGTCTTCATCTGATTCTTTATTTTGAGGATTAGCTCTACCAATGTCGTTTTTCCATACACATAAGATAATAATACCGATTTCCGATACTCAATAGACTGATTAGTGATTACGTGTAGTTTACTATTATAAGACTATAAGACAATAATTTAATATATTGATTTTGGTATTTTACTCTTAATATATCTTGTTTTAATTTTACAAATTTACAACAGTACAGTACAACAGCCGTGTTTAGCTGGTACGTCGAGTGCAAACCGCTTATTATACAGAAAACTCACCATTTAGGACATTGCGGAGTTTCAGTGGCGTAATAATAACAGTCTATTAATAACCTTAAAATTGATTGTTTTCTTACTGTTTTTACAAAAATCAAAAATACATAGTAAATACTAAAACGATTGATGATTCAGTATCTATACATGTAAACTCGAATCCTTTAATAATAGCAAAAAAAAATACCAAGGAGGGATTGATCCCCCGAAACCCCCCGTAAATAATACGCCACTGCTTTATCGTAATGTCAAGTTTTACATGGCAGTATACAGTGCTCAAATTGGGAATTATTAAGTAGAGGAGCTCAATCCAATAATTTATAAACTGCGTTTCAAGTAAAAAAATAACTCAACGCAGACTCAATTAGTCATTTCCTAATTTTTCAATACTACATTTCACCTTAGTTACAGAATTTTAACTTTATTCTATTCCAAATTTCCAAATATAACATATTATTTAACTATATGTGCCTATGTAACATGTAAGTGAATATGGATTTATATTTTATATTCACCTTATTTTTCGAAATTTATATTGATAGAAATAATAGTATAATATCTACATATTTCGGTAGGAAATAAAAAAATTATATAATTATCATTGATAATATCTTAATAATTATAATTTGTTCTTCAGACGCATACTTATGTCAATTGTGAACACTAGTGACTAGTCCACAGATATTTACAAACTAATGCCCAAAATAATTTTTATTAAAATTTGGAATGGATCTAAATTGTTGTCAAACATAAACCTAATGAATTTTACATTTTTTAATATAAAAATATTTTTCATCCTATCTATGGTTTTGACTAGTATAGTGTTCAACCTTTTTGACTCTCGATCCACTTTTTTTGTAACAATACTTTCACGACTCAGTGACACCTGAGTACCTTTAAAATTCATAATTTATAACTTTTTTTTTCGCAGATATTTTATAATAGTAGGTACAATAGTTTATTGTAATATATGTGAACTACTAAACTAGGCAAAGCACAAGCTTACAAGCGTGATATAATATAAACAAACTATAATAAAAAAATTAGCAAGGTATTGGGAAGTCTAAACCAGTGGGTCTCTACAAAATCTCGGGTGGCGTAATCTATAAAAATGGATCGTGACAAGTCTTTTTTGTTAAAAACTCGAATAAGTTATGAATGAATTGAAGAACCATATTTTACAGTAGATATAATGACAGTTAAAATCAATAAATTGAGCTTACTTGTGATCCCAAACTTAAACGAATGTTTATAAAACTTTTTTGGAAATGTTTTGGGCACACTTGTGTACGGGAAATTACGCAAAACTAGCAGCTAAAGAATTTTTTCTTTCATGGCCTACAAAGGTGACACGAGTCGTGAAAATATTGTTACAAAAATAGTGGATCGCGGCGAGTCAAAAAGGTTGAACGCTACTAGTGAAAACCATAGATATGATGAAAAATATTTTTATATTAAAAATGTAAAATTCATTAGGTATTCATTAGGTTTATCTTTGACAACAATTTAGATCCACTCCAAATTTTAATAAAAATTATTTTGGGCATTAGTTTGTACCGTCCCCCCGCCCAAGTAAAAAAAAACAGTTGGGGTACGCAAAAAAAAATAAAAATAGTAGAGGAGCTCCATCCCCCTGCACAATCCCCCCACCCCCCAATTCGAGCACTGGCAGTATAGCTCAATATGCTTTTAGTGAAATAATATATGGTTAAAGCATAATATTATATGTTAGTTAACGTATAATTATTAATTATTATTACGGTCCAAAGGTTTTTCGGTTGTTACTCAAACGACACTATATTTTCGTGTTATTATGCGTCTAACACCTGAAAATGTAATATACTAAAATATTATAATCCCCGAAAACTGTAAGTACGCATTATATCTACTTTATATTTATTATTATTACAGTAAATTAAATCGTCGGTAAACTCACAAGAGAAGTGAATCCGCACAAACATAAACAAATTTCGAGAACGAGTATAATATCGTCTTCACGCGATCGTGTTGACCGCGTTGTGGTAATATATTTTTATATAGGTCTACCTATATAAGTGTAGAGAAAAATAAAAAGTTTTTAATATATTATACGAACCTTTCAAAATATTCACTTTGGGTTTTATATACCATTAAAGTTTAAAATACATATACATAAAATATGAGTAGGACGGTTTTTGTGAATGTACATATTTTTGTTCACCTAGTTTTAAATAATATTTCATAGTATCATCGCTACCTTACCTACCATATAATAATATACGGCTCTTGCAGTGTCTGCCGTATCACACACAATACAATAATAATCCTATTATAATAATCATTTTTTCGTCTGCACATTTACAATAACTGCAGACTGCAAATAATTCAAGGGCAATAATTGGGTGAGTCGGACACAAAACAAATGTATAAATAAAATATGGAATCGTGGCAGGTTTATCGGAGTTTTATTTTTAGGGGTGATCATATAAATATTGTAACGTAACATAATAGCTACCTACTATGTTGGGTACTTATTTTTAAATAAATTGTATTGTACTTACACACAATATACGTCCTACCTGTGCATGTCATAATACTGACATTGCACATAATATTATACTTTACTGCCGTTTGATTATTATTTATTACCTATTAATAATAATATAGCTAAGGGGCAATGACCTTATAATATTATAATTATTATACGTCCCACAACAGTGTGGCACACGAGTACACGACCATTTCGGGAACAATAGCACCCTATCACTACCTACATAATATTGGCATATTATGTGATATAATAATTGTACATAATATACTTGCGGCTTATTGTAAGTGTATAATAATATATAAAATAATATAATATTACTGTATTGACTTTCTACCGCGGTCTTCTATTTGTGTCTTTAAGTAATACATTATGCATCATTTATTAGTTCCATTCGAGAGTTTAAATGAATACTATATTTAAAATACAACGGCGTGTTTCGTACGTTCGCTGTAGGCGTAGGTTATAGGTATTTGCTGCAACGGGGTTTATGTCTCCTTATTAGTTATTATATACTTAAGCTCGTACTATAAATATTACATATTATATACATGTATATATATAGAAGTATACAACGAATCGATTTTTGGGGTAGCCAGCCTGTAGGGTAGGTTATTAAATATTATTACACACTGTAAAATATGATATAATATTAAATATTTCAGTCTCTCAAAATCATATTAAAAAAAAAAAAAAAAAAAAAAAAGTGACTTATAGGATTCTCGCTTTTATATCGTTTATTATTAATGATAAACTTCCAGTCCAATATTGTCAATCACATTAGTACAGGTAGGTCGGAGGGGGTGAACAAGTTTTGTGGTGAATGTGGGCGAGGGTGCGGGTTGCGCGGTGACTATACAATAACCCATCGTGACCTGCTATAAAATGTATTAGTTTGTTAGGTGTTTAATAATAAATTATTTTCTATGATTAAAAAACTCGATGGCGTATAATATGATACTCCGCTAACTCAGTGGTTGGCAACCTTTTTGGACTCTGGGGCCCTCGTTAAATAATTAAAAAAAGTTTCGTGGGGCGCGTCGGATAAAAATTTAAATCTTTTAGTCTAGAAAAAACAATGGCCGTATAGAATAGTTTCGAGGACCGGACTCGGCTGTGTCTAGCTGGTATTACTCGTAAATAGTATAGCCGTATTATGCTTAGTATTCTATTCTGATAGTTATATCAAATGTATACGACGCTGAATGTCTGACATCCACTATATATTATTACTATTGGTTTCTTAAATTTGTAAATTTTATGCTAATGAGTTATACAATATTTACCTTTGCTAATCATTCATCACGATAATATCCGAGTAAGAGTTACACAGATTTCCATTTTTTGTTTCTTTTCGATTACGTCAAAACCAAATTCAATATTTGGTTCTCAAAATGTAATTAACGAATGTGAGTATGCGATAATTAGCGGTTTGAATAATAATAATTATTTACGTACGTCTCAAACAAACAAAATTTAGACATAACGACTACCTACCTACGCAAATACGCAATACGACGGTGTGATTGTGATATGATAAATTGATGAAAAAAAATGAATATTTTGGTAGACCATGGATAAATGAAAATATTACTCACTTATAACTTCTTTGGTATTATTCCGATATTTTTCTGCAAGCATCCTTGGATTCGTCTTTGAATGTATGATAATATACTGGTATCAGTTTAGTGTTTATAACAGCTGTTGTTGAATTTGAAAGAGCAAAGACACATATTCCTGGAAGAACACTGACCCATGGAAGCATATGTGCGCTATGGCACTCAAAGGACTTGGCACAAAGAGTGAACGCGTAGCTATCAAATTATACATTTTAAATTTTAATAACACATATTTTAACGAATTTAAAGTATGTTAATCAACTACCACAAAACATTTGAAATGGAATATTGGACGGGCCGGGTACGAACAGTAATAGTCCGTGACGCCCGGTCACCAAATACTCCGCACGCTCACTCACACACCGACCGACCTGTGTATGTGTGTATACATGTAATAGCAATTCGATAGAAGTGGACGGGTTCGCCGAGCAAAACTATCGAATGCTAGTGTGTAGTGAGTGTGTAAATGTGTGTAAATATGTGGGTGTGTATGCCTTTACATTGGAATAGAATAAAATGACTAAGAAACAATAAAATGTTAACACCAATTTTGGGTATTAAGTTGCTATAATATAATAATTCCTTAAATAATACACACTATAAAATATGTGGCCCCTTTGGCCTTACAGTTAAAGATAATAATGGCTGGTCGTTTGACACAATTTATAAAATATAAATAAAACTATTATTAATAATAAATAAATCAACTCACAGTATAAATTATTGCGGAGTGCAGACTGGCCAGCAGCAATTCCTTAAGCCTATACCTAATATGGTTCACAATAATAACAATAATAAAAATACTAAAGGCTCGCGGAGATCAGTGTGAACTGACAATAAAACAAATGCAATCAGTGGCGATTGGTGCACTGCGCACACGTAACAGTAATAACGATATAACGGCGGTATAAACAACTATAATTTATGGCGATTAGCGCCGTTGATTATACAACATAATTTATTATAAGCGCACGATTTGCGCACGCCGACAAATGAATATAACTTTCATAATATGATTATAAAAGGGTGACGATTCGCGCCCACACAATAAATATAATAAAAAAAAAACAATGCTGGCAATTCGTGCCTAAGTAATACATAAACTTAACGGCGATTTGCGCACGTACAAACAATATGACGGATCGGCTTGACCGTTTCTGGTGAACTGGTGGGATGGGCGGCCGTGTTGATTAACATTCGCATAGGCGGCGCGGCGGCGTCCGATAACATTTTATCTACATATTATATAATATAATTCACAGATGCTACGGACAATTAAACAGAAATAAAATAATAACATAAATAAAACAAATAGGTAACGGATGTGTGTTGTGCGTGTGTGTGTGCGTGAGATGTACCAGTATGTACATATATGTGAGTGGCGGTGACGACGGCGCGAACATTCTCCCCCCCGTTGAAAATCTATTTTTCAACGATAATTGTGTCGGTCTCACTAGGAAGTGCACAAAGTTTTGCGGAGGGTCTTTTGATTTCCGTACCCGCTACTGTTCTGACTGTTACAACTCGTATTGCACCATCTCTTCCTGGGTGGACCTGCGTTATTCGTCCTAAATTCCATTTTGTCGGTGGCAGATTATCTTCCTTAATAATGACTATATCGTTTATCTTCAATGGTTGCTTTTTGTTGACCCACTTGCCACGCACCTGACATTGTGGCAGATATTCTGTGTACCATCTTCGCCAGAACAGTTGTAGGAGGTATTGCACGTGCTTCCAACGTCTTAATCCACCTGGAGCTTCACTGAGTCTATCGGGCTCCGGAGGTAGGCTCAGAGGTCCTCCAACCAGGAAGTGGGCAGGTGTCAAAGCTTCAGGTTCATCTGGGTCACTACCTATTGGTGTGATTGGTCTTGAGTTAAGACACGCTTCAACTTGACATATTAGTGTATTTAATTCTGCTAATGTTAGTTTTGTTTCACCCATTACGCGTTTTAAATGATACTTCGCACTTTTCACCGCCGCTTCCCATAACCCGCCGAAGTGTGGTCCCGATGGTGGGTTGAATCGCCATTCGATTCCTTCCTTCGCCATCGCAGGACCCCCTTGTTTGATAATTGATGCGAGTTCTCTTTGAGCTCCCACAAAATTGGTTCCATTATCACTGTGTATTACGGCGCATCTTCCGCGTCGAGAAATAAACCGTCTTAGACATGCCATAAAGGCGTCGCTTGTCATGTCTTCAACAATTTCCAAGTGCACTGCTCTTGTTGCGAAACAAATGAACACACATATCCATGCCTTTTTCCCGGTTACGCGACGGATTCCACTTCTAACGATGAAAGGCCCGGCAAAATCCACTCCAGTCGTGGAAAATGGCCTCGACATACGGACTCTATCCTTTGGGAGTTGCCCCATGAGAGGCGTGGTAAACTTCGGACTTGCTCGAATACATTTTACGCACTTTCGCACTACTGTCCTAGCGGTCCTACGGCCCATGAGTGGCCAGTAACGGCGTCTGACTTCCGCTAATAGAGCCTGCGGTCCACAATGTAACATTTCTCGGTGTAGGTTTTCAAAGATGAGTAGTGTTACACGGTGATTTGCGGGGAGAACAATCGGGTGTTTCTGCCAGTTATTTATATCCGAGTTTTGTAGTCGCCCTCCCACTAGAATGATACCGTCTTGCATGAAGGGATATAAACTCTTTAACTTGCTCGTCCGTGGTACTTCCTTACGATTTGCTAATGCAATTGCTTCCTTAGGAAAGCATTCGGCTTGCACTCTTTTAAAAATAATAGTCTCTGCTTTCTTCAGATTCTCAACCGTTAGGTATCTTGTTACTTGGATATTTTTCTTGGCCTTCAAATAATCCACAAACAATGCTAACCAAGCGATAGCGCGTACTAGCCGGTTCCAATCTGATTTTATATATACTAAGTCAGTTGACTGATTTAACATCACCAGCGCTAGCTTGAATTTTCGTTGCTCTGGTAACTCCTCTTGTCTTAAACATACGGGGGATGGATTCCACTTCTCTTCAGGTTCACTCAACCAACGTGGTCCATACCACCAAGATTCCGAGACAGATAACTCACTTGGGTTTAGTCCTCTTGAAGCTAGATCAGCAGGATTGTCGACTGTTGAAACATGATGCCACTGCCTAACTTCACTGTTCTCTAATATCTGACTTACGCGATTGGCGACGTAGGTTTTCAAACGGACCTGTTGGCTATTCAACCAACCCAGTACTATGGTAGAGTCTGTCCAGAACCAGAAATCCATTATACTCAATGCCCATGAGTCAGCCACCTTCTTGGCTAATTCAACTAATAACAGTGCTCCACAGAGCTCCAAGCGTGGAATGGTAGAACCCTTGAGTGGTGCTACTCTTGTTTTCGAGCATAAAAGTCTCGCTTGCCACCTTCCTCTCTGGTTCCTTGACCTTACGTACAGACACGCACCGTAGGCCTCTTGCGAGGCATCACAGAATCCATGCAGGTGAAATTCATCGCTTAATTCTGGCTTCACTTTCCTGGGAATTGAGATCCTTTGGAGTTGCTCTAGTTCTTTGCAAAATGACATCCAACGCCCTTGTATGTCTGGAGAGAGTGGACGATCCCAATCCATTTGCATTGCCCATATTTGTTGTAAGAAGATTTTACCCTTCAACAACACAGGTGAAATGAACCCAAGGGGGTCAAATATCCTGTTTAGATCTGAAAGTAGTGTTCTCTTGGTGAATTTACTACGGTTCTGTGTTTTATTAGCTGTGAACTGGAAATGATCCTTAACCGGTTGCCATTCTAGCCCTAGTGACTTAATGGTCTCTCCATCCTTAACTTCTAAGGTAAATAATGGATCTTCTCCACTTCTCCCTAACTGTTGCATTACTGTCCTTGAGTTGGAGCACCATTTCCTGAGGGGTAATTTGGCTGAATCCATGATACTGCTTATTTCCCTCTGTAGTCGACAACATCCTTCTTCAGTGTCTGATCCCGTCATGAGATCGTCCATGTAGAAGTCATTTTGTATCGCTTTCGATGCTTCTGGGAACTGTATCCTTGACTCTTCTCCTAGTACTGCCAAACACTTTGTAGCAAGGAATGAGGCTGGGGTGGTGCCATAAGTAACTGTTGTTAGATGATAAGTGCGCAATGGCTCTGTGGGATCTGATCTCCATAATATTCGCTGAAGATCCCAGTCCTCTTTCGCAACAGATACCTGCCGGAACATTTTCTCTACGTCTGAAGTCAATGCATATTGGTACCTTCTGAATCGAACTAAAATCGAAAACACATCCTCTTGTATCGTTGGTCCGCTCATGAGTACGTCATTGAGAGCCAATCCATTTGAACCCCTTGCGGATGCATCAAATACTACTCTCACTTTTGTAGTTAAACTTGTTGACTTCATGACTGCATGATGTGGCAGATACCATACTTGGGTTGGAATGCTGCTTCCCTTCGGTACTTCCTGCATGTGCCCTAGGTTTATGTACTCTGACATAAACTTAGTATATTCTTCCCTCAAGGTGGTGTCATGAATGAGCTTTCTTTCTATGCTGAAAAAACGTGAGATAGCCATTGAAAGAGAATTTCCTAATTCATTGTAATTGTTCTTCAATGGTAGACGCACTACGAATCGCCCGTATTCGTTACGAGTTGTATGTTCCTGGAAATGCAAAACGGTTTGTTGTTCTTCCGCAACCCTTTTATTTGCCTTGGATGAACGCCCAAATTCCAAATCCTCGTTGTTTCTTGCAGACCTCCAATCTCCCTCAATTTCTTGACCAATGCTTAGTAAACACACGGTGTTCATTTCTCCGGTTACCATCCATCCAAACTTAGTGTTCTGCAACCTTATGTTGCCTATACCTAGGCTTATTCTTTCACATTCTAACAAGTCGTAAAATGCCCCACCACCTATGAGCATATCTATTACTCCAGCCTCAGTAAAGGAGGGGTCAGCCAGATCGTCAACTAAATCATTTGGAATTTTAAATGCATGGCTTGGCGTAGAGCAGGAGGACAATTCGCACACCGTGCTTGGTAGTACATAACAGGATAGATCAATAATATAATCCTTGACTCTTGACATTACCTGAATATCAACCGCTGCTGATACTTGGACACGACTAGATCCGATTCCGTTTACCGGAATCACGGCACTTCTACTGGGCAATTGCAATAACCTGAACAATCGCCTTGATAAGAGATTTACTTGCGAACCGCTGTCTAGTATCGCTCGACATCTTTGTTTTGTCCCATATCTGTCAGCGATATAAACTATGACAGTTGACAGGAATACGTGACTATTTGCTTGCGAAGCACAGCAGGAAGTTGATGGTATTGCTGGTTCACAACTTGGCGTATGTGTGTCCTTCTTCTCTGAAATACAGTCTTCGGTTGTACCGTCTCGAGCTGATCGTTTGCCCACGTGAAGTAGAGTGTTGTGTCTTCCGGTGCAATGTTGGCAGCTGTATCTTGATCTGCAAGCACGAGCTGCATGATAAGGTGAAAAACAATTGAAGCAAAGCTGAGCATCACGTATTTTACTGTGACGATCCGTGACTGTCATCTTTTTGAAATCCTCACACTGATAGACTCTATGAGACTTATTACAACAGATGCAAGGAGCTTCTGATTTTTCTGTGATAACCAAACTCCTTTTCTGGTGGGTTGGTTTAGAGGTCTTCGCTGTTGAGTTACTATGAGTGTCAATCTTATTTGTCGATTCGTTTGACATCACAGCTTCTGAGTTTTCCAAAGCCACGCAACGACTAGCTAGAAACGCTTCAAGGTCCTTATATTTCGGCAGGTCGGTATTTTTTAAGTGCAGCTGCCATCCGTGGCCAGTGTTCTTATCCAACCGCCCTGTCACAATAGTTATCAACCATGCATCCCAGTGCTCAACTGGTTGATCTAACGCCCTTAACGCAGCTACATGCGTACATACATGAGAATAGAGTTTTTGTAATGCTCCAGAGGACGAAACATCGATCCTTGGACAGTCGAGTATGGCCCTTATATGTGATTGGATAACAAGGCTTTTGTTATCATATCGGTGTTTAAGTCTATCCAAAACTACAGCATAGTTGCCATCACTGATGGGAATGGATCGCACCAAATCTAGTGCAGGACCTAATAAACATGAGCGTAAATGATATAATTTTTGTGCTGTTGTAAACGAATCCTCTTCATGCACCATAGCACGAAAAATGTCAAAGAAGGACGACCATTCCTGAATATTCCCATCGAAACTAGGAAGGGAAATGGGTGCAAGTTGCGTACGATGCGGCCGATAGGAATTGAAGGATGCATTTGGACCTGTTACACTTGTTAATTTTTCGGTATTTATCAGCTCCTGTATCTGAGACCTAATCGTAAAATATTCGTTCTCAAACCTCTCTCGCTCTGCTTCAGAGCCAGAAATATCATCAATTTCTAGCAGTTCGATTTCTGCCTGAACATCATCAAACTTTCGATTGATTGCAGGCAGTTCCTCTTGCCTAAACTCAAGCAATGATACGGGTTGTTCAGTAACATCGAAATTGCTAATAAATGTCCGTATCCTCGTTAGGGATCCCTTAATCACACCACGCTTTTTTTTAAGCCCTGTTACAATCTTTAACGTCTCATCGTCTAACGCCATACCTTGGTTGTTCAATTAATGCGAAAATTAAACGATTTAAAATAAATATAAAATGATAATGGTAATCAATAAATATAAAATGATAATAAAAATCACAAATATTAAATAATAATATAATAACTAAAATATGCTTTAATTATAACGATATTGCACACTAGCGATATCAACTCAGCCAATTAACCAAAATAATTCAACACAATTAATAATTTATAATGTTCCTATCACGTCGAGGTCACCAAAATGGACGGGCCGGGTACGAACAGTAATAGTCCGTGACGCCCGGTCACCAAATACTCCGCACGCTCACTCACACACCGACCGACCTGTGTATGTGTGTATACATGTAATAGCAATTCGATAGAAGTGGACGGGTTCGCCGAGCAAAACTATCGAATGCTAGTGTGTAGTGAGTGTGTAAATGTGTGTAAATATGTGGGTGTGTATGCCTTTACATTGGAATAGAATAAAATGACTAAGAAACAATAAAATGTTAACACCAATTTTGGGTATTAAGTTGCTATAATATAATAATTCCTTAAATAATACACACTATAAAATATGTGGCCCCTTTGGCCTTACAGTTAAAGATAATAATGGCTGGTCGTTTGACACAATTTATAAAATATAAATAAAACTATTATTAATAATAAATAAATCAACTCACAGTATAAATTATTGCGGAGTGCAGACTGGCCAGCAGCAATTCCTTAAGCCTATACCTAATATGGTTCACAATAATAACAATAATAAAAATACTAAAGGCTCGCGGAGATCAGTGTGAACTGACAATAAAACAAATGCAATCAGTGGCGATTGGTGCACTGCGCACACGTAACAGTAATAACGATATAACGGCGGTATAAACAACTATAATTTATGGCGATTAGCGCCGTTGATTATACAACATAATTTATTATAAGCGCACGATTTGCGCACGCCGACAAATGAATATAACTTTCATAATATGATTATAAAAGGGTGACGATTCGCGCCCACACAATAAATATAATAAAAAAAAAACAATGCTGGCAATTCGTGCCTAAGTAATACATAAACTTAACGGCGATTTGCGCACGTACAAACAATATGACGGATCGGCTTGACCGTTTCTGGTGAACTGGTGGGATGGGCGGCCGTGTTGATTAACATTCGCATAGGCGGCGCGGCGGCGTCCGATAACATTTTATCTACATATTATATAATATAATTCACAGATGCTACGGACAATTAAACAGAAATAAAATAATAACATAAATAAAACAAATAGGTAACGGATGTGTGTTGTGCGTGTGTGTGTGCGTGAGATGTACCAGTATGTACATATATGTGAGTGGCGGTGACGACGGCGCGAACAAATATGATTATTTATTAATATAATAAATAATAATATGTCTTATACGTACAGTTTATAAGCAGTAAGTACTCCATATTATTTAAAATCATTTACAATTGGAACAAAGTTAACCTGCACTCACATAATATTATTATTTTTAATACTAAATACCACATTGGCCAAATTTATATTACTTACGGTTTATTATCAGTCGTTTTTGTAATATTGATATTATTGTATAAATGACAAAATTGTAAAATAAAATAAATTATTATTGTACCTATACGAAATACTTAAATACCTACCTTTTTTTTTTCCTTTTTTGTTGTTGTACCTATAGATACAATAACAGCACTATTTACATATTTTTTCGGGATAAAAAAACATGTTTTTCATTATAATTTACTTGCGATTTATCTGTAATGATATATTACTAGATAGGTAGGAATGTAATAATACGTTCAGTACGAGATTATCGCGATGATTATCATTATAAATGTCTGTAAATATATATCCCTTAACTATTGCGTAGCATCGGGTTGATTTCAAAATTACGCAGGATTTAGTACTATCGTAGGTACTATATTATGAATTATTCATGTCTCATATACAGGGTGATCCACCGAGCAGGGTCACCCCCATTTCCCTTCTTGATAATGAATTTATACAAATTTTGACTTTTGGAATTTTCTAAATATACTTAAGAAGTGAGGACTATATTTTCAATCACGTAGATATTGTAGGCCAATTAAAAACAGTCCTGTGGCGACACAAAATGGCAATTATTTTTTTATACAGGATATATAAAAAAAAAAAACCACCATTGTAAAACCACTAGCTTCCTCGCCCCGCTCAAAATCTAAAATTAAGCTAATTGAAAATATTAGTAAAAAAGTATTTTTAAAAGTTAAAAAAATCAGAATGGCTTTTTTACTTTTAACATTCGGTTCATTATAAATCAGCTTTAACGACGACGGCGGCGATTCACGCAGGGAAATTATTGGAAGCTCAACTACGACAGTGTTCAGAATTATTGTAAGTTTTGTATTTATTTAAATGGTTGCCATCGGTTTCAGATTATATTAAATGTGAATACCTATTAGAATTATTAGAATATAATTATTATGGAAAATAGTTAGCGTTTATATCTATATATATTTATATAAAACCAGTTGTATTACTACTGTAGTAGATTAAATCCATGCACGCGTTCATAAAAATAAATATACATTTTGCCTATTTATATATTGTTGCAAAGTGGGTTAATACATTTTATCTAGTAAAAAAGTATAAAAGTCACACATCTCCAGACCGGATATACTTTTAAAGGGTATATACTCACGTATATCGGATATATGGCTATGTAGTATGTATTGTATCGCACTATATATTTTCATAAATCATAATTATAGGACGAAGACCACTTATATGCAGAGGTTAAAGTGGGGGGGATGCAGGAGGACTCAGTCCCCCTACCTCTGACGGCGGTTAAAAAGCGTCCCCTTTAACAAATTAGGATTTTATACATTAGACATTATACATAAAATTATATATAGAACGCTTAAAACCATATGGAGAAATTAGTCCCCTCTGGAATTTTTTCCCACTTAACCCCTGCTTATAGGTTAAGTTTATTACAACGATATTCTGCAGTATTCTTTTTCTAGTGAAAATTATAAACTTCTGATTTGACGTACAATTTTTTATAATAATAAATAATTATGATATATTTAAGCAATGCAAGTTTCTTCACCACCTTAGCACACATGAAATGCCAATTAATTACATAGTACCCAATGCGTTTCTGTCATATTATTTAACATTGCATGAGGTATTTTATGGATATTTGGTGCGTAACAAAAACATTGTTAGTTCATTTTTCATGGGTCTTCTCACTGGGAAATAATAATAATTATTAAGATAAATAATAGAGGTAATTTTAATTTTAATATAATATAATATAGGTACATATTATAGGTATATATGTACATTGGTGGAGCAGCAGCTGCTTATTTTGCCGTTTCGTTTCTAAAAATATGTATACCACAACCGAACAGAGACATTTTGATCTTTTGTCCGCTGTTTTTTCATTCACATAGATCTTGAGTTCACTGTCTTGTCAGTTGTCAAGTGGTAAACGACGTCGAATTGTAAAATTCGTCATCTTTATCAACAAAAAAATAATATATCGGATAGAAAATATTTCAATTTTCTAATAGCGTAAAAGCACGAGTCTCTGTTCCAAGCCTGTCGCTTTTATATTTTCAATAACAGTTTATAATATGATATTCATCTATCGAGTGTTATTGTATGGATTTCTTCATATTATTTTTCGTATGTAGTTTTATTTACGAGCAATGAATGTATAACATTGGACTGTCCTAAAAGACGTAAATTCCAACGAAAACTCTAAGTTGAGTTTTCTTTATTCAGAAGAATTCAAAATGAGATTATACGACTGACTTTCATCTTTAAATTAGATCTCGTGTTGTAGAATTTTGACCAGAAAAGTTGGATTTTTTTCTACGTTGCTCATTGAACAACTGCAACGGGTCCTTAAAAATAGCATTAATTTAGGTTTTTTTTTACATCAAGTACACATCATAATACTATCAGGTTTATCTTTGTGCATCTGAAGAAATATTTACCAAAAATAAAGTAGAATTTAATATAAAAACAAAGAGCACTCAATTATTTCAAATAAAATTTGACACTAGGTACCTATATGTTATTAATACTTAATAATTAATTATCTAAAAATCCAAACCTTTATGTAGATTTTAGAAACAAAAAATAAATGGTAGTTTTTAAATTTTTAGTTATTTTATAATTAATTTTTATAAAAAAACATGTCAGGTAGGTAATTTATTTTTCTTAAGATTTGCACGATTTGGAGATCAATGGTTATAATTAAAACTTATATATAAACAATATTACAGTAGTTTAAAGGTTGTTGATGTGGTGAGATAATGTATTAAGTGTGCCTTTTTATGCTGATGGTTGGTCGAAGTTGCATAGATTACACATATTATAATATGTTATAATATTATGTTGTGGCCATGCAATGAGTAGGTACTCAAATCAAACCTCGCCAATTGTTGACGTATAAATCTGGGATGAGTGTCCTCTTAAAACGTTAAAGAAGTATCGTTTTTTTTTATTCTCCTCGTTCTATGGATATGATATAAGCTAAACTATGTTTACTCAAGACTCTTTAATAAAATACTATAAACTATTAATATTTAAATAGCTATAATATTATTTCAGATGAACATAATAAATCAGCATTAAAATACAATTATTTACAAAAAAAAGTATAATACTTAAGTTTATAACAATTGTTATAGTACTAAAATGTATGTATTTACTAAATTTATATTTATATTTTAATTTTAATTTGATGTTATTTAATACAGGTAGTCATTTAAAATTAAATTTTTTTCTTATTATTATTTATATAATATACACGTGAAAATCTAAGTTATTGGCATTATTGATAACTTACTAAGTATAGAATTAAATAATTTAAATAAGATGTATTATGAAAAGAGTAATAAAATAATTTTTTTTTTAATATTAGGACAAAAAAAACGTAATTATTAGATTGTGTTTAAATTAAAAATGCGTACGTCATAAATATTGCTGTACAATGAAATGACAGGTATAAACGGCCCTTTTACCTATCATATTATGTTTGTATTCTATTTATAAAATTAGAATATCTGTTTATAATGTGAATGTGAATAGGGTAAAATATCTTTCAATTGAAATGACGGAAATACTAACTGAATTCCGTTTATTCAACCCTACGATACGCGTTTCTATCTTTCTGTCGTGACATAAGTCTTTCATATTGTATCAATTTAGTTATAGTGCTTTTAAAGTCACAATGCCAGAAGCGATTTAATGTGAATATTTTTTACTTATATAATAATAGGCATATACGTGACTGCGTATAATAGTAAATATTAGGTACGTTAATATAATACAATGTAATATAATACAATTTTGTTGATTTTATTGCCAAATCTACAAGATTACTAAATTAATAAACGACATAATCGATACAATTTGTATTGCATTACAATTATAAATTATTATTAACGTTATTTAATTGTTGATTTGTATAATGGTTATACATAAAATAAAAAAGTATATTATCATATTATTGGGCTTATAAATTATTATAATTATTTAAAGTTTGAACATTATTTGTTTAATTTTGTGTTTCAAAAAATATATAGATTATACCTAGGTTCTAGTAGTACTACAATATTTGATAATGTTTATAGTCGATTTATTATCAAACATAAAGATGTAATTATGTTGGGATATTGCAATGTTCTAAATTGTTGAAATGGCTAGTATATATAAGTTCCCTTAAAGCTTTTTTATTTTTTTTAATAAATGACTAAATGAGTGTTCGCTATTAAACTATTAGTTTATTGTATAAGTAAAATAAAGTAGGATATAATATGTGTTATAGCTGATACATTTTTATCTGAAATATAAATACGATTAAATGTTATTCAAGTGATATGAAAATGTCTCATTACGTTATCGCGTATTTAATAAGATTTGCCATATGAAACATAGTAAAACTCTAGTAAAGTAATAAATTTAGGTGTGTCGTTTGTAAAATAATACTTATGAAAGGTATAAGGTATTTTCGTCATAACATAATACATGTATATAAATCTCACTCCTCCTCACGTATCACAGGCTGAGCTTCACTGGTTTAAACCATAACGTAATTCAATTTAGTAAATTGGATTTATTTATAACAAACAATATAACAAATTACGTAATGAATGTGTGTGGTGATTGTTGACATGGTTTCTGTTTTCCTTCCCAAAATATCCCAGATTGTTTAGGTACCTATATACGTTTGTGATTTTGTTGATTTCAACACATTAAAAAAAATATTTTTGGGTTGGTTACAGATATTTTATTTTTCTAACCGATTTTGAAAAATAGTCGTTTTACTACGTTGTCAATGGTGACTATTATTAACAAGAACATAATAATTACGATTCATAGATTTTCCTTGTAAAGGAAAAATATCGAGTAGCGTGCTATAATTTTTACTCAGGAATCAGGAGACCATGCTCAATCAGTGGCGTCATTTCAGTTTTCAGTAGAGGGGGGCAAAGGTTTTGACCGGCCCGAATGTGTAAAAAAAAACCGCTCGCTTCGCTCGCAACCGCATTATATCTACTTACATTTTTATCAAATTACCATACCCAACCTCACTTATTTGTAATTATACTCAATAAGATTTTTTTTTGGTATAATTTTTACAAGCTTATTTATTAACTGGTTAATAACAAAATGTACAAATATATTATAGCAGATATTTTATAAAAACATCTGTACAATCCTATACCAATTAAAACTCTGTAAACTATTAAATATAACAATTTTTATTAATTAAGAAAAATATTATTAATTTATCAAAGGATATCTTCTTTTTTTAATTTTTGAAAATATATCAACCGCATCATCTAAATTAATTTTACCTGATACATCACTTTCCACCGCAATGACCAGTAAATCACTCAGCCGTTCATTTCCCATTGTTAGCCGTAGATGGGTTTTAACTAATTTTAGAGAAGAAAAGAAGCGTTCATTGGATGCAGTAGTCACAGGCAAAGTCATAAGGATATTTATAATTTTAAGAGTTTCTTGAAAACCATTTGGAAGTTGGTTTAAAATTTTTGAAATAGAATAAAGGTCATGAATTCCATCATCTCTGTCTATGTTTACATGATTTATTAAATTTTTTGCAGATGGAAATTCACATTGAAGATTTTCATAATTAATTCATAATCAATCTTATGTTTTCAATACTTTATCAACCCCACGTTTTAGAGGTCTAGTTTTACATATGAAAATAATCCTTAAATAAAAACATAATGTACGCAAGTTATTGTATATTTGTTTGGTACTTACTGGATCACACATGAGTTGTTTTTCAATTGTAGGAATAGAAACATCAACTGCTGATCTTGGCACAACATCCTAAAATAATGAGAAAGTTAAACATTTGTTTATAAATTGATATTTTCAATAATTTTGTTTTTACTAAACTTTAAAAAAATGTCATACCATATTGTCCATTCTATCATCTTCATTTGTAAATGGATCTGGTTGTTCAATATTCAAACTAACAGATCTATCGTGATCATCCTAAAACATATTATATATATTATATTTATAAATATACTTATTATTTAACATTATAATTTTAGTCTATATAAAAAAAAAAATTATCATTTACAGGATAATCAACTGAATATTCTTGTTCTTCGATTAATTTGTCCAACTGTAATACAACTGCAGGTTGTTGTATTAATTGTGCATCAATCTAAAAGATATAAAATTGAATTTAGAAATTAATATTATCTTAAGTTATACTAATTTTTAAAATTTATTATTGCTTGCTTACTGGTTCAGGTTTTGTTTGTTTATTAAACAATTCAGAAATTGTTTTTGATTCTTGGGCGACTTGCTGTAGTTTTATTTTTTTTGCACGACGGTTTTTAGCCGCACCACCAATTACTTTTTTTTTAAGAAATGTTTTATCCATATCAAAAGAATAATGAGAACACACGTCACGAATATAATTAATATAGGTAGAATAAGCGGTTACTGAACTAAATATTAACAAAATACAGAATAGTTCACTGTGAATTGTGATACACGACTGTCGCAAGTTGACAGAAGTCTGAGATCAATGATGAATAGGTAAGACTGTAAGAGTGTAAATCGATTGTTGTTTTTAGAATTTGTAATAATTTTAGATTTTAAAAATAAAACTATATGGGATTATGATATTAATTATTATTATTACTGTGAATACAAGATACAACAATATTGTGTTCCTACTTCCTTTTTCATAACAAAACACACACGCACACACAAAACATACATGCACGTCCCGCATGCGTCTAAATATAAATGTATTCCAACTATCAGTTATTAATTAAAAATATATCATTGTGACTATAATTTCTTAGTAGGCAGACTGTACAATATTTTCTGAAAATATTATAAAAATAATCATGTTTTTACACAAATAAAATATAATACCTAATGGTTAAATGGCAAAAACCGGACACCGGCCCATTGGGCCGCTTTTAAAATCAGACAGGGGCAAATGCCCACCTTGCCCCCCCCCAAATGACGCCACTGTGCTCAATTGAACATTTTATTGAAAGCAAATTTTATGTAAATTATTTTCATATCATTAAGATTACACACTTTTACAAAAAATTAACGCATAAAACACGTCGTTGTTGTTATTGTTATTACTATCATTGTTAAATTTTAAAATTAAAAATACCTTGAAATACCTTGACATAATAAACAATCCCAAGTTATCTGCAATGTATAAGAAAGGTATTATAGTTCATAATTTGTTAACACTTATAGCTTTTTTACAATTTTACGGTGAAATACCACAGAAACTTTCGTGTTTTTTTATTTTAAATATTAACTTGTATGTGTATTAGTATTGGTAGTACTTGTCACAACGTAAAATGATTTAAAATATAGCTTTTAAAAATATGAATGGATATTTCTTGCTATTCCAAAAATTGCTTATAAGGTATATTATATGATTTCTTCTTTTTTTATCCTCATATTTTTAGTGCGTAGTTTTAGACTTTTAGTGGATATTTCTGAACTTTTTAAGGCTTATTTGAGTTAGTATTTTTCCAGTTTTTAGTGCATGAACTATGAACTTACGAAGCTTGGCAATCGTAACTGATAGCAAAATGAAATATCACTTAATAATGTGATTATTACAGAACACTTATAATACAGTAGCTCCTAATACTAATATCATCTGTGGCCCACTCATGGTCAAATTCTGAAACATCTCTTACTTTATAATACAATTATTTTTATTATTTGTCATGGATGGCGTTCGACACAATACCCAAAGCTTTTTTCAAATACTTACAGATTTATTTTAAAAAAAGTAAACAATACACAAGGTGGTCATTAAGTAGTTAAAAAGTTAATTTGTTTAACTTACCTAGTTAGTTAATTGTCTAATCAACTTATGAACTAGTTTAATTAAAAGTTGAAATAACTTTTAAGATTTTCTCAGTTGATTAAAAAGTATTCGATAAAATTAAACAAATTTTTAGAAATTTAGAAATCTTTATATTTTTATGCGTAAATAATAACAAAAAAATCTAAAGGGTATTATAATTTATTTAAATAAACTCTTTTTTTTGGCGTATTACTGGATGAGACCGGACGCAACTGAACCTTAAGCTTATGTTAACTAAGATGTAAAAGATTTAATTTAAGAAAAGTTTTTATCATGAGGTTTATACGTTTTAAAAGTTAAAATAAGCTTATGGAAAAATGCAGAAAACATAAAAACAAATTACATCATAATATGAAATATTTTGTGTATCTAAACCGGTAGTTGATTGATCGCTTTAGTGGCAGATATATGAGATATTACTAAAATAGGTAGATAGTATATGGAGTATGGACGATTCCCTTTTAGATTCTGAGCAGAGTGATAAATGTAATGATTTTTCAATGATGTGCGTGTGTGTTTTTTTTGTGTGCTCTAGCTCTACGATAAGTAGTCGAAACAATACTTACATTTTTAGTAGTTTTTCTGTTGGGAAGTGAATCGAATTGGTGCGTTCGAGAGGTCAAAATTTAAAATTCTTAGTAGTAAGTTTTCAAAAGTGACAGGAAAATCGAAACCAAGGTAAGCAAGTGGGTAGGTACCACTATGCTATACATTAGACTGATGTCGTCACTATAATGGATGTGTCAAATTTGAATTCAATGATATAAAATCATTGTATACGAAAAACAACTTCCAGACAGTCTGTCAGATTGTATTACAGTAGGTAGGTATATTTTATGATATAATTGCTTCCTATTAAAGAAGTATTTTATTATTTACTATTAGACATTACTCCACATTAGTAATACAGTACCTAGGTTATTATATTTTTCCGAATAAATTATATTTGAAAAAATCATTGTGTGTAGGTGCTGTGTATTAAGTATAATAATATACTTTAAAAGTTTCAATTACATCACGAAAAGTATTTTTAAATTCCAACAAATTATTATCGATGAAATATGTTTTGCTCGGTGAAAAAACTTGAAGATTTAATACAAGGTCCCTCATAAGTTGTTTTTACTTTTTAGTGTAATTTAAAAAAAAATGAAAAAAATCTACAAAATTATTTATGAACGTCAGTAGTTGAAATTTTGACAAAATTCATCAAAATCATGAAAGATTTGCGAATTCTCATCAGTTAAAGAATTTAAAATTTAATATAAGATTCTTCATAAGTATTCCTACCTATAACTAAAAAATGTTTACCGAAAATTCAAATTATTTTTTATGAACGTTTGATGATCATATTTTTTTAACATTGGTTATTTAATGTTAACCCATAAGTTAACGAATTCTCATAGAACGATTTTATTATTTGGTTTTTATTTCAAAAATGAATAATCGTAGATAGGTACTAGATATTTTCACCAAATGATTATTTTATCATTTTTTATCCATGGTATATTTAAAAATTTAAAAATATTTTTACTCTTTTTGAACTATTTATAGACATATTCAATTTTTAATTTATTTTGTTTTTTTTCTATAAATATCGACAAATATTTTTTCACAAAATCAAAAAGCTTGAAAATTTAAAACTAGGTTTTTTCTTATAAACAATTCATACTGTAACAAAAAAAATCTAAAAAATACATAAACACAATAAGTTTAATAATAGATATTTTAAGTTCAAATTTTGACAAAATGTGATATTTAAACAAAGCATAAAGATTTTAGTTAATTTTTTTTAATTTAAAAATATTATTATAATATAGGCTGATAGTCCGTCTTCACTCAGAATCGTTTTCGTATACAATATGATTTTAAATTAATTACATTGGATTATTTTGCATAAAAATATCACTATTATACATTTAGAATTGTGTTAGGAATGTTGCTGGTTATGGTTTATCAGAAAATGCAAATTTGTATATTTTATAATAGTGAATAGAACACTTTTAATTTGCAAAGGTATAGAAATATATTTTAATCGTCGATTTGATTAATCAATTTAAATCATAATAATTATATAAACTTGTTTATGATAATATACACTTTGTCTCTTTAAATAATATATTTTATAGTTTAAAAAAAATCGAATTGTGCCTTCTGACTGAAAGTAGGGTCCACTAATTATAGTTTACTTTTACATCTCTTAGCAAAACTTTCAATAAGTGGTAGTAAAACGTCTAAGCTCTTTATTGGAATAAAAATAATTAAATTAAAAACAAACTAAAAAGAACAATATAATATTATCATAAGCGATAAGCGATATTAAATAAGCGATAATTTAAAAACTATAAACTAACACAGAATTATAATAATATGATAATAAACAGCGTATTGAAAAATTGTATTTTAAAATGTTAGTTAAGTACTTAATTTGATATTTTTATTGAATCTGTAATAATATAATATTGTAATATAATATTGTAAATTTTTATTTTTTTATTAAATTAATTTAGTATTTAGTTTATAAATGTTTATATTATACCTATTTGTTATGAATTTTATATATTAAGTATTCGGTATTTATTGTTTTAATAAGAAAATATTATATAATTTAATAATTATAAATTTTATATTTTGAGAACTTAGAAAAAAGGGTTCTATATTAGTTTTACAATATTTACTAAATACTAATACATTCGTATTACGTACAATAGCTGCTCGTTATTTTTTTCTCAACTCACACTTTTGGACAACGAAAAAGCTCAAAAAACCCTATTGTAGGTAAAATTATAAAATCTACTATAAATAATTAATTAATTGTAATCTATATAATCTATTAATATAAATAATAAATGGGTGTTTGTCTGTGTCTAGTGTCTGTTCGTCTTTTTCTTAGCTAAAGTCTCAAAAATTACTGGATCTTTTTCAATAAAAGTTATATCAATAGATTCCTTGAAACTTGGGGGGGGGGGCGTTTTAAGCTTATTTTTCAAACCCTATAGGTAGCTGAAGGGCAGCTCACACATTAGGTAATATATTTTGTGGCCACGAAAAAGAAATATATTGTTTGCTTATTTATAGAACTGTCATTGGTTACATATTATATTACTATTATAATAATAATTAGGTAGTAGGAATATATTTTTTTTTTTTATAAATATTTTTATATAAAAATAAATCTTTGGCACAGGCAACGCTGGACGAGCATCTAGTATTTTCAAAAAGATGGTTTAGCTCTGTAAGCAATAGTACATACTTCAAATCTTTGGACGAGTTGTATCCATCCCAACGACCTTACTCTATATAGTTTTTTTTAAAGTGAAAATCATCACGTACCTACATTTAATATTGAATACGATGCATATGCTGTGTGTCTGTGTCTTCCACCAAAGTCGTTGTCTACTTTTGAATCTTTATTTTACCGGGTTAGGTGTCGTTTGACTGAAAAGTCGGTAATGGTAATAATATATTATCTTGAGAAATATTTTATTGAATTTTAATAAAGCGCGTTCACAAGGTAGGTAGATACATAATATTTACAGATTTATATAAAAAAAATAACTGTTTTTTCGGTAATTTGTCGCTTTCACATCGATTTAGTTGGGTTGCTTATCACTACTACTCGTTTGATCGATTTCGTTATTGCAATCACAGCTGTATAATATATATTGTTGAGACTATATCGTAATAATATTATATGCCATACATATAATTATTATATTATATTATCATTATAATATTATATGCGAACTTGCCAGCCGTCCCTGACGCGGCGGCGTCGGCGGGGTCAGGTGGTTGGTTGGTAGGTAGGTAGGTAGGTAGGTTGGTAGGTAGGTGGTAGGTAGGTATGTATTATAGGTATGCGTATAACGCGTACGCGAGCTGATGACGGAGAGAAACCCAAAAGCTATTGATCAATTTGCCGTGTAGTTGAATAATTCATTTGGTACACTGTTGTTTTACGCGCAGCCAACGCAAATGCCAGATGTATATATAATATACGGAAAACAAAATTCCGTGACGCAAAACCCCCGATAACCTATATATATATGTATGTATATGCATAGGGATGGCCACAAGCGGGGAATGCCGCCGGACTGGAACAGAGGGTTACACACGCCTCACACGATATCGAACGATTTTGAACTTGACACGCGCATTATAATCCGCAGGGCACATTTTGCACACACAGACACAAACAAACATATTGTGTACACCGACATTTATATTTTATATACACATAATAATATATTTACAACACACAATAATATTATGTATTGTATATACCCGTATATATATATTTTTTATTGTATATATATATAAGTTATAATATACAATAGCTGTTCCTTTAGGAACAAAAAGAATATGTGGTAATAGAAAGAAATAGATACCTACATGATTAGGTATTTGATGAGAGGAGTCGCCCAGTGCAGGTAACACTACCCTTACTGGATGATTTTTTATTTTAACGTAATATATTGTTATACTTTAGATTAATCTCATTCAGAAGATCCTGACGCCATCTCCTTCTGAGCCTCCTGGAGGGGTTCCCGGGAATTTTGAAAGTGGAGAGGTTTGAAATGAGAGGGTTGGTATGAGAAGGGAGTTTTGAGTGAAATCGTTTGTAAAAAGTGACTGCTTCTTCGTGGACTGTTTTAATTTTTGGATCGTTGTGTAAAGTTGGGTTTGAGATATAATAAGGAGGAGAATTTTATAAGTGTTGGATTTTTTGGCATTGCCCTCTGTGGCCCTGCATATACATAAATATAATATTAAATTTATATACAATATTATATTATTGGCGTATCTCAAAAACGTTTATTAATTACCTATTATTTGCCTACATATACACACAACACCCGTGTATACTTTGAATATTGGAGTTTGACTTAAAATATGACTCAAAGACCGTAGCCTGTCGTATAAAATCGTATATTCAGGTCGGTATCCGTACGACGTGCGCAACATTATGATATCATAAGCGGATGTTAGCGACGCGGTGTGTCAATATTGATAACGGGTTTTGTGGAAAATATTTGCACATTTCCCCTGTAATTTATGTTATTTTTTATAATGTATAATATAGGTACACATTTGTTTTAAACGTTTTGTCATTAACATCGATGTTGTTATTTTTTAATTTTAATTTTTTAGAAAATAATACTGATGGATTCACGGAAGGACCTCGCTTGGATTCGGCCCTGGAGTAGTACTTATAATATATCAAACAAGATTTCAGAACAGTCATCTTTAATTATAATTAAAAATTGTGGTACAGTAACAATAATAATAATAATGACAATAATAATATAAGTTTTTAATAAATACGGAATAAAAGAAAAACAACATTGAAAATATTACTTGAAGAAATAAGAGATTAGGTTGGTTAAATTAGAAAATTTAACAAATAATATCGGACAGGATTCTTTTGAGTATAAACTTTGAACTAATCGACATCTATATCATATATTTTTGAAAATAGACTAGTTCGATCAAATAATAGTTTTCGCCTTTTCGGAACAAGTTACAGCGACTTGCAACAAATTATTGATTATTTCCAATACACGTATACCCGTTGTAGTTATATTAGATCAATTTCCACAAGAATTATTTTTTGATAAATTTGCTGTTCAATTTACAAGACCAATATATATTTATTATTATGTTCGTAAATATTACTTTTAAATATATGATAAAATAAATTTTGAAAACTAAGGATAATTAAAACATTTATATAATACAATAATTCCCACATAAATAATATACTGCTTTTAAATATGGAATCAGGGATGTGTGCTGTCGTTTAATAAAAAAAAAAAGCATTACAAATAATAATTATAAAAATAATACCTAAAATATAATGATTTGTAACGATTTATGAGTTTATGTAAAAGATTATTTTCAAGAATGTTAATACATTTCGTTACATTGAGCAGTGTTTTGTGTTTACTGTTAAATGATTCATTTTTTATTTCGATTGGGAAAACCTAATTAGTACCAAATGTTTCATCCTATTGATCTGGCATTTCAATTTGTTATTGATTATTCCGTTCAGATAATAATAACTAACATGTACTCTTACGACCATTATTGTAATTGCACACAAACTTTACCTTATAATATATAAGTATATATGTATAATTTAATCTAATATTTATTATCACTAACTACAACACATATTTTCTCAAACTGTTAATATTATATATATATATATATGTATTATGTATACCTACATCAGTTATCAAATTATCAAACTTCATGTGATATATTGACAGATTGTTAATATAATAATATATAAAAAGCTTTAAATAATAAATAAATAATTTTAACGAGGTGAGCGAAGCGTGATGAGTAGGTATCCCACTCAAATTTTGTATCTTGTTTGTAATATTTAAAAAAAATATTTTACACAATACATTTTGAAATAGGTCACTCTGAGTGAATAATAATTTACATTGATCAGCAAGTTTCAAAAAATTAAAATATCAAGTACCTACCTATACTTCATTGACGTAATAAAAGCTCTTATAAAATTATACTTGAGAGGACACCACATATCGATTTTTTATTTCCGTCGGCCATATTATACACCATAATAAATGTACGTTATATGCTGTAGTACCAACACTGCTCTATGATATTAATATTCAAATTGATTTACCTATTGTCAAATTTTAATTTCAACAACATATTTTGTAGAACATAATTATTCTAACCAATGAAATTTTTCTCGACTTGCAGCATAAACTTTTATTGTATACTTGAAATATAATTTTTAAAAAAGGCCAAAATAATATACATTAAATAATAGAAATAATATAATAATTCCATATATTTCATCTTAATATTTTAAGTAAGGCTATAAACTAATAAGATTGACTCCTGCAACATTGATAAACGGACAGTGAAATAGTATATTACATGGATTATAAAAAAAAAAATAGTATGCTAGTTAAAATGTCTGTAGTTCTGTACATGTATAAAAAACAATAAAATCTATAAATAGCTACCAAACCTGGTAATACATACATTGGTAGGTTATAATTTTGTGTCCACAAAAATTAACACAATCGCGTAGGTATCTTTATGCATAAAGAGGTCGCATAAAAATGTATTAATTTAATATGGTTCAATAAAATTTAATGGACCAATCATGGGCCACTAAATCATGTTTAAGTGACCATTACCTATCTTCTATTAATACGTAATAATTTTAGTGATTTTTCACACAACCTGATATTATAGTATACAACTAAGAATATTATGAGTACCTATAGATATTAGATTATAATATAATTTCATATTATTATTACATATTTATTATACATCGAATCCAAAATCGATGTAACCAGAATGATAGGTACAACACTATAACACTATCAGAGGCCCAAGTTAAAATGCCATGATATTTCGTGACTTCACTATAATATTTATTGAAATTGAAATTCATTATTGAATTAACCATCTTGAAGGTTGACGTTTCGTTCTATACATTATACATTTATATAGGTGCCTACGTGGTAGTAAGACCGAAAAAATGTAAAATTTATTGGTAATATTATGTAATATGTTACAGAATCAGGGACGTATTTAAGACTAATTTGTTAAGGGGAAGAATACTTAGAATAATGAGTAAAGAATAAGGAGTGTGAAAAAAGTGAAAAAAATCAATTAAAATAATAATTATTTATAATATTATTAGTCAACTTTTAATTTATATATTCACTCCTGTTTTTCTTTACAGATTTATCAATATTATCGTCATGCTTAATTTGTAATGTTTGAAATTTTCAGTAAATTAAATATGCCCTAAAATTAAAAAACTTCTATTAATAATTAGTTTATTTAGGACAATAGTAATCTAACCTTTTTGGCTCCTTTATATGTATAATTCTGAGATAAGTCTTAACTCGTTTCTTACAAGAAAAATTTATATTTTTTATTGGTACCTACCAATCTTTATGACGTAGGTGTTAGGGCATAACCTTTTTCGGTAATATTATATTGGTTGTAGGTATAATCAGTTATGAATGTGTACATTAATTGTTTTTATCACAGCCACCACACTACATCTAAGGAACTTTGATAAAACAACAAATTTTTGATAAAATGTGAATTTCAATAATACAAAGTTATATAAACAATAGATAAAAAAAATAGGTCATAGATAGATAATATGATACATGGATATAATATCTCCTAAATTTTCAATTAAATACGCCACTGTACATTAACTATATAACTATAAAATCAATACCAACGATATTCTAAGCTATCATAGTTTATTCATGTATTTACTCTAATTAAGTTTTCAAAACTTATATTTGTGTATTCTGTAGGTAACTTTGAGCCATATAATATAACTTATATTTTCAATACATTGTTTACACTTAGGTAAAATAAAATAAACTAGGTAGGTATAAGTAATTATCAAATAGCAAATAAATAATCAGGTAGTTAACATTTAAATAATTAGATAAAACTCAGTTTAACTCGAATTGTATATTAATTCATAGAAAGTAAATAAATCAAATCCATTAGTTGCTAAGTAATTTTATAGAATGGTGTAGTTTAATTTACTGCGTATGTATAAAGAATATTTTAAGCACATGTTTTGAAATTTTCTCTTATAAGATTTATGAAAGATTAATTAGTGAATTTGAATGCACCTTTTTTTTTTTTTTTTTTTTTTTTATTGAACAAACATAATATATTTACAATCTGTATTTACATGTGATACAATAAGTAAATGTGATGATTTTTGGTTAACAGGAGGGGGAAGTCACCCAGTGGCGGCACCCCGTAATAATACCTATAACATAAATTTTACTAGGTTGTATTAAAAAAAAAAAAAAAAAAAAAAAAAAAATATTCTTACTATAGGTTTAATTATTATTTTCTAAAATAATATATTATTATAACTATAATAAGTTATAAATCTACACATATTACATACAATATACACAGGTATTATAATTATTATGAAGATTTTTTTTATTGTCGTTGAATATACATAATTATACTAAAGTATTGGGATTATGGAATTTTTATGGGTGCCTACCAATACTTTAAATAATTGGCACTTGTATAAATACTAATGATAATGACGATTATTATTAAAATAAAATCTGAACATAATCAATGGGTTTAGTGAAAAATAAATCCAAAATGGGCAAAATGTTAAAATCCATACTACTAAACAAAAGTAGGTAGGTCCCTACCTAATCATCGACTAAAATTAAAAACAAACGGACGTTAAAAATAAATAAATAAATGAGCCTCAATTAATGCTTTTTTAAAAAAAAGTACCTACGGTTAGTGGGCCACTAATACGTTAGGTATATTTATAAAAGGGGCTAGCAGTATCTTGGCAACTACTTAACTATTTGTATGAAATCCTTAATCCTTATACCTATACTATTAGAGCTGTATATTTTCATGAAAATGTTCAATAACTGTGAATATTTTTAAATTTTTTTTTTTTATGGATTTTGTATTTTTGTATTTTCTAAATACAAAAATTATACATTTATTCACAAAACACTTACCGATTTACTTATAAAATAAATCCATCGTTATTATCATAGTTCATCACAGTTTTTAAAACTTTATTTTTAAACACGTAAAATTACGAATTTTTTATAGTATTATTATTTATTACTTATTACTTATTATGACGAAGTTGGAATCGTGACAACATGTCACCTCTACTGGTATTCGTGTATAGTGTACCCAGTAGCGGATCTGAAGATCATTTAAGGAGGGGGCGAATCGGTATCATAGAATTTCAATATATACATATTAGTCAATAAACATCTGTTATATACATATAAAAAAAAAATTAAACCGTATAAAAATTCAACAGTCTTTTATTCAATATTAAATAAACAAATGTATTAATATAATTTATTTGAGCAACAATTGTATGATTCTTTTTTTACCAGCCACAAATCTGTCAATGAACAATGAAATTATACTACTCACTATTCAGCACTCAATATTAAAATTGTGTTATTTACCACAGTCACAGTGAACAAAATATTTAATTTATTTTATAAAAATGAAGTGACAATAGATTTGATGGTAGGAAAAAGTCTCGGGGGAAAAAAGTACCGGAAAAAAAGTATCCGGAAAAAAAGTCTTGGGTGTAAAAAGTCTGTTTTCTAAAGATAATATCTAATAATTATGTAATCATATAATAGGTAACTACTAAATACAAAACAGATAAAACAAAAATAATAGCTAATAATTATAAAATTATAAAAAAAAATATCTCATTCAATCTTAGTCAATAATATTATTAAAATATTATACATTTATATATCACTAAGTTAGATGACTTGTCAGGAACATTTATACAGAATAGGAAAAAGAAATATTACATAATTATAAAAATCCTAGTTGTATAAATTATTAACGCTGTAACTTTTAAAAATTATTTTAATAGTTTTATGAACTTTTTTTTCCCCGAGACTTTTTTTCCGTTTCCCAGCAGATTTATACGTCTGTAAAAGTACTGCTTGGCGATAAAATGATTTTATCTGTCATTCTATCTATAATCTAAAACTATAACCGTAGCAAGTTGTCTACAGCAATTTTGGTTATGGCCAAGAAAATATTCTTCTATTATCTATGGTTATAACCAATTTCAAATTTGTTTTGAACATTAATCATGCTATTTAAATTCGATAATTTGTAATGATAATCAAATAACAATATAATTGATAAGATATTCAAAAAAAATACCTTTTTTGTATCATTTATTAAGTTTGAAGCTATAGTTATGACATGAATTTCATATTCATACGACACTACAATTCGAGTATAAAAAAAAGCCCTAGGGGAGGAATCGCCAAGTAGCCCCCCCTCAAATCCACCACAGGCTGTACCTACCTGTAGAAAAAAAAACATTTAATTTAAAATTTTTCACAGCAATGCTTTACTTATACTTGTTGGGGATCATATACGAGTCCGATGAGAGTATCGTGGGATATATTGTTACTACCTATATTTATTATACCGTTATGATAATTACAAATTTATTCTTTCCATAATTATCTGATATTAATACCTATCTTAAGTAGAAAAAATCAGGTTTGATTACGTAAAATATGTAACTCGTTATTTTAAAATAAAGTTGTTTATGGCTTATTGTACTTATTATAATTATTATAATTTATAATAAATTGTTTGCTTAATTATTTTTATTTAATTTAATAATTTTGTGACTTAGTTGAATGATTGAATATGTGCCATTATAATATATTATACTAAATTAAATTTATCCAAGTTATTAGGTATGATATAATTTATTTTAATTAAGTTATAAATATATTTCCCAATTACCGCGGTACCCTTTATACATTTCATATTTTTGTTGTGTCCCGGATAATAAAATATAAACATAAATCGTATTAAGCAGGTAGATAAAATGTGGCCCATTGCCGACCGCCCAAAAAAACATGTACATTTTATTCTAAGCATCATAGCTATTTATCGAAAAATGTTTCCAACAAATAATATAATGCCTAATGAATGTTTTTTAATATAATAATTTAATATATTTATCCGTATCTATTGGGTATTTTGATTATAGTTGATAATAATTGTCAACAATATAATATAGGTATTGCAAATACATATTTTAATATTTTTATTATTAATTGTATATTACTTATTAGTTATTACTTATTTAAATACAGACTTTCATATGTGATTAAAACAGACCTAGACCCCGCAGTTTTACATGGTAGATAAAAGTTATACCTTTTAGCTAATAAATAATAATTATAGTATTATTGTAAGCTTTTCATTATTAATATAATAATAAAAATTACAATAATTAACCTTTACTTTTCAGATTAAGGAATTTTGATTTTCTAATTGCAATACATATTTTATACATAGTAATTAGTGGGCACTTGCAGGATCACCAACTGGTGGAAGTGGACCCAATATTATTTTACGGATCCTGATTATTAAGGAATATAGTTTTGACATTTTTATAAAATGATGAAAAAATAAATATTTTTCTTTCCAGTTCAATATTTTGTAACAGATTTGTACGAGGTTTGCTATAATAGTGATTATTAAGACGATTTATCGTATACCTATGTGTGATGAAAGTCATTAAAAGTGTTTTGGACTGGGGTCTGGGGAAAGTTTGGTAAGTTTCAAAACGGACTCGCATAGAAATTAGTTGTTGACCCCTGGGTATGTATACTGGGTACGCTGATCGGATGATATACCATATACCTATACTACCATAGCAACATGATAGAACTGTATTTATACGGGATTTATAGACAATCTAAATTATAAATGCAATGGTTGCTTTAATAACAATATTGTTCCATTCCAATATTTTTCACTATTTCTCTTATCTACTTATCTCCTTTTTACTTTCAAGAAATCTCACCTAAATATTATCATAAGTATTCCAGATATGTATTAGATATTAAGAATAATAAAATGTTTTTTTTTTAATCGTCATTTATTTTATATGGCATAACCCTGAGTGTGCTAATAGTTGGTGATGAGAAGAGATGGTGATATGTGAATTAGCTCGTCATAATATGTAATAACTAGTAACTACTAATAAATATCCAAATCGGGTGTCATGTATAGGCACACTGTCCAAACATCACAGGAGACTGAAGAGGGTTGTATATCGTATATGTAGGACTATATAATAATATAATTTGGGGGCTCAACGTTACGTTACACTTACGCTTCTGGGAAAATGTACGCATGCTGCAATATTTGGTACACTTACCTGCTTGGCACTTACCTACTCGTGCAGAAATAATGGCAGGAATACGATTGAGAACGGTCATTATTGGCTATACCTTTCTTAGACCCTTTTGACTATTACGATTGAGAACGCTCAGTTTTTATTTTTCCGCCCAACGTTGCCAAACTTTGCCATATAATAATCGGCTATGGCTATAGCCTATATAAATATATGTGACTCTTAGCACTGCTCACACACTATGTAGCAGGAATAAACGTCTTTAAAACTCAATTCTATTCAACAGGGTACTGTTCAAAAGGCATCAAAAGCAGATGAAGAAAAAATTTCAAAAACAATACAGTCTTATATTAACTACTGTCAAAAAAAATCTTCTGAAGGATTAGTAAAATATTTAACACATATGGGAAATTTATATAGGGAAATTAAATTGTAAATTAATTTTAAATGTTTGTATATTGGTACCTACCAATAATACAAATTTTTTTAAAAATTATGACATTTTTAAAATTTATAATTTTTAATTATTTTATTCAATGTTTTATTTCATTTTTATTTTGACTTGAATATAGTTCGGCAACGTTGCACTTAATTTCGTTCTCAATAGTACTGTTTTATTGGGTCAGCGGTTATTTCATTGTTCCATTTAGAGTGATCTCAATCGTACGCTAAAAAAGGTCGAACGTTCTCAATCGTATTACAGCCGAAATAATACTATAGAACACGTGATGCTGCTAATAGACTGTTATTCAAATTTGGCAGAATCGTCTTGTACTATTTGTTGTTTCATTGAAGGAGTAAATTATGGTTCCTTTTTTAAAATTCCAACTATTAGACTTTGAATAAACACATTATTGAAAAAATGGAGGTGTGTAGGCATCACGGTGAGTCTATACCGTAATCTATACATATTTATATAATTAATATGATTTAAATTTATATGTATTACAATCCATTTGCAAATTGTATACCAGTTAAGTGGAAGTGCGTGTGAGATGTGTGCACACACAGATAAACAAGGCAAAAAAATATGAGGGTTGCAGCAACACTCCCCACCCAACCAAAAAAAAAAATGCGGTTCCCGTCGGTTCTAGCCATGATCGTCGTGGATGAAGTGCACGCACAACAAAACATAATATAACAATATTATATTGTTATTAATATTATAATAATATATCGACATATTATTATAGCGCGCGATGCGTTCGTGTGTGCCCGTGGCGGCGGCGGCGGCGGACGAAGAATCAATCTTCGCGCGCGCAAAAGGTCACCGCCGCCGCCGCCAGCTCGGTCGTCGCGGCGGCTTCGGCGAGAGGATCGTGTGCCGCCGGGCGAGCCGGATGCGACCGTAGTCGTTTCGTGGGGGGGTTGGGGAGGGTTGAATCGAAGAGTGGGCCGACTGCGGGTGTACGATAGACGGGGACGCCGCCGCCGCCGAAAGAAGGGCACGAGGCTGCGTTTAGCAAAAGCACCTGTGGTGCCCCACGGCGCACGATCGAACCGGGCGGCGGCGGCGGGCCTTTGTAAGGGTGGGAGGGGGTGGGCGCTGCTCACGTATATAATATATATTTTATTATATAGTATATTACAACGTAACCGACGAGAGGGACAACAGTACGCACTACGGCGGCTCAGGGTCACGAGCTGACCCGGCCGCGCGCGCCACAGCCACCACCGCCGCCGCCACACGCAACAGCGAATCGCGTCAGCCACCACCGTCGTCGCTGCTGCTGCTGCGCTGCTGCCGCCGCCGCCGCCGGGTCGTCGTCACTTCGGCTGTCAACCCGACGACGATACCGCCGCGGTTGCCACCGTCGCCGCCGCCGCCGCCTCCTAAGTCGACCACGTGTGCCAATTAGTCACACAGGTGAGTAGTATTTTATATTAGCGTATAATACTATTTGTATTTTTATTTTTACTAATAATTACCCATTATTATTATTATTGTTGTTGTGTGTTAACATATTATTATCATATCCTACTGCGGGGGTGTTATGAGATGATTTTTGTTATTTGTTGACATTTATTTAAACGCGGTAAGATAAGATAATATTTAGATATTAAGATATTGGTATAGATATTTATATAAATAATTATTCCGTAAATTGTTTTCCGGTCGCGAAAATATATTTCCGTCCGGAAGTATTATGGCACGCTTGCACAATTTAATCTTCTAATATCATATTATTATTATCTTACGCTGCGGCGATCACCCTAATTACGATTTACGTTAATTATATTTTGTAATATGTGATAAGGACTGATGCACTAATACTCAAGTTTAACCATATACCCTTATACCGGGTTGATGAATTATAATATTGCAAACGATAATGTAAACCGTAAAGTCTTATCGTTAATATTGACTATTGTAACATATTAATAATATTATTGTAACACACCCTATGTAAGTATATGTCGGTAGAATACTGGTACTACCCTACACGACCGTGCAGTGCGCAATTCGTTGTTGTTTTCGTCGGTGCACGAGTACCTGTATAATATTATTATATTAATATCATATAGATATAATATGTTCACAGGTATTATTATATACTAGATTCCGGTGTTTGTCATCCCGCCTACGGCGGAAAGACTGTGTGGGCGGTGGTGCATCTTTGTCGGCTATGCTGGGTTTTTTGATCCAGCCTGCGGGGGGAAGGGGGGTCGTCGGGTATTATGTTTTGTCGTGTTGGCAGCACTTTTTAAGCGGTAATTTTTGAACTCGGAAGAGTGTCTAGTCGTAAGTCACGCGATTCAAGTCGATCGTAAGACACAGCCAGCCAGGTAGGCAATCCGACTACGTCGGATCGCAGACCATGCCCCATTCGTGTGTGTGTTGAAATCGGAAATTCGGATTCTGGGTTTGAGTGTCTAGCTATCAGTCATCTCGGGTAAAAGTCGATTCCCGAGTGTCGGATGCAGTGGGGGACACTGGGGGTGTAAGTCGCTCGTATGCAAGTAGCTAGTCAGGTAGGCAATCCGACTACGTCGGATCGCAGACCATGCACCGGGCGTGTATGTCCGGTTCTCGTATGTGTGTTGAAATCGGAAATTCGGATTCTGAGTTTGAGTGTCTAGCTATCAGTCATCTCGGGTGAAATCCGATTCCCGAACGGACAATCCGCCTACAGCGAAAAGTGCTCGAATCGGCCGTTCAAATATGAAAAAGTATACAGGAGGTAATAAAATTGTATTTGTTGATAATTATAGAGAACAGTTATCAGGTGTTTTATGTTAGGCTTCACTGTAATCAATGTAATCATTGTTATGTTTTCGCGGTTATAACAAATAAGTCGACAAAATCTAATTTTCTGATTGGATATTTTCTAAAATATACCTTCCATGTATATTTATTTAATTATGAGAATTAAATCAAATTAACAAATAGATAATTATATTGGTGAATAACAAATTTTATTAAAATGTACTACTATCCTATTAAACGTAGGTATCTATAAATGAATACACTACACATACTCTCGTTTCCGACACACTACTCCACCCCGGGACTCGAATTTTCGAAAAAAACGGCAAATGAAGCAGTCATATTACAGTCGTACTATTTTTTAATATAGTATTTATAATCTGTAGCAGTATTTAACCAAATCGGAATCACGTAAAAACTGTAATATATCAAGTAGGTACTACACGTAGGTTAGTTATATTATAATGTATTATTAAAAGAAACATGTAGGTGCGTCGGTAAATGTTAATTATAATAATTTTTTTGCCCAATAAATATCGTCAAACGAATAATAATAATATATATAATAATATAATGCAAATTTAAAAAAAAAATTAACACTTTCGTTAAAAATGATAAATGTGACGAAAAAAAAAACGCAAAAATAAGAAATTCGATTAAGTACGGCCACCGCAAACAACCGAAAATCCCGGACGGCGGTTTCGATAAGGAAACGGGAGATAAGCGAGCGGAATTTATAGCGAACGCGCGGGAAGTATTGTGATTGGTCGTCATGGAAGAAACGCGGAGTGCCGTGAGCGCTCCCCGCGGATCTTATACGCGTTATTAGCGTTTTATTATATAAGATAGATTCCGGTGTTTGTCATCCCGCCTACGGCGGAAAGACTGTGTGGGCGGTGGTGCATCTTTGTCGGCTATGCTGGGTTTTTTGATCCAGCCTGCGGGGGGAAGGGGGGTCGTCGGGTATTATGTTTTGTCGTGTTGGCAGCACTTTTAAAGCGGTAATTTTTGAACTCGGAAGAGTGTCTAGTCGTAAGTCACGAGATTCAAGTCGATCGTAAGACACAGCCAGCCAGGTAGGCAATCCGACTACGTCGGATCGCAGACCATACCCCATTCGTGTATGCCGGTTCTTGAGTGTGTGTGTTGAAATCGGAAATTCGGATTCTGGGTTTGAGTGTCTAGCTATCAGTCATCTCGGGTAAAAGTCGATTCCCGAGTGTCGGATGCAGTGGGGGACACTGGGGGTGTAAGTCGCTCGTATGCAAGTAGCTAGTCAGGTAGGCAATCCGACTACGTCGGATCGCAGACCATGCACCGGGCGTGTATGTCCGGTTCTCGTATGTGTGTTGAAATCGGAAATTCGGATTCTGAGTTTGAGTATCTAGCTATCAGTCATCTCGGGTGAAAGTCGATTCCCGAGTGTCAGATGCAGTGGGGGTGTAAGTCGCTTGTATGCAAGTAGCTAGTCAGGTAGGCAATCCGACTACGTCGGATCGCAGACCATGCACCGGGCGTGTGTGTCCGGTTCTCGTATGTGTGTTGAAATCGGAAATTCGGATTCTGAGTTTGAGTGTCTAGCTATCAGTCATCTCGGGTGAAATCCGATTCCCGAACGGACAATCCGCCTACAGCGAAAAGTGCTAGAAACGGCCGTTCAAATATGAAAAAGTATACAGGAGGTAATAAAATTGTATTTGTTGATAATTATAGAGAACAGTTATCAGGTGTTTTATGTTAGGCTTCACTGTAATCAATGTAATCATTGTTATGTTTTCGCGGTTATAACAAATAAGTCGACAAAATCTAATTTTCTGATTGGATATTTTCTAAAATATACCTTCCATGTATATTTATTTAATTATGAGAATTAAGTCAAATTAACAAATAGATAATTATATTGGTGAATAACAAATTTTATTGAAATGTACTACTATCCTATTAAACGTAGGTACCTATCTATAAATGAATACACTACACATACTCTCGTTTCCGACACACTACTCCACCCCGGAACTCGAATTTTCGAAGAAAACGGCAAATGAAGCAGTCATATTACAGTCGTACTATTTTTTAATATAGTATTTATAATCTGTAGCAGTATTTAACCAAATCGGAATCACGTAAAAACTGTAATATATCAAGTAGGTATTACACGTAGGTTAGTTATATTATAATGTATTATTAAAAGAAACATGTAGGTGCGTCGGTAAATGTTAATTATAATAATTTTTTTGCCCAATAAATATCGTCAAACGAATAATAATAATATATATAATATAAAAATGCAAATTAAAAAAAAAAATTAACACTTTCGTTAAAAATGATAAATGTGACGAAAAAAAAAACGCAAAAAATAGAAATTCGATTTAACACGGCCCCGCCGGCGTTCGAAACCACGACCGTCGAATCACCCGTTTTAACGCCTAACCTACCTAGCCACCTACCGAGATGAAATTAGGAGCCAAATCTATGACTCTTAAGGGCGTTTGAGCGGACCACCATGTCCGCCACCTTCGGACGTTCAAGACGCGAGATTTGCGAAAAAAATCGAACCTCGAGGCGCATGTATATATGCCTGTATATAGCGATACCTACACGGTACCTACTCTCGTTTCTGACACACTACTCAACCCCGGGACTCGAATTTTCGAAAAAAACGGCAAATATAGTCGTACTATTTTTTAATATAGTATTTATAATCTGTAGCAGTATTTAACCAAATCGGAATCACGTAAAAACTGTAATATATCAAGTAGGTACTACACGTAGGTTAGTTATACGTTATTATAATGTGTTAATAAAAGAAACATGTAGGTGCGTCGGTAAAATCAAGTATTAATTAAATGTTAATTATAATAATTTTTTTGCCCAATAAATATCGTCAAACGAATAATAATAATATATATAATAATATAATGCAAATTTAAAAAAAAAATTAACACTTTCGTTAAAAATGATAAATGTGACGAAAAAAAAAAACCGCAAAAATAAGAAAATCGATTTAATACGGCCGCCGCAAATAACCGAAAACCCCGGACGGCGGTTTCGAACCCACGACCCTTGAGTCACCTATCCTAACGCCTAACTAACCTAGCCACCTACTCAGATGAAATTCCGAGGCAAATGTATGACTCTTAAGCCGCGTCGCCGTGCTCGCGGCGATAAAATAAAATTCTTATCACTTTCCTTATCAATAAAAACAATATTTAAGAAAATCCCAATAAATCCTATCAAAAACTCAAAACCCCGAGTTTCCCCTTGGCGAGGTGGGTGTTAGTACTCTCCCGGACCAAAATCTATCAAAAAAGCAAAATCCAAAAAGGGGGGGAGGAGGTGCCCCCGTTCCCTAAAGCGGAAAACGGTAGTATTCATAAAAAGAATGGGTTCCCCCTTGGTCCGAGGTCTTTAACTTGAATTCCGGCCGAGTTATACTCAACTCAAAATGTGGGGGGGGGTGGGGGCTTTGGTTCCCTAATGTTGAAAATTCATCTGGGGCCTAAAAAATTGAGATGCCCATTGGTACGGGGTCTCTAAGTCGAATACCGGCCAAGTTATACTTCGTCAAAAATAATTACTCGTTTAATGGGTCCCCCCACTCCGCCCGACGGTCGCGGGGTAATCGATTATAAGACGTTATTATCACGTCAAAAAATTGAAAAACACGGGTTTTTTTTTAATAATAATAATAATGTTCGAAAATATTCGTCGATAAGGAAATCGATAAGGGAAAGGGAGATAAGCGAGCGGAATTTATAGCGAACGCGCGGGAAGTATTGTGATTGGTCGTCATGGAAGAAACGCGGAGTGCCGTGAGCGCTCCCCGCGGATCTTATACGCGTTATTAGCGTTTTATTATATAAGATAGATTCCGGTGTTTGTCATCCCGCCTACGGCGGAAAGACTGTGTGGGCGGTGGTGCATCTTTGTCGGCTATGCTGGGTTTTTTGATCCAGCCTGCGGGGGGAAGGGGGGTCGTCGGGTATTATGTTTTGTCGTGTTGGCAGCACTTTTAAAGCGGTAATTTTTGAACTCGGAAGAGTGTCTAGTCGTAAGTCACGAGATTCAAGTCGATCGTAAGACACAGCCAGCCAGGTAGGCAATCCGACTACGTCGGATCGCAGACCATACCCCATTCGTGTATGCCGGTTCTTGAGTGTGTGTGTTGAAATCGGAAATTCGGATTCTGGGTTTGAGTGTCTAGCTATCAGTCATCTCGGGTAAAAGTCGATTCCCGAGTGTCGGATGCAGTGGGGGACACTGGGGGTGTAAGTCGCTCGTATGCAAGTAGCTAGTCAGGTAGGCAATCCGACTACGTCGGATCGCAGACCATGCACCGGGCGTGTATGTCCGGTTCTCGTATGTGTGTTGAAATCGGAAATTCGGATTCTGAGTTTGAGTATCTAGCTATCAGTCATCTCGGGTGAAAGTCGATTCCCGAGTGTCAGATGCAGTGGGGGTGTAAGTCGCTTGTATGCAAGTAGCTAGTCAGGTAGGCAATCCGACTACGTCGGATCGCAGACCATGCACCGGGCGTGTGTGTCCGGTTCTCGTATGTGTGTTGAAATCGGAAATTCGGATTCTGAGTTTGAGTGTCTAGCTATCAGTCATCTCGGGTGAAATCCGATTCCCGAACGGACAATCCGCCTACAGCGAAAAGTGCTAGAAACGGCCGTTCAAATATGAAAAAGTATACAGGAGGTAATAAAATTGTATTTGTTGATAATTATAGAGAACAGTTATCAGGTGTTTTATGTTAGGCTTCACTGTAATCAATGTAATCATTGTTATGTTTTCGCGGTTATAACAAATAAGTCGACAAAATCTAATTTTCTGATTGGATATTTTCTAAAATATACCTTCCATGTATATTTATTTAATTATGAGAATTAAATCAAATTAACAAATAGATAATTATATTGGTGAATAACAAATTTTATTGAAATGTACTACTATCCTATTAAACGTAGGTACCTATCTATAAATGAATACACTACACATACTCTCGTTTCCGACACACTACTCCACCCCGGAACTCGAATTTTCGAAGAAAACGGCAAATGAAGCAGTCATATTACAGTCGTACTATTTTTTAATATAGTATTTATAATCTGTAGCAGTATTTAACCAAATCGGAATCACGTAAAAACTGTAATATATCAAGTAGGTATTACACGTAGGTTAGTTATATTATAATGTATTATTAAAAGAAACATGTAGGTGCGTCGGTAAATGTTAATTATAATAATTTTTTTGCCCAATAAATATCGTCAAACGAATAATAATAATATATATAATATAAAAATGCAAATTAAAAAAAAAAATTAACACTTTCGTTAAAAATGATAAATGTGACGAAAAAAAAAACGCAAAAAATAGAAATTCGATTTAACACGGCCCCGCCGGCGTTCGAAACCACGACCGTCGAATCACCCGTTTTAACGCCTAACCTACCTAGCCACCTACCGAGATGAAATTAGGAGCCAAATCTATGACTCTTAAGGGCGTTTGAGCGGACCACCATGTCCGCCACCTTCGGACGTTCAAGACGCGAGATTTGCGAAAAAAATCGAACCTCGAGGCGCATGTATATATGCCTGTATATAGCGATACCTACACGGTACCTACTCTCGTTTCTGACACACTACTCAACCCCGGGACTCGAATTTTCGAAAAAAACGGCAAATATAGTCGTACTATTTTTTAATATAGTATTTATAATCTGTAGCAGTATTTAACCAAATCGGAATCACGTAAAAACTGTAATATATCAAGTAGGTACTACACGTAGGTTAGTTATACGTTATTATAATGTGTTAATAAAAGAAACATGTAGGTGCGTCGGTAAAATCAAGTATTAATTAAATGTTAATTATAATAATTTTTTTGCCCAATAAATATCGTCAAACGAATAATAATAATATATATAATAATATAATGCAAATTTAAAAAAAAAAATTAACACTTTCGTTAAAAATGATAAATGTGACGAAAAAAAAAAACCGCAAAAATAAGAAAATCGATTTAATACGGCCGCCGCAAATAACCGAAAACCCCGGACGGCGGTTTCGAACCCACGACCCTTGAGTCACCTATCCTAACGCCTAACTAACCTAGCCACCTACTCAGATGAAATTCCGAGGCAAATGTATGACTCTTAAGCCGCGTCGCCGTGCTCGCGGCGATAAAATAAAATTCTTATCACTTTCCTTATCAATAAAAACAATATTTAAGAAAATCCCAATAAATCCTATCAAAAACTCAAAACCCCGAGTTTCCCCTTGGCGAGGTGGGTGTTAGTACTCTCCCGGACCAAAATCTATCAAAAAAGCAAAATCCAAAAAGGGGGGGAGGAGGTGCCCCCGTTCCCTAAAGCGGAAAACGGTAGTATTCATAAAAAGAATGGGTTCCCCCTTGGTCCGAGGTCTTTAACTTGAATTCCGGCCGAGTTATACTCAACTCAAAATGTGGGGGGGGGTGGGGGCTTTGGTTCCCTAATGTTGAAAATTCATCTGGGGCCTAAAAAATTGAGATGCCCATTGGTACGGGGTCTCTAAGTCGAATACCGGCCAAGTTATACTTCGTCAAAAATAATTACTCGTTTAATGGGTCCCCCCACTCCGCCCGACGGTCGCGGGGTAATCGATTATAAGACGTTATTATCACGTCAAAAAATTGAAAAACACGGGTTTTTTTTTAATAATAATAATAATGTTCGAAAATATTCGTCGATAAGGAAATCGATAAGGGAAAGGGAGATAAGCGAGCGGAATTTATAGCGAACGCGCGGGAAGTATTGTGATTGGTCGTCATGGAAGAAACGCGGAGTGCCGTGAGCGCTCCCCGCGGATCTTATACGCGTTATTAGCGTTTTATTATATAAGATTATAATCTTTTAAACCTTCGTCGACTTGTGCAGTTATACCTATCTCATACGAGGTTCTCCTAGCACGTCTGGGTCATACGCGTATAGCGATAGTACTATTTGTTTTCGTTCTTCCCACGCCGCCGTCATTATAATCGCGCGACTGGGAATCGGTATATAATATAATATACATATCAAATAGTATATAAATTATAATGTATACATCGTACATACCTATATGATTTATATCCGTAAAAAACACATACATATTGTGTTATATCCGTAAAAACATTCATGGTACACACACACACACACAATATATTATCTAATAGGTTATATTATTATTATTATTATTATTATGTTATTGTGTGTTTCGTATTGAAATGTCATTTCATGATAATAATATATATATATTATGTATCATCGCGATTTGGGTCTCGTCCGCGCAGCCGAAACCAATAATATTATTCGCTAGCGCCACTTGTTTGCGATGCGCCGATGCCTCTGAACAAACGACGGGATATTATGTACACACGGGAAATGTATATTAGTTGTTGTGTACACGACATTGTGTACTGTATAGCACCTATATATGTATTGATTTTTTTTTTTTTTTTTTTTTTTTTAAACACCGAGTGTTGACTTTTATAATATATATGTTGTCCTACGTCACATATATAATATTATATAGCCGACCGCTCTCTTTATTCAACCACCCTATCTCTAGATACGCTCAAAGACAATACTATAATAACATGTATACTGTATAGATATGTATATTTTTGTACTGACGAGTGTTGTTGAATAGAGACGACAAAAATTGTTTTCTGTTTCATTTTCGCTACAGTTCTATAATATTAAGATATTAAATCCTAAATTATTTTCACGAGCTTATAACAACCTACAAAATCATTAAAATATTGTAATTATTGCAATATTACAATTGACGACGTAATAATATTATGTATTATGTATTTTGAATACTGATCTATTGTGTGGGGGGGGGGGATGTGGAAGAGGTGATCTGTAGGACAGATACCGGGGCAGAAGTTAGGAGGCCCACTCTCATAGACTTTTTTTTTTAAAATAAATTGTAGAAAAATGCTTTTAGAAAATACTTAGTGAGTATAGCTTACTTATAGGCTATAGTATAGGTGTATTATATTTTTATATAATACACAAGATATAGGCAATAGATCTAATCACCGAACTTGTTATCACACTTATTAGTTGTCGGCAAGTTTGGTCTACTTGATGATAGTAAAATTCAATATTCGTATCACTTTCGAAGAATTAATAGATGAGTTTGAAAAAGTAAAAATTAAATAAAACCAATTAAAATTAATTTTTATAACGTAATTATTTTAGTTTAAAATTTTGAAATAAAGTGTATTAAATAAATATTTAATAAATAAATATTTATGTTTCATTACAATTAATCAAGTAGTTTATTTACAACTAAACGTAAATTCATAAACAAACAGTCAGAACTTATAGGATTTTAAACTTTAAATTTGAGGGCTCCTGATTTTTTTCCTAATGACCTTTTATTAATCTCCTCCGCCCATACAAAACTCTACGGTAACTGTTAGTTATATGTAAAGTATGACAGTATACTCCTGTCGAAACCCATTTTTCGCAGTTTTCGTACTATAAATTATAATATTGTTAGGTACATCTATATTATTACTGTAATAGGTATTTCAATATATATATTAGTAATAAAAAAGGTGCTCTGCTGTACAGTTGGTTACAAGGGGGTTACTGTATAATGGATGGTATTAAATTTGAATTCAATGATATAATATCATTGTATAAGAAAAACGATTCTGAGCAGAGACGGTATGTCAGTCGAGGTATAAGACACATTATATACTTATCTATGTTATTAAAAAAATGTACCTATAATAGGCACCTATAATAATTTCCAAATTAATCATATCTCAATATCCATTAGTTACTTATAATGAGTTATACATCATTACATCAATAACAAACCGTGATACTATCATAGATATATAGTAGTATACTTTAGAAGTTTCAAGTACCCTCGAATAATATTATACAATCACAACAAAATAACTAAAATAGTAATTCTAGGTTTTTAATATGTAATTTCGTCCAAATTTGAATTTCAAACGCTCATAAAAATATAATTTGACTTTCTTATTTTTTTTTGATAAAGGTAGATAATCTTATAAGGAACCTTGTGTTAAATTTTAAAATCTTAGATATAAAAAGAAAAGTTTTTACGAATTCATAACTCAAAATAATTTGCTAATTATCGTGATTTTTCCATATTCTGTCAAGATTTGAACTTTAAATGCTTATAAAAAAAAAAAACTGTGACTAAGGATTTTTAATATTTATCAAATGTCAATATAGTAGGGCCTTGTATTAAATTTTCAAGTATTTTTACTCAATAAATACATTTTTATTTATGTTCATAAAAAATAAAACTAATAAAATTGTAAACTGAAAATGTCCCAAAACAGTTCAAAATAAATCAAAATATTTAAAAAAATGTATCGTGTATAGAAAATGCAAATATAAACAACCAGTGAAATTTTCATATATCTACGGTCATTTGTTTTAAAGTTACGCCAAAAACCAAATTCGATTATGAAAAATTGATTTTGCTTAAAAATTCCCGTTTTTCCTTAATTTTTCTTTTGTTTTTTTTAGCGCTTTTGAAAATTACTGGGAATTTTAAATTTTGACCTCCCCAATGCACCAACAATATTCACTTTCCAATTGAAGAAGATACTGCAGTCAAAAATTGAAGCATTATTTCGACTACTTTTCGTGTACACAGATGCAAAAAAAAAAACAAAAAAAAAAACAAACAACCCACATCATTGTAAAATTAATTCACTCATCTTATATCTTTATTATTTCGAAAAATGAGAAATATTTAACGAATTATAGATATAGTTAAAAGTCTTATTGTCTTATAGTATATTATATTTGATAGTCATTGCACTGGTGGCCAAAATTCTGAAATGTCTTTCAGTATTCTCTCAAAAGCCGAAATGGTCGTTATCATCTAATTGTCTCAACATAAATTCAGCCAAACAAGGTTGCCAAATAATGTTGGCCTCTAAAGTACAATAATATTATTGTACCTGCTTTACTTGTATATTATTAACTATATTTTGTGAAAAATTAACAATCCATATATTATGTATCTCATTACTAACTTATCTATTAAATTAACTATCACAGTAATAATATAGGTCTATTATTTATTATTATATCAAAGAGAAAAACGTATACTGGTAATTATAGTAGTGCTGCGGGGATATAATATAAATGACAAGTACCGTATCAAGTATTTTCTAGTTTAATACACAACATGATGATATTTTATGCATAATAATATGATTTATAGTAACTTCAAGTAAACACTTTAATGGTGCTTTATCAGGATTTATCAGGCTATATATTACATTATTTATTATATAATGTTAAAATATCCTACAAAAATATGGTCCATCAGATTGGTCTGAAAAATCTAACCTCGTATAGAATAATACATTAAAATACTATACCATATCAACGATAAAAATATTATAAATCGGCTATAATGTTTTTGCAGTAGTGATGTTGAGCCCGAAGATGCAAAGATGTGTCCGGGTGGTAGACAATCAGCTCCTGATGTTGTCGGACCGCGCCCGTACAGATAGCACACTCACCGGAAATCTCCACAAAAAAGCGTCAGACAGCGGGAGGTGGAAGAACCGATTTTTCGTTCTCTACCAGGTATGTAGTACCTACCAATATCGCGTACATAGACCAACATAATATCTTGATCAATTAATAACCTTAATAATTGTCTTTTCTACAATCGTAGTTTTATGATTTCCCAACGAATGCAATATGACTATGAATAAAATATGGAAGTCGCTAAAAGATATTTCAAATTTTTATTATTTCAGTATTGCATATTAACATATTGAATTCGTAGTATAAAATTTAAAATTAAAAAAAAATATTTGTAAAAATGTCTACTTTATACTTGGGAAAAATAAAAAAAAGGTAAGTATATTGTTAAAATTGAATTTAATAATAATATTGAATATAGAAGTGTGATTCATGTATGTTATATTGAATATTGTTATATACAAAACACAAAAGCATTGAAACGAAATGCACGTGCGAATAGAAACAAGCTATATCCATATTGATGTTAAACAGAAGCGTTTTAGTATGGACATTTTCAACTATCTACATAATATTATAGTCGATTGAGCTTCAGAAACTTCCTTTTATAAAATGTATAAATTGCTCATAGCAAATAATTTTTATCGCCGTCCGTTGCAGATTGATCGTTCGAGTGGAATTTTTTTTAACTTATTCATAAAATGTATTCAGTTATCTCTTTAAGTGTGTAGTATATTATAATATAATACAACCAGGTCAGTTGAAGACCAAAATATTACCTATTGTTAATACTAACGTTGGTTGTAGAGAGAGCCGATTGTAATTTATTTGAATGCCTACACAGTTATAATAAGCTATTTTTCAATTTTATTATGCCCCAAGTATTATTATTAAGTACTATGATAAGCAAGCTTTTTCAATGCATCCTCATTCCTCTGAAAAAAATCATGATCATAAATTAAACGAAAAAAAAGTTTAATATTAAGTTACTCTGAATAGTAAATCGATTCATTATATTATTATTATCTGTGTAAATGTATTACCAATATATTATTATATTTTTGTTCGGTTTTTATATTTTTCTCTCTAATTTTCGTCCATTGAGACGCCCTAAATTATTTTTCAGTGCTTATCACAAGAAATGTGTAGCAGGGAGATAATGAGATAATATGATGATAGAGATATATGAGAACTACAGTTTATAAATTTTGTATTTACTACTATTTTCATAATAGTAGTAGCATTCTCCAAGAGGATATTATAATATGAATTGACGTCTGACTACACTCCCAATGAAGTCCTAACCGGAAATTATTCGGAAAAGTCGGTTGTCAGTATGGGGAATGATAGCTACCTGGAACCAAAAATTTCAATATTTTGCAATATAGGTAGGTACCATGATTTGGACCGATGATTGTGCGTATATTGTGGTAATCTGTCTGATCACTGAACCAATCTGTCCCAAGTTTTCATATTTGAAATCGAATAAGACACCGAGCATCTTAGTAGATATTTTAACATCAGTGTTGAAGAATTTTTATATTAAATTCCCTAAAAAAAATTCCAAAGTTGCCTATCCTCATTCAAAGAATAACATTCTTTCAATACCTATAGAAGTTAAAATATTTGTAAATTTTATACTAAACATTTAATGAAGTGTGTACGTTAATAAGATGGTTAGTCAGAGTATAGTCATGGGCATTTTGTATTACACATTTGAAGCTAGGTATTTATTACATAATACTATATATTCCTGCATAATCGTGTTTATTTTCAAAAATAGTTTTAATCTGTGGGACCAAAATTATTGTTAATTATTATTTAATTTAAAAATGTTTATGAGTATAATATATGAATTATTATTTATGTTGAAGTTTATAATGTACATAGAATATACATTGTAATATACAATACATATTATAATGTTTATATATCGTGTTATATATGGCCTAAAGAGGTTTAGCCTGATTTCATGTATACTTTTCTAAGGTTCGATGTAGGTATTTTTAGAGTATCTGTATATTTTGATCAGATAATGTGTTTCGGTGAAAAGTTAAACCTTAGAGATTGAACTATATACCATGTGATAATTATTCTGTATGGTGTTTAATAAAGTAGACAACTAAAGCTAATTTAATTTTAATTCACTGCATTTTAGAACTTTTATAAATAATATATTTTTTTTTATTTAACAGTGACACATGGATAAAAATGACATAGTATTTTAATTTTAAGTTGAATTACCTATTTTTATCACTACATCTATCATATTATTATCAACATCAGTGTTTTTGTGTCCTAAAATTGTGAGCAATACTTATTTAGAGCATTAATAACTCTTTAGTTAGGCAATTATATATATTTGAAAAATATAATTAGTAATTAGTTTATAAGACATGTGACTGAGCTGCTTGTTGAGAAAATAAAAAAGTTAAACATTGACCTGTTGCTTTTCCCTTAGTATGGGTAACATCACAAGCGTTGTTCCTTTTTACTTTCCCACTCACTTCTCTTTTTTCGTTTTCCGGTCTATTTAGGTTTCATCCGGCTTAACCGGCCAACAAAATGGACTTGCCTAAATTTGTTGTTCTTTTCGAGAAGCTCGGCACGCAACGGGTGAAATGTGCGTCGTAAATCAAACTGTGTACGCCAGGAAAAAATAATAAAAAAAGATAAGGTATATGAGGTTCAGAAAGAGCTTTTAAACCTTGCAGCCTTTAAAAATCCAGACTTCTAGTTTATTAGTTGATTTATTAGAACACTGCGCAATTTTTTTCCAGTTAACTTCTATTCTACTTTATATTGATCAAAATATATGACAGTCACGGGTTTGAACTTCGGAATTTGTTGGAGAAAATTCTAAGTTTTGAATAAAATATTTCATCATATTATAGTTTTAATTTAATAATGCCATCATTAAGTTATAAAATATATTCTATGAAATTGTGATGCTCAATTTCAAACTTTGAAATAAAATCCCCAAGCAATAGTTATAATATTATGTTTTGTCTATAAGAAACATTTTACGATACCTAGTAATGATTATTAAAACTATACACAATTTTGGCCAAAACTTGAAGATTTTAATGATTATGATTTACAGTGAAGTGAATAGTATTGGTCTTAAATAACAATGATGAAAACATTTTTTGAAGATTTAAAAGAATATGCTTTTGTTGTGAATATCGCTGAAACATTTTTTTTGAATCATCACCATCAGAATGATTTAATAATTTCATTAGAAATGTTTCAGAATCGTATACAATTTTTATTTATCATTTGCCAATTTTAAAAATCAATGTTATTGATTTTTTTCAAAAGCAATAAATTTATATAATTGATACTTGTGGTTGTATAATGACCAATGGAGTTATATTAAATATTTGCAACCTACGTATTACATTTAAAACATTTTTTCTCCCTTAATGCTTTCATTTTGAACGCCATATTTTTTTTAAGCATGGATATTATTTGGTGTCATTTTGTCGCCCGCAAGGGATAGACAAGTAATTTTAAACTATCACAAAAAGTTGCTTCAAAGAATTGTACGAAAATGAAAAATAATAATATCCACATGTATTTTTTTTCTCAGAATATTCGACAAATGACGGCCTAAAATATTATGTTACAGTTCGCATAGACATCAGTTAAGGTTTAAATTACTTTTTCTATGTGACTTTTAATGTATAGGAGATCTTTTTAGTCTATCGTCAGAGGTACACCAAATACGAACAATTTCAATTTTAAACTCAATGACAAATAGATAGATAATGTGCATGAAAATATTACGACATTAATTATTTTATTTTTTTCGATAAAAATGTAAAACTTTGTGCTAATAATATGAGCTTAATTTGTGAACTTATTATGAATGTAATTTAAATTATGATACTGTACAATCGTATGTACACTTCTACGTATATTATTGATATGCAATACATTTGAGTCCATTGCACTTATTGTACATTATATAATTTACATCAAATAAATGCCGAATTTCGTTAATTCTATTGAAACTATACGAAACACTAATAGTAAATAGGTAATGAATGATTATTATATTTAGTACTATAATATAATGACATTCCTTTTCATCTTGTTCAATTGATGATAGATCTCCAATTTCTTTAATAATTCTTATAATGTGGTATAATTCAATACGTTTTCGGTTTAGGTAGGGTTCTGAATACTATTACCTGTTTGAGGACAGTTTAGTGGTTATAATTCGGTCATGTTAATTATAACTCGAACAAGAGAATTATACGGCTGCGTATATGAGTTGATTCCCAAGTACCTATTTACCTACACCGATACCGTTGAATTTATTCCGTGGCTATTTAGAAGTATGTACGAGTTGATTCCCTTATTGTTGTAAATCATTAACGAACATAGAGCTGTTATTTAAGTATTGTAATCAAGAAAGACCGAGAAATAGAAGTTGCACGAGAGAAGTTATAAACAAGTATACTGCAGTGGAGGCGGGATATAGGATTATTTGAAGCAATTGCTTCATGTTTGAAATGGGTGGATAGGTGTATAAATATATATATAATCGTAAGTCCTCAACAAAAATATCATGGAAAATATTATAATTAATAATTATTAATGGCCCCTGCTGCTAATTTTGGTCCAATGAAGGGTACGGTGGTAAAAATATTTAAAATATACAATAATATGCTTCAAAGCCTACACAATTCCGCGCCGCCACTGGTATACTGGTAATCTCATTACTAGGTATCAATTATTAAAAATAAGTTGTTTCAAATTTTTGCCTAGACTACGTTTTTTTTACTATGACTTATTTTTTCACAAACTATGACGTTGAATACTAAAAATATTCAAAATAAAAAAGTTGTATGATGTTCCATGACGGTTTTCAAAACATAAAAAAAAAATAAAAAGAAGAACATTTTTGAAATAATTCTCAGCCAACCTTCTCGAGTAGTGTCTCTTGGGTACCTAACACTATTAGGCTAAAGTGTTCTCACTCAACTTATTGTCATATTATACAATATACATTAAACATTTATCATATTACTGGTATACAACAATAGGGGAATCAAATAATACATAAAGTAAGTTTCGGGAATCAACTCGACAACAGCGAATTATACCATCATAGGTATAGAATTCAACACAACAATCAACCAGAATCTGGAAGTGAATATTTATTGTACATTATAGTTTAATGCTAAAATACATATACAAATTAAGTTACCTATTGTGATACAATTAATATTATATAAAATATTATAAATATTACCATAATATGTTTCATTATCTGATCAACATTTTTTTTTACTATTTATTATATATTATTTATTACATTTTTGATTGTTACCATTATGTCACATTGTTACTGCCGTAGGTGATGATATAATACCTGTCAGCTAATAAAATTATCTTAATTTTAATTTTTTTTATGAAATATGTTGCTATAGAAACTTGCTGCTATTGACTAGTAAAACGAATATTTTTTGTTCATTGACTAATAAGTCATGTAGGTACAAGCTTAATAATATTAATTAATGCTTAAATTTATCTATTCTGAACTTTTATAAATTATCTTAACTTAAACTTATTTTTTCAAATGTACATAAGCACGATCTTCAATTTTCAGTAAAACAATAATAATGAAAGGTACTGAAACTGGAGGTATCACCGATACGGGTGAAACATTTTTATAATCACCAACATATTTTGTGTTAAATTTACTATTTACCAAGTTGTTGACAATACAAATATTTTTGCATTTTAAAATTAACTTTATTTTTATTTCAATGAATTTCTTTAATTTTTTATGACTAGTTGTCCATGTGACTATATAATAGGTATTTCTAGAGAGCCTTTATGTATAATATTATTATCTAAGCTCTCTAGATATTTCTGTATAGATAATATAGGTACAGACTACTGAATGATTAATTTCAAAGGTTAAACAAAATATTTCTGTCGAGTTTCCTCGGATTGAAATGGGCTTTTCAAGAGGATCCGGGTAATATTATAGGCAGAACACATTTGTTGACTATTTAAAAATGTCTATCATCGAATCAAAACGAGTTAAAGTTAGGTTGAATATGTAAGATAGCATTGTGATTTGAAAAATATGTAATTGGACGTAATTTGAAAAATGCATTTAAAAGGTTTAACATAAAGGCATTTATATGTCTGTCTTATAAGCGATTGAAATTTGACGACATTGGAAATTCAAACTTATAATAACGATTTAAATTTTATACTCTAATAGTTTTTATTATTTATAATAATTATTATTAAAAAAACTATTTATCTTAGAAACATGAAACATTGCGCAATTACTTGAATTACAATTTTCTATACACGGTTAAATATTCAAAATATTTAATATTTTATAGGCATTTTCAATTTTCAAATTATTTCTTGAATTGTCGATAACAATATTTGGTCTCCGTTAAAAAGGTTGAAAATTTAAAAAAAATTCCCTAACGTTGTTTTTATTGCAATTTAAAAGTATTAAATATTTAAATGTACATAGGCTGGATTTTTTTTATAAGGGTTTGAAGTTCAAATGTTAAGGAAATTGGATATCCAAACGAAAAATAATGATACTATTTACTTTTTTGTAATTCATAAAGTATTGTTTGCAGAAACTTGAAATGTTATATTTTATATACACAATGATATTATGTTCAAAACATTTAGATACCTACGTTTTATGCTTTTGCCTATTTATATCACTAACCTGTTCACATTGTTTTATAGTAATTCGGTGTTGGCTCAAAAGTTAAATATAATTATATATAATTGTTTAATATAATATTATTATAAATGCGATTCTTCGGAAAATTAATTTAACCAACCGTATTATTAATGTAAAATAAATGAATAATAGTAATATAGCCAGACAGACCGCCTCCACTCTGAAACGTTTTTCATAGGTATACAATGATAATGTATCGTTGAATTAAAATTGAATAGATTATAGATATATCCATTACAGAGACCCGTTCAATGTTGAGATACACGTCTTGATATTAATTGCTGAACAGTGAATAATTCTTTGATTTTTTTTTTTAGCCATATTTATATTAAATTTATTGTCATGTGTATATTATTTTAATTTTTAAAAACAATATAGCAACATTATAGTTTATAATTTAAAATCGTTTTGATATTTTAAAGGAGTTTTAATGTATGCACTGCAGTTGTAATACTGCAGCAACACTTTATGATTTCTTCATAAAAATATATATATATATATTTTACATATATTTATGTACATTAAAAGAAAACTGTAAGGGCGAACATTTTTAACATCAGACCATAGTATCGGGTTTCCATTGATCAACGAAAAAGTTTCATAGTAATTTATTTATTTTTTTTAAATTGCTGCGATATTTCATTACTCTAATAATGAAGGTATTCCCAAAAGTATTTTGCATAGCAATTTGACTCCGGCTGTCTTGTTAAGAACATTAGACGAAAAAATATCTTTATACTTTATAGATCTACTTAATATAAATATATTATATTATATTATATCTTATAATAAATTATTTTATTTTATTACTGTGAATTGTGAGTTAAGTGCTGAGCATATAATTTAATTGAAGTATTCTCATCAATACAATAAAATAAAGTAGTAATATCAAACATTTTTTTTTATCTTTAAAATATCGTATTTTCAAAATCTTAATAGTACTAACTATATGTTATACTTTTGAGACATATTGGATCGCGTACATAATAATATGTATTATGTTGCCCCGTGATTATAGTCAGTTCGTTATTTATATCTATACCTATACTTTAGTGTATAAAATTTTATTTTCGTATAGTTTAGAGTAGAAAAATACATTAACGTAACAATAATTTCTATTTGTAATGTTTAAATTTATTCACGATTTTTTATTTTTTTAATCACTATTAGTTTGCAAAGTTTAAGAATTATGGTATATTTAGATAGAAACTCAGTGCGATATCGAATTCCAGAATTAGGCATTAGAAATGAAACCTTGTAGAATTATTCAGTTTTTCATATTTGAAACTATAGTTAACAATTTAGGAACAAGTGACTATAAATGTAATTACTTAATTGTTTAAACTGTCAGCCAAAGCTCTAAGTGTCGCAAATTTGTTACGAATAAATTATATAGGTAAACCCCAAAAACCCCAATCCATGTAAAATATTTAAAAGTACGAGATATAAAAACAAATATTAATTTTTCTCTTTACATAATATTTATGTATGTATAATTTATACTTTATAGCCGTATCGTATACAATACTATATACACACAGTTTAGATTTGGAATAAAGTTTTAATTAACATTTTAATATACCAAAAGATTACTGATAGTAAAAGTTTTCTGATTATTTTTAACAATTCTAAAGAAATACAAAAATATTATTTTATATTAAATAAGACTAATTTCTTAGAAAATTTAAATTTAAATTTTCTTTAAGTTTCTACATAAAATATTTTTGTTTATTATGATCATACAATTAATATAGTACACTACATTATATCAAAAATATATTTTCTAGCAACGATTTTTTAAGGTTTTACTCTTTCAATAACAGTCTATTTTCTGAAACCAAATATTTTTTGTGTAAACATTCATAAATAAATATGTAGTATTAAACATTTAATGTTCTTAGAAGTATACTCTAGCAATTGACTTACTTCCGTAGTTTTTTTCACAGGATAATAATATCTCTGTCTCAGAACCCTCCAAACTTGAAATTATTACATAAATTAATAATTTTAATAAAATAATTTTCTGTAAAAATATATTTACAGAACATTTTTTTAAAAAGATCGTCGTATTCAAGTAGTTAAGCATATGGGTTAATATTATGATGATATCAAAACGAACAACTAAAGCTGTGAAAATTAATCCTAAATTAATTTCAAATTGAAAAAATACTTTATTTTTATTAAACAGCTATATTATATTATGTTACTTAGGTACTCTTTATAGTATATCATAGAACAAATATATAGGTACAGGCAATAAACAGAATATTTCTGATACAAAATAAATAAGGAAAATATTCACAAATGTTATACGATATTTCCATATACAATTCATATGTATATTCAGGTCAAACAATAATTGCCATCACCGCATAGATAGGGTGTAGGCGTACTTAGAGCGATTTTTAGAGCACAAAATATACATTTTCTTTGTAGTTACACCGAATAAGTTTTTCTTGTATTTCGCGAATTTGGTTGTGGTCCACACCATCTTCATACCTATCTTGCTTTCTTTCTAGTTCTACAATCAACATCGTTTATGAAGATATCATGCAATAGGTGCATTAAGTGTACAACTATAATGAGCTAATAAGAAAAATCCGTACATGCCTATAATGTATGACGCATTCGAATTTATTAAAATGAACACATTATATTATAATATTGATAGAAGTTTTTAAATTTTTAATGGAGTACAATTGTAGTGCAAGTGGTAAATACTCAGTACATACAAATATATTATATTAGTTTATTACATTGTTTTTTTTAAATTTTAAATAATAAGATGACTTAGGTACTTAGGTTATAGATTATATCTTCTATGGATATAATTCTACAGCCTATAAGTTGCACAGTTTACTTTCTTAAATAACAAGATGGACGTAATAGTAGTAGTAATAAAACAATGATAAAATATAACTATAAGTAGTTAATACTAATAGTGATAATTACTGCAGATAATATAATAAACGAAAATTAACAACTTACCATTAGGGCAGTGTTAACGATCGCGTTGTAGACGTCATTGGAGTGGAATATAATTTAATATTATATAATATGTGTAGATTGGATTGAAGTAGATCTGCCGAGTTTGGAAGTAAACTATGGAAGCTTTCAGCAGGGTACTTGATATTATATAATGTGCTCATGATTTTTTTTTTTTTAATTTGGGTAATAAATAATATGAATAATTCTCTAATGATTACATAAATATTTAAAAATCTGGTGTATTATAATATCTTAATATATAAATTATTGTTATAGTATTTATTTGTGTATGTACTATTTAACCCAAGAAATATATTTTAAAAATATATTATAATATATATATATAATAAAAATCAAGTTTTAGATTATAAATTATACTTATGAAACCAACTGATAATAGAACTTGTTTTCATTGCTAGTTTTTGTGATTAGTATATTTAATTTTTAATGTTAATGTGACTATGAGATTTACAAAAAAATTATTCTCCACACACTCCATAAAAGTTGTTTCCGTGGTCTCCTCCCGGCATATGAAATTTTTAGTTCAGTATTTTTAAAATTTAGAATAGAAACAATAATAGTGTCACTGACAACATTATCCCAACAAGGTTTATCTCAGTATATTAAACTTGCAGATTAATTGTCTACAGCGCATATAGAATAGTAATTATACGAATTCGCAACACAATAATATCAAATACGTCTTGGCACGACGAGATTATTTTAAAAGTAAAACACTAATTTTCTCAAAAAGTAAATAATACATTGTTGGAAATATTTTTCTTGCTTAATTTAAAGTAATTAAAAAACAACATTATTGAAGAAACAAATTATATTTTTATTCTTATAATTTTTTATAAGGGTTTTGCTCTTTTGAATTAATATCCCAAAGCAGAATATTTTTCTGAGAATTTTGTTGTATAAAAATCGAATAACGAACAAATAGTTAATAAGTATAATTTATTTGTATTTAAAGTTTTGATGAGTGGTGTGGAGTGGCACAAAGCTACGCTCCAAAATGTGGGTCCACCACTCTGCTTATCGTCACTTTGTAAAACTTGTAATTTAATTTGATTTTTATATACTGAAATTCTCAGTAAAAATATATGCTGCCATTGGAAAAGGAAAAAACTTAACGATAACGGTAAAAAAAAAAAAAATGAGGAGGTGGAATGTAGGTGTCGAGTGCACCATTGAGTAAGTATTATTATAGGTACGTATTGAATTTGAATTCAATGGTAATCATTGCAGATTAAATAAATTATGGGACATATTTATTTTGCTATTGTAGAAATTTATTTTACTAATAGTAATACGTGGTTAGAATTAATTTTTACCGAAAACATTGTGTTTATTTTACAATAATTAAATATTAATACTAATATATATTTAGAGTTTAAATTTGGACGAAATAACTTATTAAATAACCAAGAATAACGATTTCAGTTATTTTCTTGTAATTTAAAAATATTAATCTCGGGTACTTCTAAAGTATAATATTAATATATAAAAATATAAAAATAATATTTACTCAACTTACCGGCTACCGCATTAGTAATAACAATATACCTAAATATAATATTTAATATCCTAGGCTGACAAATCGTCTCTGCTCAGAATCGTTTTTCGTATGTGTTCAATGATATAAAATATTATTGAATTCAAATTAATTAATTTAACACCATCCAGTACAGTGACCCACTTGTAACCTACTGTACAGCTGAGCTTCACCCACTTTTTGTTTAATGACATTTTGCATTTCCAGAACTCCTGGCTACTAGCCCTGCAACTGTTCACATTCCTGTGTTTTGATGGCTTCATTACATTCATAAATTTTATGTATGATTCGCAAATAATTTAAAATTACAATTCACATACTCATATTGCATACTTAACAGCGTAATATTTACTTCTTTACCTACTCGTAAATACCCACAGTTATTTTGTGATCAATCTTCATCAATATTGGGATAAAAACGGGCACATAAAAATATCCATTTATATTAACTATAACAAGTCATATTTTTTATCTACTTTTTTTAGTACCGGTATATTTTCAAGAAGCCTTATGTTTTATTGTTGGTTTAGTATAATAATAATTACTTATTTATTATAAATGTATTTTATAGTGTATACATATTTTTACGTTCACTTAAATGTTTTATTATGTTTTAAATAACTAAGTAGCTTATTATTATAATACCGACCCTACTCAAATAAGCAATATACATAATGAGAAATGAGTAATTTATTTATTGTATATTATAGTAGGTAGGTAGTTATATTCATACATTATGTTTTATATTCCTACGGAATACTTTCCCCTTTTTCGGGATTAGGTTTTAGTTATTATTATAAATTTATAATATAATATGTGTTCAATGTTTTTATATCATTTCAAGTAGGTACAACTTACATTAAATATATCGTATATATTTTCAACTTATATTTTTTTGCAATCTACTTGTTTGTTCAAAGTAAAAGTATAAATAAAATATTAGTAACAGGTCTTAATGTATAGGTATTATCGATTTCCTATGAAACTATGCGATTTAAAGTTAAAAAGTGTATTTATGGTACCAGTTTATTTATAAATGTTCTTTCTGGGATGCAAATTCTAATCTGCGTGTTATGATTATATTATGTCAGGGTATAATTTTATAAAGACAAAAATAAATTAAATTTTTGTCAGACGGTCTGTGTATGAACTGTAACAAAAAAAGGTTCCTATAACGGCTACAAGTATAGTTAATACTTCTGTAGTTTAATATTTAAATTCAATACTCGTTTAACGTAAACAAGTATACACAATTTTAAAATTCAAATACTTACGTTTTGATTTAATGTAGAAGCCGCTTATTGAGAACACTTTTGGACAAAGGTGAAAATATGTGTCAATTAACCGATTGTTTCTAATACCTAGGCGATTGGTATGGGTATCTATACTTATAGTAGGCCGGTCCTAGAAATGTATTGTTTTAATAACGCGATTGCATCAATTATTATCCGTAGTGTTCCTAATAAGTAGCTTAAGGGGATTCGATACCGTGATTTTCTGTTTTTGTCTAACACACGCGTGACATGGTATTTTAGAAGTGTTTTTTGCCAAACATACCAATTTATCTAATCAAGCGATAAGAATTCTGAAAACAGATTTGAATTTGTCGTCAAGTCCACTTGAAATTGACTTTCCCACATTTTTGATATTATCCCCCAAATTCCTAAAAATGTCATATTAAAAAAGAGTATTTCAAAATTGTTATATTTCAATTTTCGGAGAAGTTAAAATTAAAAAATGTGGGAAAGTCGATTTCAAATAGACTTGACGACAAATTCAAAGCTGTTTTTAGAATTCTTATCGCTTCATTAGATCAATTGGTATGTTTGACAAAAAACAAGTCTAAAATATTATGTCGCGGGTGTGTAGTTAGACAAAAACAGAAAATCACGGTATCGAATCCCCTTAAATTGTATTTGATAGTTTTTACTTATTTATAGGTATCTTTTGTTTTAATAAATACATAGGTACTGTATTCAAAATAAAGCTTTTAATTTAGTTTCATAAACATTTTATGATAATACAACAATCTTACATTATCAATGACGGTGGTCGTTATATTTGTTAATCTCGTAATCTGAAATTTTATTTTAACCATTTATTGACGATAATTTTTCTTTAACCACTGCTTATGTATATTATGTACCTCATATTGTACGTACCAATGTATCATAATAATCGATAATATTGTAGACGCGAGAACATTAGATGATTGGTATATTTAGTAATTATAGTTGCACAACTATTAAAACTTAAGCTTACTCGAATGGGGTTTAGTGTATACTATATATATTATTTTATACTCCTGGCTGTCTCTTGAAGTCCTTAACCACCCTAATCGGAAGTATGCCACCGGATAGAGGATTGTTTATCATTTGCAGATCATGTATCATACTATAATAGAGGCGAGAGAAAATAAAATGACTGTATATAACAATATATTATTATTGTTTCTAAGCCACTTTTGGACGGCGTCAATTGTTTATGGAATTCAAAGAATTTTTCATTGTTTTGTTCGAGGATCGATCTATTACATCAAAATATTAACATTTATTGATATTTTATCGCGATTCGTTGGTGATATTATTTCATGACCATAATATTTATAATATGTATTAATTATATTTACGTACATATTATAATTTTATAATTTGAGTCGTTAATGGAGTTCACATCAAACGAAATAGGTAGCAGTTTCTCAACTCGCTATTAAATGCATAATATTAAATACTATTTCATAAAAAAAACTCTTCGAAATTATAATTGTCCAGTGTTTGTTAAATTGTATAAACTCGTATAATAGCACTAGAAATCAAATTACCAATTGGCAATTGCAACAAATCAAAGAACAATATATTATCACTGTTATATCTAAACAATAAAATACTTTTCAAACGGTCGTTACAGTTTTGCGCTATATAGCTTGTATAATACAAATAGAACATTTTCATTTTGCCTTTTCACTTAACACTGTGCATACCTCTCCACGTAGTCAAAATAATTGAAATTGATCAATTATTCTCCATCGGCTGTTCAGTTCTTGTGTACTTCGACGCTAAATGTGAACAGTTTATGCAGGCCAAATCACTCATCTCATTTTATTCGACGAGTTGTTTGTTTTAATTGACCTAAATTTTGATTGCGATTCAATAGTTACATATTTTACGAAAGTTAAAATTACGGCGACAAAAAATCCGTTTTTTATTTTATTAATAAAAACTATTTAATCACTCTACGTAATTAAAATATCTGAACAAGAGATAACGAGAAATATATTATATAATCTGCAGCTAGTCTCCAATAAAACTATATAATTCAACATTTGTTGTGTTTTTCCATAAGCACTTAAACTTGTCACTTCAAACCCTATAACTGCAGATTTTCATACACCTAATATTGTCCGGCACCCGTATAATATTATAAGAAGCTATACAGGATGTCCCGTGAAGATGTCTATTGTACATAGAGAGCGACTCGCCCCCGGCCTAAACTGGGTTTTTGATGTTTTACCTTTAAACTAAAAAAAATATTAAAAATCATGAGATTAATGAAAATAAAATGTTCAAAATCAAAATTTTCACAAAAACAAACTCTATAAAATGGCTATCTTCAAAATTGTTTCGAAAATAAAAAAATATTTTTTTTTTAACTTTTCTGCAAAAAGTTTAATTAAATTAAAAAATAAAATTGTGTAGTCCTTGTCTCTGCAAATCTAATGAAAAAAAAAAAACAGATTTGTGGTATATTCATTATCTCTGGAGATATCGGGATGGGACACTCTGCAGTATTATAGTGATATATTATATGTTTTTGCTCGTCATTCCATGGAACACATTACCTATTGCCTGTAGGTACATAATATTATATTGATTTAAACCACGCTACTGACAAATTTTCGATATTATTTTGTAACTCAAATATAATATAATAGGTATGTACAATCATAGACAATGGTAACGTTACAACGGTACACATAATATTATAAATATTATAATATTGTAAATCGTAATAAAATGTGTGTATCGCACACACGCAGACGAAGCGGACTTATTAAATGTAACTACCCTGCAAGCGTATCGCTGTTGTCATCAGAATTTAATTATTATCATCATCATTATTATTATATTTAACATTATTCACATAATATACCGCTGCGGATGAGGAGTATTTCAAGTGTAGGATTCACGTACGTGGTCGTTTGACATGATTAAAGGACATGCTGACGTCCACAGACCGGAGAATAGCGAAAACGGAGTGTACGATATAGTGCGTTATGTATATAGGTATATAGGTACAAACTACAAAGAGAGTAGTATTATTAATATATATGATGTGTCATTATTATTATTATTATTATGTGATTAGCTGCGCCGGCGGGGAGGAACGAAAAAGAAGCAGACACTCGGCGATAACCCTATATTTTCGGACGTTTATTTCACAAAAGTCTGCAAGTCATCGTTTTCCCGTTATACAGCTCAATCGTATATAAACAACAATGTTGGGGGAGTAGATGGACAGCTACTGCGAAATGATAATCTGTTATCATAGGTATACGTCTTGATCTCCAGTGCAAGAGACCGATTTAAGAGTATTTAATGGGTGGGATGAAGTATAAAATAAATTGCCTAATCAAAAAATATTTTATAGAATTATCTGCGTAATATATAAAAAATAAACCAAAACACATATATTCTATGATAGCCCGGTTATACCTTATTCTAAACCAGATTTACTCCATAATAATAAACAAATAAATACGCCATTGGTCTTCCCCCCCCCCCCCCAAGCAATACAGTCCGATGTCACATGTAATATCATACATACTACCTAATTTAACAAACATAATAATTATTCATATTTTAATAATATAATGTAATGAATGCTTGTTTTTCACAATATTTATATGCACTCGGCAACGGCATATTGGACTAATATATATATATATATATATATATAATTTCGTACGTTAGCAACATCCCATCAGGTTACGGGAACGTTTTTAACTTTTATTAAACTATAATTATTATACTCCTACAATAATAGGTCCTATAAATTAGTATACTTCATATCTACCCAAAAGGTTTCTTTAGTGGTCCGATCGAATGTAATTTCTGTATAAAATGTTCTGTGGCACAATAATTATAGTCGTACTACTCCTATGCCGAGATGCATAAGACAAAGATTAATTGAATGGTCCACTAAAATTTAATGGAACAATAAATCATGTGTTCGGGAACATAAGTTTATCACAATAAAATGATTCATAAAATTTTGAGCGATAGTTTATGAACCCCTAACCTTGCAGTATTACAGTCTTATTATTCTTTGACTAATATTTTTGGCTGATCTCTGTAGTGATAGACAATATTTATAAAACAAATTTTGGTTAGCAATCGCTAAGTAAATTTTAATGTAATTCTTTATGACAATAAAAATGAATTCTGATAGTATGCATGATAACGCAATGGCACTGATATCCAGTGGTGGATATGGGGGGGGGGTAAATTGATGGACCCCACCCCCTTTGGACTTTTCTCCATCACATGCGGACCACCCCATGGGAGGGGTTGACCGTCGTTATCTCTGTGGATTTGAAATTTACCACCCCCCTCAGAACCATGATATATCCGCCACTGCTGATATCGCATCGAAAAAATGTTGATTTGGCGTGCATTTCAACTTTAATCTGAGCCTTATGAGGAGAATTTTTGTTGATGAATTTATTTTTTCCAATGACCAATCGTATAGATATAGTTGATCGTTCATATAACACATAAATGCACTTATATTCATTCTCAACCAACCGTCGTAGTGTCTTGTTTCGTATATAGGTAACATATATTATTATAACGTTGGTAAGTGGTACCTACCTAACACGTTAACTACAAGTTGAATATTTTATTCGACTAAAATTATACGACATGGCGAGTTGCGAGCGCAGCTGTGAAGTGACGTACCTATACGCCTAATTAAACCCGCGAGGTTCGCTATGGTTTAACTGTAACGATATATACTGTTTCGTTTATACCGTTTAAGCGTTACAGGTGGAACCACTAAAAAGTATAATTAAATTAAATTAAACAACGCCCTGGATTATTTCTGTGTCATTAACATAATGTGTCGTGACGTACGCCATAATATTTTATTTTAATTACCCATACGTTTTGTTATATTATGATATCAGCTAATGATATACAATTATTTAGTTACCTTATTTTCCGTCATTCCGTGTGAGTCTATATTGTTTAACGTTCGTGGTCACGCGTGTGACTGCTGTAATCATAAACGTTTATTCGAATCTGAAAAACGCGATTTAATCAAAGTTCATATACCGCGGTATCCGGTCGTCATAATTATTGGTGACCACATACTCGGGTACGTATTGAAAATGATGGACTTTGCGATGACTTGAACGTCTGCATAGCGATGCTCCGACCGGTCAAACCGTATTACGTCGAAATCAAATCGGCTCGTGTGTCTAAAATCTATATGTTCAATCCTCGATATTGAAATAGGTAGTTCAAACCTTTTTCGATTTTTTTAAATCGACCTCCAGTATAATACTATCAAACGATTAGAATAGTAGTTCCAACTGCAATATAACGACGAATTAATTGACACACGCAAGACGTATTATTCGCCACGTCTTAGGACGTGGACTTAAATCTTATTACTACGCAGGTAGACACGACTGGTAGTTGTCTTTCAAATCATGAAGATCAAAACATTTTGAAGAGCGTCTTATCGAAAAATATTTCTAATTCTAACTTTTCGTAAGCTATTTTCACCATGAAAAATGAAATGCGGGACGCCTTTTAAATTTGGGTATTTATATTTTATACCTACTCTACAGTAATATTATATCCTATGTACTTGATAATTTTGTATAATCACATACATACTGAACTTTGCATGTAGGATTACTCGATTACTCTATTGGTCTGGAAACGTATTTCCAAAAATGTTTAAGTATAAAAATAGCTTTCGGAATTGTAGTAAATATTGACAAGGCATAAAAATATTAAATATTTATTCAAAACGCACGGTCGTGGATAAGTTCAGACGATTTCTTAAAAACAATATATTATGCACGACGTGGCGATTTATATTATTTGCAACGATTATAAATGTAGTTTTTCTTATTTATTTATTATATGTAGTTAAAATGAGTCAACGTGAAGAACATTATTAAAAATTTGAAGTTTAAAAATTGTATAATACATAATAAACTGAGTTAAATTGCATTATTTCCATTCCACTATAGCGTCGACACTTAGCGACTTTGCTATACTTTCATAAAGCTAATAATAATTATCATAGTTTTATAATGCCTTTGTCATATTTTCTATCATAATATATTTTTATTTGGAGACACGAACCGTAGCAAATCAAATTATAACTATTTCGAAACTGCGTGGCCTATACAAGTCAATTAACTATTAAGTGTTCCATAACCAAATTTGTTTTTAATTTACGATGTACATAATGGAAATATTCTGTTTTTTATTCGCTGGTAATATGATAATAATTATTTTATGATTTATGAGCGGAAACTTGATTAAACCGATGGTTCATCGAAACTCTGTGTTGTTATAATCGAATCCGAGATACTTTAGTGAATTTTAATAAGCACCGCCAAGTGGATTGGGTATCTGATTTTCATTACCACGAAACTGTACATAATTAAAATAGTTTTTTAATAGCTTTATAGTCGTCGTCTCGTCCACAATAAAAAGATGTTCGGTGTACTTGTTTACAAAATCGATTTTTTCCCTTTCATTTCTCGCCGGTTATTATTATTACTGTCAATTTTTTTATTTCTCTCCGATTGTCGTCGTATCAGAGTAATGGCGTAAGAACCAATTTTGCAAATCCAAAAAATCAATTTACTATTTGTTGTTGTTGTTGTTTTATGAACCGAAGACGAACAACCAATCAGACGATATACCTATAATACGAACGCTACATAAAAACAATACGTTTATACACTTGTATCAACACTATAATATTTATTTCAGTTGGTACATAACACACCCCTCTTTTTTTTTATTACCCAAGTACACCTACCTACCGGTGTTCGGAACCAGACGAGTCGTAATTATTCGCATATTAATTACTGGCAATTAGAAAAACGCATACATTTTTTTCATATTGCTTAAAATAAAATAATGAGGTAGGTACCCATAACACGTTATAGTAATTAGTATTGTGTTAACACTTAATTAGAATATAATTGTTACTATACAGACTTATATCATTGTTTTTTTCCACTACGTTTTGTTAATTCGTTTAATTGATTGTTAAATATTTTTAATAAAAAATTCTTTTACGATCCGTGTAATTTTTGAACTATTATTAAGATTTATGACATCTATAATGTGCAGGATATTATGTTTTATAACTTGAGGAAAAATAAAAGCGCAGGTGAATAATACTCGTAGGTAAACTATATTATACATAGTTTTTAGGATAATGCATAATATTTTCTTATCTATACGTTGTAAAATTACTATAATATTATGTCTTAAACTTTTTTCTCTCTATTTTTCATTTCAATGTTTGTGTAAATATTTATGTATAATGTATATGACATTTAAAGTAAAGAACACAAATTCAAAATTAATTTCTGTCCTTTAACATTAAATTGAAACGTCATTCGTAATTTATTAATATATTAATACACCTACCATACCTAACATTTTTTTTAAATAGATTTTTGTATTTTCCTTTCTGAGAAATATAATATTTCCATATTATACAACAATGGGGTTGAATAAAAACATTTTTGGAAGTTTAAACAAGTAATAAATAATTTATATCTTAGAACTATTGAGTTGGAAGTGATAAATATGTTATAAATAATATTATTATTATGTGTTCTTTGGTATTTTCTTGTCTGAACTGTTCAATAAGTATACAAAAAACACCTTAGTCAGCTCGATAAACATTATAACACGGTGTATCTAATGTAGTTGTTGTACTCATTGTTTTTTTTGTTTTCTTTAAACTTGATAAACAAATTAAATGTTTTAAATTTTGATTTGCTTCAAATATAATCAAACAATCAAAAAATAAATAAATATATATTCAGCAGGAAGTGTTGATTTTCGTTAAACATTATATTTGGTTAAAACTTATACCAATTTTGATTTCTCACATTAATTACCACAGCCTTTCTAAATGTAGATAGTTAACTGATTAAATGATTTATAGTTAAAATAGCTGTACTAAATGCACTTTACTAGTTACTGCTGAAAGTTTTCACTTATACAATATAGTACCTAACATATAGTCGAACCTTATGCAAAATATGACTTATAATGTATAAACGTTTCCGAATGTGAACCGTTTCAAACGTTGTTCTCCGTCACAGCAATGTAGCTGTTTTGCCTATACGAATCGCCATGCAACACATTGAAATGGTAAAATCTACAATCAATGTCAGTATTAATTCCGATTGACCTTAAACTCGAAGTGGGCTATATATAGAAATGTTTATCATCGGTTTTCCGTCTCAAAAAAAAAAAAAACTTTTATATTTTAGTTGTTATTTGTTAGCACAACGACTAAAATTTAAAACACATTTTCGATAGTATGTCCTGGAAAGTCAGCATGTGAACTCTGAAGTAATAATAATATGTTATATGATTTTGACTCATTTTAAGATATTGTAATAAAGTTCTATCGGGTGCCATAATTGAAACGATATGACTCATCGGTTCACGATTGATGTACACCAACAGGTGCTGGAAGATTTCCAAAGGTCGATTCTACAGGTTTGACATGTAGTAGCAGCTGGTATTGAATATGACAGGTATCAGAAGTTATACTAATATTGACATAACTATGGTACAGTAACCATATACAGTGTAAAGTAGTAAAGTACATGGTTTTGAGTACACTAATTGTGTGATTGAGTCACTTCACCAAATACATCTAGTATAATTACCTATTATAATGGTGACATTCGTTGTAAAAATACCATATAGTTAGCTGCAATATAATATATAGCTAGTCTACAATTTAAAAAGAAACACATAATATTTTATTCCATTTTATAAAAATACGCACATTCCTCGTTGCACAAAAAAAATAAAAATACCTTGACCATATAGATAATAAAAAATTGAATGTGCCTTACCCCATTGATATTATAATATATAATGACGTTTGCCGGAAGACTAAGTGAGAGCTATACCACAGCGTGGTTATTAAAACATAGTTATCGATAATAATTTTATTAATTTTATCACTAGCAATTGTTTCTAAACCACCATTTTTTTTTACCAATAACCTTGTTATAATAACCACAGCTAAACTATAGCGTTCTCTTCGAGCACAACTTATTCCTTGTATTAGGTGTAGGCAGAGCCCATCCGTTTATTTATAGTATCTATATCTATGACCTAGATGTCATATTTTGTGAGCGCAGCACTTGTTTTATATTATATTACTCTTATCGAATGTCTTAGGTATAGGTACTTGATTCCAATAATAAATAGGTACCTACGTACAAGTAAGTACCGCTATATAACTTTCCCAATTTCGTTTTTGTTGTCTACCGAACTCCATATTTTTAAACTTACACTAATCGTTTTAATTCCGCTTCTGCATTTTTTTTTCGTCTACACTCCGCATGTTAGTGGTTGTAAAATATAATTATATAGGTATCATAATATTATTATAAAAAAGAAACACTTCAAAGTTTTCGGTCGACTGCAAATAACAGAATATTATAGTTTATCGATGGTATTATATTATGTTGATAAACGTGCAATCGTCGATATGATATTGGCTTATGACCAACGGACAAAAAAAATAAATATATATTGTCAATATTCGAGTTGATGTGAATCGTTTTCTCGACAGACTTGCGTCCGGATTATGATAAATCTGCACTGTCGTTTGACGCCGTCTGTCTATATACACATAATAATTTTATTTTATATTCACCTCCATCGTGTACTTTGGTTCAAAATCATGTTTTGTGTAGTTTTCAAATACCTATACGGTGACGAAAACCGTCAAAACCCTGTAATAGCGATTGCAGGCCCGTCGATCATCAGCTGTCCATCATCGGCTGGTTGTAGTTTTAGTTCAATTGATATTGTAATAAATGATAATATTTCGTTTTGAAAAATAAAAAATAATAAATCGACGTAAACCGTAGTAGTAGGTATGCGTGTTTTATTTTTTATACAGTAAATATATTTTAAAGCGTTCTCCCGTTTTCGAGCCAATTATTTTTACATCAATCGTATTGATGTGAAAATAGTTAACGTGCGTATAGGTATGGCAATATAAAATATGTTGCCGTTGATTAAAAATACTATTATAATATTATAGTTGTTGTTGTTAGGTATCTATATTTGCACGTTCATACCATTATTGATTATAACTACGAAATGTGTAGGTAATTAAAAAAAAAAAATGACAAGCTCTCGGTGGTCACACGGGTAAATGTTTACTGTGCAATATAATAATTTAATCAACTATTTTTTTTTCTGCACTTTTGCATGTTACTGCAATTACATTTTTTTGTGTCGAAAGAGCTCGCTTCAAAAGTTCCATGTAGCCGCTAGTCGCAATACCAATATTGTAACTCGTATTTTTAGAATTTCTATGTAATTTTATATTTTACAATAAATTCATAACAATTAAAAAAGTGGATGGAGTCAAGGTGGAGCGAATAGAATTGATAAAGAAAATTAAGCAATCAAGATTTCGTCCATCACGTCGAGTTCAGAAATGTTTTTCGAATGCGATATGAGTTTATCATTGATTTTAAATTGTGAATAACACAAACGTATCGAAAGCACCTCAGGTAGCCACTCAAAAACATTTTTCCCATGTATCAGCATTATTTTATTTTGTCTTGTAAAAATAATGGTTCTGTAATCGACTATATATTATAGTGTACAAAAATATCCTGACATTATTTGTATTGATTTTTAAATAATTGTACTAACAAGGTATATAAGTAGGTACTATAATATTATATTGCCTACCGACGTCTATTCTCGATATTTTGATAACGTCTGTAATATTATTACTATTTTTATTTTCAGTTAAATTTCAAATCACACATTTTTTTATAAGACATATTACATTTATATTTATTGCCGTCTGTACAAAATTAGAGTAGGTACAATTTTAAACAATTTTTCTACATTTTAACAATTTTAAAAATCGATTTCAATCAAATCGTTTGTTAGTAATTGTTCGTTGTTCGCAGTTTTTTTTATTATTTAAAATAATTTAACAGTCTATATATACAATAAGTTACAACAATAACACAATTATGCCACATCATTATAATATTATAATATTACATTTTATATGGTGAGGAACCTATCCATTAATAGCATCTCAATATGTTACAGTTATATGCAAGCGTTTCCAAAGAGACAACCTATTACAATGAATAAACATTTCGCTGTGAATGGAATGAACATAATATTTTTAATATGATCATTGTTGTTTTTAATATTATATTCTTATTGTTTGTAAATTTACATAATTACATGTAGGACCCACATTGTAGGTATATTGTCATTTGTCGTATTCAAACAAACATATTTGTAATAATATAATATTAACACAGAGATTTCGTTAAAGATTAACGCGTTTCCAACGGCTCAATACAATAAAATTATAATTATTATTATTAAGATTTTTTAATCATGCAAAACCATCTTATCATTCTCACGCAGAAAACGAATTTCGTAGATTTTCAAAAATCTTTATGGAAACCAAAAAATTGTCTGAGCAATTTTAGTAATTATCATTTCATTATGCTCCTCGTCCAATCTTAATCGCACACACACAAATACTCTCTCTCTCTCTCTCTCTCTCTCTCTCTCCCTTTCATTCGCTCCGCTCTGGTAGTCGTTCAAAGAAACCTTTGTCGACGTGTTGATTTTGGAAAACAATAATGGTTTTCAAACAACAAAACCTATACATAGCTAGGTCGTCTCGTCACCTGCAAACTTGCTTTGTTAAGTATAGTGCCTCTCTCCGATATCGATTTATGACGAAAATTACTGGTGACCTTTGGCTGCGTGTCTATGTGTGTGTGTGTGTGTTGAGGGGGTGGGAGGGTTAACCAACCGACCCTGGACTCCGAATATCATCGTCGTATAGGTAGGTGCTGCTCGTCGAGACCAAAATATCGTTATTTAATTATCCGTTTGACGTCGAGGAATACGCTCGCACAAAGGCTGCGTTGGATATGAGGTACCTATAGGTATATATATATTTGCAGAGCTATATAGTATAATAAACCTACGCACAAACCGATGTATCTCTGATGCACCTGTTTAAGACAACCCTGACTGTACGCGATAAACGGAAAAGGAATTAATCCGAGCAACTCGAATACTGCTCGATGTATAGTTTCTCTTTGTCGTCGAGTATAATATGTACGATTATTATAATATATTGTTATGTATATACAGAGATGCCGGATGTATTAGATTATAATATAATTGGCGAGATCCATGGACTTATGGCTCGGGTGGTATGTCTGCGGGATGAAGTGGTATTATGTCAAACAGTCACACAATCATCTTATATATTCTATATAACTACGTATTAACTATTTTAAAGCAAATACTTTATAGTGACATAATATTGTATACGTATTTTAGTTTCAAATTAAGATGCAGTCAGAACACAGCCGTAAGTCTTGGAAACACAGTATGATATTTTAGACTTATGTGTTTGTCTCTATCGTCTAATGGGTGTACAAGAAAACTATTAATCATTATCTGAGTACTAGCACTGCTAATGATAGTTCACGAATTAACACCCACCAAACGAACACACGGTCATTGATTTTATCATTACGTTTCAATAAGAAATTACTGATAAACATAAACGATTGCATGCTCCACTCGCAGTCGGGTAAAATAGGCATTGTAAATTACACACATGATTACGTCAAGTTTGTTGGTTTGTAAAGTTTTGTATTCTACAAAATATACAAAAATAAATTAATTTGGAGGAAGCAGGAGTTGTGAGGAGCTAACTGTGTGTTATAGCCAAGACCAAAATTTGTTTTTGTCTATATATTAATATTAATTTATGAATATTAAAACAAAGTACATTTTTGCTAGACTACTTTTAAGTCCTGGCCAAAGTCGTCGCCCCCCTCCACCCCCAGGCGAGTTCGGTGTAATATTTTCTCTGTGGTTAGTTGAGAATAACTGCATATACAAGATGTAACAGAAAGACTTGGCGAAAAAATTAACGATGCTATTTAAACGTATGACAAAAATTGATAAAATTATATGATTAGTAAATAATTTAAGAAATATACTCATGTCAGCAAATTCCCAAAAAAAATTATTTTGAAAAATGTTATTACGTTTCAAATTATTCATTTAGGTATAATCAAAAAAAAATATTGATATTTTAAAACTCAAAAAAATAAACTACTTGACTTAGATAAATATTTTTACTACCAAAATTGTTCTTATAGTCGCATTCACAACAAATCGGCTATTTTGAATATATCCAAAAAAATTAAAAATTTTTTATTTTCAGTGTTAAAAAATAAAAATAATTTTTTGTATAATGTATGTGTAGAGCGCAAGTGACTATAAATTATTTATAAAAAAAAATTAAATATCGATCAGAATAAAAGTTAGTTCTATCTGTTACAAGCTGCAGTATATATAACACATATAAGTAGTACTGTGGTAGTAGTTATAGGAACACTGCAATGCATTATTATATATGACATACGTAACTTTGTATATAAAGGAAAGCAAACTACTTATAAATATTTTTTCTTTAAAGTATCTATTAGAGTTTAAATCTCATTTTCCGACAAAATGCAATCTGCTACAAGGTCTAGAAAATTAGATAATTGAATTCAAATGGAAAGTATTTCACCTACCTATAACATATCTAAGAAATGCGTAGTGTGAAAATTATATTTACTATCCTATACTTGCCAAGCTTGTATTTAGTATCTATACATTTACCCACATCTATAATAATAATAATTTCTGATGTTGAGTATATTATTATGTATTTAGTAATAATTACACCAATTTATTAATATGCTCGACCGTTTACACTAAAAGCAAACCGAAATTACTAAAACTAACGGGAGGTGATTTTAATACGCAGAAAAAGATTTGTCGTTTTTTAAACACAAATCAGTCATCAACAAGGAAATGTCGATTCACTGAGAATTAATCTAGTGAGTTTATTAGGAACAATATTATTAAACGTCGACGGAAACCTTAAAATCTAATGGAAATGTGACTGAATGGCGGACCAATTAAATACTGACGAAGGAGTACAACCACTCTTATTTTTCAAATTCGATTCGACGAAACGGTTTTAATTTTGTTTTGATTCAATATAATATTAAATTATATAACATAGGTATAAATAATAATAATTAGATCATTGATTTAGTAGTAAGGCTGTTGAAGTCATCGCTGTGTAATTGATTTCATCTGCAAAATACAATATTATGGCAATAATATATACGATACGTCTATAATAATCAATACTTATCTGCAAGGCTGGGCACTAAAGAGTTAAAAAGTTAAATTTAATTAAATTCAAACTTTTTAACTTAACTAGTTACTTTTCATTAACTTAACTGTTAACTAATTATATTTCTTTTTTTAATTAACTTGAAATCAACGAATTCATTTTTCATTTTAAGAAGTAAGTTAAGTTAATTTATTTTGTTTTTAATTTAATTATATTTCACTATTTCAGTCTATTTCAAAAAATATTTACCGTAAATTATATGAAGTTAAAAATGCATACCATTCAAATCTAACTCATATGGAAATACTGTATAAAGTATAAACACTATAGTCTATAATTAAGTTTTGGGTTGGAAAAAAATTAAGTACGCTATAGTGTTCTATAAACAAATTGACCTATAGTTAAATTAACTTTTAACTTTTTGTTATTGGTGCATATTAACTGAACTTAACTGAGTTAGGTTATTGAAAAAATCATTAACTTGCCCACCCTTGCAGTTATCTGTATCGTATACAGTGCAAACATTTTATTCACTGTTTTTTTCTGATTTTTAATTTCAGAACATACTGTTCTATTACGACTACGAGAGCTGCAATAAGCCGTCCGGAGTAATACTGTTAGAGGGCAGTTACTGCTCGAAACTAGATTTTTCCAGCGGTACGTCGAAAGTCACTGGGAAAATTCATCCGGAAAATGAGGTTGGTTATATGCGATTTTTTTAAAAATTTAATCACCCGCCATATTTTGTGATTTTTTTGATTTTCCAGCACTGTTTCGTCATTTCGTACAATCATCCTCAAATGCGGCAATACGAGTTCCGTGCGTCGTCAGACACGGCTTGCAAGACTTGGGTAAACGCTTTGAAGCAAGCCAGGTTAGCTATAATATGTACAACTTATGTTTATCACAAGCTTAGCCTTAGCAGTGGCGTCATTTTAAAAGTGATGGCAAGGGAGTGTTGAGCATTTTCCGGTGTCAGATTTTAAAATCAGACGAGCCGTGGGTTGTTCGTGGTGATAAGGCATGTCTGTTTTGATATAATTTTGAGGAAGTGTAAACAGGAATTTCGTGTAGGTACCTACTTATTATACCATGGTAAATTATTGTCACAATGTGATAATTAATATTTAATAGTTGGAATGTATAGACGCGTGGGCGTGCATATTATAAGAAATATGTGTGGAAGTAAATGGTTATGTGTTATGTGAACATAATATGTAATTTTAGTGTTAGCTTTTTAAATTAAGTCTAACCTTCTCTGTCGAACGGAAAGACGCAGACTGCGTATTAAACGTGTTTACGCTAATTGCTTTAACACGCACATATTATTATAGTAATTATTGTAATGTGTTCATGGGCGAGTTGTATAAAATGAGTTTGGCAAGTATTATGCCTAATGGGTTCGAGACCACCTCAATGTAAAGTAAGTATAACCATTGGCTATTTCAGAAAAATATAATACCTATGCAGGTGCCATATACCTAATATATTATATATAAGCTCAATTATGGAATAACTTATAACGATAGTTCCAAAATATGACATGAAGTTTATTAAAAAAAAAAAAAACTTATTAAGTACAGTATTATATTATAATATATTATTCTATTGAAAATTGAAATATCATTATTACAATATTATAATATAAAGCAAAAAATACAATTAATAATTTTTTTTTTAAATTGTGATGAACTGCTGCAGGTATGCATTTATAAGTATATTATTATATTTTTTTTTAATACATGTGTTTTGTGATATTCACAGTAGGTCCCTTACATTTCTGTTCAGATGAGAAGGAAATATGCATTGTGTAAAATTTCAACTAAACGCTATAGGTACACCATATTATTAAAAATGTTCACCCAACTGCATGAAAAAATTTCATAAACTCGTCCAAACGCGAACCGCTCTACTCATATTATATAATATATTATATAACAATATAGGTATAGGTACAATGACATATATATTTAGAAAATATTTTTATGTGGAGTCACAAAAATATCACTATCGTATTGCCGTATAGGATTATAATATACATGTAATTTTATTTCTAAAACGACTTTTTTCATTCTAATGCTAATATATAAACACAGTAAAAATTCTAAAAACAAAAAGATCGCTCTTAAAATCTGTATCCATTATTCCGAAAGAACCTCTGATATAATTTAATATTTTTACATATTATTCATTTACATTTAACATACATATTGCCAATCGTGTTTAGCACTGCTTATATTTAATTTGTTTGGCCATCTAAAAAAATCTAAGATTACGGTACCTATGTATATAGGTCCAATAGGTCCAATAGGGTAGGTACCTATTGTATTTATTTAGACCTCACCCCCTTCAACTAATTTTTCTGTAAAAACTGTACCTATACATAATACTCTTACATATAACATATTATCACTACAATATACCTACATTTGTGTTTTATACTTATAAAATGATGTAAGAAAGCAATATTGTATACCGAGATAAGAATGCGGCTGAATGGTAGGGTTGTGTACGAAGCTAGTGGTTTTTTCTCCAATTATATGGGCTGGTCTAAACTTGTCCGCCCCCTATCAACAACTGAAATGACGCCATTGTACTTATATCATGATAATATACAGCCCGAAAAATATTACATAACGTCCTTTATATATTATTATCTTTGGTTCTCGCCGTTTCAGTTTCAATAAATTGCTGCTACAAAAAGAAGAGCTCGAACAACGGCACTTGCATTTGCTACAGGTCGTCGAGAGCGAAATGACTGCGAAATGGCAATACGCCCAACAGGTCGATGAATCGGCCTCAGAAATCAAAAAACTACGCGCAGAAGTAAAACATAATATTGTAAACGAATTATTATTTCCCTGTAGTTTATATATAGTGATACGTGCCCATCGCGATTATTGCGTCTCCGTTTCACGAGTACCTACCTACTGAGGAACATACGTAAATTATTATCAAAATTAGTCATTTAAAAATTTCAAAAATTGTCACAATATCGATTTTGGCATAATTTTTCTAATCTAATTCATCATGAAGATTCCTGCGACCTTTAGAAAAACTACCTATTCTTTTTTTCAACTGTTTCTCTATAACACTATCTCATATTGTGCTCACTGACCTTAACCAAACACCAATCGATATCAATTGAAAAACGTCTGTCGAGTAAAACATACTGTTTATAACACTATAGTAATGTAAGAGGGCTTCGTGTTATACCTGTAGTAAGTAGTTTTTACTTTTTTGAATCTATAATATTAGACATAAACAATTCTGCTCGAATAAAAGCGTGGAGATAAACTAATGCAAGCATAAGTACTATACCTATACTTGTATAGTTGGTTATTCAAACGTCGGTAAATATGTCGTGTTCTAATATAATTAGGCTTGAATATAGAGTGAAGACTAAATAGGTAATATTACATAATATTATACTAATATGTTCACTGTCTGTTTGCCTGGTGTATCCGACCAGAATAAACGAAAAAAAACCTTTCGATTTGGTTTAAAACTTATTTGTTATGATGTTCTAAACGCCAACGACGGTGACAGTGTTCAAAACCACTCGACAATATCCAACTGTAAACATTTCAAATGTGCTACAGACTTCCAAGTTCAAAACCCTATTCGTTTATTTGATTAGATTTATAGGGCTGTTAAATCCCCAGCACACATAACCGTACATGATTTTCCGTTAAGAGTAAAACGTTTTGAATAAAAATAATACTATTAGGTATACGAAAAATGTTTTAAAAATAGTCCTATACTTACGTCTTTGCTTAGTGCAGCACGAAATTATATGACCGTATCATATAATATATTATTTAGCTTTGTTAAGTCGACATCTCGCGATGTGAGACGACCGATTTCCTCATATTATACGCATCATACGTCCCGAATACCCGAATATGTATAAAAGTCAGCAGTCAGATATTAAAATATCACTGGACACCGTACCCCTTTTGGGTGCCGTTTTTATAATAGGTGTTAACATTAAAGAAGGAGCTGCGACCGTTGACATCGTACAGCGGGTCCACGACCGGATCGTTCGACGGTGGGACGACGGGCACGTACTCGCGAAGACAATCCAAGGACAGCTTCATATTCTCGGACCCGACCACTTTCAACGTCCAGGACTCGATCGAGATGCGCAAGATCAAGAAAGTTCAGAGTTTCTTTAGGGGATGGCTGTGCAGGAGGCGGTGGAAACAAATCGTCGAACAGTACATCAAAAGTCCTCACGCCGAGAGCATGCGCAAGAGAAACAGGCGAGTACCTACAACAGCTATATAATTATTATAATAATTCAGATAAAAATAATTATTATATTAGGCAATAGTCCTTAAGGGGATTCGATGCAGCGTATTTATTTCATGATTTAGACCTAAAAGCCTGACAAAAATACGCCTACTTAGAATTATCAGATTTCAATTCTGTAAAAAGATTCGAGTTCATTGACAATTTTCCTAGGTTATTGTGGGAATCAATTTTCGATATTTTTTTTAGAATTCACGTTAAATCATATTTCGATTTCTCAATTTTTTGAAAATTGTTTGTGTCTTTCTTTAAAAAGTTAAACAGTTATTCAAAAATTGACTCCCACAATAACCTAGAAAAAAGAACGATGAATTCAAATATGTTTACAGAACTAAAATCCGATCATTCTAAGTTATCGTATTTTTGTCAGGCTTTTAGGTCTCAATTGATTGAAATTAGTTTCTCGTTGGAACAAATATTTTATTATGTGACATGTGCATGCGGGTGCGAACCACTGATTCCGAACGTATCTACGCACACTAATGATCATTTACTTCGCACACAAACACACTGCGAAACGACTATAATACATCGAATTGCCTATACACGACCCTTATTAATCACCGGATCGGATCCCCTTAAGAAAAAAATACCGCACCTACCTATAGGTATACCTACCAGTTTTCGTATAAAAAACGAGTTTCCAAAATGTATCAAAATATATTATATTTTATTGCAAAACGAAATCATTACCCTCCTCCACGAAAATGCTAACTAATTTCATTCAATCGTCACACTAATTATAGAGTGGATTAGTATTGATTAAAATTGAAACGTCGTTCAATATTTGATTAGACGCATTATACGCTCGACGTGTCTCATATAACATATTATCAATTATATAGTTATCAACATATATTATTAAATTAGTATTTATTCAATGGATTGCAGTCAATAATGTGTACTCATAACTTTAAATTATTAATAATGCTACCCGAACCTTATATGTTTGTTTATAATAATAAATCCATTTCATGGATATATGTATAGGTACATTAATCATACGTCATGTTTTATTTTCACAAACCCTACTGCAACCATCTCTGCTAAAGTTTTTTTTATAATTCTCGTACTTATATACTAGGTGATTCTTTTATATCATCAACCACTATCATTATTTTAACAAAGTATTGATGCTTTTTGAAAATATTTTTTTTATTTGGTTTGAATTTGTTACCTATACAAAACAAAGTTATTAAAAAAAAAAATATTTTTTACAGTTTTAATTTAATCTTCGAAAGTGAACTATTTTCCCGAGTACCTATTTCGATTCATAAAAATCAAATTTAAGAATATGTAGTAGCTTATGAGTTATAAGTACCTATTTAAAATGTAGAATAACGGAGTAGAGTGGTAGGCTATTACCCCGCAAAATGTTCGTCCACTATTCCTCTCACCAAAACTTTAAATACTTATAAGTTATAACTCGTAAACTACTTTCCCTAAATATGATTTTATGTATCGAAATGCTAAGAAAAATATTTGGCTCTCGAAGATTTAGTTGGAAATTATATTCTAGTTCAAAACAGCAAAAACTTATAAAAATTATAAAGATAAAAAATGTTTATGAAAATAATTTTTAAATATACGTTATTTTGTAACTACTTAAAACAATGTAAAAAAATATTTTTAAAATAATGAGTGGTTCATGATCAAATAATAACCCGGTATTCTAATAAAATACGTATAATATTTGAATTCCATTCAAATACAATTTATAATTCTATTGTTATCAGCTCTTTTTTAATTGTATAAGACCATTAACAGCCTAAAATCTAAGTTAATACATGAAAAAGCTTACTTTTCGAGTGATGTCTGTTTATGAATCTGGCGTGTTATAAATACAATAAACATTACTGCAAGGTTTTTTTCTGTAAAAATAACAATAAAAACAATATTTTTTAAGCGTTTAGCTACTATACATATCATTATATTTGGTATAATAATATGATTAATGTGCTTTTAAACGATATTTTATTGTCCAAACCGTTTTTGTAAAATTATACGATTATTATGAATATTATTTAAAATTTAAAAAGTCCATTATATAAGCATGAATATTTGAAATTGTTCAGTATAAATTCTAGGAAAATCCCTCTACTATAATTGCCATCGTAAAAAAAAACAACTTTATTATATAACAATTTGTATATTGTCTTTTTGTGTCTGCTCGACTGTTAAATCACATTAAATATGTGCCGAAATGTATGTAACATTTCTGTTATTGCTTCATATCGACCGAAAGTATAATACAGATAGTGCACTATACTATATTATAATTTATAATACACTATTCTCATAAAGTGTATGTATAGGTCGGTTTGAATCGTTTGACAGACGACAGTATTATTAGAAAATGTCTTACACAATTACTACACGTCATATAAAACATATTATTTTGGTATATACGATAAAAGTAGCACATAAATGATGGTTAAACTTTGTTTTTTACGTGTTCGTGGTTAAGGAAAACACATTTGCGTGATAGCCATAATAATTTATGCAAACACGTGTTTGCTCACGTAATCGTCACAACTATTTCGAGTACGCAGTGGTTTTTTAACCTTACATACCGCGTATTAGGTACCGTATAACCTACCTACGGTTTCAAAACTAACACGGCATTAGGTTATAACTGAATACAACCACAACAACAACAACAACAAAAACATAATATTATTATAGTCGCTTATCGTTGTTGTACACACCGCGACGAGGTTTCCCGTGGTTACGATGATGATGATGAAGGTGATGATGATGATGATGATGATGATGATGATGATGATGATGATGATGTTAATAATAACGATTTAATCGCGTGCTTGTCGCTTATAATAATAATAATAATTATAAGCCTGTATAATAATTATTAAAATAATTCGCATTTTTGTTTTTTCGTTTTCAAAATGTCCATCTGCAGTCTGGTTTTTCGCATGGTCGAAGCCGAGGAAGAGTACGTGAGCCAGCTGGAGGTGTTGGTCACTTGTTTCCTGCGCCCCTTGCGGATGGCGGCCAGCTCGAAGAAGCCACCGTGCTCTCACGAAGACATAAGTTCGATATTCCTGAACAGCGAGACAGTGCTGTTCCTGCACCAGATATTCTACAAGGGGCTAACGACCAGAATGGAAAACTGGCCCACTCTAATCCTAAGTGAGTAATCATCTATATTGAGTAAATCTACGATAATATTGTTTAGACAGCGTAAAATAATATATATAGTTACGAAAAAAGCATAATATAATAATAATTCGTCGATTCGGATGACGACCGAGGGGCCATCGGGCCGGCGAGCTACCGATAAAATCTCGGTGGGTCGGTAATAAACGTTCGGCCGTAATCGGTGACTAGAAATTAGTACAAACATTTTGTAGAAAATAGAATTTAATTACAACTAAACAGTATACACTAACTATAGTAGTGGTAAACTGTAGTAGTAAACTGTAGCTGTAGTTCGAAATCATAATACTCGGTGGGCCGATGTCTTGCGTAATCGGTGACGAGTGACGACCACGACTGACGTCACTAACGACGTTGCTCGACGAGTAGATCGTTTGATTATTTTTACTAAGACGCGAATGCCTCGTGGCGCCGAATGGAATTAAAACTGGCAGTTCAAATAGTTAAATCGACCCACCCTCCAACTGTGAAACAGACTTACATAATTATACCTATAGGTATTATGAATAATTTAATGATGACATCCCAGCTGCTTTTAAATTATAACAGAAAGACTCGGAACTGTATACTGTATTATGTATTACACGGCACCCACTCACCCACCCAATTTTTAAGACAGTTCAATTTAAAACTACCTGAGGTACGTATTCGGCCTCACTGACACACTGCACAATATACAATCAATACAATATTGTGGCTGTTACTAATATTAGAAGTAATTTTTCGTAGTTTTTGTTCGATAATAATCTGCAGTTAGGTAGTGTAATAATAATATCATGATTATTGAGTGGTGATTAGGTAAGCGTTTACTCATCCGTTCTGGGAAAACATATACCAAGCCACTTTCGTGAAACGACCACCGATCGTTCTCCCCAATTACCTATTTCGTGTTTTTTAATAATATTATTTGCACTACGCCCTGCGACTATTATAATCGCCAACGTTTCGTCTCCGTCGTAATAACTAATAACGTTTGATATTATCATATTTTGATATGATAACCACCTGTTATGTATAACCTAATATGGGTTGTGACGTTGTGTGTTGTCGATAACATCGAGCTTTTAGACCTATTTTCTTGTACCCGAACACCAGTAAGCGAATTATTATTGAGTGGGAAGTGCCTACTTGAGTTTTTTTTTTCCACTGCAGTGGTGTAGTTCTCTATGTTCTTCAATTACTCTAACACGCCTCCAGTAGGTAACATTACACAGGTCTCTTGTTTCAGTAAGACAATGGAATCCCGTAATATTTTTTTTCTCCGTTCCATCTTGATATTAATTTTTTCCTCTTAGATTGAGAAAATATATATAGTAGGACTTTCACGCGGCATCAAGTGGCAGTCACCATAGAAACAAACGCCCTAGCTGTGTTCGCTATTTGGTCTTCTGCAGTAATCACTAGAAACTTTTCCGCACAAAACTTTACCCGGCCAAAATAAATTTGGCAAACGTATTACTTCTATCTCTCTCCCGGTCCATCTCCTCCTCTTGTTTTCATTTATTTTCACTACAAAGCTATTTTCACGTTCTCTAACGTAATAATAATGTTTTATACTGGCTTCTATTACTGCCAGAATCAACCGACATAATATTATATTATAAGGTCGCCTGCGAGTGTGAGTGGAATTCTACATTTCGTTTATTGATTCTTCGAACATTCCCTAAACCCGTAATACTATAAAATTAAAGATGGTCCGTGGCATATATTTTAGACGTCTCGAAACTTTGCGAACTAAATTATCTAGTACGGTCGACTCTCGGTATAACTGTATATTATGATCTCATCTCGACTGCCGTTAAAATTCGTTTCGATTTCCGCGAGCTTCAAGTTTATATTATACCTATAGGTACCAAAAGTCGAATGCAATATTTTAGTATGTCGGTCTTAACTCCTAACTACGAGAAACGCATTTTTTTTTATTTTAATGTTATTTCCAGGTGATCTCTTCGACATACTACTGCCCATGCTGACAATCTACCAGGAATATGTAAGAAATCATCATTACAGTTTACAAGTGTTGACCGAATGCAAACAAAACCCTGCATTTGTTAACCTTTTGGAACGATTGGAAAACAAACCAGCATGTCATGCACGGTCATTGGAAAACTTTTTAATAGTACCAATGCATCAGGTAAAACTTACAATTGGTGTGAAATAATAATAATATTGTTATTCACGTATATTACAGTGTGAATGTCGCAGTGAAATCTTTGTTGAGGTATACACCCTGGTACCGGATTTTCCAATTTTCCACATTTCTATAAATTTTGAAAATGGTATTTTATATTTTAGTTGCTAACTGAATTATAACACTTTTCCACTTATATATTTTCCGATACCTATTTAACAGGGGGTTTGATACTGTGAATTATATCAACACAAATGATTAACTTCATAATTTATTTACATAGTTAAATACCTATATTTTATTATAATTTATTAAAGCTATATCTTTGATAATTTATCTCAATTGAATTACAGGTTATTTATCAGTTTTTATAAGTAAATTGTTCATCTTCTCTAGTTAAATTGATGTTTTGAAATAAAAAAAAATTATCGAATCATATGCATACCACGATCAGAAATAAATTAACTAACTCTATATAGGTACAAAAAATTAGAAATCTAATTTATGCTTGGAGAAACTACCTACGAAATAACAAAAGTTAGGAAGAAAATAATGATAATAATATATTAAATTTGTATACATTAGTTTTACATTTGATTAGATGTGTATTACCTAAGTTATACAAAGTATAATGCTGGTTTGTGTTATGATATTCAATTTTAAAATAATAATATTATGTACCTACTGTCATCATTGTATTCGAAACAAGATTTGAATTTTAAATTTTAGTTAAAACTTGCGATTATCTACATTTAGCAACACTTTGTTGTAGCTTTTCTTTCTTAGCTTATGAAATTACCAAGAAAATCGAAAATTACCTCTTTCAAGTACTTTCTAGAATACTTATTTTCCATTCGATTCATATAAGCCTACTTGAAACTTTTTGACCTCTGATTTTACCCAACAGAGTAAACACAAATAAAAACACTCTAAAACCCATTACATACACAGTAAATAAAATCTGTACAGTTTCATTCATATGAAAAACATTTCTTTAAACTTTTTATCTATCAATTGAATTTAAATCGAAACATAATTTTTAAATATACATTATACAGCATAAATACACATTACATAAATTGGTCAAACTTTCATATTTAAACTGAATTGTATTTTATAAAGTCATTACTCATTAATATAAAATATACTGTTTATTTTTAAGTACATTATATACTATAACTGATTATGTGTTCTGTAAAAATGAACTTAAATTATATACATTCTTAAGAGGACGTGATACCCGCATGTGTTGTCTCCGTCTTACAAGTGCATAACATAGTAAATTTTACAAAAGCCGTGTAGCTCTGTTAATTTAAAAATTAGAGTAAATTAACCTCTTATAAAATATAAAGGTAAGATTATTATCTAAACAACCTCATGGGCTTTTTATAATATTTTAATTTTTAAGCTAGTTATGAGTGCTTTCAGATCTATAACAATTTATAATTTTATTTTAAAATACTCATAGCTCGCTTAAGAATTAAAATATAATAAAAAGCCCATGACGTTGTATAGATAATAATCTTACTTTTAGATTTTATAATAGGTCAATTCACTCTAATTTTTAAACTAATGGAGCTACATGTGTTCTGCTTTGCGTAGAATTTTCTATGTTACGGACTTGTGAGACGGAGACAACACATGCGGGTACCACGTCCTCTTAAAAGTCAACCTTTAGTAATTTAATATTTTTGTTTATAGATTCCTAGATACATAATAACTCTTCATGAGATATTAGCACATACGCCCCACGACCATGTGGAAAGAAAAAGTTTGCAAACAGCCTGTCAGAAACTGGAAGACTTGAGCAGACAAATTCATGATGAAGTTAGCGAAACTGAAAATTTACGAAAAAACCTTTCCATCGAACGAATGATTATCGAAGGCTGCGATATTCTACTGGACGTCAATCAAATATTTGTCAGACAGGGTACTTTGGTACAAATGCCGATTGCTAGAAAAAAGAGCAGGATACCCCATTTCAAAACTGAAAAAGAAGCAGTAAGACAGTGCTTTCTATTTACGAACCATATGATAATTACAACTAGGTAAGTCCATAGCTTCTACTATAGCATATAGGTGCATGGAATTAGAATTAATAAACACAGATATTTGAACATTTATATTTATTTTAGGACCACTAGTGGAAAATTACATTTGGCTCCTGAAGTCGGAAAAATATCTTTAGCAGACTGTCGTTTAATAGAAGACCCTAATGATAAAGAGGACGACAATAACAATCCAGGAGACCTTGAAATTCCAGATGGAAACAACGAAGGTATGTAAAATAGATGTAAATCAAAAATATTTATGACTATTTTTTTTTTTATTTCAAAAGCTGATGATTCGGCGGGTACTAGTCATTCGAGTGATGTTGAGAATAGCGATTGTGAAGGCTTAAAATGTTCATCTAGTCCAAGTCCAAGTCCTAGTCCGAAACCACAAAATTATGATTTTCAACTTTGTGTTGATTGCAAATCGTCTACGCCTATTGCAGTTCATTTGTATGCACCCTCTTTACAAGAAAAAACTGCGTGGGTCAGTGATATTAGTCAAGTAAGTACAGATAATCTTAATTTTAGTATTATCAAATAATTGTTTTAAATATAATATAATTTATATCTTTTATATTAGTGTATTGAAAACTTAAGATTTGACGCTATGCTTCGAAATTCAATGTCAGATACATCTTCTGTGACAATGCCGAATTCAATGCGTGATCCAAAGCTTTTTAAAGATGACAAAGATATAAAATTTAGCAAATATTATAACTCCTGTAGGGTACGTCCAATGTTTGTTTTAAGCAGAATAATTCTATTTAATGTAAAATTACCTATTAAATTTAGATTCCGCGTATTCACCATGCTACAAAAGAAAAACTGATATCTAGACTTGTGGATTTAAGATTTTTATCAATTGATTTTCTCAATACATTTCTTCTCACGTATAGAGTTTTTACTGATGGAGTTACCATTTTGGAAGCATTGAAAAAGGTGTTTTATAACAATGAAGTAGATGCATATGAAAATATCGGACAACCTATGAATAACACGTAAGTAAATTCATAATTATATAATTATCTAATTATAATATTATTTTATTATCACTTTTAGGTCATTAGATCGAAGTGAATTGCATAACAATCATCATCTCACCACAGGGGATAGAGACAGAAGACCAAGCGTCATTTCGTCAAACCGAAAGAATAGTGCCGCCAGTTCTGTATCCGGTATCCATTCTATTAAAAACGCTCACGGGAGCGTTCTAGGGTACTTACGTGTTTAACATATATTTTATTGTGATTTACAGGCTACGGATCAGAAATCAGTGACCGGGATAGAAGTTCCAGTGTGGATTATCAGCATAGTCCGAGAGGAAGAAAATATAGTTTTCGAAAACGTAAGTTTTAATAAAATTATAAAAATAAAAGTATTAGTGGTTAATTATTATTACAAATATTTTATTTTAATTATGTATGCTAGTTGAAGAAGAGGAAAGAAAAAATAAAGTAAAAGTGTCTGAAGAATACAGTTCAACTACTAGTTTATACCAGCAACCTTCACCGGGACGAAAAGTGAGCATACTAATCGAAGACACAGGTGACAATTGTCATTTAGCCCCTCCTACTATGGTTAAAGCAACTTCATCATCTAGTAATGAGACTCTGACTGGAGGTTAGAATTCAGTTAAGCATGGTGTAGTTTTTTTTCTCTAAATGTTTGCCTTTTTTTAGATAACCAACCAACAGTAGTTGCAACATCTCCATGTAGCAATAATAGTAGTTCGACCTTAGTAGCTGCGACTTCTAATTGTGAGAAAAGTCTTAATGACAATAAAATCAGTAGTTTGCCAAAAGTATCTCCACCAGAACGTAAAATACAATCGCCTTCAAAAGGTTTTCCCATTCACCATGGACATGCGATCAAATTTGGGTCCATAATATCAGATGCAGCTAAAGAACTCGTAGAAAAGTAATATTATTTTACTTGAAGTAAACCAAAATATAACAATTATTTTTGCAGATTCCATTCAGAAAAGCATTTTTCTACCCCACAGCCGCGTAGGAGAAGTTGGTTTAATCATGATTGTACTCCAACTATAAGGAAAAAGAGTTTTGGAGTTTGCGAGGACGATATGGGCGGCACTGATGAAAACGGATGGCTCAGTAACCTGCATAGTGCATCATCATCAAGATCAGCTTCACTGGCAAACTCTAGCATTGCACAGGTATTTTTTATTGCTGGTACATTTATAGAACAAAACTGAACATAATAGTTGGATTTCTGTAGTATTTCTCTAGAAGAAAATCATTTGCATGCGCTGGTGATGCTGATGGCTGTTACAGCGGAAGCATATCACAGAGAGCTAGCATGCAACACGATAGCCCTCCACTATCTAGTCGTGTCGGTGTTGTAATAACGTCATCGAGACAATCAAAAAGAAGGTAAACCTATAGTTTATATTCAACTCACAACGTCGTTTATTTGTTGTTTGTTATCTTGAAAAGCGTGGGACCAAGTTATCACATAGGAACTATAGAAAATTGACTAAATAAAATGGGTCCTGCGCTCAAAACATGTATACAAACCCTCAGCTGTAAAACGGTTCTCATATGTTTACACGTGTTTTGTTTTATTTTTGTGTTCAGAACTGGAAGGCCGGAGTTTTGGTAAGTGCTATGGATATGCACAATGTGAGAGGTCTGACATTTGAAAATCGGCATAGCTAAAGGGGTTTTTATTCAGTTTTATTTTTGATTTCATATTTCTGCATGAACCTATCACTTACAGACTACATATACTATTTTGCTGCTCTTTGAAAACTTTAAAAGCTAATATTGTTATAATACTTAGTACTCTCCCACACTGTACAGAACATTTGGTTTTAGCACAAAATGAACCAAATAGTATTTATAAAGGGTCTTCCGGTATTTTAGAATGATTAGAGGAGGAAAATAATATATGCATGGACTCTGACTAGCAGTTAGATAAAATGTTTGATCCACACACCCTAGTAGTGATAATATATTTAAAGGTCTGGAGCTAATACTATACTTAGTTATCCCAATTGGTCCCACAGCCACCAGAACCATTTAGTTATAACTGCTCATCCTTCGCTGTGTAACGGCCAATAAAAAGCCAGCCAATCCAGACTAATAGAAAGTAGAGTTTAACTTTTAAAGAATGTAAAAATATTATTGCCGTATAAATAGTTTGAGTTTGTTGCTGACAAAATAGAGAACACCTGCGACTCCTGGGAATGTTTCCGTGCACGTGTTATTCATTCAAGTATCATATTAAATCGATTCTATTCCATTTTCCTCGCAATCGAGGCATATGCACATTTCAATCAGTATACTCTTCTTTTTATTATTATTTTTTTTTTCTTAAAACAACACCCCGATCAAAACAATGTTCTTCAGCGCCTATAAACATTAATATTTTCAATTCAGTATTAATTAAAAGTTCAACACAAGTGTTTCTAGACGAACAAGTAAAGTTTTACTATACTAACAGTGAAAATAACACAAATGTGTTCTTTTATTCAAAGGAGCAGCACGTCTACTGCTGCTGCAGCGTTTGCTATCGCAACGTCAGCGTCGAGTAACCCTCGGGAACTCTCTCCATTACATGATCAAAGATGTTGTTCAGTAGAACGAAAAAGAAAAGAGTCTGTAATGTCCACTGCAGCTACGATGCGGGTGTTAAATGTCTTAAAACATTGGATATCAAAACACCCACAAGTACCCTATGACAAATTTAAACACGACGAGTACTTACTAATAAAAATTAACAACATTTTTAGGATTTTGAAAATGAAACACGTCTTAAGAACATGACTATAGACTTTTTAGAAGACATACTCTTCAGTCCCAATCTTTTACCAGCTGAGCACAAAATAGCTGGTCAATTACTTAGATTACTTACAATGGACGAAACAAAAAAACCTACCGTCGATCTAAACTTGCTGTTGACTCCATCTCAGGTTAGTTAATAATTATTTATGAAATTGTTTTTTTTTTCAAAAGTTATTTACGAAACAATGGTCATAATCTATACAATTTTTTTTATTATTGAATTATTTATAACTCATAAGCCCAATAAGTCTATAAGATAAATTATATTTTTAGTAAAAGAAAATGTGATCGTCAATAATTTAATCAAGTTTATACTTGTACATTGTTCACTATACATTATGCTATAATATTATGTACCTACCTACTCTATTATATTATACAAAGTATTTTTACATTGAATTATGTACCTATTATGAAATCAATATTAGTATTAGGTGCCTATTGTTTATGATATTTGTGTAAAATATTTAAGTAACATTTTATAATATTTTTTTTTTTGTTTTGTACCAAAACTAAATGTAAATTTAATATAAAAAACTTTAAATTATAGATTACCTACTGTATACTAAAATCATACATTTATATCATTTTTATTTTCAGATTCCCAGTTCTGAAAATATCGACACATTGTCTGCATTAGAAATTGCTGAACAAATGACTTATATCGACCATCAAATATTTATAAGAATCCAAAGCCAGTGAGTACAATCCTTTTAACTCAATGCAGGCGTAACATATTATTTTGTTGTCTCTATCTTTCATGTAGGCACCTACTCATTAGTCGTTCCCTACTTAAAGCAAAACCGTTTCACGTACTCCACTTTTTGTAGCCATAGGTACTGTTTAAAATATTATACACGGATGACACGTTACAAAATGTATTATATAAGTATAATTCTAGTGCTCTGCATAATAAGATGTTTCAATGTCATTTATTTTTAAATAGTTATAACCTTATTACCACTTAAATGTAATAATTGTTAACAATGAATTACCTAATCGCAGTAAACAATAGTAGTTTCTTTAATGTTTTAATTAAAAGTATATTTATCAATTATTATTATTAGTTATACAGGTTTACATATGAATAGTGATGTTAAAGAATACAAAATTTGCAAAATATAACATAATATATAATAATATTCAGAATAATAATTATTACCAATTTACTCTTAAAAAGTTAAAATAAAAATACCAATGATTGATAATTTATTAAACTTTTCGCTTTTGGGCTGCTGTAGATGTTATAGGCAGGCGCGTAGCCAGGGGGGGTGTTACAGGTGTAGTAACACCCCCCCTCAACCGTGGTGTACTATGTTTTATAATTTAAACCTGGACACGGGCACACGGAATTAGATAATTATTATTTTAGACCATTCTGTGTCAGTTTATCGTTGACTCGTTTCATGTACGATACAAGATATCTTTTAATGCAGAGTATTTACAACTTGTTTACAACTTCATCATTAGATTGTTACTCTATGGTATCAACTATCATTGGGGATTACAATTTCAATACCTCAACTAGCTATAAACCGAACAAATCGTTTTAGAATTTCAACAGAATCACCGGAAGTCTATTTTAGGATTTTGATTTTTGTACCATTTTTGGATCATTTCTGTGAGCAACTAAATGACAGATTTTTGAACCATAAATCACTATTAAAACAATTTACTTGTTTAATAAATGCAAATGAAAAAATGATATCGAATTTAAAGAACTTCTTAAGACATATTCTTCAGATATTGAAGCTGATGAAATATCTGCAATTGGTGAGTTTGCAATATGGTATGAACATATAAAAAATAAAAATCCTAAAAATCCTAAAAATGCTACCAAATTTGCATTGACAGCAAAAAGACATATTTCCTACTGTTTATCGACTTTTACAAGTATTGATTACTTTACCTGTAACAACTGCAAGCAGTGAAACGTCTTTTTCCTCATTAAGACGCTTGAAAACATATCTAAGAAATACAACTGGTGAAAATCGCTCGAATGGCTTAGCTGTTATAAATATTCATCGAGATTTAGTCGTAACCACAGACGAAATAATAGATACACTAGCCTCAAAAAGTCGACACATTAAGTTAATTTAAAAATGTATTCATTTTTTTTTATTGATAATAATATTATATAAGATAACTATTATTCTAAACTATTATCTATTCACTGGTAAGTTGTAATACGTTTGTATAATAAATAATTTTCAAGCGAGATATGAGCATTTTTAATTTTTAATATTTCCATACACTTATTTTTCTCAAAAGTGAAAGTATCGAAAAATCGCCCAAGCTAAGACCCAGATAATGTTCTTACCTAAAAGTTTGATAATATGTCGATTCACTCTAGTATCAAAACTAACAGCTCACTATTTAAAATAGTGAACGACAATTTGTTATGTCGTGCGTGTGTAAGACAGAGACAACACACGCGTCTTAGCGTCTTCTTAAGTTTGAATAACACCCCCCCCTTTGAAATTTCTAGCTACGCGCCTGGTTATAGGTACCTCCTACCTGCTTATAACGTTATAACCTATGTGCCTATGTATACAACGATAACCATTTGTAAATATTGGCAAGAAAATATAATATTATTTTCTTTGAAATTGTATTTACAAACGAATATCTATTTCTGGCACGTGGTGTATTGATTTTTAACATATTGTATTTTACCAAACAGTTCTGTACAATCTACCAATATCACCAGAGCTAATAAATTGATTTAAAATAATAATACTATAACGTTAAGCTTAAGGGGTATGAAAAGTATTGAAAAAATCTATGAAAATGTACTTTTGAATTTCCAATAATATGGTTTATTGAGAGGTTTGAGAGTAAAACACCTATTATCAATATTGTAGATGAGAAGTTAATCTGTGCCTGTATAGAAGTCAATTTTTGATATTTGTAATTACAAAACTCAATAGTTCAAATTCAAGAAGTAAAGACATTGAAAATAAAATATCGAGAATCGACTCCTATACAAGCCTAGATAAACTTCTTCTCTTCAATTTGTATAATAGTAATGTCACTCAGTAAGCTATATTATTGGAAATACGAAACTAAGTGTCAGTGTTTCACTAAAATTCACATTTATAATTAGAGTGTAAAATGTTGTGTTACTGACATGTGCGGGTGTGCTCCACTATTTATTTTATACACAATCACTCGCACTAATATAATCACTTACTACGCACACATTTACACGACCCCTCATGCCCACAATTAGAAAATTGCCTATATTGAACTCCTAGAAACTGTCGGTATGCATACCCCTTAACAAAATATCAAATTGCACTACGACAAAAGTGAACCTATATATATTTTCATTCAGACCATTTGTATGACGAATAATACTATGATATTTTTTTGAATTGATTCAGTCTGAAGTCATATAATATTATGCTTGACAATAATATTTGTAAATAGTAAATCATCATTGCCTATCGTATGTTACATAATAATAATTATTATTATAGTAATGAATAATGACAATGATAATGTCATGTTTTCAATTTAATACACAATCTTCACTGATAGGAGTTAAGTTTGATCACAATTTAGTTTACAAAACTCGTGTCTTAGACTAGTGCACAAATTACAAATTACGCATAATATAATATATAAAAAAAGCATTTTTCATATTTGTCATATATTTAGAACGTGTCTGTTACGGGTAAAGTAGGAAATTCGGATATTGTTATGCAATGCCCCAACATTTTGGGCAATGTATGGATGATCATTATAATACACAAATCGTTCATACATTTGCATTACCCTGACAAAGTGTACCCCACCCGGATTTAAGTGGTCATAGTTGATTAAATTCTGCTCACATCTTTATCGAATCTTCGTCTTTTTTTTTATTTGTTACAGCTATAAATATTATATTTAACAATAATTTAAATACTAAAAACACTAATAAGTATACTCGACGTCTGGTATAAAAAAAATTATAAAATATCATTATTGCATTAATCTAGAGCGTTTTTCCAGGGAATTTTTCGGCCGTGCGTGGATGAAAGACGACAAAAACATGAAAGCGCCTCACATTATTTTAATGACTAAGAGATTTAACGAGTTGTCGCAGCTGGTCGCTTCAGAAATAATGCGCAAGAACAATGTGGCTTCAAGAGTGATAGCAATAGAAAAGTGGGCAGCAGTTGCCGATATATCTAGGTGTTTGCATAATTTTAACGGAGTGCTACAAATATGTTCGGCTTTTACCAATAGTTCGGTGTTCAGATTGAAGAAAACGTGGGAGAAAGTTTCAAAAGCCGTGAGTTGATGTGTTTATATAGTGTTTATAGTATTTAATATATTTTATACCTCTGACATAATAATATTATGAAAACAATACCTACTATAACGTTTTATTTCGTAAATAGCAGTTATAAAATATGTTTAAAATATTCAACAACGTTTTGACTTAAACGAGATATACAAATGTATTCATATTATTTAATTGCACAACAATTTGATATATTTTGTTGGATTAATTTAATTGCAACATGTAAATGAGCTTTTGAAATTATTTGTTCTATATGTAGCTTATTTTTTTTTTAGACAAAACTGTCAGTACAAAAACTTCAAATAATCGTCTCGTCTGACGGAAGATTCAGAAACCTTCGCGAAGCTCTGCACAGATGCGATCCACCGTGTATTCCGTACTTGGGGATGTACCTAAGTGATTTGTCGTTTTTAGAAGAAGGGACTCCCAGTTTGGCAGACGACGGTTTACTTAACTTTTCGAAATTGCGTATGGTGAGTACAGGTTGAATCTAAACTGTTGTATTTATACAAATTTATAAATTGCTTTGTGACGTGGATAATAGTATAGGTACCTACTTATATCTACCAATCAGCAATTTTAACCGATCTGCGTATAACAATATCAATATGAGATATCCTTCTTATTCCAACACTTCTGTGTTGCAAGGACGTGTACCAGTAAATATCTCTTCGCGCTGTTTCTCGATCACTCTTTTCAAAATTTGTCCATTATTCGAAGGTGTCCGATATTATTCAGAGGGCTCGGATTGTAGAATTAATGTTGTAGTTGGTTCCCAAGAAAACGTTCTCTATCAGTAGGAGGTATTCGCTATTGGGAGGTGCCCGTTAGAGGAGCTAAAAAACTCATTGTAATAATAATTTTTTTCTTATTTTGTCGATCAGATCGCTCACGTGGTACAGGAAATCCGCCGGTTCCAGCAGACCCCGTACAAGATCGACTTCCACCCGAGGGTGGCCAACTACCTGTTGGACACGTCACTGCTCTTGAACGAGGACGAGCTGTACACCAGGTCCTTGGAGATCGAACCTCGGCCGTCCAGGCTCAGCATCACGACGCTGTCGAACTCGCCTCATCACGGCGGAGGTAGCAGCCAATGACGGCGGTCCAGCGCCAAGAGGAATAAAACCACGTGCTTCAAGTGAACGATCGATGCGACTGACACCCGCCCGCGGGCGACGGCGGCGAGCGAGTGCGATTGTTTTCTAAAATAATAATAAATTATAGTAAATAATTACCTCGCTTCACTACAACTGCGGCAGTATAGTACAATATTATCAATCGTACGGTGACGAATGCCTAAATCATTAGCTGCTATAGTCACTGCGCCCGGTCGAGGGTGCTGCAGAAATAGACAGACAGAGAGGCAGACACAGAGAGGAGGATCCTGTTCTCTAGTCTCCGACGACAGTCGTCATCGTTTCTCATCACCCCAACACGGTCGCCACTGTTTTCTCGCCGCCGCCGCCCCTCTCCCACCGGAAGGAATATTATTATTATTATTATATCTATTCCCAGTGGCGAGCGAGTCTTCCGCGCTCGATCAGCGAATACAATATTATAATAATTTATTATATATTTAATTATATAATGTCCTTCCGGCGGGGCCGTCCCGCTCAGTTTACGTATATGCACAACGAGTAGATAGGTAGGTAGTAGGTACCTAATACCTATTATACATTTCCGCTTGGCCAAGCTGGCTCTTCTGCGCCACCGCTATCATAGCTGCTTCAAAATTTTTAACGCGTTATCTAAATCGAGTGTATTCACGACTTTCGTGTTCTTCAATCTATATCACTTGGCGTATATTCACAACGATGATGACATAATAATATTATGTTATTTTAATATATCATCGTCGTGTCATACTTATACGATTTTTTTCGTCTTGACTTTTTTTGTCTTCGAATTTTTTTTCGTAATTTTGTCTTCCAGACGTTGGGAAAAACCACTGGCACTGGCACTAGCGACGATAGATTTATTATATTATAATACGTCGTCGTACGCTAACAATAGTATATTGTGCCACATAGGCATTTTTATCCGATTCATAGACTTTTTTTTTCTGTTACATTTTTTTTTTTATATACAGACACGGCTTTCCATATGTGTACCTATATAATAGACATTGTTCGTTATGCGATTCGGATGTAAAAAAAAAATAGAAACAGCACGTACGAGCAATATATATTATACACATGAAGTCGTGTGACACTTGTATGATTGTTATAATTTAGGTTTTATATATTATTATAATCAGTTGTCCGATATACATTTTCAAAACGTTATCGGAAATGTGTTGTACTTACCCGTCTCGTCGTCGACGACGTCACAAACCGAAGGTGGTTGGCAAGACGGAAGTACAAAAAATAAAAATTATCGTACTGAACAATCAAAATATTATATTTTAGACAGTGAAACAATTTATCATCCTTAGAATAAAATAGAATAGTGTAGTGTGCGGCCCATCGTTTCCGTGTATCGGACTTCGACTTTGATTATATCTCTTTGGTAGTAAATTCTTAGTGAGTAACCTTCCCCAGTTGGGGTCACCGCGTATACCACGGTATACGCGGTATTAGATTTTTTATAAACGGTCACGAATCGAAACATGTGCCGAAATATGTACCTTCTTGCGGTTTTTGCTCAGACAATTAATATATAAAAAAAAAATACGTTTTTTTCCTACTCGAATCACATGCGACAGATCACTTTTCGATTGGTTTTGATAAAATTACCGAAACTTTGTGTGTGTGTGTGTGTGTGTGTGTGTGTGCGTGAGTGAATGTGTGTGTTGTTTATTTCCAATATTTATATAATTTATAGTTACCTATACGTACGGATGTGTTGAATCGTTAAAGATATAATATATAAATATATATTTTTTGTTTTGAGAGTCGTCACTTATTATAATATAATAATAATATTAACTATTAATATGTAAGGAGATGCATTCGGTTATTATTATTTATATTTTATTCATTCGTCGGTCACTCGTCGGTGTGTTGCACGACATTTTGACGGTTATTGGCTATCGTTATGAACACAATATTAATATTGTGCACTAAACGCATAGAAAATGATTATCAATACAACAAGTCCAGTGGGACTATCGAGTGACGACGAATAGGAGAAACATATTTTATTTTTCTAAACTATAAGTTGTATACCGTTATAAGACTTACCTATGCCCAAATTTTTCCCAATTGCCAAATTTTTCTCATTGACTATTATACGTAACTAATGAAATGAATATATGACAATTTATTTGTGTGATACGAGTTTCTTTCATATTTACTCTTCTTTTTCTATATATACTATCTCTCGCCATCGCATTATATATATATTAAACTATGTATGTATAATGTACATATATACAAAGTTTTTAATATATTACATTATTGTGTTTTAACTATATTATATGTACTTGATTCAATGATTTTAATGTAAATTCGTTAGTTTGTTGATGTAATTTTTTTCTTATTTTGTTATTTAAATATTTATTTTCTGTACTATAGGTGTAACAATAATAATAAATTTAAACTATGTAACACGTTCAATCGCTATATAAAAAAAAAAAAAAAAAAAAAAACTGTATAATATTACATTATATAAATATTTATTTTTCTCATAAATGACAATCACCTATAGACGCGGTACCTATATATATAAACATAAATATGTGTACCTACTGATTGATTAGATTACATGGTTTTAAAGGATAAATATAATATATGAATCATTGTTACCTATATATTATATTATTATTATTATAATGTTTCAAGAAAAAAAAATATGTTTAACGAATTTTCTTACACTAACATATCGTCGGTGGAGTTTGATCTCTGTTTTAAAGGCTTAAATTGTATTATATAATATTATAATATTTCATTATTATTATTATTATTATTATTGTTGTTGTTCTTATTATAATATCGTATTAATATAGACTTAAATGAAACAAAACTGGACGCTTAAAAACATAATAATATTAAGAGGATGTATCGCATGTGTAATATTGTGATGTGCTTCGATCACTGAAATGCTGATTATGTTTTCTTGCAATCTTGCTGTCTAACGATATGATAATATTATTATGCGAATGGAGATTTTTTTTTTGTCACTCAGTCGTTATCAAACTTTTATTTATATTATCATTGATACTGTGATCAAATTTTTTTCTCATGATCTAACTTGAAGAGTTTGTGTGTGTGTGTGTGTGTGTGTGTGTGTGTGTGTGTGTGTGCGTGCCGCCATTTTAAAACCGTCTGCAGTTAAATGAGTAAATTTCAAATATGTGCCAAAATGTTATGATATTTTATGTTGTGATTTTTCAAGAAACTTCTATACAATTCCATAAAGATTTCTTATTATATAATATTATATTATAAATACTTATATAGGTGCAAGTGGGGGGGGGGGGGTTCAAAAGTGAGAAAATCAGTGCGTTTATTAATATTAATGTTCGTTGTGGTGTACTTAATTATTATGCGTAATGCGAGTAATATATATATATATATATATACATAATACCTATATATATATATATCATATTATATTGTAACGTAATAATGATAATAATAATAACAATATCGATTCGTTGTAAGTCTCTATCGTGTTTTTCCTTTTTTTTTTTGTGTTCAATTCAAATATGATTAAATGCACCCGTTTGGTTTATTTTTGTTCTACAAATCTTAGTATATAATAATATTATTATCTGTTGTTAATTATATATATATTATATTATAATAATTATTGTTGTATCGATTTCTTCGTAAATATTACGACAAAGAGTTTATGTCATTGTTCAATAAGGTATTTCGGTTGTTATTAAATTTAATGATCTATACATACATTATTTTACGTGTTTTTTATCCGTTTATTACGCACTGTCAATACGTCATTAGTGCTTAACTAAACGTTTTTTTTTTCCAGTTACACATAATAATATTATGGTTACATAATATTATTGAAATGTTCTGCATAATATGAATTTTCCAAATATTGTGAAGATTGGACGTAAAATACTTTTTGTTATGAGCCTATTTTCAGTGTGAAATTATTAATTATTTTTTGAGTTACGAGCCAATATCAAGAGCTCTTGACAGTGCTGATATCAACATCATAATTATTCGTATTATTCACGATCGTTGATCAGTCCGAAATCAACTGGTGGTTTGAAATTGACAGGAAAATGGAAATTATATCCTATACCTATAGGTGGTACGTCACCTTCATTCATAATTAGTAATAAAACGATAATATAATAATATTATTAAACAGTAATAAAGTATTATTGTGGTGATTTTGGATACGATTTGTTTGTCATTTACTGTCAGTATTTATTTTAAGAATGAGCTTTAGTATTATGTATTATGTTTGTACATCGTTTTTCTTGTTATTTGAAAGCTTTTTAAGTAGTTTTTAAATGCTGAAAGGAACGAGAAAATTAAAAAGAAAACTGATTACAAAAGTCACATAAATGTTGATTATTCATTGCCCATTAGTTATCGTTACACAAGGAACGACAACAAAATATTCACATGATATAATATAGGTACCTACCTATAGTTTATATTTCTCCACTTATTTTGTCTATTTTTTAGATAAAAAGTCTTAGAAAGGACAGAGGACTATAGACCCTAGTGCTAGTGTCACGAGTCCGACCGAGACATGCCCCGAAAATGTTCATTTGATAATCATTATAATCATTAAATTTTATTCAATATATTTTATCATTTAATGATTTATATTACACGCCTTTCTGAGATATCTCCCGTTTTTGCCAATCATAATATTTTATTTAACAGTGAGATTTTAAATGTTTAAAATATTTAAGAAATAAAACAAGGCTGATTTATTTTATAAATATTGAAATTATAATTTTTTTTTTTTAAATAAAATAAAATAATTATTAACAGTTTTACAAGTTAACAATGGTTAGTTGGATTCAATTGTTATTTAATAACAAATAAGTACCTACAATTTTATTTATCGTTTTGGTTGGACTTCTCTCGAACGGTGTCCTTCAGCTGCTCTTGGATCTCCTGTAACGTCTTGCCCTTCGTCTCGATTGCGTACTTGTACGTGTATAACGTGCCGGAAAAATTGACGACGGTGAACAGCAAGAACATGGCATGGAACCCGTAGCGGTTGGACACGAACAGGAACATCTTGTTGGTGACGAACGAGCAGAAAGCCAGCGTGATGGAAGCGATGGCCGAGCAGTGCGACCGGATGTTGACCGGGAACATCTCGCCGAGGAACACGACCGGCACGAACCCCACGCCGGCGCCGAACATGACCGCGAACGACCAGTGGCAGAGGTACGGGAGCCACTCGAGCTCGGTGGTGGCAAAGTCACTACCGTCGCCCCGGGAACAGTAAAAGAACACGGCGAACATCAGGGTGACGACGGCCATGCCCGCCTCGGAGAACAGTAACAGCGGTTTCCGGCCCACCCTGTCCACCAGCGCGACGGCCAGCAAGTTGACTACGGCCAGGGTGACGGCGAACAGCATGACCGACTCGTGCCTGTTCAACAGCGGCCCGTTATCCGGCAGTATGAGCGCCGAGTAGGCCATCAAGCAGCTGATGCCGCCCGCCCGCTGCGTGGCGCACGCGGCCACCACGATGGCCAGCGCCCGCATGTCCTTCCGGCTGGCGAACAGCTCCTGGAACGTGGAACGGTTCTCCATCTCCTTGCGCACGTTCACCTCCATCAGGTCCAGTTCGTGGACCACGTCACCGCCGCCCCGGAACCACTGCAGGCACGCGGCTGCTTGAGGCCGGCGGCCGCGCTTCAGCAGATAGTACGGGGACTCGGGCAGCCAGACGGCAGCGACCAAGAACAGAACTGGCACGACGGCGGACACGGCGTTGAGCGTGCGGTACGACACCAACGGGCCGATCACCGCCTCCATCAGGAAGCCAAAGTGCAACTGAAGGCAGAACACGCTTCCCAATGCTCCGCGGATGGCGGGAGACGCTATCTCGCCCAGGTACACGGGCACCACCGTGTACGACATGCCCTTGCCCATGCCGGCCAGCAGGCGGGCCGTGTACAGCGCCCAGGTGGTGGGCACGAACAGCGTCAGCGCCCACGAGACGATGAACAGCGGCCCTAGCACCACGGTGCTGGGCTTCCGGCCCATCCAGTCCATCAGGTGGCCGGCCAGCAGCGGGCTGATCACGTTGCCCAAGTCCATCGTGGCCACGATCCACGACAGCTCGTCCATGGTCGCGTTGAAGTCCGTTTCGTGCTTGACGAACTTCTCCACCACCGAGCTTGGCCACCCCAGCCACATGCCGCTGATGAATATCGACATGGTCGCTGCGGGAACGGTCATCGTTATCAAAATATAATCCATTTCAATAAAAGGCAATGTGTGTGTGTGTGTGGGGGGGGGGGGGTATACGTGATCCACAAAAATGTCAGTGGCACTCACGATTCTGAAATTTGGTACTCAGGTAGGTAATATCTTATGCCTGAGAATGTGCACCTCAAAGCCAAATTTTTAATTTTGTTTGTTTGGATAGGTTTTGCAGGGTTTGCCATTGATTACAGAAAATAAAATAGTCATTACAATCGAAAATGGGTATATTAATTTTAGACCTGTTTTTATTTGGTCAAAACCTCACATTTTCCAGCATTTAAAACAGGGTAAATCCACAGGCCTTTAAATTGCCACGGATCGGACAGTACCCATAGTATAATTATTATCATCGTGTGGTTGTTACCGTATTATAACTTTTGTAAGTTTGGAGCCATCTGCAGAGTAATCATATTTATGTTGTGAACCAACCACCGTATTGTGATGGTGTCTCTGAGCAGTCTAACCCCTATCGTTTGACAGTATTTATCACATTTGGAGTTTTTAAGTTTAAGAACAGAATACTGGATATTCGTAGAGAAACAATAATTATTAGGTAAATAATGATAAAATGATGTGTTCTTATAAATGTTACAAGATCCCTTGAACTTGTGATATACGACGATTGACGATAAAAAAAATTGACCTGTGTGAGGTGTGCACTTTGTGTGTGCAAGTTACTGAGGTGCGCATATTTCTGCAGCAAACGTTCGATCACTCTCAATAAAATATAATAATATTACTTATATCTGTCGATTAGTGCATTCAAATTTGTACACTATGTGAATAATATTGTTAAGTATTTCCGTGAGGCAAATGTGGACATGTGGTGGATAACTACATATATTATATAATTTTATATTAAGTAACACGTGATGTTGTACTCGAAATTCGAGTTAATGAGTAATTTATCCAATCAGATTTACCGAGAGAATATACAAACAATCATAAAATGTAATAAAATTATTGGTATCGAAGGTTTATTATATGGATTACGATTGCAAATACGAGGTATAATATATAGGATAACATGTTATAGATTAAATTTAAATAATCTAAAATGTTTAACAATTGAAACTTACCGACTATAGTGACATATATTTGCCTGTACACACCCTTCTTGGACATTTTGTTTGATTTTTTTTGTTTATCTGCACTATAAGATTTGATTTTATCTATAAACAAACAATAAGCGTAAAAAAATGTACAAATAGGTTTTTATTGCTCATTTATGATATGATTTATTGCATATGGCAACAATAAATCATTTTGTATTGTGATTGATGGCCACCACACAATTTTCAATAATATATTATTGTGAATAGGATTAAGTTTAATCGGCTTCAATTGTAAAATTCACTACAATTGTTATTATCATGTTTTCCTCAGACACACGTATAATATCAATTAATATGCAATATAATTTAATATAATCTTATAACATATTATATAAAAATCTCGTGTCACAATTGATGTCAAAAACCGCAGCCGCACTTGTCCGTGCGTCTACAAGACATCGTGCAATATTTGATTATTTTTTAATTTTTCCAATAACTACGAAATCGGCTCAATTCGTATAATATTATATAGGTGCATTATCGGATGTGAATAAGTTACTCTCATTGGAATGAGAATAACAGCTACCTAGTAATATTTTGTCAAATAATATTATTAGGTATAATAGTTACACTGCGTTGATTTATCATATATATTCAAATTTAACACAATATACATATAGTATAGTATTATATATTACATTTATCTACTCATGTCTCATTGGCATATATGGGATTTTTTTTAGAAAGACAATCGACGATCAATACTACAAATATAGGTATGGTTGATTAAACATTAAATAAATGATTATTTATCCTTTAAATATTATCAAATAAACCTACACGTATTATAGTATAGCTAGATACTGTAGTAAGTTATATCTTGTTAAAATTTTTGCAAAAATCCTAATATGTATACAGACGTATACTATTTCGTTTTGAAATTAATATATAAAGGCAGTATGTAGAAGGTTTTTTTAATTTAAAAAAGGTGTTCTGCTGTACGGTAGGTTACGAGTGGGTCACTGTATAATGTATGGTATTAAATTTGAATTCAATGATATAATATCATCGGATAAGAAAAACGATTCTGAGCGGAGACGGTATGTCAGTCTAGGTATAAGACATCTTATATAATTATCTATGGTATTAAAAAAAAATTGACCTATAATTGGTACCTATAATAAATTCCAAATTTATCATATCACAATATCCATTAGGTACTTATAACGCGTAATACATCAACAAACCCTGATACTATCTGACTATCATAGCTATATAATAGTGTACTTTAGAAGTTTCAAGTATACCCAAGAATAATATTATACAATCACAACAAAATAACTAAAATAGTTGTTCTACGTTTTAGATTCTGATTGAAACGATGAATGTATTGATTTTACAATGATGTGTGTTTTTTTTTAAATTTTTAAATTATTTTATTTTTGTGTCTGTCATCACGATTTGGGGCAGTAAAACTGCTTCTATTTTCTTCAACAGTACCTTGTTCGATGGGAAAGTGAATCTAGTTGGTGCTTCAGGAGGTCAAATTTTAAAATTCCCAATAGTTTTCATAAGCGCCGGGAAAAATAACATAAAAATTAAGGAAACACGGGCATTTTTATTCAAAATCCATACAATTTTATTTGTTGGTTAAAAATGCTTGAACATTTAATAGAAGGCTCTTAGTATGTTGTTACAATATCAGTTGAAAAATATTTAAAATACATAAGCACAATTTTTTTTATAAGTATTTAAAGATCGAATTTTGACAAAATTTATCAAATTTAAAATTTAATAATTATTTTGTAGTTAATAATTTATAAAGTGTTCAACTTTTATACCTAAGGATTCAAAATTTAAAACAAGATTAAACGTAAGTAGTTAATTCTGTTACCAAAAAATATAAAAATATAGGCACAGTTTATTTTTATAGTCATTTTAAGTCAAATTTGGACGAAATTACATAATAAAAAACCTACAATAACTATTTTAGTTATTTTAATGTGACTGTATAATATCATTCGTGGGTACTTGAAACTTCTAAAGTACCCTATTATATATCTATGATAGTATCAGGGTTTGTTGTTGATGTATAACGCGTTATAAGTACCTAATGGATATTGTGATATGATTAATTTGGAATTTATTATAGGTACCAATTATAGGTCAATTTTTTTTAATAGCATAGATAAGTATATAATATGTCTTATACCTAAACTGACATATTATCGTCTCCGCTGAGAATCGTTTTTCTTATACAATAATATTATATCATTGAATTCAAATTGAATACCAACCATAATACAGTGACCCACTTGTAAAGTACTGTACAGCAGAGCACCTTTTTTTTATAATGTAATTTCGTCCAAATTTGAACTTAAAATGACTTTAAAAATAAACTGTGTTTATGTATTATTTATATTTTTTGGTAACAGAATTAACTACTTCCGTAAAATCTCGTTTCAAATTTTCAATCCTTTGATATGAAAGTTGAACATTTTATACATTTTTTACTACAAAATAATTATTCAATTTTAAATCTGATTAATTTTATCAAAATTCGATTTTTAAATGCTTATTAAAAAAAATTGAACTTATGTATTTTAAATATTTTTCAATTGATATTGTAACAATATATCAGGAGGTTTGGCCCAACAGATAAAACTTTATGGATATTTATATAAAAAAAAAACTATTAAAATGGAAAAATGAAAATGTCCGTAAACAGCTCAAAAAGAATCAAAATATTTTCAAAATTGTTTGGTTTATAGGAAATGCTAATATAAACATTCAAGGAAATTTTCATGTGTCTACAGTAATTCGTTTTTGAATTACAACAAAATAAGGAAATCGCTACATGAGAAATCGAGTGAATATCCAATGTTGTAAAAATTAGAATTTAAAACGCTCATAAAAATTTAATTTGACTTTCTTATAGACATTTTTTTTTTTGATAAAGGTAGATTATATTATAAGGAATCTTGTATTACATTTTAAAATTTTAGATTTAAAAAGAAAAATTTTCACGAATTCTTAACTCAAAATAATTTGTTAATTTTCGTGATTTTTCCATATTTTGTCAAGATTTGAACTTTAAATGCTTATAAAAAAAACTGTGACTAAGGATTTTTAATATTTTCATCTGCCTTTGAAAAAATATACTAGGAGCCTTCTATTAAATTTTCAAGCATTTGCAACCAACAAATACAATTTTATTGATATTTTTAGAGAAAAAACTAATAAAATTGGAGACTGAAAATGTCCCTAAACAGTTCAAAATAAATAAAAATATTTTGAAAATGTTATCGTGTATAGAAAATGCAAATATAAACAACCATTGAAAATTCATTTGTTTTAGAGTTGCACCTAAAACCAAAATCGATTTTGTGGAAAACCGATTTTGAGTAAATATTCCCGTGTTTCCTTAATTTTTATGTTGTTTTTCCCGGCGCTTGAAAAAACTATTTCGAATTCTAAAATTTGACCTACTGAATACATCAACTAGATTCACTTTCCAATCGATAAGGATACTGTTGAAGAAAGTCGAGGCAGTTTTACTGCCCCAAACCATAATAACAGACACAAAAAAAACACACAATCATTATAAAATCATTACATTCATCGTTCCACTCATAATCTAAAACACACATCATTGTAAAATCATTACATTCATCGTTCCACTCATAATCTAAAATATTGAATAAAATAAAAATATAGTTAAAAAAGATTTGTTGTATAATACATAAAGCACTTAAGTGGATCAGAAATGGTGATCTTTCTTCTTTGTCTAGCACACGAGCAATATAGGAAATTATAAAAGTGTCTTCATTCCAACGTATACATACCAATTAGGTTAGGATGGATCTAGTCAAGCGATGAGAATTCTGAAAACCGGTTTTGAATTGTTGAAAACTTTTCATGAGATAAACTTTCATTCATTTTTAATTTTAACTTCTCTAAGTATTGAAGTATGATAAATTGTTTATTTCTACTTTTTTCATATACTTTTTTAGAATGAACTAGGATAAAATCGAAAATTTAGTAGAATCAATCTCAAGTAGAGTTGACAACAAATTCAAATTGTTTTCTAAGAATTTCTGTTCAAATCTTCATGTAGTATTCGTATATCAATATAAGCAGTCAAATATTAAAAATTACCGCTTTTAACCACCGTAATATCGGTTTAAATTATTTAAATAGGTTAAAAAAACCGTTTTTATAGAATTTTACACTTAATATTCATCTTTAGAAGTAATATATTTGGTAAATACTCACGACATATATCTTGCAATCATATCCAAACTGGTTTTTCTTATGAATGGTCTGAATATTTAATGCACATATAGAACGATGATCGGTATTTTAACAATAAAATTATTATTATTCACTTAAACGTGTCAATTCAATTTGCCTGTATAATATGTTACTTGTAAAAACGTGTCAGCAGAATACACATTTTCATATAGAGCCGTTTTATTAAAAAAAAAAAAAAAATAGCAAAACGTCTATGTTAACATATTATTTTGTTTCCCTGTAGGTATATACGTATCATGCACGACTGCACATATTATTATATTATTATATATCATACACGTGGATTGAAGCTTAATGATATTCGTATCGCCGAGTTCCAGCTTTCGATTACGATTACACTAAACAATTTTTTGCTGATTTTTAACACGTCATGTACAAAAATTAATTCAACAATATTATAAACACAAATATATATAACATATAGTATTAGGGTGAAAATGATGATACCATATTCTATTCAGAATAAGACGACACCAGGTGGCCACTGCCAAAACCGGTTTTGTTACTTAAATCTGGTGTGCTCTTATTCTGAATAGACTACAGTATGATACTATGACCGTCGTGCAGTACATTTTATACGAGTGAGTATATTAAGTACTCATAATATTAAGAGCAATTTACGAATAGAAGGTACACGTAGATACCGCCAGCCACTAAGTCAACAATAATATTACTAAACTAATAATCCATTAATGCGGTAGGTACCTTTTTACCACACTTAATATATTATAATGTTGCTATCATTGTTATTATTATTATTACCATAACTATTATAATAATAATTATACATATATTTCACACTTGATCGATTTCGTCGTAAGCCACTAACAAAGTACCTATAACAATTTATTATAATAAAACACATTATTGACTATTCATAATAGTCAATTATTGGTATGTATACGCACTTGACATTATGAAAATGTGTGGCGGGATCGTGTGTGATACGATGAGGACGCCGAAATAGCTTATTTATTTTTTTTGTCAACTTAATTATACGACTTCGAAAAAAAAAAGTGTTTTTTATAATACACAATATCAGTATATCATATAGACTCAGTGGCGTATATAGGGAGGAAGCCCCCTAATCCAAGGTCCATGGTGTAATATACAGATTCAATTCAAAGTTCAAACATTGTATGCATATTGCTATATGTATATACAGTAGTCGCCGCTTATTGGACTCACTTTGGGACCCGACAATTTGAGTCGATTAACCGAATGAGTCAATAAGGCGAAGGACTCAACAAAATTTTAAAATTTAAAAATATGTATTGAGATTCAATGTATGTATGTATAAAAATAAAAATCTAGCTATATGCAATTAAAAATAAAATAAAATTAATAAAATAAATTAGTCTTTCATAAAAAATTAAAAATATGTATTGAGATTCAAGGTATGTATAAAAATAAAAATCTAGCTATACGCAATTAAAAAAATAACACTATTAACCGGTGTGTGAGTCGAATAGACGAATTTTTTGCTGTGTGTTAGTATATGTGCGAATCGGGACCAGCTGTTTTGAGTCTAATAGGCGAATGAGTCAATTAACCGTGAGTCCAATAAGCGGCGACCACTGTATTATATTATTAAATAACCATAACTCGTGGCCTTTACGTACTTTCGATGTCATACCTAAGGTATTTGTTTTTTGATATAAATTATGAAAATCGAAATTTAAATTGTATACTTGCTGATAAACGATAATCATCAATGCTTAAGAGTTGTTCTTACATACATTAAGTAGACTGTGCGTTCTATTTTTTAGAAATTGATTTCCATTTATTTAAACATTCTAAACATTTTGGTGGAATCAGAAATTATCCATCGGCTATAGGACTTACTTTTTATGTTTTTGATAATAAAGTAATTTAATTTGTAGGAAAATCTTCGAAACCAAGTACAAGCGAGTATCCAACAAAATGTTTTTGTAACCATAGAATGTTAACATTTTTTGTTCTCTGGTCAAAAAGCTTGAAAATTCAATGCAAGTCTTCCCATAAAATGTTTACATCAGTTATAAAAAAACCCAAAGTATATAGGTACCTGTACAATATAAACACAATAAATTTCCAAAATCCGTGTAAATTAATTGTACTATATTAGTATATTATACTATAATAGTATAACATATGACAAAAACGTTTATTCATATAAATCTATAGGTACATAGGATATGACAGTGTATAGCCATCTTGTTATTTACAGGTATGTTTTTTTTTACTTAAGCTCTTGGGCGCAGCCCGTTTCGCCCAAATTTAAATTATTCTAAACGACTCTGGGCGAAACGGCAATAATATAGAAACAAAATTTGGGCGAAACGGGTCCCGCCCAAGCTCGTCTTTAACAAACGTCGCCTTTGGAGGTTTGAGGTTAGAACGGCACAAAATTGATGGCAAACCGACGCTTTTATTCCGGAAGTGGATGGCAGCTGTGTTCGGCCAAGTGCGGAAATCCGACTTCGGCACTGTACATGGATACTTTGATTTCGGTTTTTTGTTGTAATTTCAAAATGGTACCGGTTTGTTTTAACACCGCCACTCAGGTGTGTAATCTCCATCCATAGTAATAAATACATCGTATAAATATAAAATAATGAGTTGGTATTTATTAATCTAATAATTCGACGGAAAAAAGAATACCATTACTATTAGGTGCTACCATAGGTGTTTATCACAAATAATCAAACCGATCGCGATATACAGATCAAACATCACAGTACGTATTTGTTTGTGTTTCATAATATATTATCAATACAATTAATTTTAAGGAATTGTAAACACAAGTGCCCGATATAAATACTAGAATTCGATTTCACCAGTCCAAAAATAATAAATATTATTGAAATGACAAATAAATGTGAAAATAGCCACAAAATCGTACATTGCGGGGTTTATGTGGACATCAAAACTAAATAATAGTGATCCGTTTGAATTTATTTTAAAAGATGTAGCAGAATTTTGGGAATCCAAAATTCTGCTACAGCTTCTTAACAGAGCTCTTTTACCCACAAATACTAATTTATATTTATAATATATATCTAACTATATACATACAGAGACTATAATTATACAGACTAAACTCTGAAACTACTTTTTTTTATACACCGGTGGGTTTTCCTAAATATTTCTTTCCTATACACCTTCTCCGTGAAATACTATTTCGTTCAAAAAAAAAAAAATCAAGAAGATCTGATAAGTAGTTCCAGAGTTCAGCCTGTACAGAGATTTTCATTTCACATTTTAGATTCTGAGTGAAACGATGAAAGTATTGATTTTACAATGATGTGTGTTTTTTTTTTTGTGTCTGTGTACACGATAAGTAGTCGAAATAATGCTTCGATTTTCGACTTCAGTATCTTGTTCGATTGGAGAGTGAATATCGTTGGTGCATTGGTGAGGTCAAAATTTAAAATTCCCAATAGTTTTCACAAGCGCCGGGAAAAACAACATAAAAATGAAGGAAAAACGGGAATTTTTACGCAAAATAGGTTTTTGACAAAATCGAATTTGGTTTTTGGTGTAACATTAAAACAAATGACTGTAGGAACATGAAATTTTGACTGGTTGTTTATATTTGCCTTTTCTATACACGATAACATTTTCAAAATATTTTGATTTATTATGAACTGTTTAGGGACATTTTCATTTTCCATTTTTTTTTAGTTTTTTTTCTAAAAGTATCAATAAAACTTTGTTTGTTGAGTAGAAATACTTGAAAATTTAATACAAGGTTCCTACTATATTGTTTCAAAGGCAGATGAAAAATATTAAAAATCGTTAGTCACAGTTTTTTTTTATAAGCATTTAAAGTTCAAAAATTGACAAATCACGAAAATTAGCAAATTATTTTGAGTTAAGTATTCGTAAAAATTTTTCTTTTTAAATCTAAGATTTGAAAATGTAATACAAGATTACTCATAAGTTTGTCTACCTGTATCAATAAAAAAATCTCTACCGGACAGTCAAATTAAATTTTTATGAGCGTTTGAAATTCAAATTTTTACAACATTGGATGTTCACTCGATTTCTCATGTAGCGATTTCCTTATTTTATTGTTATTCATAAACGAATAACTATAGATACATGAAAATTTCACTGAATGTTTGTATAAGCATTTCCTATACACCATACAATTTTGAAAATATTTTGACTCTTTTTGAGCTGTTTACGGATATTTTCATTTTTTAATTTTTTAGTTTTTTTTCTTTGAATATCAATAAAGTTTTATCTGTTGGGCCAAAAAGTGTAAAAATTGAATACAAGGCTCCTGATATATTGTTACAATATCAGTTGAAAAATATTAAAAATACATAGGCACAGTTTTTTTTTTATAAGCATTTAAACTACAAATTTTAACAGAATTTTTCAAAATCTCGAAAATTATTAATCATCGTACCTAATTAATAAATTATAAAATAATCAGTTTTTATAGCTAAGGATTGAAAATTTAAAACAAGATTCCACGTAAGTAGTTAATTCTTTTACCAAAAAATCTAAAAAATATACAATCACAGTTTATTTTTATAGTCATTTTATGTTCAAATTTGGACAAAATTACACATTAAAAAACCTAGTTATTTTGTTATGATTATATAATATTATTCATGGGTACCTACTTGAAACTTCTAAAGTTTACTATTATATATCAATGATAGTATCAGGATTTGTTATTGATGTTGATGTATAACGTGTTATAAGTAACTAATGGATATTGTGATAATGTGATATGATTAATTTGGAATTTATTATAGGTCAATTTTTTTTTTAATACCATAGATATGTATATAATTTGTCTTAAACCTAGACTGACATACCGTCTTCGCTCAGAATCGTTTTTCTTATACAATTATATTGTATCATTGAATTCAAATTTAATACCATCCATTATACAGTGACCCACTTGTAACCTACAGTACAGCAGAGCGACATCCACTTACCCACCTTTTTATATTTAGATTTTATATTTAAAAAATAAAGCAAATAGTTATTATTATTATTATTATTAAAAACCCATAAAACCATTTATAAACAAAAATTTCCTTCTCAAATCTCAAAATTCCTGTTTGAACAGGGCCGGCGGCAATGTGGATATGGTGGTCGCCACACCCTTCCTTTGAATTTTTCATAACTATCAGTCAGTGTTGTAAAGTATTTGAGTAAAAGTATTTGAGTAAAAGTATTCAAATACTTTTTTCCGTATTGAATACTTTTTCAAATACTTTTATTTTTGAAGTATTTGAACGGTATTTTAAATACATTTTTTTTACTATTGAATACTATTTTATTGAATACTTTTTTTATTCCTTCAACTTTTTATTCATTGTCAAATAATAATAATGTCTTAATAATATTATAATATATATTTATCATTTATGAACAATTCTATATTGGTTTTAGTTTTCGTCTATTAATAGCTAATTAATATTAGTTACTCTGAGAAACCGTCTGTTTATCGTCGACACTCGACGACGATTGGAACGGTACGTTTCGGTACCTACTACCTACCAATATAGTATATTATCATAGCGAAATATAATACGAACATTAGGTAGGTAAGGTATGTCGTATACGTACGTATTTTTTTGTTTTGTATTTGAAAATTATTTCAAATACTTCTAAAAAGTATTTGAGTAATACTCAAATACTTTACAATAGATAGTATTTGGGTGGTATTTTAAATACTTTGTTTTATAAGTATTTGAGTAATTACTCAAATACTTTTTAAAAGTATTTTTTACAACACTGCTATCAGTCAGCCTTGTCTTAATAACAGAGAGCTGTCAGAAATTATACGACTCGTTAAAAACTGTTTTCCTAGATTTTCTTAGGTTATAATTTTAACAATAAAAACGAGAACGGGTCCTCGGCAGTCAGCAGTATTTTGATTTCGAAATCGGTAATTACAGAGGATGACACTATTAACTATGTTATCAAAAATTTAAAATAGAAGTGGATATATTTATTATTTAATCAATGACTATATTGACTAAACAATAGTGTTATTATACAAATAAGGGCAAGAAGAATTCCTTGTTTTTCGACTATATACACACTTCACAATTTAAGAGTTTACTGATTTAGAAATAAAAATACTGCCGATTGCATAAGGTATTATATAATACCTATAATAACTTTTTTAGTACCTACCTAAACAGTCGTCCATCGATATGCTATCGCTAATCGCTATCTCAAGCACTTATCTGTGGGCTGTGGGTGGTAGACCTATATTAATTGTTATTACTTATTATTACAGTCAGTGATGTCATTTCAGTTTTTAATAGAAGGGGGTAAAAGTTTCAACCAGCCAATATGGGTAACTTAAAAAACAACTACGGGCAAGTTAGTAGGATTAATTTATTTTAATTCATATTTACTTAAACGATATATATATATTTGTACTATAATATGTATTATAACTATTAACTATATGACTATAATGTGCAATAATAAACATCACAATTTATTTCTTCTCAAATCGTATATATATTATTGTTTTTTGAATAAAAATGTGACTGTAGTTAAAAATTTAAACATATTAAAATAATCTGATTTTGATGAATTTCGTCAAAACTTGAACTTTAAACTCTAACTCAACAAAAACTTATGCCCATGTACTTTATTAGACTTAACTAAATAATCTTAATGTATTCATAATCTATATGACAATAATATACCTAATATTATAATAACCTATGTATGTACATATTTTATCGTGTAATTATGACAACAATATAATTCCATTTAATTTTAATTGTTTTGTTTTTTTTTTTTTTATTAGTTAACCAGCGGCAACTTAGGCCACTGGGTTTTAATTATTAGTACCTATTTATTATAATATGTGAATTATGACAATAATTTTTTGACAGTCATTAAATTTTCAATCAACTATTATTTGTTCACCCTTCTATGGTCCAGTATACTGTATAGGGATCAAAAATTTCCGGAAAAAAATGGTTTAATAAAAAAACTGGTTGTTTTCCTGAAAAATTAAAAAAATTCATAAAAAAATGGATTTTCTAAAGAACTAAAAAGTAATGTATAGTGGAAAAAATCTAATAAATAATAATAGCTTACAATCATATTACATCAGGGACGGATCCAGGGGGGGCCCCCTCAGACATAATTTTTTTAAATATAAATATTATATAATTAAATAACAAATAAACAAATCAAAACTTCTTTTCACATTGTCATTTCTTTATATATTAAATAATCAATAATTTATTTATCACATTGATTACCTATTATGACAAGATTTTTAGTTAAGTATAATATTTTATTATAATTGTATTTGTTGGAAAAAAATTTTTTTGACCCCCCAGATCTTTGCTCTGAATCCGAGCCTGTATTACATGCATATTATATATACCCACCTAACTTAAAGTCTGTAGTGGATAAATCTAGAGGATTCCATACTTCATTTATAAATAATTATAATTTGTAATAATAACTAGGTACTCTAAAGTACTAACAATTAACTTTTTACTATGTAGTTATTTCTTATTAACAGGGATCGAAACCGGTTTAACCGGTTCTCTGAAAATATTTCGTTTGAATACCTATGATAAAACTGAAAAACTGATTATTACGAAATATTAATAGGTACCTAATACGAATATTATTCTATTTACATTTTTTTAATACCATTACTATACTCACTGATTCAAAATTATAATACAAATATCACAATAATTGTATATATAGGGGCGAAAAAATAACAATTATTGTTATTTCTTCGCCCCTATATATGCGGCTATGCACGTCTGTATTCTTGTTATTTTATGTATTTGTGTATATTATTATTTATTATTGTTATTACAATTGTTTCGTATTCGACTGATCCGCGTCCGTCCCACAGTCATAAATTGCTTATGTCACTATCATAATTTTCCTCAGAAGTCAGAATCCCTTGAATTAGAAATGTGTGTACCAAATCTTATAACGTATATTTGAATCTTAACAGTAAACCTTTTTAAATAACAATATTTTCAATAGTTCAATACTCTTTTTTTAGTATCTGTTTAAATTAATATTTTTTTCAAATAATATCATAACCATTAATCCCATAACAAGAATTTTATTATACTGTAATATAGTGTGATGTTATTGTAAATTTAAATTAAATATTAATATGCAAAAGTAGGTATAACATATTTAAGTTAACAACACAAAATTAGTTCTGCTGAACTTAAATTTGCTATACCTATTGTATGTACCTACACTAGTTATTCAAATCGGACATATTTTAGGGCTTTCAGCCCTAAATAGTAAATAGATAGTAAAAATCGGGTCTGCAGTTTTCGGTAAAGAAAAAAAATTATCAAAAACCAAAACCGAACATTTTCAAAAACCGTTCTTGATACCGATACATTTGTAAAACCTTTTTTGAAACCGAAACCAAAACCAAACAATTTGAAAAACCGATCTTAGAACCTAAACCAAAACCATAAAATGTAGAAAACCGTTTTCAAAAACCGAAACCGTAACTATTAAAATTTGAAACGGTTTCGATCAATAATGCTTGTTAGTTATCAATATTATTTAATTTTTACAAACTCACTAAGTTTAAAAATATAAAAACTATCAAAATATATAGTTACTAGTCAGTAGTCATCACTCACCACTCACCAGTCACTGTAATATAATTTATAAACTATCAGCCAGTTACTATAATACTTTACTAGTTATTACAAGTATAAATTGACAATAAGTATACTTACAGTTTTATACATTTAAAAATACAGGTGATTTATTTTCGGGGAAATACACTCTCCCACATAAATAACAATTTGATATATTTCTACGTTATTTTTAGAACAAATATTGAAATATCCGTATATTTTTAATAGTATAATTTTCAATTTTAATACAATAATAATACATTGATAACCCGTATTGGCAAATGTGAAATGACAATAACAGGTTTCGTCATCTATTTTTTAATATGGTTATTTTTACATAGATTATTTATTTTTAACTTTTGAGCATACATATCTCTTTTTTAATTTATCACACATTCGGTTTTTTTTTTAATTTTCCGAAAACTTAGGGTTTTTTCGGAAATGTCTTAATTTAATATTCTCCAATTTTTCCACGTTTTTCAAGACTCCGGGAAAAAAACTTTTTTTTTCCAAAATTTCCCCGAATTTTTCCGGCATTTTGATCCCTAGGTCAGTATGATAGTGGTGTGCAGGTAAACAGATAATATGCAAACGACAATCGGCCACTAATGTTCAAACTATTCAGGTACGATATTTGGGTCAGGTAAACAGACCATGCGCCAATGATATAAGGAACATTTTTGAGTGCATATTAGTTTTTTATTGTCTTAAAACAGTTTTTTTTAATCATAACATTTAATCACCATAACTTCTTTAATACTGTACATTTAGATAAAACGTTTATATTGATTCTTTGACGTCATTATCAATTAAAAATAATTTTATTATTTCATTATGAATGATGACATGCAAGGGCGTCATTAAAACTTTTATTAAGGAGAGTGGCAAAGAAGCAAATATTTGCGTACCTACATAAAATAAATAATCACGTTTATGTATCAGAACTTCAGAAGCTTTAGTTTTAATTGTCTACAATACAACACTACAGAGCAACTGGTACAAGATACAACTGGTCAAAATATATCAAAAAAAGTTAAACAATAACCAACAGGGATTCGGGGCATACGTCTTATTAGTTAAATTAATTTATTGATGAACAATCATACTTATTAATTTATTGTTAAAAGAAAATATTTACTTTTTCTAACTTATATTTTCTTGAAATGATAATAATATTATTACCAAAAAACTAAATAAATAATATCATATTATAGATATTCAACTGATGATACTTAATTATTATATGAATAAAATATAGATACATAAATATGCATTTTTCGCTGTAATGAATAATGAACGATAAATTGTTAATTTTTTATAAAACTATTATTGTTTTCCGTGAGGAATTTACACCCTCACAAATATCGTACATGGCACTAATGATATAGGTATACCTATGTGCTATAAGTTATAACTCTACAGTTACTAAATATTGCTATGATATTAATCAATGTAACAAATTGTTCCATAGCTAAGCTTTATTTTAGATTCTGAGTTAAGCTCACTAAATATAGTATTGGTTTCTCAATACATTTTGTGTTTTTTTTTTAATCCGTAATCACCTTTTGGAGAAATAGGTGTGATTTGAAAAAAAAAAGTTGATGGGTAAAAATGCATAGTTACTTTCTAAATACTTGGGAAAAACAAAAAAAAAATACGCTAAACCAGTTTTTTTTTACTAAATTGAAATTTGTGTTATGTACCTACCTATTCAAAAGTGTATAGCCATATAGACTTGAAATGTTCACCAAATATTTATATTAACAATTATTAGAAATTAAATTATAATTTTCAAAACATTTTGAGGTTCTTGTGCACTCATAATACGTCATATTTGAAAGTTTTAATAAAACAATTTTATACAAATTACGATAAATATTGTTATTTGCGGTAAGTAAAAGCTTTAAAGTTTTATCAAGTTTTCTTATACATATTATAATTATACAAATTTAATAATTTATTATATGATGCGCTTGAAATTCATATATTGACTAAATTTGTAAATTATTTTGCAATTAAATATGCATAACATGTTCAGTGGGGCCCATTATCTTCCTGAAGAATAAATAAAAAAAAAAAAAACATTTTATTATTTGTAATACTTAATCACGTGAATTTGAAGATTGTATTTTATAAGTACTTTTATTATAGTCCTTACAGAGTTTAACCGTATCAAAAATACATATTAAATATTTTTTATAGATATTTGAAGTTCAACTGTAGTTTATTAAACTTAACATTTAAACGAAATATAACGATATTTGTTACTTATTTTGTTCTAATTAAAAAAAAAAAATTAATCGTAGGGACTAGACATTTTTTATTTTGAAGTATATTATTATTTTCAATACATAATGTAGTTTTCAAAATATTATGACTTATTGTATGCTATTTATTCCACACTCTAAAACAGTGGCGGTTCTAGATTATGGGCAGGGTGGGCACTGGGCAGCTGCCCATACCAACATTTCTGGTTCCCCTTATTGGGGAAAGGGGAGGAAATGAGGAATATTATTCGCAGTTAAAACCTAATTATAAATCTACTGTTGCCCATTCGAAAATGTAGTCCTACAACCGCGCCTGCTCTAAAACAGTTCGAGGTATTGAACACTTATATTATAACTAATTAGTTATATGTTAATAAGTAATACCTTTAATATTCCTACACGATATTATAATTTTATTATATGCAATGTTTTTTGCAACAAATTACTTTAACCGCACCACACCTTTAGTAATGATGTTAATATATGATAATTTGAATGCGATTTGATTTTTTTCTGAAATTAGCTTAACTAAGTATAACCGTATTATTAATAGAATATTTCTGTAATAGCAATATAAATATACAATAAAATATCCTTGGAAATATAGAGTGACAGACACACCCTATTTAGAATCGTTTTTCGTTAGCAATGATTAATCATTGAATTTAAATATTTATGTAACACATCTATTAATCTAATCTACTCAAGAAGAAGTAGGTACACTCAAAACTTACTATAGGCACTGTTTATATTAAAAGAACTGTAAAATTACCGTAAGACAACAAAAAAACCATCAAACATTTTATAGAAAACAGAAAAACATATTCTTCAGTTAATTATAATATAGGTAGATACAATCATTTGGATAAAGTAATTATAACCAACTAATTATCCAATAATCTGAGCAGCTTAATATACTTAAATTTGGTAATTAGCTATGTCTGCGTACTTTTACAACGTCAATGTATTCATACCTACTTATAAATAAGGTACCTATAGGATTAGAATATTTAATATTTTAATTAATAGCTTCTTAGGAATCAAAATACTTGTCAGTATACTGTCAAAGTTATTAGCGAGATAACAAAAAAGTAATACTCTGACTTTTAACATTATATTCTAGTAAAAACTAAAATTTGTTTTTTTAAAACGATTACCTATTGCAAAATTATAGACGATGACACACATTTTAACTGAATTTAAAATAAAAAAAAAATAGCGTCATCAGAAATGAATAATAAGCGCCAGATTGTAATAAGTAATTACTAATATGACCTAACAGTCTTGTAAAGAATACTTTTATTTTGTATTCGGAATACATATTCGAATAAATGAGAATTAAAGTATTCAGAATACGTATTCGAATATAGTTCTCAAAAAATATATTCAGAATACATATTTGAATACTTTTTTTCAGAACTAGTTTTTGTCAGTTTTTGAATGGTAATTAACATTTATTAATTAATAATTAAAAATACATCATAATCACAAGTTATTTATACATTTTGACCACATATCGCTGGCTTGAAAGCCAAATATAATTTGTAAATTTTTTCCGAAATTGGTTTTATATGTCCCATCAAGAAAACTTTATGCTCTTTACGATTCTGCCAAATATCAAGTGTCCACAGTTATTAGAAGTGCGTTATTTTTACATAAAAATATTTGGCATTTTAAGAGCTGATCATATTTTTGAATGCACAAAAACTTTAAGTCCAAAAAAAAGCGACCTACAATTATTTTAAGTAGGTAGATATAATAACATTGGTGGTGCTTATTTTAAGCGGACAAATGTAACATACACATCATAATATGATATTATAATATTATTATAATACTTTCGATAAGGGCCATTATAATACTTTCGATAAGGGCCATTATAATACTTTCGATAAGGGATACGGGATTCAACACATTGGTGTTTATAAGAATAATCATAAATATCATGGGCCAATATTATATAATTTCGTTCAAAGAATAAAATTAATGTTCATGATTTATAATATTATATCTTGTCACAAATGTATAACTATTTTTCTGGATCGGAAAAAAGTATTTTTTTTAATGAATAAAAATACAAATAAAAGTATTTATAATATTATTCAAATACTTTTAATCGAATACTTTACAAGACTGCTACCTAGCTATGACCTTTATGATTTTATAATGTCGTTATTATTATTAATTATCGTTACAATAACTTACAATAATCCAACTATCGAATCCAACTCAGCGTCAGCTTCAGTTGCAGTGAGACGGGACCGTTGCTCAATGTGCATTTTCGTTGACTCTTTCCTGCTCCAGGCCGGAGACATAATAATATTGTCCTGTAAAAGAAAAACGTGAAAACTAATAAATCTGTACGTAATAATATAGTATATCTAGTACCTACCTATACAAAACGTAAATAAACAATATTTTGTACTAGCTTTATTACGTACCTACAATATTGGGTCGGACCATAGAGAAGACTACAAAATATTATATTTTGCAGCTCGCGACCGTATAATCATCGTGAACAACATTATTATTATTATTATTATTATTATTATTATTATGTTTTATCGTTGCGGTTGCTTACAAATGTTACACCGTTTGCAATAATGACCGCTGATTGCCGTCGGACAACATTGTTATTACCTATTATAATTAATTAATATTATTGTTTTAGTTTATTAGTATATATTCATAATGGGTCGGGACAATAGACGATAATCAGCGGCGGTATAGGTGGCGGCGGTGACCCAGAAATGTCCAAAACTCGCTAAAAAAAAAAAAATAGCCATAAGCAGTTCAAAATAAACCTAATATACTGATTAGCCGACCACCTGCAACTAACCTCATTGTGGTATAAGTACCTACATATTATTATAATATAATATATACCGGATGATCCATTTAACGTAAGACACTCATAAGGTAGGTATGACTATTTACAACAATTATTAACGTTTTTGAAAATATTTTTTTTACACGTTGATCACCCCATATGTATTTAAGTGCATGGATATTTATAACCTATGTATTATATTTATCTTACAATTCGCACAAACACAAAAAATGTAAATAAGTATACTTATAGGTACTAAAACAAAAAAAACCATCTTAAAACAAAATGTGTACTATAATAACAGTGAAAAGGTAAAATATAATCATTATTATTACCAAACTAACGAGTAACTACACTCCATATTATGAAGGTGCCTGTTTCATATTACTAGCATATTATATATAAGTAGGTAGGTAGTAAAATAATGTTCATTCTGAATCACTTGGACTTTTTAAACCGTTAAAAAAACATCTTAAAAGTGGCTTATTTCAGCATTTTTGTCTTCTATATACCTACAGGCTACAGTACATTTTGTGCATACAATTTGTATACAATTACATCCATATATCACATATTTTATATAAAATTAGTAATAATATATAATAATGTTCGCTCTGGGCCTAATTGGATTTTTTAAAGTTAACATTTTTTTTTATATCTAAAATCATGACAGTAAAAAATTGTCACGTCTTTATCAATGAAAAATGATCAGTAATCAAACATTTTTAGTATAATAACCGTCAAGGATCATGCAGATATTAAATTAATATAATCCCTATTCCATGTTAAATATCACAAAAATTTTAACTAAAATGATTAACCCTTTAAAAAAGTTATAAAATAATTTAGTTTTTTATTATAAATTACGTTTCCCTTTTTTGGGGAATCGTCAATATTATTTACTAATCTAATTCTAATAATCCAGATACCTCAAATATGAACATTAAATAAGTAAATATATCTATACCAAATAAATATCTAATATTCAAAAAATAATTGAACATTGGAAACTTAAAATAAATGAAAAAAAAAATTCTGGCCTATAATCATCATATTTTAAACTTTTAGCGAAAAAAAAATCATACAAAAAAATGAATATTAAAATTATTAACATTATAAAATTATAAATGTTTTATAAAATCATTCCTATATATACGAACTATTAAAATCAAAATTGTTAAACCTTAATACAAAAAAAGGCAGGTAAGTGGATGTCGCTCAGCTGTACAGTAGGTTACAAGTTGGTCATTGTTTAATGGATTGTATTAAACTTGAATTCAATGATATAATATCATTGTATAAGAAAAACGATTCTGAACGGAGACGGTTTGTCAGTCTGTATATTTTATATTGTCATTAATTATTTTATTTATTTAATTATTATTTTAGATTCTGAGCGGAGCGAGGAAGCTAGTGGTTTTACAATGGTGTTTATTTTTTTTATTTTTTTTTTTATTTTTTTTTTATATCCTGTATACAAAATTTCTACCAGAAGGAGTGCTTTGATTTCAACATATAGTACCTTATCTTTTAGCAAATTGGACCAAGATGGTACTTTAGAGAGGTCATTTTTCGATTTTCTCAATAGTTATTTAATGCCACGGGAAAAAGTACTGAAAAATTACGAAAAACCGCTTACAATGGGATTTTAATTTCTAACAATTTGTTTATCACCGTAGCAACGAATAAAAAAAATAATAATAAAATAAATAAAATAATTAATGACAATATAAAATATACAGACTGGCAAACCGTCTCCGTTCAGAATCGTTTTTCTTATACAATGATATTATATCATTGAATTCAAGTTTAATACAATCCATTAAACAATGACCAACTTGTAACCTACTGTACAGCTGAGCGACATCCACTTACCTGCCTTTTTTTTATTCGTTGCTACGGTGATAAACAAATTGTTAGAAATTAAAATCCCATTTTAAGCGGTTTTTCGTAATTTTTTCAGTACTTTTTCCCGTGGCATTAAATAACTATTGAGAAAATCGAAAAATGACCTCTCTAAAGTACCATCTTGGTCCAATTTGCTAAAAGATAAGGTACTATATGTTGAAATCAAAGCACTCCTCCTGGTAGAAATTTTGTATACAGGATATAAAAAAAAAATAAACACCATTGTAAAACCACTAGCTTCCTTGCTCCGCTCAGAATCTAAAAATACTATTAAGTCTTACACTAATAAAAAAATAAAAAAAATCTAATAATAAAATATAAGTATCAGTATCTTTTCTGATAGGAAATTGAATCTAGTTGGTACTTGGGGGGGTCAAAAGTAAAAATTTTCCAGTCGTTTTCCTTAGCTGCGAAAAACAAAAGAGAAATTAAAGAAAAACGGGAATTTTTAAGCAAAACCGATTTTGGTTTTTGGCTTAACTATAAAACAAATTACCGTGGATACATATAATGTTGACTGAATGTTTATATTAGTATTTTCTATGCACCATAATAATATGTTTAATATTAATACCTGTGCTTATATCATATTAATAATATCACAACAAAAACACTTTGCTATAACTCCGTGTCAAAAAAAGCTAAGTTAAAAAAAAAATTCAGTAATGATTAAATCTTACAGTATTACAAATACCTATGATGACAAATAAGATATGTTTGTATAAATTTGATAAATTTGTAATATTAAATACTTAGTCAACATATTGTTGATATATTATTAATTACTATAAATACTGTAGTGACTAGTGGTTACTTAATTGTATTTATTTAAGTACACTTCAACGTCCTACCATATAGTTAAACATAATATTATGTTGACTAAGTATTTAACATTACAATTGATCTAATTTATCATCAAAGGTATTTGTAATATTATAAAATGGCATTTTACTTAATTTCCATATTATATCACGTTTTTTTAAAGTTTTAATCATTAAGGATTTTTTTTTTTAACTTAGCACTTTTGTCACGGAGTTATAACGAAGTGTTTTTGGTGTGATGTCAGCTATTTTTTTTTTTTATAAAATAAGTCCCGATTTTATTTGACTGTATATATAATAATAATAATCCATATTCATATAGCATGCATCGTTGGCCAGTTGGCCTCCTGTACTGTACTTGTACTTGAACATTTTTGCTTATAACTTATACACTATCCAACCAATCTGCTAGCGAGTTCCTCTGTTCCCATCTGTACAATATTTCTGACCGATTGATACCTTATACGACTTTATATGTTCAGCCGTTTGCCCCGTAGAGGTTGACAAAGGATTGACATAAAATATGATGACCGTTTTTCAATGTTATAACTCGATTTCCTGTCAATATACGTTAGTGGCTACTCCGCTAATTTTTTTATATTAAGTTTCTCACCACTACCGATTTGGTACGGTAATTCTTTAAAAACCGGTTTACGGTCCCATACTGTAATTTCATAAATTTCATCCCAATCCATGAACTATTTAAATGTGGCAACACTGCGGCAGAATGGCAACTGAACCATGATGACAGCACGATTTAAGATATCTTCAATCGTGGATGAGAGTGATTGGCTATAATGCCGGATGTCAGCAACAAGTGGTGGGAAGCAGGGTGCAGGTTAGGTTAGGTACGTAATATTATTATCTATATTCTTGGCCACCGGGCATCGCTCATTTTTCGTACCCCGACTGTACTGAGTTAACGTCTTTCAACTCTGTAGTCTGTAGTCTGTAAGCCGTAAGGTCTAAAACAAACAGTCTATAATATCTACTCCATCTTGTCTTATTGCATCATTTTACAACAGCACAAAACCACTAAATCAATGGCTCGTACAAGAAGAAGAACACAACAAAACGCGTATGCTGAAACGACAAATGATGGTGTAAGAAATGAACCACTGAACGATCGGCCTGGAACTAGTGAAAAGACAAATGATGGTTTAGAATCTAAACGAAAGAACAATCAACCTGTAGGTAAGTCACTATATAGACAAAATTTTCTTTGGACCACAAATCGTATGATGACTTGGTTTTATATGGCCGAGCGCCAACCCACTGGTTAGTTTTTACAAATTATCGTATCTATATGACATGTATGTCTATACAGATTTCTTTATTAGCACAAAATAATTTAATAACTCGATATAATTTTGATTCTGGGATATGATTGAATTTTAGGGCTGGCCAAAATGTTTCTTTGCAAAATAAGCCGCCCTAATAGCACACCCCCTCTATAATATCAATATGACCTTCAGTATGCATTAACTAAAAAATTACTAAATACCCATTACTGACTAGGTACTTATGCACTTTAAAAATTATTATTTTTGTAACCATGTGTTAACTTTGCACATTGCACAAAAGCTTCATTCACATGTAGCCCAGCTGATTGGTATTGGTTATGGGTACTTTTAGTAGTTTGTATAAGTTCGGAAACACACTTTTAGATATATATTATTGTTTTATTCTTTCATAATTTATCTCATTTCCTCATTGCAAGATGCTGTTTTTTGCCATGTTCATCTGAATATTGAATATCATTAAATCCAATAATTCCTGAAAACAGTTAAAATGTACTAATGACTTTTATCATAAGACTTGTGTACTTTTGTAATATATTAATTTAATTCTATTTACATAACTAGGTGCAGGATCTGAAATTGCGACAAAAAAACCTGGTGTTGCGTTCTTGGATACAGTCAAGTGTGAACAAAGTCGGTTACATTACCCAGATATTCCACCAACTTTATTTCCATATTATTATCAAAAACCACCTGTATCAACTAGATATAATCAAAAACGACTACCACCTGTGTTAACTCGAATTAATTCTGATACTGAGAAATGATTGAATTTTAGGGCTGGCTTAAATGTTTTAAAATGTTTCTTTGCAAAATAAGCAGTCCTAATAGCACACTCCCCCCCCCCCTCTTACTTGATAATGATAAATAAAATATTGACTATCTTAGAATTTGAATTGATACAAGTTATCAACAGACATGCCCATTTGTAAACTATCATTCAAAAATCTTTCTTTTAACTTTTTAACTAGTGTGTCAAGAATCACATAATATGCATTTATTCTGTAGAAATCTTCAGTTGTCTGCATGTTACTTTGTGTAGGTTCAGTGTACTGTGCACTAGTGCTTTAAGTGACAATGAAATTTTTATGATCATTTGGTTCTGTTCTTTTTTGTTTATTTCCTAAATTTTAAATTAAAATATAATTAACACTATAATCATTTTTAATAATAACGTAGTTAAGTAATCAGTTAATTAGGTATTATACCTTGGAATGGATTTTCAATAGATATATTATTGACTTTTGCAAATTTATCCAACCAAATTTCTGCAAAACATTCGAGATGGTTTTATAATCCTTTAAGGATTTGATTATAGATTTAATAATAATTTCTGAATTTCCAAAAGTCAAATATTTTTCTTGCAATTTTCTTGTTAAAATAAGAATTATTGTTAAAAATGTCTGTAAAAGAAACAAATATACAATGGATTGTCCTTTTCTCATATTGGTTAAAATTCCTGAAAAAATAATAAGGAATAGTAGGTACCCTAGACATTAACTTTAAATTAACAACACGTATCTATATAATCTACATATTAAAACATGAAATACATTTATCAAAATATTTACCAATAGCTTAATTTGCATCTTTATCAGATTCATTTTTAATCTCATTTATTAATGTATCTACTATTGTTTTATAACTGAATATTATAGCTTCACAATTTTTGTAACAGAAATTACACCTATTATTGCTTGACCTTGTAATCAACTTTTTTAAACTCCCAACTTATTTTGATATCGATAAATTTTTTATCATTAGTCAGATATAAAAAGATTACTTCATATTATATTAAATTTATTTTATATTTTAACTATTACACATAATTATAATTATACAAATTTTATTTTTATTTTTTATATCGAGTATTTCTGTTATTTCTGTAATCAAGTTTTTATATGTCATTTATATTGAGTGATTTAGACATTTAGTGTTCTTTGTTACTATTATCATTTATAAATTTATCATTGTCAAATTATCATTATTTAGTATCTGTAATTTCATTATTATTGTTTTAATTTTATTTCTTACCGTAAAATACTTAATAAATGTAAACGGCCTGTATTGCTCACATAAAATATTTATTATACATAAATAAATAAATAATTATCAATTTAATTACATTGTCCTATTTTAAAATAAATTGTTATTTCATTCATTTATAAATCAAATAAAATAGTAATCATTTATTTATTTGAATATATATACTATACTACCTCAAATATAATGCTAATTTGTCTTCAGGTGTATTCGACTGTTGTACTTGATTGTATGGCTCAGAAGAGATGTCATTTTTCACTAGTGACAAAACAAAATTAAGCTATTTAAATTTTAATCTAAAAAATTCTTGAAATAATTTTTAATTGTTCACTAAATGTCCTTTAATTAGTTTTTCAAAAAATCCTTCCTGAAAATCCTTTCAAAACTTGGGTTTTGTTGGTTTTCTTTTCTTTTTCACTATTAAAGATTCTTTTAAACCGTGTTTTTGAAATTTGTTTTAGTGACTCTAATACCTAAGTATTGCTATGATTCACTAGAAGTTCATCAAAATAATATTAAATTATTAAGAGTTATTGTATAGTGAAATTAGGTAGATAATAAGTACCTACATATAATATTATATAATTTTATAGTGATAAAACGATAGACTATTTTCAGTATTTGTGTATAGTTAAGTAGAATAAAGTATTTTATATTTTTGGTACTGATATTATTTTAATATTAATGTGAATCTACATGTGTATTTCAATAAGCATATGCGATGTAAGTTGGGCAAAGATAAAAATTGAATATTATAGACTATTTTCAGTATTGGATATAGCATATTTGGATATGTAAGTCCAATAAAGTATTTTACATTTTTGATACTGATATTATTTTAATATTAAAAATTAAAAATATAAACATAACTATTATAGATTTGTTTGAATATGCTACATATTATTAAATATTCGATTTTAAACAAATGTTTAATATTATGCTATCTACATATATTTTCAATAACAGATAGGTATACCAAGAGTTTTTAATGTATCCATTATAAATAATAAATTTTTGCTAATGCCTGATGCAAATAAATCTACCTATAAATATAGTTATTGTCTAATGAGTTGCATATTTTTTTAACAAACATCTACCGCATGTTTGAAATACATATTAGTTTACAGGCTACCCACAAGTTATTTTTTTTAATTCACCACATAACCATGTTTATGTTAACAAGCTAAATACAACGCCTAGACACAGTTTACGAAAGTGAGCCTGACGTGACGTCAAACGCTGTTTCAAAACATAACGTCTTGACACACCTAGGAATGCTTACCTTAAGCATTTGACAACTTTAGATGGATGTACCTACCGAATTTATATGGAATTTTCTTCATGTGTATTCCAATAAGCATATGCAGATGTAAGTTGGGTAAAGATAAAAATTGAATATTTGAAATTGTATATTTATTTATATTCACTAATTTTATTTTATCATAGAACTTTAAATCAACTGAAATGGTGGAGTGGTGTCACTTGATTGAAATACATAATGCCTTAATGAACAAAATAAAAAACCTAAATACAGGTATTTTAAATTAATTTAGTCTTAATTTAGGATTATAAAAAAAAAGTGTTTTTAACTTTACGGTTTAAACTATTAAATGTCATATTTTATTTTGGAAACCGTTGACACATTTAATTGCGTTGGTCAACATTTATGGTCGATAATTGACTTAACATAAACATAATACCAAGTAATCAAATGCAGATATACCATTTAAATATAATAAATTATGTTACATATTTTGTCATATATAATTTTGTGTTAATAATAATTAATTGTGTTACATGGGTAATAGAAAAAATATAATATAGATTAACAACGCCCCATCCATGCTCCTTAGGCCATTTAGTTGAAACAAAATACCTATTAAAAATATTAGTAAGTAATTGGTAAAATAGGTAATGAGTTTATATATCTTTACAGTTATAAAATATTATAACTGTAATATTATAATATTATAATATTTTATAAATTTAGTTATTTCATTATATTAAATTTTGTATTTAAAAATAGATATATTATGTAATTATTGTGTTTAAAAGCCAAAATTATTTTTATTTATACAAAAGCAGTGAGATAAAAACCAAGTATATTATATTATGCTCTGCTCAGAAAGAAAATATACTGCTGACTGACAAAAATTTGATCTTCTGCGCACCATCATACGTCATGCCGTCATGGTTAGTTAAATTCTCGGTGGGTACAGGGTATATACACTACTTAAGAAAATCTATATAAAATTAAAATCAATTTTAGCCATTAATATAGAACAGCTTAAATTAATTAGAAAGCATAGAATTTAAAATGTATAATACTGTTATTATTTATTTTTTTAACATTTAATAATTAAGTTATCTATAGAAACGGTTGTTGTCCGCGACACTCATTTTTATATTAATTGTTTATAAATTATACTGGTATGTAAAAATATGCACATTTCAATTTCAAATTTGATATTATGAATAAATAAATTCATTTTGCACACTACAATATCTTACAACAAATAAAAAAAGAATGCAATTGCTATACGATCTGAACCTTCTTGTCATGAAAAACTTATGCACTCAAGTATGAAAAATAAGAGTATTAATTTATTTTAATTGTAATCTTTTAGTTTTTGTATTATTTAAGCTTTGTTAGGTACCTAATTAAATCACACTCAACTTTTTATTATGTATAATTTATTATTTTTTTATGAATTATGTATTACCTAATTTACTTCTCTGCTCAATACAATTGTCTATAATATATTATATTGATTCAATGAAGATGAAGCTTTGATGGAACCAGGCTCCCTTGCAGAACCGGTTATGAACGTGCTCTAGATATCTATAGGGTTGTAATATACACACATATCTGGGCAAAATCTTTGAAAAAATGATTTTTAAAATCCAAGTCCAAAATTACTGAATAAAAGATTTTGAAAAACCTAATACAAAATCATAATTACGAATTCATTTTGGATTTCGGATTTTGAAAATCCAAAGGATTTGAAATCAAGCGCAGCTCTGAATATACAAATACAGTGGCGTAGCCAGGATTATAAATGGGAGGTGTTTAAGTATAGATAAAAACCAAGTTTTTACAGTTTTCGTATATAAATAAATTTATTGCTCGGGACTTGACTTGTTGCACTAAAAATTATCGAAATAAGCAGTCAAAATTGTCAAATTATGCTTAAATATAATATGCAGCTACATTTTTATATTATTTTTGAAAAACTTATAAAACATATTACAATTTTGGTAATAAAAACTAAAAAATAAGTAGGTATATAAAATAAACATGCACAATAATTTATACACGGGTTTACTAATTTGATATTTATATTTATTTTATACAGAGGGACATTATTAGATGTTTTGGACATTTTTAAACTATTGTGAAATAAATCAACTTAATTTTTTAAAATACTGGCATAAAATAGTAAAATACTAGGTTCATAAATAAGTAATAACGAATAACGTGATATGCGAACACCGAGATAAACGAACACGTGTCTACTGTTTTTTATTTTTTTGTACAACCTAGAATCTAGGCGTCAATTATTGTAGTTTTGTCACAAAGATACTTAAAAAATCTTACGTACCATATGCGAAAAAAGGGCCAACTGTAGCCAAGCTCCACCAACAACTTTAACAGCCTTCCCAAACATATACTAAATTTTTTTTAGCTTATTCAATTTTATAATTGTATGGCTTAGGCTTCGGCCTTCCCAAATCTCAAAATTACCTCCTATAAACACAAACACCTAAGAAAATAATTTTAAACCTAAAAATGTTTAATGTATATTTATCAGGGCTTGCATTTGAAAAAAAAATCCGTTTTACGTTATTCAGAATTAAAACGTTATCCAATTTTTGTGTTTATCATTATTCAGAATTAAAACGTTACTCAAGTTTTGGGTTTATCATTATTTAGAATAAAAACGTTATTTTACCAAATATTTTCCAACAATCCTATAAGAAATTTATTACTTAATTTTTTTCAACATCGTTACCAAAAAATTATAATTTATTATTTTATTAATATTTAATATTGGTATAAATGGTATTCTATATACCTAACACCTAGGTATTTTATATAATTACGTTGGACATTTTAACTCAATAAGTTAATAAGATAAAAACAAAAATAATTGACTTGTTAAGTTAAAAAGTTAAAAAAAAAATAATTTTTTAACTTAACTTTAACTTTGTAACAAATTAATGCCCACCTTTGCATTTACAGTACTGGGTTCGAAATTGTTCTACCCATGATTGAGTTTATTGTTTTAATATGTATAGCTAATATAAACGAAAGGATGTTTTAACAACAGTAGGTACTTTAACACTCACAAGAGGACCACAGTAGTACAGACTACAGAGTAGACAAAGTACAGAGTGAATACAAAATAAGATTAGGTATACTCTATACTTCTACTGCTCAATTATTGGGGCATCATTAATCATTATTATTTTTATACTAGGTATTTGCTATTGGCAATTCAATTAAAAAGTTATCAATAACTCCAAAAAAATGTCCCGGATACGGAGTATAATATGATCAATTCTTAGATTTTTTTCCTAAACAAAAATAAATGGGTAACATAAAATAAAATAAATTTCTACGAAAAAAATATACCTTACTTTTAAATAAATGGATTTACAATTTTCAAATAATTTTGTTTTGAGTTATTTTTCGTTTAATGATATTCTATAAATTACGTTTTGCGATATTTTTTATTATTATTATCAAAATATTGGGAATATTATAATATTAATATTACAAATTCCCCTAAAAACATTTTGCTACCGTATTACGCTTACGTAAACTCCCCTAAATAAAATTAGATCCATTTACTGTTAACCATAGGCGGTTCTAGTTATCCTCCAAAAATATTTTGTTTTTTCTTTATAGAAAAATTCAACTCTTTAGAAAAATTCATATTCATTGTCATTCTAGTTTTATTAAAATTATTAAGTGTTGATTGTAGATATTGTTGATGTTGATTATTTTTTGATTGAGTAATAATGTGAAATTATTTTTATATAATGAAATTTAGTTATTTTTTGAATCTTTATAATTTTGTATTAGTTGGTTTAATAATTGTTGTCGTCTTTTTAACTTATTATTATGACAACTATTTGGTTTATGTATACTTTGTAATTTTATGTAAATTTCTGATTGAATATTCTTTAATGTATCAATAAATATAAAAATATTTGGATGGCTATGGTTAAAATTCGCTACCAATTTCATTACATAGTTCATTTATTGTTTGAAAAGATTGTTTATAAGTTGATTCATTTTTATCTTTTAATAAACAAAATAATAAAGGAACATAATGACTGTTTAAATAACCATGGAAACTTACGAATTGGTAAAACAATTTAGCACAGAAATCAAATGTTCCATCAAGATATGCAATTTCTGCTTGACAAAAAGCTCTTTAAATTTGATTTACATGAAAAAATTATTAAATTATCTATTACATTATTTGTTAATACAAAATGTTCGTCTTGGATTGTCTTTATAGTTTATATTAAGTTGCTCAATAGCTTCGTGGACAGACTGTAATGTCACTCAGTAAGCTATATTATTGGAAATATAAAACTAAGTTTCAGTGGTTCACTAAAATTCACATTTGTAATTAGAGTGTAAAATGTTCCGTTAATGACATGTGCGTGCACGTGCGGGTGTGGTCCACTATTTATTTTATACACAGTCACTCACACTAATAATCACTTACTACACACACACATTTACACGACCCGCATACATACAATTAGAAAATTGTCTATACCGAACTCCTTAGAAACGGTCGGTATGCATACCCCTTAACGCAACAACGCCACTTCTTTTCGCCAGTTTGCATCAATGTACGTTCAAAATAATATTTATACATTTTATATAAAACTAGCTGATCCCGTGCACTTCGTTTCCCTTTAAATGTACCAACTCTATATGACTCAAACATTGTTCAATGCGTTATTTAATATTCGGTGTATGATGTTCTAGATTTATCTTAACTTTTCTGTTGCCGGAATAAAAATTCTGAATTGCAGCAGTACATTATCAGATAGGTAATTTACCTGCGTTAGATCGCGGACCCCGTGCTGTTTGTATGTAAGTGTATGATTTAACTCAAAAAGTACCAAAGTAATACGAAGTTTGATGGTTTTACTTAATTCCACTTACCTATAAATCCTAACCTAACCTAACCGTACTAAAATCCGATGAATAAAAAAAAACAAATTTAACCCTTTTTAAATTAGCGTATCTTCTTCCCATAGGTCTAATCTACACACCGTCATTCATTTATATATAAGATATATTTACAAAAAATAATAATACAAATCAACAAACATGCCCGATTAACCAATAGCAACCAATATAATATAATACACAATAGAGTAAATAAAGACAACGGTATCGAGTTCAAATCCCTGACATCAATAAATAGTTTTTGCAGTTTTTCTAATTATTCGGTTGACTTTTTAAAAATTTTATTTCGTAAAAACCTCTTCACCTGGCAATTACGAACATCTTTAAAAAAATTTGAGCAAAATCGGCCCAGCCGTTCTCAACTGATGCAATTTCGAATTTTTTGTCTCCATTTTTATATATATAGATTAATGAACGACTGCGTTCACTGGTAATAAATTGAATTTCTGACATACCTACCTATATATTATTTATTAATTAACACTTTAGGTATGTTAAAATATCACACGAAACACAAACAATGTTATAAATGTATTACAGAATAATATATATCAAGTAACGACGACAGTATGTGATTGACTGAGAAGGGAAAATAGTTAGACTGTTATCTTTTGAAAGAAACTAAATTGTTATGTCTTCAAAAAGTCTAGAAATCGCATATTTTTACAACGAACCTACCCAATTAATATCGTCGATATCGACAGACGACAGATAAATAAAAGTAATCGACCGTCAAAAAGGACTGTCGTAATTTAATAATGTATATGATATAGCAATACTATAATCTCGCTTTATACAAGAGAATACCTAAGCGATTAAGATTAAATTTGAACTGTATAAGTACTTATAGATAAAAATCCTGACGAGCCGAACTGAACGGTTGAAATTGAAAAAATATCTCAAAATAATATTTAATCATAATATCATAATATTTAATCAAAATTATGCTCTTGCGACGTTTTAAATTTTAATAAATAAATAAGTACACGTAGTTACTGTGTTTAAACAGTAAAATGTTTTTGATTATTTACGTAAGCATAATACGGTAGCAAAATGTTTTTAGGGGAATTTACGTAAGCGTAATACAGTAGCAAAATAGTTTTAGGGGAATTTACAAAAATTTAGGGGAGTTTACATATGCCCGCTGAAAACATTTATAGGTACCATAGATAAGTAAAATATATGATTATTTACCCAGTATTCTTAACTATTTAGTAGCTGAACTCTGCGGATTATTTCAGGTCGTTTCCTGCATCGACCTATTAACTAACTATCAAACTTAGTTAATAGGTCTATTATTTCCTGTAAATTATAATTGTTAGTCCGTGTTCCTGACGAATGCGCAATAAATTCATCGGGACCGAACGATCCGACCAAATCGGCTTTCAGGCTCAAGCGCGGCCTACGCATAGCTGTAACCAGTAAGTAGGTATCATAAAAAATTTAATTTAATTGGTCATGGTAGGTATAAGGTTTGTATTATTTAAGAATTATACCGTGCTTGTAGTGTAGTGTGGACCAGTGGCGTATTTAGGTTTTCGTCATGGGGAGATATGATTTTATTCAGTAGTCCCACTTTTAAAGCTAGACGCCTCAAGTTAGGACTCCGAAACATGTTGCCTATCATATACATCCTATGAGGGGGATTGATCCCCTTGATCCCCCCCCCGTAAATACGTCACTGGTGTGGACCTGGTTAGGTAATACGCAGTACGCACCACCCGGGGTGGCGGCGCACAGTGGTTCAAAATTAAAAAAAGTTGTCCAAAACTCAAAATGGTCAAACATTTTCCAAAACGATACATAAAATTATTTAAAAACATTATACATTTACTCAAAAGTTTTTATTCCAAGCATTTAATAAAAATAAAATAAATTTTATTCATTTTCGTCGCTACTAGGTATCACTATTTAAAATTATTGGTGATGTTTTATGGGTAAGACAATTATTTTTTTTCTAATTCAAATATCAATTTGAAATCAAAAAAGTTTTTTTTTTGATTAAGTTAGGTATTTTCGTATACGTTGAGGGGTGTAGAAAGTATTTGTATACAATAGTTTGTAATTTCTTTTAAATTTTCAAAAATCACTAATGGCCAACCTGTTATTGGACTGCACACGCGACGGTCAAGTGTCCGGGACACGGACCAATGGCATTGTTCGTTATACCTGCTCGTTTCTCTGGAAATCGCCTCCCGACGGGGGCCGAACAATATCTTGATCGGGCCTCGTGACCAAGGTACAGAATAACCTGTTGAATAGTTCAATGAGCATACCAGTTCGGCCCCGAAGTCACCACTGCGTACGCGAAAAACTGTCTGTGATAAATAATTGTTGATGAATACACTATTAACTCAAATTATAACCATCGTGCCGTTCTCTTATAGTAATTTATCATTATACATTTTATAATTTCTATTTTCTATTGAGTATTTGGATAGAGACTGTGAAACAAATATAATGAACAAATATAGCAGGTCTCGCAGGTGCTGTATTTTATGTCAGAAGACGCCATTTAAAGTACCTCATCTTAGATTGCATCGGTAAGCATACTTTAGTGTTATTATTTAGTTTTTACTTTTATAACTGTGTAGCCCAAATAGCTACTTATTATTAGTAGGTAGTAATTAGTATTTTAGGGTATAAAATATGTTAATAGCTTAATTATTTCCATATATTTGGTAGTGTAGATTCTACACTGTTGAATGACTTGATACAATTTTTATTTTGTTAATCAATTGCTGCTTTTAACTACTTCATTAAAAACATATTTAAATTTATAGATTTCCAACAAATGAAGAGAAAAGAAATGTGTGGTTGAATGCTTGTGGGTTGCGGGCTGATGAATATTCGCCACATCGCTCCATATGCTCCAGACACTTTCAAAAGTCGTGTTATAGCAAATGTAGTTATCGGTTAAATAGAGATGCGATTCCCACAAAACACTTAAAAGGGCAAATTGTAAGAGCCTATTTTCAACTGTAAGTACTTATCCTTTATTTATATTTAATTTTATACTATTTATAAGTATACATTATTTATGTTAAATAGATCTGAATACAAAACAATACATTTGAGATTAAAAAATGATAAACTATTGAGTTATCTTCAGCCGTCAATATCTGAAACTGAAATTGTTGGCTCCGAACTGAAACAAGGTATTTACACAAAATAAAATTGATAAATTCCCAAGATCCATACTTGTTGTTGAAAGACAATTGTATACTTTGGACAGACAACTCATTTAAACATAGTGCCTTCAATTAGTATTGACTAAAAGTGCTTATACATTAGAAGAATTTAAAGCTTACAACAGTTTGGATTCATAGGTATAATTTGTTTGTTAGTGGTTGGGTTTAAAATGTCAAATGGACTGTGGTAGATAGTAATTTAAAGCAGTTGACAGGAGTTCTGTTTGGTGTAAATATAACTCTACCAAACGTTAATTGCAGATTCCAAGTTCAGATACTTATTTATTAAAGTTCTTTGTTTTAAAACCATTTGGTAATTGGCACATTACTTCTTTACAATATTAGATATCAGATTTAAGATTATAATTTATTATTATAAGTACATTGTTATTTCTAGGGCGGTATTTTACTAATACTGAAACTTCGTCAGTAAAAAATAATATGGAAAATACTGAAACTGATACTGATACTGCAAAGGAACCTTATAAATATTGTACCTGTAAGGGGATAAATCAGTTGTGTACACAGGAAAATTGCCATAATATTTAGTACCATAATGCATATGTCATGGGAATTAAACGCAAGCCAACATCAAAGAAGTGGAAATGTGAATTATGCAAATAATAAGAAATTGTTATTTAAGTAAACTTGTTTATTTACATAGTTTTGAATGAACATAAATTGTAATTAAGATATTGTTATTTGAGTAAACTAGTTTATTTACATAGCTTTGAATGTAGGTACATTTTTTTTTATACAATAAAATTATAATAATTTTAACTTAAGGTATTACTAAACTATTTCAATTTTTTACATTTTTACATTTTAATTATTTAATTATTTTATTATTTAACACAAATTCTTGAAGTTTTCAAAATTCAGACTTTTTTAATTTCAATTACCATACTTACTTGATTAAAAATCAAGAAAGTAAAAATAATACTGTACAACTTTTGACATTTGACGACATCGTATATGTAATATGTATACCTATAATGTATTCATGATAAAAAATGTATAATATTGTACAACTTTAAAGTATATTTGTTTTGTATATTTAATATTGCATTGTATTAATTATTATATTTAAATTATATTGTTGATATATTATTATTAATATAACAGAAATAGCTAGGTATAGACAGCTGCAGCAGGTACTAAGTTGAGGTAAAAGTTGGTGGGTGGCGGAATCAATAGGTTGTTTTTAGAATACCCGAGCTGGCGAAGTCGATAATGATGAAATCCATGCTACATTGATGGAATCGATAGTTCCCCAAATTTAAGAAAGGGCCCGAAAATGGTAAGCGGGGACTGTATTATAAATACGAATAGGGGCCCGGGTTTCTACCTGGTTTATAGCACCCTGGCCAGGGCAGACCACCCATGGTACTAACATGTAATGGACAGGAAATGAGCTTCTATATCGCGGTCACAAAATATACTAAATGTGAAGCCAAATAAAACCACCGATAGTGCTGAAAAGTGAAAACCATAGACATTTAAATATATAATATATGTCATATGCTGAAAACATTAGGTAACATAGATAAGAATTAAAGTAGGTATAATATATGATTAGGTACCCGGTATTTTTAGTGGCCGACCCCAGAGGACCATTTCAGGTCGTTTCCTGCATATTTCCACCTATTAACTAACTAAATTAGTTTATAGGTTTATGGTTTCTTGTCCATTATAATTTCTTATTCTGTTTTCCCGACGAATGGGCAATAAATTCATAGGGGCCAACGATCCTGCCAAATCGGTTATAAGGCTCAAGGGCTGACTACGCGTGATATAAGCATAGCTCTATTCAGTAAGTATCATGGAATTTTAATTTAATTTGTCATGGGAGGTTTAAGGTATGTATCATTTAAGAATTATATCGTACTTGTAGGGTAGTGTGGAGCAGTGGCGTATTTATATTTTCCCCTTTGGGGGGGGGAGGGAATGATTTTATACAGTAGTTCCGCTTTTAAAGGTAGACGTTTTAAGTTAGGACTCCGAAAAATGTTGCCTATTCTATACAGCCTATGGGGGATAAAACCCGGTTAGGTAATACGCAGTAAGTACCCGGGGTGACGGCGCATAGTGGTTCAAAAGTAAAAAATGGTGGCCAAAACTCACAATGGTCAAACATTTTCCAAAACAATATATAAAAACATTTAAAAACATTTAATACTCAAAAGTTTTTATTCCAAGCATTTTTATTGTAAATAAAATAAAAAAATAAATTATATTCATTGTCATCGCTACTATCACTATAGGTACCTATTTAAAATTATTAGTTCTTTTACATGAGGATGTAATATTCGTCTTTTTTTTTACTTCCTTCAAAATACTTAAAAGAGGACCAGAAGATAATAATAATCGATGAAAAATATCTGTGTTTGTATCAATTCTTGATGTTGCACAACAATTTTGTTTATGATTTCGATTACCCTTTATTACTCTTTATTCAGTAATGAGTAAATATGGGCAACTAATCTAAACATAAACCGGTTCTATACACCTTATAGATACCTATTTAGGACATAGATATAGTCGTGAAGGTCAGTGATAAAACTGATTAAAATCGTATGTTATTAAAGATATAACCATGATTAAAGATTTACAGGTTGCACATCGCCCTATAATAAACAATAATTATGAGATCGAAATATTAAGTTATGGGTGATACTTGAAAAAAATTGTGCTAAGAGTTTTGCATTCCAACCAAAGGTTTGGTACAAGAAAGTAATATTAATACCCGTCTCGACGAGTGTTAATATTACTTTTATAACAAAGAATATTCCCATTAGCCCCGACACAAAAGTTCCGACTGTTGTAAACCAACACCATAATTTAAATAACTTATCTTCAACCATTTGCCCAATCGTATGTTGGTCTATTAAATTTTTAAATTGAATACCTTGGTTTACCGTTTCATATCCCATGGAATGTCTAATTATATTGTTTTTACGGCGTCCACTTCTTGGGGATATATAGTATGTTGTTGAAAAGCTTTCATTGTATCTTTTGTATACAACCCGGACAAAAAAAAATCTTGGTTTTTGTATGTCCATGCCCACGCTGTATTTGGTTTAAACTTTTGTAGCGTTAATATTTCTCTGACACTTGGGAAAAATCCATACCAATTACCATTTAAATTCAATGCCGGTGGGTATAATGAATTGCAGTTGACTTGCGTCCCATATTTTTGTAAAGAATGTGTTTTTGGAGCCATATAGAATGTCTCGTTGTTATATAAAACTGGTAATTCGTTGTAACATCCGTCTTTATTGGTTACATCGACACTAACTTTTTTACATTTAATTAAAGATTACAGATTATGGTAAAGCCACAGAATCACAAGCTATCCTCGCGTTGGAAAAACAATTTAATTGCACAGTGAATAATATGGAATTATTATTGATGAACATTTTCTTTATTTAGCAGCTTCTCCTGGTAAAATATATTTTAGTACTAAATTATAAATATTAATTGAATCAATACAACTAAATTAGTTTTTTTATAATTTATAGACGGTCTTGTCAATAATGATTTTATAGTTGAAATTAAATGTCCATATGCAGTAAAAGACACTAAGACATTTTTAGAAGCTATACATAGTAAAAAAGTAAGAGTATTATTATTTATTAATTATTATATTGTGTTTAAAACGATTCTCCTAAAATATTTCAATTGATATACTTTAAGATTTTCAAGGACCAACTACCCAAGAATAATATTTTTAAATTTAAAAAAATATAATTAAAATCATTATTGTCCGTTTCATTATCTAATTTCGTCCACATTTTAACTTAAAATATCTATTTAAAAAAAAAATTATTGAAATTTTATACAATATTGAAATTTTTTGGTTACAGTTTAAACTAATTATGATAAACTGTGTTCAATTATCACTACTTAGCTACCTATAACAATTGAACATTTTATAAGTTTAAATTCTTACTTCCGACGCTCATACAATATTATTGTGAATTTACTCTCAAATTTTTAAATTACACTAATAACATCTTATGGGTAACGTTGTGAGTAACCTTGCACAAAGATACAAAAAATAAAAAACAAACTTCATTGCTAACCAATACATTGATTGCTCTAACTCTCTAAGTGTAAAATGTAAAATATTTTTATTATAATATTTAATTTCAGTTAACTTTCTGTCGTCTCAATGAAGACGGGAGAATGGAATTAAAAGTGGACCATACTTACTATTACCAAGTTCAGAGACAAATGCATATTTCAAAACGAAATTCCTGTTATTTCGTCGTTTATTCGGCCAATTGGATAGAGATATAAATAATTAGTTAAGATGATTCTTTCTGGCGCGAAAAAATGATTGAGAAGTTAAAAGTGTAATATTGAACATGATTTTTTTAATTTATATTTTATAGTACATAATTGGATTTTTATGTAATTACATAAGCATAATATCAAATTTTATTTAGAGTTTTATACAGAATGCTTACTTCCAGAAATAGTCAATCCCCAGTACGGAAAGAGGCTGTTGGTAAATGACATTTTAAATCTTCGACATATTTTAGAAAATATAAAAACAAAAACGGCAAAAAAAGAATTAGTATACCTCGATTAATATTCATATAATATATACAATAATTATTACTATATACTGTTATCATGTTAAAATATTATGTTTTTTACATATTATATACCTACCTAGAATTTATTATTTTTATAATTTGATTATTTATCATTACGTGCTTCTCATTCTATTATCGAATGTGCTTATTGTATGTATAGATTGTAAATATAATTTTTTTTAAATTGTGAATGTTTTATGCATTTAATGTGTTTCAGTGTCATTTGTAATTTGTTTTATCATATTTTGAATTGGGTTCAACCCGTTTATATATTAATTATTCTAAATAAATAGATAAATGAATGAATAAATAAATAAATAATCTGTAATATAGGTATGTACCTACTAACTAATTAAAAATAAATACAGTTCGTATTTGACTGCTTTATATAAACAACTGTGTTTCAGTTCATATAATTAGGGGTTTATTGTTTTAATTATTATAAGTAGAATTACGTTGTACCTAGGTACATTGATTACGCTGGTCACTTTATTCAACAAGCTTCCATTTATTCATAATATGTATCTAAGGTTTTTTTTTTTGTTATACTGAATTAAATTTCATATTTTGTTAGTCAACGTTAAAAAAAATAATTTTCTCGTTGAATTCTCTACAAGATTAAAAAAATAATTATTTAAATTGTAATTTTTTTAAACGATTTATAACAATTTTAGGATGTGAGATTTTTAGTTTGTGTAAAACACGGCGAGCAGAATAATAATAATATACGAAACGTAAAATGCAATATGGGTATTGTGAAAACAGTTCTGTCACCAACATAATTGTTTTCGTACCGATTATTTATAAATGCCAAGCCAATTGCGGGTCGGTCGTGATAAGAATTCTGGTTTTGAACTTAGGTGCGGTAAGGCTACAGTCGAGCGCGGGGTAGTGGTAGGAACACTATTTTTTAACTCTGCCGCTAGTGTCAGTAGAGCAGCACATGACGGCTGTAAAATCGTGTTCGAAAACATGGTTTCGTACTTCCCATTTTCCTCAGCTCTCGTTAGTCGTAGAAACATGATTTTTTCACCAAAATAAACGTGAGAAGTTTATCTAGGTTTTGTCGTTCCAGATTTTTGATTTATTTTTTTGTCTATTTTATATGATTTTTTAAACATTTTTAAAATTTTTAAAATTTCAAATGCAAATATATTCGGTTTGAAAAAAAAATTCAAAAACGACAAAACCTAGATAAACTTCTTACGTTTATTTTGGTGAAAAAATCATGTTTCTACGACTAACGAGAGCTGAGGAAAATGGGAAGTACGAAACCATGTTTTTACGGCCAAATTTTCGCACCAGAACGGCCTCTTAAGTAATCTTTTTCCATATTTTGTCAATTTTTGAACTTAAAATGATTATAAAAAAAAACTGTGACTAAGGATTTTTAATATTTTTCATCTGCCTTTGAAAAAATATACTAGTAGCCTTCTACTAAATTGTCAAGCTTTTTTAACCAACAAATAAAATGTTATTGATATTTGTAGAAAAAAAACTAAAACAAAATTGAAAATGAAAATGTTCCTTAACAGTTCAAAACAAATCTTAAAATTTTGAAAATTGTATCGTGTATAGAAAATGTAAATATAAACAATCAGTGAAAATTTCAAGTATTTACAATCATCTGTTTTAGATTTACACCAAAAGCCAAAATCGATTTTGTCAAAAACCTATTTTGCGTAAAAATTCCCGTTTTTCCTTAATTTTCATGTTGTTTTTCACGGCGCGTTTGAAAACTACTGAAAAATTTTACTTTTGACCCCCGCCAAAGTACCAACTAGAATCACTTACTATCCTAAAGCTACATGTGTTTTTATGAGCATAAAATTTGCTATTTTATAAGCATTTGTAAAACGAAGACAACACATGCGTATAGCACGTCCTCTTAATTATAACTACTACTACCTGTTGTAGTTATTACTAAAATACTATATGTCACCTATTGACTTATTGGTCATTTTAACCATCCACCACATAAGAAACTCAGAGGCCTCTTGATTACCTCCTTCGCCACGCCGTAAGGAAGTTCTTTCTCAAATAAAAATGATATAATATTAAAATGTTTACATGGTTTAAGTCGTTACAAAACATATTTTTTACTTTTTGAATGACAACACACAATTTTAATTTCATATTCCAATGCAAAATACTTCTCTTAGTATTTCGATCGGTACATACAAATTAAATTTAAGACGATTTATTTTTCGATTGTTCTCAAAAAAAAGACACTTGCCTTTCCAAATCCTATTTATAAATAAAATGCAAATATTAAAAATAGACGAAAGTTGCCTACAATATTGATATTGTTGTGCAATAATATAATAATATATTAATTCAATTTTATTATAATATTTTCTATTTAAAATATGTCACTATGATAAGTGAATTTGCTTTGATGGAAAATAGTGATGGATCACCAGAAGAAGCACAAACACTTTTTGAGAATGTCCTAACTTGCTATCCTTCACGTATTGATGTATAGAGTTTATATGCTGATATGTTGATAAAATCTAACAAAATAGATTTGGCAAAGTAAGAACACTTTAATTCTAACCAAGATATTGTTCCTCAAATGTCCACCATAGCTTGTTTAATAATAATATAAAATTAATTTTTATGATTTTAGACATGCATTAAAAAGAGCAGCAATACAACAAGTAGCACCAAAAAAGATGAAAAGTTTGTTTACTAAGTGGATGATGTTTGAAAAAAAGTATGGGACTTCTGAATCTTTAGTTAAGGTTCTAGAATGCGTGAATAATTATCTTGATTTAATTTAAAAAAACAAACAATATTATTTTAAGATTTAATTATTGTAACTGTTTTATTATAAATATCTACTATAATAATCTTATGAATCTATTGTTTTCCTTACTATGTGTATGTAGTGTTTGAAGTATGAGAAATATTTCATGAAATATTATGAACGTGAAACATTGAAATTTTTTTAACACAAATAAAAACACAATTTATTTATTTTTTTAACACAATGTTCAGTGTTCTAAATTCTAATGTCAGAATTCAGTAAGTATACAATATACATGTTTAATATTGTATACCTACTTGTAATATTAAAAATTTTTTTTTAAATATTTAAACATTTTGAATACCAATTTAAATGTATAATACCAAAGGTTAGGTATACATACAGGTACCATATAGTGATGACTGATGAAGGTAATTTATGACAATTATATGTAAATTTTAAAAGTTATTTAAAAATAAAACAAAATATTTTAAAATACTGAAATATTTCTTTTTTTTAAATTTCATGAAATTTTCAAACACTATATGTGTATGTAGGTTTCTCATTCTCATTGCAGTACAATTTATAACCATTGTACCTATTTAAAAAAATGAATCATCTTATCTCGCAGACTCTTTAATACTTGCGAGTTATAACTTTATGAGTTTTGTTAAACTTAACAAAAAATTACTGATTTCTCACAGTATAAAATTTAAATATATTTTTTTTAATATTTTAAATTTAAGTTATTTCTAGTCACTAGGTATATGGACATATTATGGTACCTACATCAAGGTAGCATGACTAAATATTAATTTGGTAAATTAGGTCTAAAATAATTCTTGTATTTTGTGTTTTATAAATATTTTCTGACCGTTTGGCATTTTTTAAATTAATTATAGTTGCATGCTAAAAATTTATAATTTCTTTATTACGTTATGTTTCAATTTTTAGTTTGAATAAAATCTGAAGTTAAAACTTAGATACCTAACTTATTATTTTTTTATTATACAAAAACTATACAGGGTGTATCTTATGTCATTGTTCGAGGATTATTTTCAACAATTATGGATCGATGATATGGAACTTCGTTAAAACAAAAAGAAGACGTGTTTCTTTTTAACAGGCAATTTTTTATAAAATTTAAAAAAAATTTAATAAGCAGTTGTACAAATAATAAAATCGACTTTATTTTTTCAAATTGTTCCCACTATATTTTTTTTATGGATTTCGATAAAGCTTTTTTTCTGAACATTTTGACAGTCAAATGATCAATTTTGGTTCTCTAGGTTATTAACTACGGTCCTCTAAAGTTTAGTAAAATATGCATTAATACTTTTAACTGAAAAACCTCATTTACAAGAGCTAAACATTTTTTCTTATAATAAAATTTCTATATACTGAAAAAGTTAAATCAGTGATCTAAAATGATCAAAATAAAAAAAAAAAAACAAAAAAAAAATTGTTGGTAAACAGTTCAATTATTTATAGTACCTAATTTTTAGTGATATAAAATTGATTACAATTTTCTTTTATAATTTACCTACTATTCCTACCTACTAAAATAATTTTTTTATTTGAAAACTGTATTGGACCCGTTAAAAAAATATATTTCGGGGATAAAGATCGGCCCCCAATGGACCGTCCCAGTGGCGCTGAACTAATTTTGTTTAGTTGTGGGCATAAACAACTACTTATACCCACCTACCACCATTGGATATTAGAATTAAGTCGTGGGGGCAACCCCCACCCCAAAAATTTTTAATCTAAAAAATATTTTCACAAGTTATAATATTTACTGCATTATGTCTACATTTTAGCATTATTTAATATTTTAATATATTACAATTAGGTTCATCTCCTCAAAATTTAAACCAAGTTATTATCATCTAAAAACAATATTCAGTCATTTATTTTATAGTTATTTAAGCTTTTAGTTAGGTACATCATATTATTCCTCTAATAATTAGAACTATTCATTTTTTTTTATACCCATGTAAATATAATATGGCAGGCGAACAAATTATTATACTATTATACATTTTACTACATTTATAACAAATAATATTATTTTAAAGAAACATAGTGTATTATTTTTTTTTGACATTGCTGACTAGCAGATAAAAAGGTGCAAGTACTATTTTAGCCGCAGCCAATAAATTGAAGTCCTTGGGTAAATAACTAGGAGGTTCTAGTATAATTTTTTTTAAGACTTCAAACTGCATGGTTATTAGCTAGTTTTTAAAGTGGACAATATTCCACAATATTCACACCATTATTTTTAACTTTCAATTCACTATGTCATGCGAGATGAAAAATAAAATGAACTTGGTTTTTTTGACATCCGGCAACTCCATTCGGTTTGTTTGGAGGCTACGGTTGGTACCCGTTTTTTTATGTCAGGCAGATAGATCGTCACAAAGAACCCGGGTGGTCACCCATTTGGGAGCCTGCTCGACCGCTGCACACATTACTATATTAGTGACTGCGTCCAATCACCGCGCTTCACCAGGTCACCATACAATGAACTCTAATGCCTACGCCAACCACGTTAAATTGTATATTATATTTTCATTTATTTACCAGTTTAAATTCTTGCCAAATGTATTATATAATACTAGTAACATTTGACATATCAACAAATTGTATACAATATTACAATCCTTAATATAGCAATAGTACTGAGTAGTAAAATATATAATGGTATATACAGATTAGTGTATATTGAATCATTTGTTGGTCGTTGCCACATCGATAAAATCAAATATTTAAGTAACTTGATCGTCATATTTAAAAGGTGATTTTGAGAGGATTTAATACAGATACTTGTTTATTTTAGAAAATTAAAGTTTCAGAAATATAGAAAAATTATATTGGACTATGTACGTTATGTTATTTGGTATTAGCAAGACTTAAACAGTTAACCTAACTATTAATTAATCATAGAAATAATAAACTAGGTACCTATTAGTCGGATTATAGTCAAATACAATTTTAATGATTAGAAAACCATGTAAACATTCAGATTAATAATTATGTATATTCGTATAACGTATCTAGTATACAGAGACACAGAGTGTGACAATATAAATGAAAAAAAAAAAATTAAATATGTCCATTTATGTTCAGTTATTACCTAATAATAGTTAGGGTTCAAATGTGAACCAGTTATTAGGTATTTTTTCATTGCTCAACATTTTAAAAACCCAAAATATATAGATCTATTAAAAAATATAAAATCTATCAAAAAAGGATACTGAAAAAGTTCAACAAATCAAAGACGTATACTGCCAGTAGCTGATGTCATTATTAAGAAAAATAAATCAATGCGGGTATGCTAATATTGTAATATTGTAAAATATGCCCATTTTTTTGAACTTATAGTATTTAGGTATGAAATCAAAAAACTGTGAAATCGTACCAGAAGTTTTAAGTTTTAAGTAGCTAGTACATAATATAATATATAGGGGTCACCAATTAATATTTTCAATGGTCCCACATCAGGAACCTGGAAATTGTTGGAGGCCATCAAAATTTCAAACGTCGGAAAAAACAATGAACAAAAATGATAAATTACAACACTAAAACCTGATTTTCGATTTTTTTTTTTAACTATGGATGTTAAACAATTTTTTGCTGAGTCAAAATCTTGAAAATTTACCCATATCAGAAGTTCAAAATTAATGAACATACATATAAAGATTAAAGGCAAAATTTTTTTATAAGCATTTTAAATTCAAATTTTGACAAAATCCATCATAATCGATCAAATATTATCAAATTATTTTGTATTTAAAAATGTATATAATTTTAAATTTTTATAGCTAAGAACTAAAAGTTCAAAACAAGGTTAAAATATTTATAAATATAAGTTATACCTATTTAACTATTGCAAATAATAGGTAACAACTAAAAAAACTCGGTCCTTCTAAAATCAGCAAATTTCAAGTCTATCAAAAATTCTATTCATAGCCAATCCAAATCGATGTTCTACAAAAACTCTTTCTCTATTCATGCCCACATCCGACTCTTAGGGAAATCTCACACCCCTCCAACCACAAAGTGTAGAATCAAACCCTACCAGTTGACATGGGTTGACCAACAAATTTAAAACCACCTTCCTAAACATCCATCCACTAGTAGAGGCAAAAGCCTGGTATAGTTTCACGGCTTAGCCATCCCCCCAAGCCAGGGCCGGATTTAGGGGGGGCCCAGGGGGCCCCGGGCCTCCACAAATTGAGGGCCCCCACTAAATGTTTTTTTTTACATCCAAGTATATTGTATAAAACACAATATAACATTTTCAAAACGGATTTAAATCACAACATGAATAAAAATATTCAATCATTGATATTGTCATAAATTTATAAATAAATGTTATTATTAATATTTAATAACTAATGAATTTATAGAAGTGAGTAGCTAGCTTACAAATGTGAATTTAAAATCGATTATTATGTTATTATTATCTTGTAGACTTGTAGATATTTTAATTAAAAACAGTTATAAATAAACACATATTATAACTTGTATAGCAAGCCGTCCGCTGTGGACTGTTATAAATAAATGCGTGCTGAATAAGTTCTAAATAAAAACAAATAGGTAGATGGTACACTCAGTTTTCACGCTTCAACCATAAAGTATATTTTGATCGTGATATTTATCCAGGTTAGTAGGTACAATGTATTTTTTATTAAATTAAATTTAGTAATTCGACGATTTTCAATCAAGGGGACTGCTGTCTGTGTAAAAAAGTGGCATTTAGACCAAAAATCTAGACAAAACTGTAGTAATTTGGTTTGACAGATTTCAATTTTGAAAAAGGATTAAGATTGATTAACGAGATAACCTACTAGGTTTTTATAGTGGTGATTTTTAATATTCCGAAAATTGTTGTTGTCACGATTAAAAATATAAATAAAAAAGATCGTTTTTTATATTTATTGATAGCACAGCTGGAAAAATAGATTTTCAAAATCACCTCGATAAAAACCTAGTTATTATTTAATAATCAATAATATAATAGTTTAATAACAACTTGTTCCTGCACGTACGATAGTAGTTAAGAGCCGTCACTGTAGGTAGAAAAAAATAGATCGTAAAAACATGTTTTCGTAGTTCCAATAGTACTCAGGCCTCGTAAGTCGTAGAAACATAGTTTTTATACCAAATTAAACACGAGAAGTTTATCTAATAACTGTTGGAATATATTTTTTAAATTTGTTTTCAAATTTTATTTGTGTTTGAAAAATTTGTAAAAAAATTAAGTGTCCGTCGAATATAACTGACTGTCCGACCAGGCGATAAATCATTGTTTTTTCATAACCAAAATTCTGGTTATTAAATATATTATGTACTTAATCGAAAAAAATATCTACTTCTAAAGGTGGGCCCAGGGCCCCCACATTCCTAAATCCGGCCTTGCCCCAAGCAAAGCAAAGGTAACAACTAGGCAACAAAAAACAGGGGTAAAACGGAAATATTTTTACAACACTAGTTTCGAATTCAATTTATATTCATGTTTTTGTTGTAATTCAAAAATAATTAGGTAACCTAATGAGTTAAAATCTTAATGAATTACTTAAAATAGGTACCTATACCTACATTGGCTACATTTTATAATATAGACCTGACATTATACCTAATGTCTAAAATATTTTTAATTTTTTAGAGTCTGCAGCATTAGTACCTACCTACCTAAATCTATATAATTACCGTCTTTTAATACTTATTTATAACTTTATAAGTAATATAAGTAAAACAGAATATAATTACAAATATAACATTAGCATAACTACGACCTGCAGCCACATCTTAATTTATTGGTTGACGAAATATCACTTCACGTGTGAAACTTAGTGTGCTAAGTACTGTGTTGGACTGTTGATAGTTATTTTAAGTCGAAGAAAAATAATCCAATTAATTGAAAACATTACTTTACTTTACTAAACACTGTATAAATAACCAAACTTTAAAAAAAAGTTAAGACTATTGATGAAATTATTGAAACAATATTCACTGTCGAAATATTACAATATAAATAAACCGATTTTATTCTATTCGATTAAACATTTACAGTGTGTATAATGACAATCGTTGTCAACAATAAACAATATACTAATCACTAGCTTCCTATAATAATAAAAATATTATTTGTAGCCAGCAGTTATGATGGTATTAAATATATTACACATAATATTATGTTATTTGTATGTACTAGCCATAGCTATAATATTATCAATTGTATATTTGTATGTACGAGATTATATAGAGTTTATGCGTCATAATAATATAATAATAATATATATAAACATCACTGAAGTTATTGACAATAATATAGGAAATCTGAACATTTATACTGTCATAATAATTAATAGGTGATTGCAGACACAAAATAAAAATAAAATATAAAAGCCCAAATCCTTGTAAAATAAATTTCATTCATATGTGCCGGAGGGCCCATACTATTATTATTATACTAGGTATTTGCTATTGGTAATTCAATTTAAAAGTTATCAATAACTCCAAAAAAATGCGGGCAGGTAATGTCCCGGATACGGAATATAAAATAATCAATTCTTAGATTTTTTTCTCAAACAAAAATAAATAGCATAAAATAAAATATAGTTCTACTAACCACAATATACCACAATATACTTTTAAATTTTCAAATAATTTTATTGTGCGTTATTTTTCGTTTATGATTTTTCTATAAATTACGTTTTGAGATATTTTTGTTTAATGGTATATTAATATTACATATTTGTTATTCGGTATCCTTTGTTTGCGGTATTTAATATTTTTGATTATCGCTTTCCGTTATAATTACGTTTACAAATGCAATCATTATTTGTCAAATATAATATAATATATCATCCGTTATTAAGTTTGCAAGCCCTGCTAAATACTTCTTATCAAATTTCTGTCAAAATGAAACAAAATTTAGTGATATTTAAATCCCGAGTTAGGTATTAGGACACAGAACAATATAGAAGCGAAACTCGATCAGCTGATTGGGGTATTGGTTCCCTATGATCTGAAGTCTGAACCTACGAAAAACATGGAATTGGTTCCCGCACCAACATGATGTTAGACCGGTATATTAAGAATTGGTTCCAAGACTATGGCGGGATACGGGACGCGGGGTCGGCACTATGGCGGGATATGGGACGCGGGGTTTTCACGTATGCCACGCGCTCCTGAAGACCGTGTTCAAGGTCGCAATCGCCTGGTTCGGCCAACGCACGGAGTTTCGTATCCCTGGTTAGGACGAGCATTGCCGATCACCGAACACCGCCGAACACCACCGACCAATCACAGACCGCCGGTCGGCTACTCGGGGGTCTAAATGATCCGGCGGCTCAGTATTCACCCGCTCAAGGGGTGGTGGGTCAACTCCCACCGAATATAGTATACCATGAAGTTGGATCTACTTCAACTATGTCCGTTCGAATGGTCTACTCTGGGTGATAGCAGCAACCACAAATTTAAAAATCTTTAATATAATTTAATATTATATTAAATAATTCCTTCAAGGCTTCAAATTCTATTATTTCAAAAGTTGATCAAAGTTTATTTACACTATGAAGCCGGGCCAAGTTATAGTAAGTGAATTTACCTATTAAGGGGCCTCACTATACCACGTCTTTTTTTTGTCAAAAACTACTGTTCCTAGTTCCAACGATACGTGTCGACAATTTTCACGATTTTCATTCTGAAAAAATATTCTGATTGTCCGTAATATATACAAGAGAACGATCTAGCCACATTTTTAATTTTTGTAATTTAAATTGCAATAAAAATTGTAAAAAATTCAAAAAAAATACAGAATTTCCAACTTAAATATTTAATTAACTAAATACAATTTTAAAAATGTGCCTCGATCGATCCCTAGTAAATGTTGTGGAAAATAAGAATATTTTGACAGAATGAAAATGGAGGTAATCGTTGCGACGTACTGTTGGAATTAGAATATATATAATATAATGTACAGTAAATTAAAAATGCTCATAACTCACTTAAAAACTGAATTATTGAACAAACACAGATAATGTTCTTACCATCAAGTTTCATAGTAGGTAGGTCAATTGAAGGGGTCCGTGCAAGAACGAGTTTTGGCTGTTTATTATCAAGAAAAAAATTACGAGATAATATCTGTGCAAGAACGAGACAATTCCGATCATTCGTATAGGAGATATAAAGTAAATGGAGTTGTCTGGTTTTTTTTTTCCGTTGAAAAACCAGATAACTCCGGAGTTATCTGGTTTTTGCTCCGAATGTTGTCTACACTGTATTTTGTTCAATATGTTTTCTGTACTATCAATTATTATCAGAAAGTTTTTCACTTATCAAATACGTTAATACGCAAATACATAATACATTATTTAAGTTTTAACTTTTAAGTGTTTTAACGTTAAAATAAATACTGAAGAGTAGTAGTAGCCAGTAGGTAGGTATGTATACTACCAAAAATGATATGTATAGTTAAATATTTAAGTAGATTTTGTTTTTTTTTTTGTCTGAATATGATTCATAAAATCATACTTCAATAAATAAAACAAATTCCTAAAACATAGAATGAATAATAATATTTTTTTTGTATTAAAACAAATTATGAATAAATAATAAATACATGGTTCTGGTCAAAAAACAAGATAACTCCAAAAATGTAGGTTAATATTAGCTATCATCTCAAAGAAATTAAGAAAATCAAATCAATTACTACGGCATCTTTTTTATCGTGGTCTAATGTATCTAAATTAATTTCCAAATTATATTTATCTTTATTTAAATATTTTTAAAATAACATTATCGTTTACTGAAAAGTTTTGAAAAATGGAGTTATCTCGTTCTTGCACGGAACCCTTCAATTCCCTCTAACGTTTAAACTAACGAAGCTACGAGTGTTTTGCAAAGCATAAATTTGTTATCTTATGCACTGGTTAGACTGATACAAAAATTCCCTTGTACGTCCTCTTAATGTTTAATCTGGATAATAACTATATAATTTATGTATGATTTTAGGGAATGCTGTGCAATGTTTGCAAACAAATTATCAAAATCAATGATAAAAATCATATTTGCTCATTTGGTAATTTATAAAAAGGAATTTATGTTGTACTTAGGCCTAATAAGATGTATTAACTCTGAGTGAATTAGTGATTTATAAAATTTAAAAGGAAGAATATTATCTGGGGCATTTTATAGGCTGTTTTTAACATTTTAATTTTAAAGCATTAATAATTAAAAATTTTTAGTAATTGTTAATAATAAGACCACTATAGAATTTTAAATTTTCAAAACTCGCTTTAAAACTAAAATATAAAAAAAATCCCATGAGTTTCAATAAATAATTACCTTACCTTTAAAATGTATAATAGCTAATTCAATAATTAATATAATATAATATAGCATAGATAGCTTTTTCTTTTAAAGAATCCATAGGTAATTATTTTTGGTTAACATTACACTGTAAATCAACTAGCTAAAAAATCCTAAGTATTAACTAATCTTTTTCCAGTTATTTTGAAAAATAATACATTAAGTTAAAATTATGTTCTTACATATAAGGTATCTAAAACTGTATATAAAACTAATTTATTAAATCACTAATTAAATCACTATAAACTACAGTTACTAGAAGGAATAGGATAGAATGCATTCTTGGCCAAGTTATTATTTAAAAAAAAAAAAATAAAGTTTCATTATAAATGTGATCTAGCCACCCAGGTGGTAATTGAAAATGTAATTAATTAGTTTTAACTACAGTTACAAATACTTATATACAAACATTAAACATGATTTTAACTTAGAAAATTAGTTTAAAATTAACTGCATATAGCTAAGTTATCACTATGAATTCTTTAACTAGTTAAGTTTAAATGTTAAAAAAAAATTTACTTTTTTACTTTTCAACTTTGCTTATAACTTAATGGTCTAAACATTGACATAACTAACAAAAAATATTTGTTTCATTAACTTACACATCTCTGCTAGACATATATCTTGACCATGGTATTTAGCATTTGCGTTATTGAACATAAATTCTTTTTTAATTAAATGGTAAAGTATTAGATACTGGTGGATATTATTTATATTTTTTTTTAAATAATTTCAACTAAATACACAGTTTTAGCTTGTGATGTGGGGAGTGGTCACTTAAAATAGTACCCTATCCTGAAACTGAAATCTTTGCACGCCTATGCTTATTAGATTTAAGTGTTTATTATATAGTAAAAAATGTAATAATGATAAAATTATATGTTTGCATAACTTGTTTCTTTTCTTTTAACTCAAGCTGAACACCCAGCGTTCCTAGTGATAAAACCAAAAAGTAAGATGACAATAATTTGAAAATATTTTGTTGTAAAATTGTTTTTACTGTTATTACAGATAATCATTTAAAATATCTTATTTTAGCTCAACGGACACCCATTTCAACAAATATTTTTCGATCATTTAATGATGATATTTTAAATAATACACATGAAACAGAATCTCTTGAAGAAGTAGTTGAAGTGTGCTTAGAAACGCAAAGCAAAGAACCAGAACATGATGATGACGATGATTCAGAAATGTTGTCAACATTAATTAGTTCAATTCGTCAACGTCGTCCTTTGTGGGACTATAGGGTTCCATTATCAGCTAGATTCGAACCCATAAAAAAATTGTTGTGGAGTGAAGTATATGCCGAATTAAAAGGTATGATTGTTTGACTATCTAAAATACGTGTTTAAACCATAAATGTATTTTTAATTAATTTAATACTTAATAAAATATATCAACAGGTGAATATTCTATTGATATTTTAAAAAATAAATGGAGATATTTAAGGGAAAAATATAATAGAGAAAATAAAAAACCAAAAAGTGGCAGTGGTAGTGAAAAAAGAAAAAGTTGGGTACATATGCAATCTTTGCAGTTTTTGGATGATGTCAGCACAAAAAATAAAAAGTAAATATACTAATCTTACCATACATTTTTCCCATTACAATGATTGATAGTAAACTTTTAGACAAAATTAACTTATAAAGAACATAAAATAAATATATAATAAACAATTACAAAATTGACTTAAATTTAATTTAATTGAGTAAAACATTTTTTAAACAATAAATATTTTGATATAGATTTAAATTAATATTTAATGTGATACATAACTATATTGCGTTATTGATGCAACTTCTTAATCCGAATAATTTTTTTACAATTTTTCTTAAGTAGGTACATTAATATTTATTTTATATCTAGTATTATAGTTAACTATGCTTACATTTAGGTGTGAAGTTTGTTATTTTTATAAGCTAGTAAAAGTAAGTTTTTCTTAAATAATTTATCAAAGTCAAACACTACTAAAACGTTTTAAATGAGATCTGGAGTATAAACACATTAGAATTTATTTTATTATATTATTTAAAGTAGTTTTTAGCTTAATTAAATGAGTATTAAATGTTCCTCCCCATATTTCTATACCAAAAGTAATAACTGGTTATACAAATGAAAGATAAATTATTTTTAAATATTTTTTGTCTACTATATCTCCTATGTTCCTAAAAATAAAGAAAAATTGTCTAACACATGATTTAACATAGTCAATATGCTTTCTCCATTTTAAGTTGCTATCCATATCTAAACCTAGATATTTTATGTTATCGACTTTATCAATAGGTAGTTTTACAAGTACAATTTACATATTTTTCAGTTTTACTAAGTTCAAAGTGATCGGTTATCTATTACCTGCTTTAAAAATAGGAATAACTTCACATTTTTTAAAGCTTGAGTTGTATTAACCAAAGTAGATAATGATAAATTAAAAATAATCATTAAAGGATCTGAAATATTAAGAATTGTATTTTTTAGTAGAAGTTAGAAATATTGTTTTAAAAATAAGATGTATGATCTTTAAGCTTATTTATATATTTTTCTATTTTTACTTTTCTAATTTGATTAAAAAATATGGATTTATTTTTATGACAATTAACATTTTGAGTATCGTAGCTTTGTTCATTAGATTTTCTTTTTAAAATATTATTCTCAATGTTTTTGCCTAAATTAACAAAGAAGGAATTAAATTCATTACTAAATGATTAATGATAGCTGTATTATGATTCATTTTAAAGTAATGTTACAGTTTGTGTGTAATATAAATAATTATTAAACAAAGTATCGACTGTCTGTAGTATGTATGTCCACAATATCCAAATATCAATATACCTGTCCTTTGTATACTACTGCAGTAGATTACTTGTATCTTACTTATTATAAATTGCTTATTTAAAACAAAGTTGTATTATTCCTTAGAACCTCCAGCAACTTTTCACTTACTTTTGAAATTCCAGATTCAGAAGTTACACCATGTAAAAGTAATTTAATGTTTAATTTATATTTACGATAACCATGTAACAAACATCTTAGTTATTTCATGTCTATTTTAAAAGGGAAGAGAGATGAATCATCCTTTCAGGAAGGCACCGTAAATGAAATTCAAGCATCCAGAAAAATACCACCACAACCATATGAACAGCCTCAAGAAGCTGATAATGAAGACACTAGTTTTGCTAAATATATTATTAACATTATGAAACATATACCTAAAAAACAGAAAATCGTCCTTCAAAGTGAAATTATTTCAAATTTGGTACAGTATATTGATGATTAATAATAACTTATATTATATAAATTTGTTATAGTTTGCGCATATAAGGTTATACCTCGCAATTATTATTTTTTCAAAGTTATTACGGCGAGGAAATAATTTTGAGTGGACTGTATTCTTGTATTTTTTGATATATTCAATGCAGAATAAATATTATAATTTGTGACGAGGTACTGCTACAATTAATAGCTAATGTAATATTTTATACTAAGTATGGTTCGTAATATATTATGTGTACTAAAGAATTAATCTAAACTGCGCAAGTCTGCACTGAATTTTTTAATTGTAAATAAGAAAATAAAACCTAGTGATCAAATTGTTGAAGGTGAAAAATTAATTTTAGATCCATAAATAGTAGCTAATCATCTAAAAATTGTAATTCCTGTAGGAATAGCAATGATTATTGTTGCTGATGTGTATCAACATCTATACCAATAAATTGTGAATATATATGATGAGCTCATACAATATATCCTAATAATCCAATAGTTAATATATCATAAATCATTCTAATATTTCCAAATGTTTCATTTTTGTTTCTTTCTTGACATAATATGTGAAATTAATCTAAATCCAGGTAAAATCAAAATTTAAACTTCAGGATGTCCAAAGTATCAAAATAAATGTTGATACAAAATAAGATCTCCTCCTCCTGCTGGATCAAAAAATGATGTATTTAAATTACGATCAGTTAATAATATTGTAATAGCACCAGCTAAAACTGGTAAAGATACAATTAATAAAATAGCTGTAATTAGAATTGATCAAGGAAAAAGGGGAATTTGATTTAATTTTATGTTATTTGGTATTATATTAAAAATTGTTCAAATAAAGTTAATTGCTCCTAAAATTGATGAAATTCCTGCTAAATGTAATGAAAAAATAGTTAAATCAACTGCAATATTATTATGTGCAATAATATTTGATAAAGGTTTATAAATAGTTTATCCTGTTATTGTTTCATTATTAATTAAGAAACTACAAATTATTATTATTAATGATGGAGGTAGTAATCAAAATCTATTATTGTTTAAACGTTGGAATGATATATAAAGACATCCTATTATTATAGGGATTAATCAATTTCCAAATCCACCAATTACAATTGGTATTGTTATAAAAAAAATTATAATAAAATCCATATGTACTAAATATCCATTAATAAGAAAAATATGTTGAAAATTTGTATTTTTACTTTCTTTATTAAAAAAATTTGATTAAAATTATTAAAATTTGTATAATTTGATATTTTAAAATTAGCAAAAATAAAAATTCTTTATTCAATTTTTCATCATTATTCGTTAACTAAAATTTTTTTTTTTAGGAATTTTTGGGTATAACTACATAATTGTGTATGATTTTCACCTTCAAATTTTGAAAATTTATTTTTATTTATACGAGTTTTAGTGTTTAATTTAAATTTTAAGAGGGTAAAATGTATAAACCGGATTAAATAAAATAAAATAAGATTATTATTTTAATTATTTATTTAATTAATGATTTTTATATAAAGGTATATTTAATTATTATTTTAATTAAAAATTGTATATTTTAATAATATTAAATCATATTTTTATTGTATACCTATATAAATTATTTTTTTTTTATTTTAACATTTTATTTAATTAAGAAAATACATGCATTTTTTGGATTGTTAATAAATTCTTAAAGGATTTTTAAATTAATAATTTATCTCATATTTTTATAATATAGAAATTAATAAAAAAAAAAGTATGAAAAATAAAGTGTTGTAAAAATTTGACTTGTTAAAATAAAAGGATATTCAACCGGTTGTAAACCAATGCAAGTTAATATTAAAAATATTATAATAAAAATTAAAAATAGAATTTTTTTATATGGTAAAATTTATTCCTTAAAGTTTTTATTATTTAATATAGGTATAATCAATAAAATTTAAATTGATAATATTAAAGCAATAAATCCCCCTAATTTATTAGGAATTGCTCTTAAAATTAAATATGAAAATAAAAAATATCACTCTGGTTAAATGTGATTAGGTGTAATTATTGAATTTGCTATAATAAAATTATTATAATCATTTAATAAATAAGGGAAAATTAATGTTAAAATAAAAAATATTCATATAAATATGATTAATCCAATTAAACGTTTAATTAAAAAATAAAGTGAAAATGTAATTTTATCAACATTTCTATTAATACCTAATGGATTATTAGATCCTGTTATATACTTGTATGTAAAAAAAAAAGATGAATAAAATAATTAACTGTTGTACGGTCCATCGGTTTTCGATACGATAATTCTTTAAAAACCGGTGTACGGTCCTCATACTGTAATTTCATAAATTTTCCCCCAATCGTCAACTATTCAGATATGGCAACACTGCGGCAGCTCGACCGCTGTCCAATGAGAGTCATTGGCCTTAACGGCGTTTATAAGCAACAAGTGTAACTGACAACTGTTAAGTTATGTTAGGTTAGAGTTAATGTCTTTTAACTTTGTACTCCATGTCTCTATATAGTATATTCTGTTAGCCGTAAGGTCTAACACAATTAGCAACAGTCTATACTCTATTCCTGCTCCATTTTGACATTGCATCATTTTACAACACCACTAAAGCAATGGCGAGTACAATAAGAAGAACACAACAAAACGCGTGCGATGGAACTAGTGAAACGACAAACTATGATGGTAATAACACTGAACCACTGAACGATCGGCCTGGAACTAGTGAAAAGACAAATGATAATTTAGAAACTAAAGCAAAGATCAATCAACCTGTAGGTAAGTAACTATTAACAACATTTTTAGTGATGGGAATAATCGAAAAAAGTAATAATCGAATAATCGAATGACGGGTCGAATGATTAGTAGTCGAAAAAAAAATCGAATTTTCGTACCAATTTATAGCAAGTTTCCTGAGTAACCTGAGTCGTCGCGTAATCTAGAATATTAGAACATAAAAAAAATGTACAAAATGTGCAAAGCTTCCTAAATATTTTTCATAATTTGATTAATTTCCTTACATTTTTTTTATTTTATCCAAAGAACATTTGAAAAGAATTCATCCATCACACATTACACCTGTTTTAAATAATGAAGAAGAATTTGATTTGAATCTATTACCCGGACCGTCTACTTCGTTTTCTAATAATTCCAACAATATACAACAAACTGAACCCTGCTTTCTTCCTGCACCTAAACGTTGTTGCCAATCAAAATTATATAGTTCGACTGAAGGTGACAATTTAAAAAATTAAGTAGAAAATTCCATAGATGAAAGTTTAATGAAGATGATTGTTACTGACTACCAACCTCTATCGTTAGTTGAGAACAGTGGGTTTTTAGAATATTCTAAAAAAATTGCAACCTTTATATAAGGTTCCCAGTAGGAAAACATTAACTACAAAATTATTACAAGAATACAATAAGATTGTTACAGTATCAAAAACAATGTTGGAAAATGTAGCTAGTTTGTCAATTACAACTGATATATGGACTTCTGATAATAATATAGCTTATTTAACAGTTACTTGTCATTTTATATTTGATGATCGTCTATATTCACCTGCCTTGGCAACTAGAAAAATGTGCAAATCTCATACTGGTGTCAACATAGATAATTTGCTTTCAGATATTTTTAATTAATGGGGCATTAAAGATAAAATAGTAACTATAGTCTTGGACAACGGAGCTAATATAAAAAAACGCTATAAATGTACACCTTTTTAAACACCACCACCACCCATGTGTCTCACACACACTCAATTTAAGTTTAAACGAAGCAATTATGTCGAATAAAGATCTACTGGAGGTTTTTAAAAAAAATGTCACACATTTTTAGGACATTTTAAACATAGTGTCTTTGCGTCTGAAAAACTAAAAGAACTTCAAACACAAATGGGACTTCCTGTACTAAAAGTAATACAATATGTGAGTACAAGATGGAATTTGAGTGTTCATATGTTAGATAGCTTTATACAAATTAAAGCACCTTTGTCGGAAGCTATGACATTTCTTCCCCATGCACCAGCCTTTTTAACTACACTATATTGGGAATTAATAACTGATTGTCTACCTATATTAAAACCATTTGACATCATGACAGTTGAGTTATCTGGTGAAATTTATCCAACACTTTCTTCAATCAATCCATTAGTAAGGGGCCTTCAACATACTTTAAAAAGTATAATAACTAAAACAACTGCTGGAAATGCACTTCAAAAAATTGTAATTGATATCATCGTTAGACGATTAGGTATACTAGAATGTGACAGTGTTGGGAAGGAACGGATTCCTGGAACAAAAATGTAAAAATACCTATACTAATATTTTTTTTTTTGTTCATTGAAACGACCTCTACGTCTTCGTCAATGCTTATCACAAGTGGGTAGTAGGGAGATCATGTGATCTATTTATCTATGTATATATCACTATATGCATGATACTACCCCCCCTTCTCCTGCAAGAGGAGGCATGTGCGGTCTTCACTCCCAGTGGAGTGGGACCTAGTTGGAAACCAGATGACGCAATCGGACGACAGCAGGGGGAAATGGTGATCGCGTAGAACCACACAAATTTATTTTGCACTGAGCTATGAATCGAACCGATGACTGTGTGAGTCGTAGTCAACTGCGTGACCACTGCGCCACTCTGGCCCCATCTATACTAATATGTACAACTTTTGTACTTTCGTGATATATTAGTTTAACTTATTATTGAATATAATTTAGTGAATGATTGTAAAAAAAGTTATAGAAATATAAGAGACACATACATGAAAAGTAAAAAAAAACTAGGTATCCAAATAACACCAATTGTTCTAATATTAATCCTTCAATGTTCCATTCCTACTTTGATTATTCTGGATGTTCAAAAGATAATATGTTCTGATGAGTTCTAATTATTTTATAACAGGATCTGAAAGTGCAATAAAAAAACCTGGTCCTTCAGCGCAAAATGTAGAACACTACCTGGATGCAGTCAACTTTCAACGAAGGTGGGTACATTATTTTAAATTATACTTACAACATAATATTATAATGAAATAATACATTTTTAATATACTTTATTTATATACTTAAATCCAAAATGTGTTTTAATTAACTCAATTAAATTTTTATTTTAGTAAATTTGTATTTTCACCATTGGTTGATGAAATTCATGCTGAAGATAAAGTAGATGAAATTGAAGATATTGACCCAAATTCTGAAACTAGTGTGGCCGGTACAAGTAAGTCATATATCGGTAAGAGAGTAAGGCCGAATGCAGATAATATAGTAGTGGTATTAGCTAAACGGTTGAAAGAAAGAGATACTAATTTTCTTAGTCAACAAGAAAAGAGACACAATGATGTGGATTTTTTTTTTAAAAGAGTTGCGGAAATAATCAAAACATTTCCAGAAATAAGTATAATTGAGGCCAAGGTAAAAGTTTTAATGATTATTTCGAAATTAGTAGAGGATGAGCCCCAGATATTCGACCAACTTTAATTCCCTATAATCCAGCACCACTACAACCTGTATTAACTCCATATAATTTTGATACTGAAATATGATTGAATTTTAGGGCTGGCTTAAATGTTTCTTTGCTCAATAAGCCGTCCTAATAGCACACCACCTCTATAATATCAATATTACCTTCGGTACGCATTACCTAAAAAATTACTTCTTCAAGATTTTTCTTGCAATTTTCTTGTTAAAATAATAAATATTGTTAAAAATGTATGCAAAAGAAACAAATATACAATGAATTGTCCTTTTCTTATGTTAAAATTCCTGAAAAATAATAATGAATAGTAGGTACCGTACACATTAACTTCAAATTAACAACACGTATCTATATTATAATCTATAATATATTAAAACATGAAACGCATTTATCAAAATATTTACCATTAGCTTCATTTGTATATTTATCAGATTAATTTTTAATCTCATTTATTAATGTATCTACTATTGTTTTATAACCGAATATTATAGCTTCACAATTTCTGTAACAGAAATTACACCTATTGTTGCTTAACCTTGTAATCGACTTTTTTTGAACACCCAACTTATTTTGATATCGATTAATTTTTTATCATTAGTCAGATATGAAAAGTAAACATGAAGGGCCTCTAATGTGTTAAAAAGTTTCTGGTTTCATATTTTTTAATATTTGGATTCATATATTACATTTTTTTTTTTATATTTTAACTATTACACATAATTATACAATTTTTTTTTTTTATTATATCGAGTAATTCTGTTTTAAATCTAGTTTTTATATCTTATATTTATATTGAGTGATTTTGTCATTTAGTGTTCTTTGTTACTATTAACATTTATCATTGTCAAATTATTATTATTTTGTATCTGTATTTTCATTATTATTGTTTTAATTTTAGTTCTTACTGTAAAATACTTAAAAAATGTAAAACTGTATTGCTTACATAAAAGGTTTATTCGGGTTTATTATACATAAATAAATAAATAATTATCAATTTAATTACTTTGTCCTATTTTAAAATAAATTGTGATTTCATTAATTTATAAATCTAATAAAATAGTCATAATTTATTTATTTGAATATATAAACTATATTACCCATAGGTGGTCCCAATATTTTACTTCAGGTGCAGCATAGATGGCTATTTTCTAAATGTTATGGGTATCGGGAATCTGTACGAACTTACTAGTTAGATTTACTGAGTATCAATGAACCATAATTTACTTTAGACTATTATATATAATTGTTAAAAGTAGTAAACTAGTAATTTCCTTTCCTCCAAACTTGGTTTTTCTTTGTATGATAATTATAGATGTGATTGTGACTATATAAATACCGCTGTTAGCTTAGGCCTAGGGTCTTCCTCACCTTAATTCTGGCTTGATCATCAGAACTACGAGCTAACAACTATCCAGTGTTGGATAAATTACTTATGATAAGAAACTCAATTACGTTACTCATTACATTAAATATTTTTATTTAAATTACATTCTTGTTACCTGACATTATTTTTATCACGTTATGTTACTATTTCATTCAAAAAGTAATGAGTAACACTGCAACTAACAATAAAGTTCATGATCAGAACAATAGATCTTGAAATAACCAAGACATATAAATTATAAAATATCTACCTTATGATTTATGAATAATTATATGATTTCAACCAATAAAATAAAGTGGTGGTTCAAATGTCTGGTGCAGATGCTGCACCCGTAGGACTACCTATGATATTTCCTCAATATTAATGCTAATTTTTCTTCAGGTGTATATCATTTTTCACTAGTGACAAAACAAAATTAAACTGTTTTAATTTTAATCTAAAAAGATCTCGAAATAATTTTTATCGTTCACTAAATGCCCTTAGATTGATTTTTCAAAAAATCCTCCCAGTACCCTCATTAAAAACAAGGGTTTTGTGGATTTTATTTTCTTATTCAGTATTAAAGATTCTATCATATTGTCTTCTTCTTCCTCTTCTTTAAGTAATGACATAAAAATGTTATTAATATTTATGATGGCTCGTTGGTTATTCATATTTGTGCAATATGTCAGTATATGTGTACATTCGCTGTCAACTCAAGAGCTAAATGGTTCATGTTTATATATTACTTTTAACTTAAAAGTTAATATCTAGTTATGAAGTTATCAAAACATAAATATGTACTAGTGAATCTAAGATCCAAGTATCGCTAAGTTTCACTAGAAGTAAATCTAAATAATATTAAATTATCAAGAATTATTGTGTAATGCAATTAGGTAGATAATAGGTACCTATGTTTAATATTATATAATTTTATAGTGATTTATCGATAGACTATTTTTAGTATTTACTTCTAGTTAAGTCCAATAAAGTATTTTCAATTTTTGTTACTGATATTATTAAAATATTAATAATTAAAAATATAAACATAACTATTATAATTTTGTTTGAATATGCTACGTATTATGAAATATTAGATTTTAAACGAATGTTTAATATTATGCTAAATACACAATATATTGTTATTTTAAATGTCATATTTTATTTTGGCAACCGTGTTGACACATTAATATTGCGTTGGTTACACATGTTCGTCGATAATTGACTTAACATAAACATAATACCAAGTAATAAAACGCAGACATACCATTTATATATAAGATATCATGTTCCATATTTTGTAATATTTAATTATTAATTGTGTTACATAGGTAATAGAAAAAATATATTATAGATTAACAATGCTCAATCCATGCCTCTTAGGCCATTTAGTTGAAACCATACCTATTAAAAAAAATTAGAAAGCTATAGGTAAAATAGGTAATGAGTTTATATATCGACTGTTTGCAGGCTAATTGGCGTAAGCACCATACACCAAATTGTTCAGGAGACCCCAAAAACCATTTAAGGGAGATTTGCGTTGTTCTACATTTATGAACAATCATTTTTATTGTTGTAACTATACCAAACATTTATTCATGTATAATAATAATACTTAAAATAATTTTATTTTAAATTTTAACTTAAGTTTTGTCGCTTACGGCCTATTTAAAAAAAAAAAAGGCGCTTACGCCAAATTATTGAATTTTAATTTTTTTTTTAATTAATAGTTCATAGCAAAATTATTACGACATGTAACAATATTTTCAACTAATACTAAACAAATAATTGTTGTATCAAGATAATAATTAATTCAAATAGTAGAAATACCTTTTCTTAATAAAAATGAAAACTGTAACATTACTTTTATTACATGAAAACATAATTATTTTGTCCTGCATAGTTAGTTATTATTTCAGTGTACGCTTGACTAGGTAATAAATTATTATAAAATTATCTTTTAAATAAAAAAAATAACATAGTCTTTAATTAAAATGTGGAAACATCCCTGCATTTATAATAAAATAAAATCACCTGTAAATAAGAACTTAATAATAATAATAATATTTCAATATTGCATAATAATATTATGATGCTTAGTGCTTACGCCAAACAGCCTTCTAACCGTCGAATTATATTTACAGATATAAAATAAAGTGTTATTTTATTAATACTCACATTTAGTTATTTCATTATTTTAAATTTTAAATTTAAAACTAGTTATTATATTATGTAGGTAATTAAAGGCCTAAATTATTTTTATTCATACAAAGACAGCTAGTGAGATAAAAAATTAAATATATTATATTATACTCTGCTCAGACAAAAAATATGCTGCTGCTTGACAACAATTTGATCATCTTCTGCGCACCCCCACTCAACATTCTGCCATGCAGTGCCATGGTGAACTAAAAATGTTCCAGAGGCAAGTGACAAATATCCCAAGTATTAGTACATAATAATGTATTAATACATATAATATAACTAATTATATTTTAGATTATTATTGTCTACCTATTGAGTATATCATATTACATTTACTAGGGGACTCCACCAGCAAGCACCCGCCCTCTATTTAAGAAAAATCTCAATTGCCTCTGAAATTACCGTTCACTGCGCCACTGCTGCCGTGGTTAGTTTAAAACTCGGTGGCAGGGTGTTGAATAGGGGCGCTCAGAATTGGTGTGTTCTTTTGCTTTACAGGGTATATTATATACTATTTAAGAAAATCTATGTTAAATTAGTGATCAATTTTAGCCATTAATATAGAACAGCTTAAATTAATTAGAAAACATAGAATTTAAAATGTATAATACTGTTATAATTTATTTTTTTAACATTTAATAATTAAGTTATCTATAGAAGAGGGTTGTTGTCCGCGACGCTCATTTTTATATTAATTGTTTATACTGGTATGTAAAAATATGCACATTTAATTTTCAAATTTGATATTATGACCAAATAAATTCATTTTGCACACTTCTATATTTTACAATAAATAAAAAAAGGATGCAATTGCTATAAGATCCGAACCCAGCTTGTTATGAAAAACTTATGCACTCAAGTATGAAAAATAATAGTATTAATTTATTTTAATTGATACCTATTTGTTTTTATATTATTTGAGCTTTATTAAGTACCTAATGAAATCACACTCATATTTTTATTTTTTATAATTATATTTTTTTAGTATTATGTATTTCCTAATTTACTACTCTGGTCAATATGGATTTTTTTCAACAGTACATTGTTTGATGAGAAAGTGATTCTAGTTGGAGCATTCAGTAGGTCAAAATTTAAAACTCCCAATAGTTTTCAAAAGCGTCAGAAAACAAAATAAAAATTAAGGAAAAATAGGAATTTGAAAAAATTAATTTTGGTTTTTGATGGTTCTCTAAAACAAATGACCGTATATAAATGAAATTTTCACCAGTTGCTTATATTAGAATTTCCAATAGACGATATCATTTTTAAAATATTTTGATTTGTTTTGAACTATTTACGGTCATATTTAGTTTTTTTTTGTATAAATAACCACAATCTTCATAATAATTAGGCATTAGCCATAACAAAAAACATAATACTCCACTTGTTTGAATCTAACGCACAAACTGATATAATCTACACCGATTTTTCTAAATCTTTGATCAAGTTAATGATTTAATTCTTTTTAAAAAATTACAATCGTTTGGTGTCTCTGGATCCCTTCTTAATTTTATTTTTTATTTTTTATCTTATCAATTAACTACAAAGATAAAATTATAATTATAGTTTACATTAATTTTTGATTTATTAACCTCTGTAAGCAAAGCTTGTGATGAGGTATATGAATTGCAACATTTAGTAATACTATAATAATTACTTAAAAACAATAATTATTAGAATTAATGGCACTTAACCTATTAGGTACTTAAAAAGAATTATAAAAAAAATAAAATGTCAAAAAGAAACATAACAAATATATATATTATATGAGTTGAACATAGTGTGACCTAAATAGTCAACAAAATGTTTACCAAACTCTTTTTTAGTGTACCATCACAGAATAGATGAAATTTCATCTATTAATATGAGATTTCATCTATTCTGTCTTACCATACAGAAATATCATACGCTCTAATGTCACGCACACTCGTTCATATCTCAGATGTTTCATCATAATCTTCAACAATTTTAAAATAAAAAAATTCTTCATCTCCAGATAAATCGGGGTACCTACTCAGTAGTCAATTCTGTGATATCTTCAAAATTAAAAGTATTTGTTGCATAGTTATATATAACTCATTTTACCACTGTCATCACTCGTACCAGGTAAGTCTAAAAACAAAAACAACTATAGTTACATAAAATAAAACTAAATATACCTAATAATTAAAATAAATATTAATAATTATTTAGGCAATCGTTTTATAATGAGTTATGAATACACCTATAATAGTCACATGGAAAAAATAACAGCAATAAATTAACTAAAAGGTTAAAACGAATACCTATAGTACCTATACATAGACGGTAATATTTGAATATTCGTAATAGGTAAGCGTGGTAACCTATAGTCTTTAGCATCGTGAGTGTGCGTGTAAAACACCGAAAATCGTGAACTTCGTAAGGCTATTATACCATTAAAACTAATGATTTCTGGCAATTCATTTTTGCACCATCGTTCTTAAATGGTTGAAATACACTACAATATACATGTTTCCAAAAAAAAAACACCCCCCCCCCGTCCAAAGTGTGTGAGCACGCCTCTGAATTATGACTATTCATTTCCCAATCTATCGATCCTAGGACTACGAATGTATATTCAAATATATTATCTAAAACCGTATTAATATAGTGTAATTAAAATGCTTATACGAGTTATACCTATATATTATTATACAATATACCTATAGGACGCAATCGGAACATAAAAAGGGTAAGAAAAACGAATTTACCTATCCGACTTGTGGACGCAATTGAAACCCTGGAAAGGTATAAGAGGTTGACTATTTTAAATTATTATAACTATCTATGATATAACTATGTTAATTGTTAACTATCTATAACCATCTATACCGTATTAACTGACATTTGTGTATTACATTTATGATTTATGACTTTACTTACATCCATCGTTAATTTTTATTTGACAAATCAAACGAAAATCTTTATACACACATTGATCTGCTCTTGCTAATCTTGTCCGTGGTGTCAAACTTAATCTGTACGATGCTAAAGGATGGCTCACAAATTGTACATAATATTTTTGTTTTGACAGCCTTTAGTGTAGCATCGAGAACGCTCGTCGCTCTTCGCTCGCATATTGAAGTCGTCTGCGTTGTATACGGTGTGATCACGAATTTAGGTACCACTGAATATCTCAGATGGGTGACCTTGAATTTAAATGGGGTTTTCGGGAATATAAAGCACTTAAATACATATTTTCAGACCAATTTCAAATTTTTAGCTCACTCGGTACGCGCATGCGCAGTACCTACAACTTACATTTTTTTTAAATGGCAACCCCAGTTTTTTTTCTTCAAGATCGGGTAGAGTATTTTTTTTGGGGGGATTGACAGGTGTATCTGCATAAACCGCATTCTTCAAATTTCCATTTCCAGTGGTTATAAGTGAAAATACCATTAAACATGAATAAAGCATAAATCCAATTTTTGACTTACTCTAACTTGGTCAGTTTTGAAAATAGAAAAAAACTTTTTATAAAATAAATGTTTTACAAAGAATACTCTACCCGAATCTGTAGAAAAAACTAGGGGTGCCATTTAAAAAAAAGTAAGTTGTATTGCGCATGCGCGTACCGATTGAGCTAAACACTTTAAATTGTTCTGAAAATATGTATTTAAGTGCTCCCTATCACCTCCCGAAAACCCCATTTCAATACAAAGCCACCCAACTGAGAAATTCAGTGGTAGGTACCTAATATCGTGATCACACTGTATAGATATTTTTTTAAAAACGCTGATATCATGTAAGTACCTATGCTCTGACTTCAACGTCTACTGAAAAAAAATTATTGACTGATTTAAACGAAAAAAATAATGGTAATTATTTTAGACAATGGTAGGTACATTAAAATATAAGCAAATACCAAAAAATTATAAACATTTAAAGGAAGCCATACAATATATAATATAGAAATATCCACATGCCTATTGTCTCCGTCTTACAAACGCAAAACGTAGGTAGTTATATAATAGTAGGTACGTTTTGAATGATTCTTTAACTTTGCTATGTTTAATTTTAGATGACCTATTACCAAATTTAGAAGTAAGAATATTATCTACTGGTTGACATGGGTTTTTTTTCAAATTGTAAATTGTTTGTTCATTTTAAAATGCTCATAACACTCCCTTTACAATTAAAATATTTAAAAAAATATATGTCATCAACTAGATACTTTTCTTACTTTTACATTTAGTAATAGGTCAATTTAATCTAAAATAAAAATAGGTAACAGAGTTAAAAAAAAATTATTCGGAACGTACGATTTCCTATATGATGTATTTGTAAGACGGAGACAACGCAGCGGGTATCCTCTTTATTACTACAACACACCTTAAAAATGTTTTAGTGTTGAACAAATATAAATCAGAGACTTAAAAAATTTCAAGTGAGAATGAGAGAGAGAGAGAGTAGAGAGTATAAACTATAAAGACTACATTATAGAGTGCATAGGTACTGTGTTATATTTTATTCTGGCTAGGGCGTTCCAAACATATAGGGTCGGTATCACCTTGGTAACGGTTCTAACATTGATATTTGACGACGATACGTGCGCCCTTAGCCCGCCCCATAACTACCCCCAGGGCCCCACTGAAAAGTTTAACGTATTCGTTTAGATTTTAAATTGATTGAGTTGCCAATATTAGCCTGTGGGTATTGAGTCGTCTTCTTGGAAAGTCGGCTTGTAAAACCTAGTTGTGGTCATTGAGGGTATATTCGTTAAGATTAGCACATCAAAGCGGTTTGAATCGGTATACCGATATCCAGAATTAAAGTTTGTTCTGTTGTTAAGTATAGGGCTTTAATATTTTTACTTTTTTTTTATGAGGATAACGATCCGTCATAATCAGAGTCCTACTGAGGAATTTTTGGGATTGGAGCTAATTTTTTGGTGGGGTTCCTTAACTTAAATTACAAAATTCTGTTATTTTAAAATTCAATTTTAGCTACCCTGTCCAGTCCATACTATTAGACATTAGTTCATGGTACACGGACCCATCCATGAATATAATCAATACCCGGCCAAAGCCCCAACAGTGACGCTCTAACATGAAAAAAAAAATCGTAAATTATTTACAGTGATGCCCGCATGGCAACTTATCGCTCGCTGAGCTGCGCTCGGACAAAAAAAACGAAAATATCCCTCGACTTGTTGCGTGCAACACAACCACAAGTTGGTCACAGGGCAACCAACCCCCATAGTTTTTGAGACCCCCATAGTCTTGGAGATTAATTTCAAATTGTTTTTTCTATTATTTTTATTATTGTTATAATTGTATCTGTTATTAATTTGTAATATCATGAAATTACGAAACATCCAAATTCTAAATCTAAATCTAAATTTAAATCTAAAATCTAATCCAATTTAATCTAATATTTTACCTTTTTTGTTTATTTTAATAATATATTATTTCTTTTCCTTTCTTTTATTTATCTCTGTCACCATTGTCACCATTGCAGATTTCCAACAAGTCTTCAACATTGAAATTAATTTTCGATAGACAAGAATATTTAATCTAGTAAAAAATTGTAACCACCTATACCTAATTTGTACAACAAAAGAACTCTTGATGAAAATTAAGAACTTAACTTACTATCTGGTAGGGTCGAGCTAAGTATAAAAACAAAGAGTGTATGGCACTCTAAATGCACACATAGGCAATAAACACGCAAAAACTAGCTGGATAAAATTACAGGAAGCAACAGGATTCACGAAAAAATTTCATGTGAAAGCCAGAAATTACATTATTACTATGGAAATTATGTTTTAAAATTATTTACATTTATAATAATATCATCTCAATCAAAATAGTTATCAGTGATCAGATTATGAGAAATTATAAATGCAAGTATGTGCGCAATGAATCTAGGTCAATTGAAACCTGTTGGTTTCAGCGATAGCGGACTGAAATTTTCACCTGTAGGTACCTACTTACACAATACACCCCCATAATATAATTTATATTTATTTTATTAGAAGCTAATATATTTCACAGAATACAGTACTCTTTATCTATATTATATTGTAATCAAAGTAGAATCCTTCCGGAGTCATGGAGTCCAAACGTCCTCAATATTTTTGGGTTTTGGATTCATATCAGAAAAATTTAATTTAATTTTGCTTATATTAGGTGAATTTATTGTTTAGAAGTAATGGTATTCTAGTGGGTGACAGATTCAACACGTATTAAGTACAAAATATAAACATAATTTTATAAATATAACACAGTGCTGTACACATTGTACATGGAACATCAAATACGCGTACAGTATTGATTATGTATGTAACCATAGAAACGTGATTCCCAGGGGTCCTTTAAATGTATATGAAATATATATATATAGCTACGGTATGCTGTGTAAATGAACAAAAATCGATCAAGCTGAGATTTCGGGGCCACACGCATGCGTACCCAACTGTTACGCGGTGGAGAGAGCTTTCACTTTCTTCGCTATTCCGCGAGGTACAAATCTGTAAAAATAATATGTAGGCCATATTATTATCTGACGGGGTCGGTTCAGTATTTTTCGTTGGTAAGCGTGTTTTTCAGAGTTTGAAAAAATGAATAATAAACACTTCAACTCGATAATAGAAATGTATTATAACAGACTATAGTGGAATATATTATTACCTATAGTCTATACTATTTCACTGTCTCGATATGTGAGCTCTGGAAGTTTAACTATGTACTCTGCAGCTATTACTTGAATAATTGTATTGACGTGGTTTGGCACCGCAGTAGGGTCTCTATATTGTATTCATAAATGTATTTCATACAATACTACTATAAACTTAAAACTTTAATTTTCAAAAAATGTTGTTCGAGGAGTAAAATATTTGAACTCAAACCTTAAAATTGCTGTCCTGGACAATTTTATAAAAACTATTTAGAATGAAACATTCTAGACGCACGATTTGTAACTATTTAGACCTGTTGAATGATATGCATTCGGCTGGTAGCATTAGTAATTTGTAGACACTGAATAAATCAATAAACTATGAGGGTTTTTTTTAATATTAACGGTTTAACAATAATCTTGGGGGGTCATTTAAGGTAAGCTTTTATTGAAATATAATGGGGTTTGTTTGTAACTACGATCTATATATATATACATATATATATATATATATATAGTAACAAGTAAAAACGTCAAACACAATTTAATAATGCCTATTATGTTTGACAAAAAGAGATAATATTGTCCTACAGCACTGGATGAACCCTCTCGTGTAGTCGTTTGTATATACGCTACCAATTTTGCGTCTATAAAATATGTATAAATACCGTTTCCCTGGCCACCCCGAAAGTGTAAACGACTCATTGGTATTTAAATATCACGTATAACATGTTGCCAAAAAACTATAATTTATCATCCATGTCACACGGCTTTATGTTAAATGTTTTATAAAAGAAAAAAAAACATTGGAGATATAATAAATTGCTAAAAAAAATTTCGAGAATATCCAAAATCGCAAGTAAAAACTATATAATCCACAATAATATGTTTTAATTTTAGTATTTATCTACTAATCTGTTTCACGAGTTTTAACATTAATATAACTAAATTAATTTTAACGTTTACAGGCTTATATTTATGTGGGAAATTTACATAGAACATTAGAAAACACAAAAAAGTCGTCCAAACACTATGACGGAAATCTATGAAATTGTAATTAGTTATAAAAATGCGGCAAAAACCTGATGAAATGCGTAGTATGCCCTCTGTGACCCCTGCGATTCGTGAGAACGTGAGAAAAAACTTTTGTTATTGATTGTTTGGAGAAAAATCCAGGGTCTGATCTGGGTACGAATGGTTGTTCTGGTGGTTTCGAATCGGCAAGGAAACATCTAACTATATATAAAACACGTTTACTTTATTTTTCAAATAGCTAATCGTTTTTTTCGGTTCACCATGGCGTCCAGAGGTCGACGACCGCAGCCACGGTGGCTGGTATTGGCGGGGGTTGGAACCCGCTGGCCCCATTCCAGCATCAGCTTGTAATCGATTTTCCGCTCGCCGGAAAACAGCCACCACCATCGCTACCGTCGCTGCTATTTCGGTGGACGTGTGATCTGTCATCTCGTTTTCCGACCCCCATCGACCGAATCAGCGCTGCTGTCGGTCAGCTTCAATCGATTTTTCACCGATGAATTTTTCACCCAACGGGGGACCCTGACATAACATCCCGTTCGTTGTCAGCCCGTGCACGTACGTACTATCAATGAGTTCAGTCGTACTTCACGCCGTTATTTCGTCTTTTCATTCACGAATCATAATATGATAGTATCATATACCTACAGTGTCTGTTGTAACTCTACGGTTACAAGTATATAATATTATATACCAGCACAGCAGCCATGCCGAGTATTTTGGAAACACGTCTTGACATTAAATTTATAAGGACTTATAATGTCCTGAACGACCTCCAGATCACGTGAGTACACAATTTTAATCGTGCACGATCAACTTATAATTTTTATTGTTCTAAACGGCGTTTTCTTTTTTTTTAGAAATCTTGTCTATGAACGAAAGTTGTTTGCCCAGAAAACCGCAATCCGAGAGATTACCAAAGAAGAGTGTCAACAAATGTTAAAACTCGAATTGAACGTCATGACACTTTGTGGTTTAGCCTTGGACGTAGGTGCTAGAATAATAAATTATCAATCGCGAAATGTAAGATGTTAATGTTTATCGGTTTTCAATCTGCAGGAGTACTTTATTCCTAAATCTTTATTTATCAATGAGAGAGTCAGTATCATGAAAGTGTTGTGCAATCGAATTGATCACTTGTACTTCAGTATGTTTCAAATGTTTTCTATTGGATGTGTGTTATTGGTAGAGTACATGGCATTTCAATCAAAAAATGTAAGTAAATTATGATACTTGTAACAATTATACTAATTAAAATAATACGAACAATGACCGACGTTAATAAATAATTTACCAATTATCATTTCTGGTAGGGATCTCTTAATATTATGGTTAGTCTATCTAACGTATCGCAAAAAAAAAATCATGTACTTATTTAATAGAAAATCACACTGGTAACAATTTTGATGTTTTATTTATAGTCATTGTAGTGTTAGAAACTGAAACTTTCTATTTGTAGTTCCGTTGGCTAGTATTTTTTACACGCTTTAATATTGAAAGCAATCCTTAAAGCATTACAACCCCCAAGAAATTGTTACCTGTCTCTTTACACGGCATTGGGCATACAATTATCTATAATACCTACTATAAATTCAAGCTTTTACGTTATTGATCAAATTTATTGGGAAGTATACATGATCATGGAAAATGAAAGTAGCGAAAGTATAAAAAAAAGAAAGTGAAAGTCATGCGAGTGCCCAGAAACAGTGTTACCATCATCACTAAATCACTAAAACATCTGGGAGTTATTCTAAAAAGAACACCTTGACAACTTTACCACCCCCAACTCTGTGCTACCCGCACCTATTGGACCTCTTACACGGCAGTACAACATTATTTATGTATACCTACTATATATATTATAATTAAGTTTTTATACATTATTGATCAATTTTATTTGTTAATCTTCATGCGCAGAGAAAATGAAAGTAGAGGGCGCTGCATGAGTACCTATAAACAAAGAAAATGAAAGTCGTGGGGAGTGCTTTAAGACAGTGTTACCACAACTAAAAATTGTTTGTTCCTTATTTATTTTCTAAAAAATTACGATAGAAAGGAAGGGCTTATTTATTTTAAACTATCATTAAACAAAATAGTGTTGTCAAGTCCCCATTGGTTTTTGCAGTTGGGACTTTTAAAAATATATGGGATTTGGTAAATCTTAGGATAATAACAACCAGAGATGGTAAATGTCCGAAATTGTTAACTAATTGTGTGATATTTTTTCCCCTATTATAATTGTACTAGTATATAATTACAAATTGTAATTTACAATATTATTACGTTTACATAAAATTAATATTAATTATTATGTTAACCACTACTTAACATTGTAGCTACTATACTATATACGTATGTAGTATATTATTTAGTGTTTTTACTTTTTTTTTATCGAACCCGGGACATTTAACGCGATTGAATATATAATTATATATTTAGTCACTTTGTATAATTGTAATGACCAGGGAGGGGGAGACTAAAACCTGTACTTAAAACTTTTGGTGCGCTTAGTCTACTCAAGCCCCCTTCGATTTCCGCCTATGGTCCTACACTCCTATAGGGCATCTCGTTGGATTGGCGGTCGGTCCTCAACCCCTCTGTGTGGAAAGTCCACTTATCATAAAATAGGTATACCTATACCTACATAAATTTATTATAAGTATTAATTTTATATTTATTTATGACAAATACAAAAAATAAAAAATCCATATCATTGTAAAATTAATACACTCGCATTACTCCACTTAAAATCTGAAAAAAATTTTTTTTGTTCAGGAGTGTTAATATTTTTTAAAATATTGGTACTGTTTTATGAATATCGATATTACATAAAAACTTTTTCTTTTAAATCACAAAATCAACAATGGAAATAAAGAAAATGTCATAATATTAATCAACATAATATTATTACCTACCAAGAATCTTAACTTTTTTATGACTAACATTTATTTGTTTCAGAAACAGTTTATAACCAACGAAAGCCATCCGCTAATCGTATTAATGTCGAAAAAAAAATGCGATCCTGCAATGTATTCAGCAGCAGCTACGTTCGAATATGAACAACATGATATCGAGATGGCTAGGCGATACATCGAAGAAGGAATTATAAATCACCCAAATAATCAAACTCTTTATTTAGAACAATTGTGGATTGAAGTGATGCACTTGGGTGATGTAGAAGGCGGTGATTTGAATGAATTGAAAGCAATTCAAATTTATAAAAATGCAATAAAAATTTTCGAAATGGACATGGATTTTCATATGTCATTGATAAACAGATCTATAGAAGTAAAACCCATATGGAGAATACAGAACGAAATTGTCTGGTACATATACATAATATCAATGATAATAATAAAATATAATTAACGTATTATTACCAATATTAATTTGTAGATGATTCTTAAAAACATAGGTATTAAAACTGTTTTATTATTATATTATTTAGTGATTTAATTGTAATATACAAACAAAGTGATGTTATGTGGCATAAAGTTGCTACATTGTGCGCTGACGGATTTATATTCGACCACGATGATAGCTCCTTCGGATACTTCACAGACTTCAAAAAAAGAGCGAGGTTATTTTACATAATATTATTAATTAATAACTATTATAAAAATTTGTGTTGAGTCTATAACTGCATCGTGATTCGTTTAAGAGTAAACACTAAATACCTACCTACCTGGCTGCCTATCTAAAAAAATATTATCGTTTTTGAAAATATTTCTTATACATTATTAAGGTTGGTTATAACAAATCTTAAAAAAAATATGAAAAATTAAATATATTAAAAATTTTGTTTTATAATTGCTTTGAATTGCCTATGTAAGAATAGTATATTTTTAATAAAAAACTGTACCTACCCATACTCTCCTATAGGCTATATATAATTAAATATAGGTAACTAATAAACAAATATATGTATTTTTATTTTATTAGATTGGTAGGTACCTACATGGTATTGATATGGTTTTGTTATATAGGAGTTGTATTCAAACATACAATGAAGGATTGAAACATGTATTAGGCATCACAAGAAAACGTAATTTGATGAAATTGCTTACTGAATATATAATAAAACTTTGGAAATATAATAAAGGTATTCAAATATTGGAAATCAATGACCTCGTGAAAAGGGAAATGAAAAAGGCATTCCTGATGGGCCACTTTGACCTTGGAGGTCTCCACAACCCAGAATATTACGTTTATTGGGTACATTTTATCAATATAATACTACTCTGTAAATTGTACATAAATACATTTTGGTTTCGTTACGAAGGCGGTACTTTCTGAAGAGAATCGTCCCGAAATATTACAATTGGCGATCGATTGCAACAAAGACAACGTTCAAGTGTGGGCTGAAGTTTTAGAATATAATGTCGTACATTTCGATAGTTATAGAACAGTAAAAAAGACTTTTGATATCGGCAATCAGGCATTGGGAAACAAGTCATCTATGTTGTGGAAAATTATGGATTCGTTTTTGCAACAGTACTGTGACGTCACACTGGTATGATATTATTAATTATTATTTCGATATATTTAATATATCTACCTATGAAAACATAACACAGTGTAAGTTAACAATAATAAAAAAGATTACCATAGTTTTAACTTAATTATTATTTTAATACAACAAAGTTATATAACACATAGTTCAATAGTACTTTGTACATAATATATAGGAACAATATATATTTATATAAAATAAAAAAATGTTATTTTGGGAAATTCCGTGACTAAGTTTACTATGAATCATAGTGGCTGACGAATGTGGTTTTTGAGAAGCGGTGGCTTCTGATTTTTTTTATATTTAGGGATAGGTGCTAGTGAAAAACAATATTATTGCCAAATAATTATATTATATTTATAGTAATTATATAGTAATACAATTAGTACTTGCGTTTATTACAAATTGTTGGGGGCGTGAGTCAACTTGAGGTGCTTATGGGTTATTTTTGGTTCGTTTCACCTCTGCAACTATGATAGTGACAACAGGTGTCGGGCTATAATAGACAATCAAGTGATAGCAACATTATTACCATGGCCATATAGATAACCGTGATTATTACATACCGTTATGTTATTATCAATTATTCAGTTGTGTTGTCATAAATTATAAAATAATTCAACAAATATATGAAATGATATTGAATTTGAATAGGCTTATAATTTAAAGTTCAGCTATTGCAGCCTGCAGAAGCAAAATCATACCTTTGCACCTGCTACATAATACCAGTGGGTGCAAAAGCACCGACATTTGCCCCGTGATTACGTCACTGTCTGTAGCCAAAGTGGCGAATCGGTTATTTGAGTAGAAATATTTGGTTGTACTTATATCCTTTTCGAATTCAGAATTGGTGAATTTGGGGAAGAACGAGGATGCTAGTGTTTATTTTGAGTTGGTGTTTTGATGAGGCCATATTTACTCTTGATATATAACTCATATAAAAAAAATACTTTAAAATAGAGACCTCACTGGATGTTAAAAATTCATAAAACGAATTACGTAGACGGCAAACAGCGATTATCGAACAGACATAAAACATTGAACATACAGTGAACGTGAAACGGCCAAACGGGTTAACACTCAAAAAATAACAAATTATGTTTTTTTTTTTTTTAGTTTATAAGATTTGTTATAAGTTGTAACGTTCATTTTTCATAGCTTGGGAAGTTTTATGAAGATGGCGCCAAGAGCCCCTACCAAGAGATCAGCAATGTGTACAAAGTCGACTACCTTGAATGGCTTCATATGTACGAAGGCATATCCTCTGCTCGAGAACAGTTCAACCAATTGAAAAACTTAAAACCGGAGAACAAAAAATTGTACACGAACATGATTGAGTACGAGAAACTACAAGAGCCGATCAACGTCAGCACCATAAGAAACCTGTACGACCTCGCGTGCTCGACATTTTGCCGTCAAGGCACTGAAGTCAGTTAGTATATTTTTATAATATTGATGATATCATTTCTGAAGTCCAAAAATACATAATAAGTATTTTAAGTTATAAAAAAAGGCAAACGACTATATTTTATTTTTATTGACATGGTAGTTTCAGAATCGCGAGACGTAACTAATTGTGGCTGTCAATATAAGTATGTACCTATAAGTTCCTCTAGAGTAAACCCGGTTACGTGAATTGAGGTGTTACAGGGTATGCTTATGCATGCATAAAATAATATATCAAGATTGTATTTTGGCTTGACTGTAATTTTCGGATATAACCCATTTGGCTTCCGTTTTACAAAATGGTGAATTCCTAAGGTTAGGGAAATTAACACAAATTCCTATTCACTTCATACGAACTTAGGACTGTCTTGAACTAAGTGTGATTAAAAATGTGTATTAAATTTTATATCTGAATCTATACCTATAATTATTCTGTCCGTGTGTAAGTATTCTAACTCCTCCTAAACGGCTGCACCGGTTTTGATGAAATTGTTTGTGTGTGCTTGAGTGCACACGACAACGAAGTTCAGGAGATCAGCTAGTATAAATATAAATATCATACATTGGCTAAATTTGGGTGAAACCTTTTTAAACGGGAGCCATTTATTATTAATCTACCTGTTGGTAAAACATTATTCGACGGGAGCTGTTTGGGAATAAGCAAACAATGGACGGGGGACGTTTGGGATTCACCGTAAACAATTCAACAACTACCTACTGATCATTTAAATATTAAAAAGGTGCTCTGCTGTGCAGTAGGTTACAAGTGATCCCAATGTGTATTAGATGGTATTAAATTTGAATTCAATGATATAATATCATTGTGTAAGAAAAATGATTCTGAGTGAAAACGGTTAGTTAGCCTATGATATTACGAAGTATATTTGATGATACTAAGGTGAATAAAGTAATTTATATATAAACTATTTACATAGAACCTTGTTTTAAATTTTCAATCATTAGGTATAAAAATTGAACATTTTATAAATTTTTAACTACAAAATTATTATTACATTTTAAATGTGATACATTTTGTCAAAATTTGGACTTTAAATCCTTATAAAAAAAATTGTGCCTATGTAATTTTAATATTTTTTAAGTGCTATTGTAACAATATAACAGGAGCTTGCATTAATTTTTTACGCTTTTCTACGCAACAAATAAAACTTTATTGATATTTATATAAAAAAAACTAAAATAATTTAAAACTTAAAATGTTCGTAAACAGCTCAAAAAGAGTCAAAATATTTTCAAAATTATATGATGTATAGGAAATGCTAATGTAAACATTCAGTGAAATTTTCAAGTATCTACAGTCATTCGTATTTTAATTTCAACAAAATCAGAAAATCGTTACATGAGAAATTGATTGAATATCAAATGTTGTAAAAATATGAATTTCAAACGCTCATAAAAATTTAATTTGAGTTTCTTGTAGATATTTTTTTTTTGATAAAGGTAGACAAACTTATGAGGAATCTTATATTACATTTTCATATCTTAGATTTAAAAAGAAAATTTTTTATGAATTTCTAACTCGAAATAATTTGCAAATATTCGTCATTTTTATGTATTTTGTCAATATTTGAACTTTAAATGCTTATAAAAAAAACTGTGGCTAAGGATTTTTAATATTTTTCATCTGTCTTCAAAACAATATATTAGAAGAATTCTATTAAATGTTTAAGCTTATGTATCCAACAAATAAAATTGTATTGATATTTATAGAAAAAAAACTAAAAAAAATGGAAACTAAAAATGTCCGTTAAGAGCTCAAAATAACTCAAAATAATTGAAAAATTTTATCAAGTATAGAAAATGGATATATAAACAACCATTGAAATTTTCATGTATATACGTTCATTTGTTTTAGAGTAACAAAAAAACCAAAATCGATTTTGTGGAAAATCGATTTAGCGTAAATATTCCCGTTTTTCCTTAATTTTTCTTTTGTTTTTCACGGCGCTTTTGAAAACTACTGGAAAAATTTTACTTTTGACCCCCCAAAGTACCAACTAGATTCACTTTCCCATCAGAAAAGATACTGTTGAAGAAAATCCAAGCACGTTTACTGTCCTAAAAGGTGATGACAGACAAAAAAAAAAATACAAAATAAATAAAAAAACACACATCATTGTAAAATCAATACATTCATCGTTCCACTCAAAATCTAAAATAAATTGATAATCAATATAATAATTATTACAATACTTACAATATATTATAAACAAAACAATACAACAGTTAAATAAATAAAATAAAAACAATACAATATACAAGATTATCTATAATAATAGGTATAATCTCTATAAAACGAATATGTTTATACCTACGGGTATTTCATATAATATTCATAATAATATATAGCTATGTAAGTAAAAGAAAACTATAGTTTTTATTCGGGAAGATTAATATTTTTTTCCCTGATGGAATCCATAGGTATTGTTTCTAGACTACCTGAACTGGTGGAATCGATATACCTTATCACCTAGTATAGAAAGGTCTGGCTGAATCGACGAAACCCCTAGAAAATATGTTATTGTATTGTTTAAAAGAAATATAAACATGTTTGATTTATGTTGAATATTTTATGTGTGACTGAGGATATCAGGATTTGTTTTATATGCAATGTTTTTGGGTACAATAGTGTCTATAAATAATTAAATTTAAATTTAAATAATCTAAGTACTAACTTGATTCTTAGGTAGGTACACAACATTCATAATAAATTAGATTATGAGATGGACAATTTTAAGGTCCTTTAGGTTAAAAATAATAATATGTTGTCCCACTGAAAATTGTTTTGGCCCGCATAGTTGTTATTAGAATACCTATAATATATGATTTGCACAAAAATGAAATTTCACACGTGGGAAGTCGGAATATTCAGTTAGTACATTTGTATCGTATTGAGCCGGTTGTATTAGATCGTTTCACTTGCAGGTTTATTTGCAAAATGCATTGAGTTCGAGTTAACATACGTTGGGAGTTCTACGGCCGAAAGAATCTATAAGGTGGCGTTGCGGATTCTCAAACCACATTTGAGGACTGATTTGAAACGCATGTACAAGACGATAAATGAAGCTCACAGGTTTGTATTAAATAGTTAGGTGTAAATACTTTGCATTGTTACAGACTGTAAATTAATATTATGTTTTCATTTGCAGAAAACGCACCGTTACTATCGACCCAGTTATTATTGAAATTTCAGACGATGAAGAATAGGTACCAAAATCTAGAAAAACAACGACACTGAAAAATACATCAAATGTATTTTACTTATAAATCACAAATATCAGTTTTTTTTCACATTTATAATAATCCTGACATCTGCTGTTATTAGCAAATTAACTCAATTTTGAGAAAGGTAGACAAGTGGGTACCGCTCTGCTGTACGGCAGTTTTCGAGTTTGACGTTATTGTAATGAATTATGAATGTGTTAAATTTGAATTTAATGACAAATCATTGTATACCAAAAATTGTTCTTCGTAGAGACTGTGTGTCAGCCTACCCCAATACTTGTATAAATAATCAAATTTAATAGTTAATTTTTTTTTTTTTTGCTTAAGGTAGATTAACTTGTGGGGAAACTTCTAATAAATTTCCTTATGTTAGCTACGAAAAGAAAAATGTATATACATTTATAACAAAAAATAATGTTCACATTTTTGAGACTTAGATGAATTTGTCAAAGTCCTAACATTAGGCAATCATAAAATCATTCTGTCCCAAGTGGAAATCTGTACGGTTGAAGAGATAACTCTGACGCTATAGGGCCAAGTAAAATCTTGTATTACACTTTCAAGTTTTTTGATCGAGCAAAAAACAATTAATTGACAGTAATTAAATAAAAACTTTAGAAAAAAATCGAAAATTTCCCATATTTAGCAATAAAAATTATGATTGTATGGTGTTATAATTTCGACGAAATTCATCAAGGTCTCAAAAATTCACCTGAAAATTAACGAATTCTCATTAAACGATTTTTAACATTATTTAAAAACTTGAAAATTTAATGTAAGGTTCCTATATTAAAGATAAATGTGTACGATTATTTTTTATAATATCCATTTAAAGTTTAAATTTTGATAAAATCCCAAAAACTTTCAAATTATCTTTCAGTTAAAAATGCATAAACATTTTGATTTTCATTGCTAACATTTGAAAATTTAATAGAAGATTGCTCATATGTTTTATACCTTTAAAAATAGCAATGAGATGTTTTCGATTCTTATTAATATTTTTTTAATTATTAAATTTTATTTTTTTATACAAGTATGGTTGCTACATTGGTTTTTCATATTAAACGATTTATCATTGAATTAAAATCTAACACACCTATGATAATTATTAATGACATACTCGACCACTTTTGTACAGCAAATCGGTACCCACTTGTGTCCACCTTATTTACCTTATCGTTTTTTACCATGTCGGTTTTTTCCGTGTCGTTTTTTACTTATTACCAGGTAGGTATATCTACTTACTTGTTAAATTCTTATTATATATTTTTATTTTTTATGTTAAGGCACGTTATCGTTTATTGTTAAAAGAATGGATGTGGTCTATGGTTTTAATATCTATTTGATATTCTGTTGAGTGATATTCATATTTCGAATAGGTGCATTATAAATATTATTTTTGTTTGATTAGAGCTGCCAAAACAATGGTTATTGGCTCATGACATTATACAGTAATGACTTATAGTACGATTATGGTACATTAAACTTAATATGTGTGGCTTGACGCTGCGAGTTGGCTGCTACTAGCTCCCGGATGGGTGACCACCCGGGTCCGTAGTAGTAAAAACCTTGCCACACATACACGTGTTTGCTTACTTACCTAACAACCGTAACAACACCCTACCGTACCAACCTTAACAACTATAGTTCATGATCCCCTACACCAGATAATGGCCATAGTCGCGGAGCTCAAGTTTAAAAAAAAAATTAAAAAAATATATAATATGTATGTTATATTAGATAGTACAATTTAGTTAATTAGTAAATACATATAATGATGTTTGTTCATTAAGAAATTTATGTAAAACTGCTTTGGTTGTAGTTTTTATAATAATATTTCATACTCGCTTATTTGAACCTGTTAAATTCCATCAATCACTACAACTTTAAACTGCAGATTAATATGTTTTAACATTTTTATTTTTTAAGAATCAAAATTATTAAATCTATATAGATTTTCTCAACACAACAAATTGAAGTAAATTAGTCCATGCTTTCATAATACATAAAAATATGTTTTTCCGCATAAATATATATCTCATCTTGTTGTCAGATCTGGGCAACTGATAGAGTTCTCCAAATTCACTTAGTCGTTAAACCTAAAGAATGCACCCTTTTTATTGCCACAATATTATAGAACTAAATACATAGGTGCCTAGTCATTATTGTGTGATTAGTGCTTGATTAGTGTGTGATTGCTATAAGTTATAACAATAATAACATTTAACCTGTGTGACGTGAGTTGTGTGTTTAACAATTAATGATTATTCTACTTACATACTATTTATAATTACAAAATATATTATGTACTTACTTACCTATATTAATTTTTTTTTTTTTTTGAAATAACAAAAATTGTCATTTATGATCAGTTAATCTTAACATTTTTACTTTTTAATTTAAGGATCAACATTAGTAAATTTATATAGATTTTCTCAACACAACAAATTTAAGTCAATTAATCCATGTCCTATTTTCATAATAGGTATATAAAAATATGGTTTTCCGCATAAATTCATATCTCTCCTTATTATCAGATCTGGGCAACTGATAGATTTTTCCAAATTCACTTAATCGCTAGACCTAAAGAATGCACCCTTTTTATTGCCACAATATTATAGAAGTAAATATATAGGTAGGTAGTAGGTATTCATAATTTTGTGATTACTATAACAATAATAACATTTAACCTGTGTGTCGTGAGTGGTGTGTTTAACAATTAATGATTATTCTACTTAAATACTATTTATAATTACAAAATATATTATGTACTTGCCTAAATTAAAAATTTATTATTTTTGAAATAACAAAAATTGTCATTTATGATTAATTTGTTTTAACATTTTTACTTTTTACGGATCAACATTATTAAATCTATATATAGATTTTCTTAACACAACCCATTGAAGTCAATTAATCCATGCCCTATTTTCATAATATATAAAAATATAGTTTTCCCCATAAATTCATAATATATCTCCTTGTTGTTGGATCTGGGCAACTAATAGATATTTCCAAACTCACTCAGGGTCGTTCTTACAATGTCCGGTAAAGTGTCGGTTAACTCTAACCGACTGATAACAGATTGACGCGGACCCGATGGTTGAATAAAGTTGTTCGTGATCCGGTCGGCACTCCGAGCATCCCACCTTGTCACGCCGGAGACCGGGGTTCGCCCCCCCCCCCCCGGGAGCCATTTGGACCCGAACGTCGGACGATATGCTATCAGTCCGATGGTAGATTGCTCGAATCGCCTTTTTCGCCGACCGTTGTACTTACGTCTTACGCGAGACAGTCCCCGGTCCCGCCTTGGAGTTATCGGCTCGGTGTGAGAGTCAACCCCTGATGCTTACATCCCGTAGTGGTGGTATTGGAGATAAGATAGACTGGTCGCTGCAGTGCTTGTACATTGTACTTGCTACTAACGAGGGCGGCGTGAAGGTTTTATTACCGGCAGAAGTCGATGGTTAAGTGTCGGTTAACTTTAACCGGACACTGTAAGGACGGCACCTTGGTCGTTAGACCTAATGAATGCACCCTTTTTATTGCCACAATTTTATAGAGCTAAATATGTAGGTAATAGGTATTCATTATTGTGTGATTACCTATAACAATGATAACATTTAACCTGTGTGTCGTGAGTGGTATGTTTAACAATTAATATATTATTGTACTTCAAATTCAGGGCTTGCAAACCTTATAATAACGTTGTATTTGACAAAAAAACTATTGACATTTGTAACGAAAAATCAAAAATAATTTAATAGCTCAAAACAAAACATTACGATTAATAAAATATATTATTTATTTATTTATTTATTTATTTAATCATATATTAAGGGTATGTGCCCAATTTACAATTAATATTTAATACATAAAACTGAATTTTTTTTCAAATGTAAGCCCTGACTTCAATACTATTTATAATTACAGAATATATTATGTACCTATACTAAAAATTTGTTATTTATGTGTGTATTACTATTTATTAAAAATATATTATATAATAATTATAATGATTGTTTATTGTATTTTATGTATAATAATATGTCATGTATACCTACATAAGGTGTCCTACAGGCTACAGTATTTACTACACTACTACCTAGGTACCTATAATACAGAAATACAGTAATACCTATCTTGATGGTAGATTGAAGATATGCATTTATAATTTAATTAATAATCACAAATAAAAACTTGTATAATGAGTAATGACTATAAATTATAATGTTTATAGTTTTCTTAGTTGGTATTTTAGAGTCAGCACAGATAATAATCAAATACTAATAATATGAATACCAGGTAATAATACGCTAAGAAAAGTACTATGAACATAATATTATTATGGATTTTATGTGGTTTTTTTTATTTTTTTTGAAACAAATAAAAGATGTTTTCTAATTTGAACAAGACATTTTTTTTACTTCAAGTACATTATGAACATTAGTCAAACGTCTGGAATAAGATAATAGTATATAGGTACATAAAACGTAAGAAAATAAACGATCAAATCTTTAAATCTCAAGAACTGGCGGAAGTTAGGTGTATATGTTTTTACTTTTTTTTGTATGCTTGCTCTGTATTTAGGATTTTGTCTTAAGGAGGGATATGATTTTATACAGAAGCTCCGCCTTAAAAGTTAGGGGTCTTAAGTTAGGACTCCGAAAACTTTTGCATATTATATATTATCTATAGGGGGGATTGATCGCCTTGATCTCCCCTCTGTAAATACGCCACTACTAGAAAGTGTAACTATTCATGTTGGAAATATTGAATAAAATTGTATCCCAGAATCTGAATAGATTGTTATTACCGGGTAGTTTTGAAAGCTTGTATTTATGCGAAGACCAAGCTTTCATTCTACCAATAATAACGATCTATATACTACAACTCTTAATTTTTAATTATTGTATAATGTCACCCAAAACCTTATGGGTGATTCATCTTGATTTATTATATTAGATAGGTAATTATATTGTTATTGGACATTTTTTTTCCGTAAATAAAAATAATAATAATTATTATTATTATTTTCTCAATTTTGTCACATTCTGAATGTTGACGGAGGAGAGTAAGCTACTTAAATAATATGCTAAGTTTATTTCATTATATTAAAGTTAGTTAATTTTCAGTGTTTGTTATTTATGTTTATGTGTTATAATAAGAAATGCTTGTGTTTCAATCATATGTGCATATTATGCATATTTTTGAATGACATATCTGTGAATAAAATATTTGATAGTACTTCATTAATATGTGGAATAAGTATTGAATGCATTCATCCTCAAGTAAACAAGTCGGCGCAAGGAGTATTTGGTATGTTGTCAGGGGGGCGGGGGATTTGTTCGAGAGGCTAATGTTCTGATTAATACTAGTTCAACACTTCTCCTTTTGAATGTTTACGTTTTAAAATTACATTGAATTCAGAAATGTTGACCTAGTGTTGATTTTTGCAGCTCTTCAAAATAACAAAATTGTTTGATTTAGTAAACTTGAAGATTCAACCGAATATATAAATCTTTGACGATGAACCACTTGGTTTGTGAGTATAGTTAATTCATAGATCAAGTAGGTAAAATATCATCTCTACCAGGCAGTGGCGTTTTTAGGAATTTCGTTTGGTTGGGGGGGGATGAAATGTATAATAATACATCTATAAATACGTACATAATATACATTTTTGAAAACCCCTAACCTGTTACCTTTTGAGGTAAGTGTGGATCAAGGATAAATCAGAATTAACACAAACTGTATATAGTACCTATAATACTTAATAGCATTTATTATAAATTCATACTAGCTCCAATCCCGTGTTTAATAAGATAAACAAAAAAATAGTTATAATACAAAATCCAGTTTTCTAATTTGTTGGTAACCTCATCTGGCATTATTATTGTTTTGACCGATAATTATCATTGGTAATGTGCATGACAAATTAGATAGGTATCATCACAGTTGACTAGTCTTGCGCAGTATGCGCATCTCCTTCACCTCCGTCCCATGTCGTAGCTCTCCACTTCTCATTGATTGATTTTGTTCTAATAAATAAATTAAATATACACTAATATTATATAATTTACAGACGGACTTTGTTAACTCAAAGGGTCAAGGGACCGGTCAAAAAGTACGAGGTGTCGATGGTTTTGAGTTAAAAAAGTTAGAGTTAACCAAATTTGAACGTGTAATAATAATAATATTATGTTATCAATTATCATTGAAATTAGTTATTATTTTTACTTTTTAGGTAACTTATTGTATTGTAAATTATTAAGTTTCGTATACTTCTGGTGCAGTCTAGTAACGTAACTCTCATACCTAATGTAGTTTTTAGTTTTAAATTACGTTCATAGAGGTCGTTTCAATACCTAAAATGAAAGAGAAATTAATAAACACGTCATCTTACAACTTACCAGGTCTTACAAACTTATTATACCCACTTTTTTGGTTGTCTAATATTATGTACTTCAAGTTTTGGTTTATACAATTTAAGCAATTCTCCCATTGAAATTAAAAGTTGTAACCGAATGTGCCAAGTATTTAAGCCTATTGGTATGATTAAGATTAAGTCGTTCTTCGTGTTATTTCGCATTATATGTTTTATGAAATGGGCTTATAATTTGAAAATGAAATTGTTTTTCATTACATTTTGTGTACGATGTCGGACGTAGCAATTATTATGTACAATGCAACTATCGCTGCTAATTGCTATTGTAAAATTGTTTTCGGAGTTGATTTTTACCTACACAAAGCAATATTTACATTATTACAACGTTGTCCAGTAGAGTGTACACACTATACACAGTATTACAGTAAGTTTATATTAGTAAATATTTTTAGGCCAAGTTAGAGTTATATAGTTTCGTTTTAAAAATTATTGAATGGCCCCATTCATGATCACTATCTATTCACTACTTGGGAAAACACTCTTATTAGTGATGCAGAAGAAATTATACTTAATTAAAACTCATTGCCCTTGCCCTTTTGTAGTACAAAATAATTAATTTAACAAATTATTCATAATAGGTATATGTAATGTAATATCATACAAGTCTAAAAAAATCTTTTATAAATATTTTTGAGTACAAAACTACAAACATTAAAAATAAATAAATAAGGTAAGATAATATACGAACAAATACAAAGTATGTAATATATTATTATTATACCTGATTCACTAAAACAATTAAATAATTAGGGCAGTATATATAATATAATGTTTATTTTAATATATCATACAATCGTTAGACTTATAATATATGTGAATTTGAAATAAGTTATACAAAATAATAATAATAATAATAATCAAAATAAAAAAATATGTTTATGATTATTGACTATTGAAAGTATTCTATGTGTTTTCACAATTTATTCTTTAACGGGATGGCGTGAAGGGTAATTCATTCTTTGTAAAATGTTAAATCATGTATATTTACATAATTGTTTAGGTACATTAAGTTCTTCAATAATAATATATTGGCAGATCAAAAATATTAAAGTCACTTAGATAGTTAGATACATAATCACAATTTTATATTATATAATCATTTTAGGTTCAAAGTCGGACGAATTGAGATGGTAGTTCAGCGATCAATATAACAGTTTTAGTTATTTTGTTGCAATTAAAAAATTGTATTTCTGCAGGGTCAGTGGCGTGGCGTGGGTATTAAAAAGATGTAAGCAGTGAATTTTTTTTTTTCAAAAGTGATTAGAATATAGGTACTATACCTAAATACCTAATTATAAATTATGTATAAAAAAATGTTGTCCTTTTAAAATTTTTAATATTTTTAAAAATATACTAGTTGTACAAATCAAATTCGAGAAAATAAAGAAATTGAAGTATAAATACTTCAATAGTCTATTAGGCGAATGACAGTGACAGTGTACGTAAAAACGACTACAGTCTACAACAGTACAACGCGTCGGGCTACGTCAGGTCGCTCCTTGTTTCTCGCGTAAGCAAAATCAAATGTGCTTACAAACGCTAGTTAAATACGTGACCCCCACCATGGCATTATAGACTATTCGAAAATAACAGTTGCGCGTAAGCAATTTCAGAATGTGTTACACTGTATATCGTATTATGAATTATGATTATGCATTTAACATAATACAGAATAGATTAAAAATAGACCTACAATCGATGATTTTCTTATAATAGTTGGTAATCAGTAGACACTTAGACAGCGTACGACACAAATATACAATAACAAAAACCACTACCAGCTATAACTTAAATATTTTATAAATAAAATTAAAATTTTAAAAATCATTTATTATGTACCTATTAGTCGTGATTGATCAAATTTATTTTTTCTTTCATTTAAAGTGTAAGCAGTGCTTACAGTGCTTACATGCACGCTACGCCCCTGTGCAGGGTACTTGACAATTTTAAAGTATTTTATTATATTTTATATTATGCACAATGACATTTTCAAAATTCAATGTTTTCGAGAAAAGTTGATTTAACCTACTGAGTGTGATTAATTGTAAAATAATTAATTTTATGGCAATAATATCATAAAATATAATACATACCTAATACCTATATGCTGACTGCCTGTCTTTGCTAAGAACCGTTTTTCGTATACAATGATTTTATATTGTCATTATTTAATTCTACTTTGACACATCCGCATTACAGTGACCCACTCGACACGAACTGTATCCACATGTCCGCCTATTATCTATTGTGGATAAACGATAAAGTATTAATATAAAACAAAACAAAATAAAATCATATAATGTTCTCATCGAATTCACACTGCTATGAAATTATTATAAAAACGTTGAATAATTCATTATGATAAATTCATATACTTTTTTTTTTATAATCCGTAAAAGTAGTAAATACCACCCGCGTGTTAAACCCATCCGCTGCTTATTTTATCAATAGGTAGTTTTATAAATACATAAAAAAAAAAACTATTATAATAATATGTACAATGTACCTACATGGAGGTATAATTTTATAAGCAGTTTTTATTTTGTTTCATTAAAACTGTATAGTTTTTTATGATTTCACCTTAGTCTATTACACTCTAGTAGCTTTTTAACAAATAAAAACGAAAGTAATTTGCATAAATTTACTATCCAAATATGATGAAAACAAAGTGTTAAACTATAACCGGTCATTTAGCTAACGCACATGCATTTGTTTATATTTAGTTGGCTCACGAAGTCACGACTGATATTGCACTATATATTTTCATTGGCATTGATGTTTATTACGACGTTGCCCATAATTCTGTGTTATATCGACTCATAAAAAACACAATAATATACACAATACATAATAATAATAATAATAATATATAGGTATTGTATAATATGGGTTTGTACAATATTTCGTATTTGAAATATTAAGTGCATTGCGGACATTTCCATATTGTAATATATTTCGTTTCTACGTGGCACATTGTATAGTATTATTTATACTAACCTATAATACCGATGCGATAACCTACTCGTCATCCACAACAAAAACATAGGAATTCGGAAAGGTTCACATACGCCACAGGATAATTTTTAATTATAATTATAAGTGTTCGTACATCGTTCGTATGAGACTATAACCATACCTATTATAATCAGTAAACGTAAATTGAAACACTGAGCAACACTTCCGAGACAGAGGCGTTTTTAGTATCAGCTAGCCTATCTTTTATTTCTATTATATCATATATATATATAATTACAAGCACATCGGTAGTACCGATAGTCCCAGCAGTTGAACCATAGATACAATTTATAGGGAGAGTGTAATGTTTTCATACTCTTTCTTGGACGATTGAAGCTGGTCTTGTCACGTCTGGCCATGTCACCGACACTTCGTAGAGAGACATATAGAAAAGATAAACAATTCCAAACTTAAAACGATACAACTTGTCAAATTCGCTCTGAGGCCGTCTTATATGCAATGTAAAGCAATAGTTGGACTCCACTGCGACTCGAACGTAAAGTATGTACCTCTTTGATTTGATTGATCGGATGTTAGGCCCATATGACTTGACTTTACTTGGTTGGACGACTTTATTCCTATAAACTATTCCGGGCTGTTGGCCTTTGCTAGTAGAGTAGGAAATTCCCCTATATTCTTCTAATGTTGTTTTACGTCGATGTGGAAGTTCAGTGGAAATATGGAATATTGCCACTGAATTTTTTTTTATAGCGAAGCCTAAGTGAAGCTCTCAGTCAAGTCTTTATCTGTGAAGTTCTAAACGTGGAGCACTGGTATGTATTTCAAACGGTCCGCCTTGGACCCGCCACCAGCGTTTTGGTTGGTGTATCACACAACTGTTTTCTACTTGAAAACCACATCATCAGCATGTGTTGGTGTGATAATCTCTTGTTACACTGGTTCGTTTCGATTAATTTGCAATGATTTGGCGGTATTTTGAAACGAATGGGACAAAGTGGGGTGACTGGCTAAAAAATTGAAAAATTCGTAAAAAATACAAAAAATGATTTTCAATTTGTCAAACTCGATTTGCAATTAGTTGCTATTAATTTGCAATTATTTGGCGGTATTTTTAAACGAATCGGACAAAGTGGGGGGCTACATGAAGTTGCCCCCCCCCCCAATTTTGAATTTGAGTTTATTCAAAACTGGGTGATTTGCAATTAATTTGCAATTATTTGGTGGTATTTTGAAGTCATTCGGACAAAGTGGGGGGGCCAACTTCATGTACATGTCTTCCAGGGCTCGGTGGATGGTGGCTCTGAGAAGGACCTTTTTTCCGTTTTCCCGTTACAAAGTCTAGACACTGTTATATAATAATATATAGTTTACGTTTAATAATGTTTCCAGTAAAATTTTCTTTTTTTCTAAAAAGGTAAATCGTCATCCCGGAAATTACAGGCAATTATTATATAAATTATTGAAACGCAATAATTGTCGTATTGCGTAACAAATAATATATAATAACCCTCTTCGTAAAAATAACTAGCATGATATACTTATTTTCTATATACACCTACTATAAAACGACTACTGGAGGAGTGTCTATATTATGTTATAATTGGATCGGTTTTAAGACGTGTAAGATTCAGTCAACTTTAGCACTAAAAATAACATTTTATCTTTTTGGCCAATTAAGTGACGAAATAAATATTTCATAGGATAATTTCTATCGCAAATACCTACAAAATAAATGTATAATGTTTGAATGAATACGGAAATATCCGTTATTATAATGCTATAATTTAAATATTAAGACAAATTGTAAATATATTATATATTTACGATGACGTTGTATAAATGTTAAAACAGTTTATCTGTAATGGTAGGTAGGTAAGCATAATATCGTATAAAAAATGTCCAATAATGCCGATGGTTAATACCTACACTTTTTAAAAATTGTTGATTATAGTATCCATAATCGTATTTTGTTAGTCGCTTTGATATGGAGGGTCATAAATAATAATAGTAATAGTGTATATTATAATATGGAATGGTAAAATGGTGTTAAAATAGATTTCTACCCATTTAATGTCATTAAAATGTATATTATTATATAAAGCATGAAAAATAGCTTAATAATTTCCAACAATATTTCAAAATGCACAATGTAATATATTTCAATTTTTATTTTAAACATTTTATTTTTAATTTCCACGTTTTTTTAAATTTTAAATTGCAGTTTAACATACCAAACGTCAAAATTAATTACAATGAACAAAACAAAACCAGTGTGATGGAATTCCTAACTTATAATGAAAAAAAAGTTTGCAAAATATCAGTTATGTAAAATATAAAAAAAAAATGTAAAACTTGTGATAGGTATTAAAAGTTTGATCGGATTATAAATAAATTATACCTAATCGGTAGAATTTTTTAATACAAAATATATGAATTATTAAAACTATAAATACAATATATTATGGTATTAGCGAGTTTTTTTGCATTTATTATTATTATTATTACTATAATATCATATTGTTAGAGTAACATAATATTTACTCAAATTCCGAAATGTTGACAAGGGAAGAGGAAATTATATGAATGATAGAATTACAATTATTACACTAAATGTGTACTTTGCACCAAGCAATTGGTGTGATCACATATAAGTGCAATCTAATTGCGTTCCCAAAAAATAAACATAATTTGAAGGGTCCAAATTGCCAGACATCTCTTAGATTTTAGGGGTAGTGTAGTACGGTAACTAAATTTTTCAAAAACGAATCACATAATATAAAAATATAACAAAAAAACTATTACCTGTAGTTATTACTGGGTACTAGCCCTTAGTCGTTATTAATCTGTCCTCATTTACCGACGTCGTACTGTGGATCTGCAGTGTGAATGGGTTAATGGTATATGAATGGTATTAAAAACAAAATAAATTAATATTTTGTGAAATATTAAAATAATATTATAAATAAAAAGCATGGTCTTAAAAACCGGAAAACACCAAAAAAATAAAAAGCATTTATTAAAAAATTGTTATTTTATTCAATTACATTAACATTTGAATTTCAAATGCTCATACAAATTAAATTTGTGGCTTTTTGTCAAATTTTTTTTAATACACATTTATTACTATAAAACTTGTAGGTACCTATTACATTTTAAGAATTTTTACCTACAAAATAATTAGAACATTGTCAAACTTTGATGAATTCCTTCAAAATTTAAACACTTAAAATAATGGTGACTATATGGATTTATGATTCATTTTTAACTCATGTATAAACAACTTATGGTGAACCTTATTGTGTTCAATTTCAAAGCTAAATCAATTTTACCAACACAAATTGGAAAAAAGAAATAGGAAAATTGTACTAGGCATACAAGGATGGCGTGCTATTCAGACAGACAACTTATTAGACTATAACATATATGTATGCAATTCGGATGCAGTTGTCTCAGACACTTCGGAGACAAAATTATTATTAAATTATTTTTATTTTTACACTAAATTTTTTATTGTGGTGGTTGAGACTTACGTCTCAAATGTTTTTCAATAAGAATCTCGGAAGCACACGTCATTTAGACGTCATTTTCTAGAATCTAGACAATAATCGGACGAATACGAAACACTGCAGATATCGATAATCGAGTTATCCATAATATATAGGTACATATTATTAAAATAAACGTGACATTGTTGCATTATTATTATTACTATTATTATTATTATTATTATTATTATTATTATTATTTCATCAATTATAATAGTTTATAAACCAATTCGACCCATCATCGTTGAGTATTAGATATGTTTATTAAAGCTCCACGATAAATATATATTTTTATATTCTATCGTATTTTCAAGAACATACGAGCGAATGTTTTCTACTCACATTCTCACACTGAAAGTTGGATACCTACTATACCTATTCCTAAACGATCGCAGGTTTGATTCCATTAACTATACAGTATGGTATACCTAAACAAATTTGGGGACCAACAAGTTATACAATTTTCATTTTAACCCATTTCTGCGGTCGAAACGTTTCATAATAATTGGTCGACGTAAATATTTTTAATTTTCGTTACTCTCGCATCATCGGAGATATAATATAGGTAGTAGGTAGGTACTGCAAAAATTATTAGTTATTAAACTTTAGGTATCGTGAAAAAATACAAAAATGAAACGGCGTCATTCAAGAATTTCATGCTATAACAATACGGAATATCTAATATTATAATTGAAGATTTGTACGATTTTAGATCTCGGATTATAGATACATCAATAAATTGTAACAGTTCCGTCAAATACGACTTGCCTGCTTCATTTTTAAATGGAGGGGATAGAAAATTCGACTGACCATTATTTTATCACATGATGGTTCCCCTGCCATCATTCACAACAAAAACAATATAATATACAATATTAAATCTTAATAAATATTATTTATAGGTAGGTGCTATACATCGAATTTGAAAAATTCAATTTATAAAACTATATACATTTTTCTTGATTTTTGAGATATGACTTCAAACACGCACTTACACGTGATCGATCACACTTATTGAGTGACCGTTTCAAAAAATAACGTTAAATCTTAAATCGAAAGAATATAAAATCACATTAGTATAATATTATGCACTCTTTGTTAACTACTTTAGTCTTAAATGTCATTGTGTTTTTATTACTTATTAGATATGTTTTCAGTATTTTCATACATGAAAACATTTTTGAAGAAGTCGATATAGATACTGCAGGTATAGTCAATTGTTTATAATATTTTAATTGATTTATAAGTGATAAAATATATTGGGAAAATTTGACCGACTACATAAACGTAGAGAATCTATGCAGCTGTCTAGAAAATTTAGGATTCGATTTCAGTTTTGACTGCCAATTATTCGTTCAGCGCAATAGCGGTTTAAATGTCATCTAAATCGAAGTACACTATAATAAGTGCTTGGAAAGTTTTTCATAATGATTGATACTCAATAAATATGAAAATTAATAACGCACCAACAAATCAAAATGCACAAACCAACAAAATGCACATCATTATTTTTCAATTACAGTACGAACTACAAGCACATGAAAAACACTCAAATATCAAAAGTACAATTAGTTATTTAGATTTATTATATTAATTTATGGAGGGAACCTACCCCCCCCCCCTTCACTCCAGGGGAACGTCAATTGAATACTACTTATTATAAATATATATAGTACTTTAGTAGTAATGTATATGGTGGTATAGTATATAGCTCAATGATTCTTAGCCTGCTTTGTGTGCGACGACCCTCCCAATTAAACATTCAACTTTTTCATAGAGTATAAAAATATTTTAATTACATAGCTGAATTTCGTTGTCGACAGCCAAAATAATCACTTCCCACTGGTATATGACCTAATATAAACATAGGTATATAATATATAGGTTCCAGTACGGTAAATGCGGTATATTATGTAGGTACCGGGTTTATGGTTTTTTAGCCATGCGTGTATGTTAAGTGCAAAGCGTCTTTAGGGACTGTCTTTTGAAAGTCGACTGTTCATAACACATTTCGCAGAGCAGACACGACGATGGGAATATTATATCATATATATCTATAAAATACAGTGAAAACAATAGGAATCGAAATGCGTCGGATATCGTCGATGGGGGGCGAGCGGTGTGTCGTGAGATTACAATAAATATAATATATTGTAATTCACGAGCTGGCGGGGAGGCGAACGTGCAAGCGGCTAAAGACAAAGGTTTTTGTGTCGTTGGCTTTACACGGGTGCTGCAGTGCAAAGACCATCGACCTTTAGCCGGTTTCAAGTTATCACCGTGGCGTGGGCGGGTAGGACGATAGGAGTGTATATGCCTCTGGCTTTTGTGCTGCTGCTCCACGCCAGTTTAATTACAAACGGTTTGAGGTGGTTCGCGAGGGCGAGGACTTACGATTGGAAAAGCTAAGCCGCTTTATTCGAGATGCAGCCAGTTCGGCATTTATCGTACACACAGTCGTCCTTATCGGCCACTTGCAGCGAGCAGCTCCCCAGCTCTAATCCGCCTTAAACCCACGCTCACTCTCGTCGTCGTCGAAGGTATTAGGTATGTAGGCACCTACCTACCTGAAGCAGAGTGCCGTTTGGTTGCATACAATTATTATTATTATACAGACGTCTATAGCCTTTCGCACTCTGGTGTGACTGTAAATATTGATATTTTAGTGGTGCCATATTATATGTGTGTACAGAGTGATTCCATTTCATCGGGAACATTGTTATTTTCTTAAACGTTCGAAAAAAGTTATTTAAAAATCCCTTATAAAATGCTTCTCAATACATTTCCTGCGGTACCTATACGACAAAAAAATAGTATTGTGCGTGTAAAAATAACACCATACAATAATATATTATTATCGACATCTAAAATATTAAATTATCGAATAATAATAATACCGCAGGGTAACCTCAATATAAAACAATACCCGTACTGTATTATTTTTGTAGGAAAAAGAGCTAAGAGAGATAATAATGATGAACACGTCTTTCCAACAAAAATATCAGTCCCGAATATAAATTGAATTGTTTCGAAACGTTTCTGTGTTAACAGCACTCGAACTGTGTACATAATATGTTATTATTCTTTCCAAGTCTACGATAGCTATATAGACTATATTATATGTGTAGCTATCTCATCCTGTTTTTATCTGTTTAATATAGACTATATAACTTATATTATTCGGTACACGCATACAACTTACAACTTTACTCCGGTGACAAGACTGCAGCCAGTGAAAATGAAAATACTTCATTAATCGGAATGGAAACATTGCTACTACCTAGGTGTATAGCGAATTGATCGAGTTACACGCAAACATAATATACACAACTGCAGTACAGTGTACAGTAATTTACTTGGTAATTGGTATCTAAACAAATTGATTCGAGTACACAATATTAATAAATATAATTTTATTTTATTGTTTATATTCGGTGTTTAAAATAATATTACATACGTTGGCTTTATAATATTTCGATATGACGATTATATCTCTTGATTTTTGAAAAAAAAAAGAAAATTAAAGAAAAATTAATATTTGTTTATTTTGAGTTTAGGTGAACTAAAAACCATTACGAATTGTTATAAATGCAGTGTGTTTACGATACGGTAATTATTCTAAAAAATTATAAATAAGAATTAATATATTGACACGGATGACAAGATGGTGAGAAACTGTGAGATACTTAATATACTGCGGCATAAAATTGTCTCCCGTTGAAAAACAAAAATCACGTGAGCTTAAAAATATATATTAAGTATTATAAATAAGTAAGAAAATATATTAACCTATTATATTGTTTATTCGCACGAAATCTTTTGAAACCAGCTGTGTATTGACCTTTTTGAAAGTTACAAAAATGTGAGTACAAAGTAAACAATGTTGAGTATAAAAAAATGTGCACTAAACTCTTTATAAGTATAAAATATTTAACGTTACATTATCGGCGACACTGCGTAATTATTTGGAAATCCAAGTTTACTTTTAAATAACTTCCTTTTTTTGTCATTCAAAATCCGAAATGAAAATACAGTGATTTTCGCGGAAAATGTTTACTCTTATTATTTAAATATTTAAAATTGTTTTAACTACTATTATATTTTTTTTTATTGATCAATTTTGGCTACAACGAAGAAGATAACCAATTTAGCTTAAAATTCTATAATGTATATTCAATATATGGATATGTATAATGTACAAGTGTTTTGGTACATTATGTGAATTATTAAATTTCGTTGAATGCCTGAAATCACAGGGAAATGGACAAAAGGTAATATTTTGGATATCATGTTCGGATTTTTAGCAAACATTTTTTATATTGCATTCCGATTTACCGGCGGCGTTCGTTGACATACGAAAGAAGTGTATTGAAGTAGATATACAATATATTATTTTATTGTGTATTAAATAATAATATTATCATATTCAATAATATTTGTAAATAGCGGCAAAGAATTACGTAGGAATATCGAAACGAATTCCATTGAACAGAACATATTATTAATATTTTTCTTCCCCTCCGGTGTACATAGTTCTTATACGTATTGTATCAAAATTGCATACACAGAGCGCCGTCTTATAGAAATATAAAATAAATGTTTTCTGTATTGTACTTTTACATATTGTTATTATTATTATACGTATTACCTATTTATATTTTATACTTTTATAGGTATGTATACTCAATATTCAACGTATTTAAAGTCCAACTGAATCATATTATTTTCCAAGACATTCGACGGTTACTAATGATTTTTCGGTTTGTTCACGGAGAAGATGAAGGCGTTGCAGAAGGTCCCGCTATTGTATATTATGTTTGTCCTAATTTTAAATGCATTATGTAGATTCATTATATTATGTATTCAAACCGAACCAACAGAAATACATCTTATAACAACTATTCAATGGCATTTTTGACTTCTGTCAAAGCCCCAAAAACGTTTTGAAAACGTCGGTTGCAGTTCTTAATAGATTCTCGGGTTTGTCTGCTGCAAGTGGTTTTCCATATTTTGCAATGCTATTATAAATTTTGACTGCAATATTAATTACCAATTAATATCGCCACCCACTATATACAACTAGAACGCGACACATCGGGTTGAAATTTGAAATTGTAAGCACCGTTATCATACAATATTATCTGCAGATAACAAAATTCGGAAAAACGAATGTCAATATTTATCAAATTTCGATTACATTAGCTACATATAGAGTATAATATTATTATTGGTAATTACTAACTATTACATCCAACTATAAAATATAGTATTGACAACAACCATCAGGAGTGGTCGTGTCTGACGTCATACCTACATTGCAGGACACTGTTTATAAGTTTATAACATTCGCTAATACCCACTCATTTGCGTTAATCATTATTGAATGTGTATTTTTTCGTTTGTTATTCGAGTGCTATATATTATAGCTCGTCATCGTAGAAATTTAAGATGTAAGCTGAAAGATTACCCTTTATTTTAAGCGTTGTTAAGTTTTCAGACGATATTATAATAACTTATCGGCTGTCCGTAATATTATGAACGTTTTAAAAGTGTTTCATTGTTATTATTCTTGCATTTGTGAAAATTAAAACGTCTTGACATTTTAATTAAGGGGGACTTAAGCTGAAGGGACTGGTAAAATGTAAATTTATAATTTTGTACCACCCAAATAAAGAATATATTATTTAAAAATTTTAAGGAAACTGTAGTTATTACATAATTTAATTTATTAGAACACGTACATGATAGTAAATCTGCAGTAGGTACAGTATATTCAGCTAAACAGAAATAATATTAATGCTAGTCTTAAGATAATTTTAAATTCTAATCGTTTCTAAAAATGGTTTGCAGAATTCACAGAGAATGACTTAAATTTTTAGTATGATTAATAATTTATATTCTGAAGATATGGTAAAGAAAATCCGAAACGAATAAATACTTTATCACAAATTATTATTTATTTATTACAAATTATAATAACAGTAAGTATTGTTAAGAAATTAAAATTACGAAAGTAAAATATTATATCAAAAAAAAATTAAATTTCAAAAATAAATTTCATTTGTAATTCAATATAAAATGATTTCCAATGTTATCACAGATACTGCCCAGCTACAAGCCCGGATTAAGGGGGGCCAAGGGTGGCATGGTCCCGTGGCCCATTGATTTTGGGGGCCCATATTTATCCCAAAAATATATTTTTTTAACGCTTCCAATACAGTTTAAAAAAAAATATATATTGAAGTAGGTAAATATAGTCGTATATAGATGGTAGGTAAATTATTATTACTTAAGGGGCCTGCACGCGACCTGTTTTTTTGCTCAAAAACATGCCTTACAGGAAAAACTCTCATGCCTCGTAGATTGGTCCGATGTCCGTAATTTTTTTTTTGTTAGATAGAGGAAGACTTCTTACAAGGCCCATTGTACTTGGATTTTCAACATTATTTTTCTAAGTCTTATGTTACAAGTTTGAATTTAATCAATTTTTACAACTTTTTAGTTTTTGTATTATTTTTTGTTTTTAGCGACGTAATCAAAAATCGAAGTCCAATGCGCCCTGTAAAAAATATTCCTCTATCTAACAAAAAAAAATTACGGAAATCGGACCAATCTACGAGGTGTGAGAGTTTTTCCTGTAAACTGTGTTTTGACCGATATAATACACCCTATCAACCCCCCCTAAATAGGTATTGGGCAGTAGATTAGTGGAAAAGTCTTATAATTGAGGTGGCAACTAAAATATAAAATTTAATTTTCAAATTTTATAGAATTGCGGAAAATTTGAAAAATCGCGACCAGACCCCTTAATAAATAATAATTATAAAATAAAATTGTTCTCAATTTTATATCACGAAAAATTACTTTAAATAATAACTATATTGAGAAACACAATTTTGATTATGTTAACTCATTCGAGTTCGTCGGTTGAACTGCGACCTAATGAAATCGATAGTAGATTTTTATAAGAATAGTATTGTTGACATTATATTTTTAAATATTTCTACCCTGATAATTCTTATTAGTTTATTTATGTTTTGTGTCACGTTGAATTTACAATACAATTTTTCTTACCACATATTATAGATCACATTTGATTTATCTGAAGACCAAAACCGATTATACGTATGTAACATATTAGATAGAGTTAATATACCTTATTACATATTTTATACACTTATATATTTGTCACATATCCTAAACTTGATTCAATATACGATCTCATTGAGGGCGGCGCGAAGTGTTCCATATCTGCGCGATGTCTTGTACATTTTATATGCAATCAAAAGTTCTATCAAGTTCGTTCGGGTTTTCGTTTTTCTCGTTCATTTACTTATACTTAAATAAAATATGATTCCTCATAGATAAAAAATGATGTCGACACTGAAAAGGCTTCGAGTCGAGTTATTCATTTTTAATTGTGACGCTCGTACGATGTACGGCGACGACGGGCTACTGGTTTTGTTATCCGGCGGGCAGAACAGAATTTCCTGAAAACTAAAACATTTTTTTTGACGCCGTTTACTGTTTGAGAATATAATACGGTTGACGTATACCTATATTGCCACGATAACGCTACTGTTACCATAATTATACCACGAGTGTACCAGGAGACGCGTTACAAACAGCCAGGACGATATAGTTAAGACTTAAGACTTATAAATATATTGCTGCAGTATCTCGTCGGGTAAAAGAAAAACGTAATCATAATATAAACATTTTTATATTATATTATTGTGTACCTATTTGTTCTGTATAAATAATGCAATATGTAATAATACAAATATTACGTAGTATATAGATTGGGTACAAAAACAAAAAAAATGTCTGGCTCCCAAAAATTCTATTTCCACATAGATCGCTATACGCAGCGTGTACGTAAATAGTAAATAGTGATCGTCGTAATGTATCACCTACCTGCACCGAAAAATCCTCTATACACACATAAATATTATATATTACAACAATCAAATGACGCGGTTGGAAACCCAACCACCTATATAAACGTAGTCTCTACATAGTTCCTATAAAAGTATAATATTATTATATAATAATATATATATTTTTGTCAGAATACAGCACGTTGAACGCGGGACAAGGGTCATGTATTTCATATATACAGATGGATTCTTTTGTAGCGAAACGTACGTAAAATAATAATATTTTAAGAAAATATTGTCACGGGCCACTCACGGCGATGATGAGTAATATTCAATGTTTTTTTCATATTTTCAAATCGATCGTAATACGACCATCGCGATGTGCACATACAAAAAAAAAAAAAAACTATTTAGGTATTTCGCACGTTCCCAAGTCGTATTTCCGGAGAGACGTGCACAAATATTATAATCGCCCTGTATATATACATCGATATACAATATTATTATGTACCGTGTATACATTTGGTAGTCATCTCGTCGTCACGCAGCCCGCAGCAGCCGTTGCAGTGCTGCAGGCGGTGAAATTGGGTATTTCGCGATCGGATGTTATTGTCAACCGTCGACGAAGGCTGCCGGCCATAATCCTCCCTCCCCCCCCCCTAAACCTAACCTATCGGGGGGTTGATCGTCATCGGTATTCAGAGCTCGCTCTGAGGGTCGCTCCGGTCGCACGTGTTACGAAGGCGAGAGCCAGTGCGAATGAAAAGGCTGAACGGGAAAAAAAATCCGGTAAATTAGGAATAAATCCGAAAGAACGAAACACCACGTGGACCGTACGCAGTTGTACGTGTAAATTACGATATGATAATATTATGTAGTTATGTACGTCATATTCGTGTACACAGCACAGTGCAGTTTACACTCGACAACGACGCACCAGAGAACTCTTTTTTTTTTTTTATTGATCTTGAATACATCGACATCTAGGTCATTAGTACAAGGTGTTAAGTTAAGAGGTATTTACAATAATATATTTCATAATTTTTTTTTAAATTAAGTTATACAATTCTGATTTTTTAAGGAATAAAATTAAGTTGTTAGTGTCCTGTGAGTTTGGTCCAAGTGCTTGACAGATTTGTTCGGAGATGTGGAATTGATCGCGGTACTGGTTGTATTTATGGCATTCGGTGATGATATGTTTTACCGTTAGGGGGGGACTCTGCATGTGTCGCATAATGGAGGTTCGTCGTTGCTCATCAAGTAGCTGTGCGTTAGATGTGTGTGTCCTATTCGAAGTCTGTTGATTGTGGTTTCATCTTTTCTACTAAGTCCGGGATTTTTCCATAGGTTGGTGTTATTTTTAATTTGATTGAGTTTAGTGTTAAGTTGTCGCCAGTGGGAGTGGCATTTATTGTTTATGTAAGTGTTGATTACGATTTTCGCGTCGTCGAATGTGATGGAATTTATATTTGTGGTTGATGTTGAGTCTATTGCGTTTTGAGCTTCTAGAGAACTCTTTTGTTGTGCCGGATAAACGGTGCAACAACTGAACCGATATGTATAATATATGTATATACATGACAGCTTGTTGTTATTATGTTGCTAAAAAAAAACAATATAGACGGTATTATAATATAATAGTTATTACTAGATGCTGAAGGTCTCTATTATTCGAAAAAATCAAAAATTTTTAAATACATATGCATTTAATAAACAAATAAATATGCACTTAAATATTATGCTCTATCTCGTATAATATAATATGTACTTAATGTATAAAAGCGGGTAAGTGGATGTCGCTCTGCTGTACAGTAGATTACAAGTGGGTAAATGTATAATGGATTGCATAAACTTGAATTCAATGATACAAAATCATTGTATAAGAAAAACGATTCTGAGCGGAGAAGGTTTATCAGTCTGGATTTTTTAAATTGTTATTATTTATTATAGGTAGCCTTTAAGTTGAATTAATATTATAATGTTATAGTTTTTTATTCGTTGCTACGGCGATAAGCAAATCGTTAGAAATTAAAATTAAGTGGTTTTTCAAGTGGCATTAAATAACTTTTGAGAAAATCGAAAAATTAAATTCTTTAAAGTACCATCTTGATCCAATTTGCTAAAATATTAGGTACTATATGTGTTGAAATCGAAGTACTCCTGGTAGAAATTTTGTATACAGGATATTAAAAATAAGCACCATTGTAAAACCACTAGCTTCCTCGCTCCGCTCAGAATCTAAAATATTGTATGTAAATATTATAATATTTAAAATATTAAAAATTATGTTTTAATCTATCTATATATATATATCAGGGGTGAGGGGTTTCCAAACTACGGCCCGCGAACAAGTTTTAACCGACCCGTGGCCAGCATAGGACGCATAGGTAAATATAGATAAAAAAATTATTTCAAAAATGTATTTATATTATATTATATTTATACCTATTTATTTTTATTTAAGTATATTGTAAAGTAAACAATATTCTATACAAAAATATAAAGTAAACATATTATTCATAAAGGTACCTATATTATCATAAAGTTAAAAATTATATGTGTTAATAAACTTTTGGCCCGCTAAGAGCATTTGATTATTTTTGTGGCCCTTGAATAAAAAAGTTTGGAGACCCCTGGTATATATATATTTATAAATTAATGTTTGTTTGAGTGTGTAATTTATGCATTCCTAAACCGTTCATCCGATTTCGATTACATTTGGTACAGAAATAGATTAGACCTTTGGGAAGAAGATAGGCTAATTTAAAAAGGGTAAATTAAAGATCCGACCCAGGGAGGTGCTCAAACAACAGGGATTTTGAAATTTGTTTATTTGTAAATGGTTGCTACTGGTTTTAAGAGGATATCAGCTCACTATTTGTTTTCTCTCTCTGGCCCACTCGCAACATAGACAAAACGCATTAAAGCAGAATCATTTTTTCTATGAGTGGTTCTCGGGATGGTTTATACTCACAATTGGACCTGGTAGGTAAACTCGGGGAAGTGCTCAAAAGGGGATTTTGAGATTTACGGTGAAAATTTTTGTTTATAAATAGTTATAAATAATTAATAGCATTTAGTATTTATTTTTTTAATGGTTGCCATTGGTTAATCGGGAAGATCAGGTGCAAGCATGCATAAATACGAATTTTTACACATTGGCCATTGCCTACTAGATATACTGTCGCACATTGTCCGCGATCTGAAGTAGTCGGGTTGCCTACCGGGAACGCTGAGTTGCACAATCACAATTTTTTTAAAGAGTTGCAATTTCTACAAGCGACGAAGTGCGCGGAACAAAATAGTCGTTTGATAACAACCTGAACAATAATCAAACATCATTATGCGATGAATTATGACAGACTACTGAAGTCCACTTCCCACTCGCGTCACGATGTTATCTGCCAGATATAGTAAATTAGGCAGGTAACTAATCGATAAAATGAATGTTATAATATAAAATATGTATTAGGTAAGCATTTATAAAATAATATCTTAGACGGATTTTATATTTTATATTATATTTAATATCAATATTTTCCAATTTTGTACTTAAACCTATACTTATGCTCTTAATTTGTCTAATATACTCAAATAATTTTGCATTATTTACATGCAATAACGACAAAATAAAATTGTAATTTGTAAGCAATATATTGTAATGTCAGTGTGTTTTTTGACATGAGATAGCCATATGGGTTAGCCTAGTATGTCTGATTCTAAAACGATTTAGAGCGGATTCGTCCTTTCGATTGAGATTAGGAATATCCCATCTGAAGGTTGTTGTTTTGATCTGGTTTAGTTTTGTTGTATCGCTATTTCAGGATATATGCCATTTTTTTCTAACAATTTAAAAAAAATTGTTTTAATCTTCGTATGTCAGGGAGTCTAATACTGGTGTGTCATTGTTGGAGACAGCAATTTTGGCATATTTATCCTCAATTTCGTTATGTTATTATTATTACAAGTAAAAACTTTTTTTTTTCTTTATTAATATATACACAATCTATACACAATCGGCACAATAAGAGTATGAGCTAATGTCAAGGAAGAATGAAATTTTGAATGAAGAAGCTACCCACTGATGACACTTCGTCAAAGTACAAACTAAATTATATTTTAATAGACTGTATTTATAATATAGGGAGTTTTACATGTCTACAATAATGTTTGCTACAAAAACAGAAAGTAACACACAGACAATAAAAACTCAGTTGTCTAAAAACCAGCGTATACCACGAAAATTAAAAATTATTTTCTTAACTAATAATATTATATCTGTTAACTTAACTTTAAAACTAAATAAATATGTATCTGTAGCGTTTGTTCTATGAATACATAATAATATAAATTATAACCTGTACCTAAATATCAGTTTTGACACTATAACCTAGCAATGTATTCATTGTAGTTCTGTGAGTTGTACTAACGCATTGCATATAATCTGTTCACCATGTTCATAATATTAATAAATGTATAAGAGTGTAATGAAAAAATTTAAAAAAAAAAAAATATATACTGAAGAAAAATTAATAATATGTTATATTTATTTAGTTCCAACTTGCCTTTATTATCATAGTTAACGAAAAAATATAACTATTGACGTTTAGTATAATATTTCATTAGTTCTAAAGCAATATGATTATAATAGTCTTATGTATAATATGAATAAAATAAGTCAACAAGTCCTCGGTATAATAATAATATTTCAAAGTGTTTTTTTTTTTTTTTTTTTACAAGAGTTCGAGTGACAAAATATCTGATGTTGTGGAGTAGCATTTTCTGTTAAGTTGGATCAATAACGAGAGCTTTGTCGGTTCCAAAGTCTCTTCATCAAACCCGATCCTTATATGTATATATATATATATATATATATAAACATACATTTATAGTATTATATATATACACACACACGTACCCGTACCGAGACTACAATGGAAGTCTGATTTCTATCCGCCGAGCTTACGATTTCTTTCACAGTTTCACTGCGTTGTCACATTATATTGACGGGTGCCAAGGGTGTCAATTTTCACTCACATCGTGAGTGAAAACTAAAAATAAAATATACTTATAAAAATTGTAAACAAATGCTTCAAACGTGACGTATATAACGTTATCATAATATAATAATAGTTGGCATGTGTATCGAAGAATTTAACATCTCGTTGGTAATATTATGTATTTATGTGCATGAATAAGACATGTATACCCACCACGGTGAAGATTTTACATTATGTCTATTATGGTTTTGACAAATATTAAGTATAAGCTCTTATATACACGATGAGTATTCCAAAACTTGAGCAAACACACTTAAATACCTGCGCAAGATAAGAAATCCAATAAACTGTTTGAATTATCACATACAGTCTTAAATCACAATATATACAGGCACGTAAAACAAAGCAAAACGTAACTACCTAAGTCTGAAATCGTGTGCAAATATTAAATTTAAAAAAATTAGTATTCATTACAAAATCGTAATCCAGAATTAATTTACAATCGAATTCGGAGGACATAATTCATGAAGACGGTTTGTATAAGTATTTTATGCCATCGTTTTAAATTATAACAAAATCTAGATTTGGTGTATAAACATCATAGTGTTTTATATAATAAAATAAAAAAAGATATTTTAAATTGTAGAATGTCTACAATAAGGTTTTTTTAGTCTGTGAATATTTAGTACCGACCCTGTTGTCAAGTATTTATATTCCGTGCTATGCTGTATATATGCACGAAAAAGTTGAGTACTAAAAAAGATTATCTTAAATTAATAATCAGGTTCTATAGAGTCCCCACCATTGTTGTACAAAGGATTTTTCAATGGTGGAGTAAAGCTAAACATATTAAATTATACTTATATTATTTTCATATTTTCACTGACGCCTCCTTAGTCCCAATCCATCGAGTTCACCACATAATATGGTTTTTACTTTGTAAAACGTTATCATCGTAATTTAGTAATTTAATATGCATATAATAACAGGTAATATTGTTTTCGACGCATAAAAAATAAATCATTTCCAAAAGTCTGTAGGAATGATTATTCTTGAGTCAAATAAAAAACGTGTCTATTTTTAAGAAAGAATTTATTTTATTTTATTTTTATTAATAAAGAAACTGGAAAATCGTTTTTTTTTTATCAAAACGCAACCATATTAATATGTGCGTACGAGGTGAGAAGGTTGTTCCGTTCGATTTCGTTTCAAATTCCGTTTAAAATGTATATGTTAGCGGCAATGTGTATAATATTGGTATTTTATATAATGTCTAGGAATTCTATTTAACACCAAATACAGCCGGAAATCTATAAAATTGTTTAAATTACCTAAGCATTATATTAAATGCCAAACAATGTATAGATAATATATTAAATCCATATATTCAGTACCTATTGATATTTGACAATATATAAATCCATTAGTAATCTGTAATCTGTAATCTATAAAGTAGAATTCCGACTGCCGACAGATAACGCGATAATTTTGTCACCATAGTCATATTATACTCTTATACTATTTTATCATTTACATTTCAGTCTTTGACAAAATGTCGTGCGTGGAGAGTCGAGTGCGCGAAATGAAAGTTCGTTTTAACGCCGAATTATTTAAGCGTCAATGTGACTTGAAAAATAGTGTGTTTTTAACTGATGAGCGATATTATCAATTAATTAAAGATGTTGATAGTGCTAAATCGAAAACAAAAAAAAAGAGCCGCGTGACTATTGGTTACTTAAAAAATATGATATTTTGGTCGTTAATAATAATAGTAAATTAATTTATCCTGTTAAAAATAATGATAACAATATTTTATATAATATAAAAGAAAGTGACGTTTTTGATGTGTTACATGATGCTCACCAATCGTTAGGACATGGAGGACGAGACAGAATGTTGTATGAGCTTAATAGTAAGTTTAAAAATATTAAGCGCTTCGAAGTAGATCTTTATTTGTCATTATGCGAACTGTGTCAATTAAAACACAAAAAAATTAGAAAAGGATTAGTAGTGAAACCCATTATTTCTAGTGAATTTAATAGTCGCTGTCAAGTTGATTTGATCGATTTTCAATCAAATGCTGATAAACTTTTTAAATTTATAATGGTATATCAGGACCATTTAACTAAATTTGTCGTCATAAAACCATTAAAGACAAAAACTGCAGAAGAAGTGGCTTATAATTTAATTGATATTTTAACTTTACTTGGAGCACCTTCTATATTACAATCCGACAACGGTCGTGTATTTTCCAATCAAATTGTTTCTAACTTGAAAAATTATTGGCCCAATTTAAAAATCGTTCATTGAAAACCTCGACATTCCCAAAGTCAGGGAAGTGTCGAACGGGCAAACCAGGACATTCAAAATATGTTGATATATTATATGTTATTATACAAAATATTTAGGAAATGTGTGTAAAAAAAAATTAACTATACACTTTTTTAAAAACCACCAGTTATTATATAGAATTCCTAGGCATTTTATATATTAAATATATTATACACATTGCCGCTAACATATATATACTTCTGTTGTTATTGTTATTATTAGTATATAGTAGTAAAATACGTACACCCCCGTAGTGTCGTCGGGACTCTGGTAGGAAGGGGGGGGGGGGGGTTGAACGTTATTCAATTTCATACGCTGATAAACGACCTTTATAATATATAACATTTTACGCGTTGCTACGTTATTATGCTAACCGACCGACACTGCAATAGATACGATCGGTCGGAAATCGAACCGGAATTGATCCGACTATAGGACGTTTAATAGTGTTATAGTGCTCCCGAGAATACCGGAAAAATAGCACTTGGAATTAGGCGTAATGCAATTTGAATGGATATAACGACGTGCCAAGCGACAATATTATAATAATACAAACACTTTGCTAATATCTATTATAATATAATACAATACGATGCGTTGTACTAATAATGGTATTTTTTTTTTTCATCCCTCGCAATTACAACCCCGTCCATTCGATTTTATCGTATTAATTTGGCTGGGGCCTAAATAGACTGCAAATGTCCCGGAGTAGACCATTAAGTACCCCAGTCCATCACCACCTGCACCACCTGTACGAGTACACCGTCTACCACCACCACCAACGCCATATCGAAATAATGTAAAAGGTAGAAAATTGATAACCCCTCTGCCCTATCGTCATTGAGTAAGTCACTATGATGACGTATGTGTTCAATTTTAATTCAATGATAATTCAATCGTGACAATCGCATACGATAAACAATTCAGACGGTCTGCAGTCAGCCTATATTATATTATTAAGTATATTTTATGATATATTTATATTGCTGTTAAGTAATGTACGGTACTTTTGTATACTAGTAATACGTAGTAGGTTGAATTAATTTTTTCTGAAAACATTATTGTCTTTGAAAATATCATTGTGTTTAAAATATATAATAACACCTATTATATACGTTAAAAGTTTCAAGTAGGTACCCACGAATAATATTCTTAAATGACTAAAATCGTTAGTTTTTATTTAAACATCTAGTTTGGTATACATTTTAACTTAAAATATCTATAAAAAATATTTGACTTAGCAAAAAAACGTTTATCGACATTTGTAGGAAGAAAATATAAAAAATCTATAAATGGCTTAAAAGTAGTGAAAGTAATATTTAGAAAGTTATACCGTACGTATAGGCAGTACGTAATTATAAGGCAAACATTTGGTGAATAATTCGAGTAAGTATCAACGGTTATTCGTTTTCGAGTTATTTTTGACCTCCTAAAATTTGCGTAGATATATTATAGTACCAACTACATCCGATTTGCTACCAGAAACCACTTCCAAAGTTGAAAATCGGGTCATTTTTTTTTTTTTACCATTTTTTAATAGGCGATGACTGCAGAAAAAAAACTACGCTTCATGGTAAAATCGATAAGTTGGTATACATTCATCGCTCATCCGCTCAGAATCTATAACACGGTATACCTTTAATAATGTGAACCGTTATATTATCCAATACATATAGTTTATATTGTACAATGTGCGGTGGCACAAAGGGGGAAAAAAATAAAAACAAAAAAACCAGTGTATTATTGGATAATATAATAATATTATTGTTTCGATGCTGGCGCGATCGTTCGAGTGTTGCAGAGGACGACCGACGCATAATATTATTATTATTACATTACACACAATGTATCTATAGTCGCCAGTCGGAAACAATCGTCGCCGGTCAATGTATAAATTGCTTATTTATAGAATTTACGCGAAAACGCTCGTATGGCATGTGTGTGTGGGTGGGTGGGTGCGTGTTTGAGTGGTATGTATGAGTGGGCGTGTGATGGAGGTGGTGTTGGCGCTGGGTGCGTCGTGCCGTATATTACATAATGTTTACATTGAACTTGACGTGTTTTGTTCGCGGACCTCATAATTAATGAAGTAACCATGGTAACGAGCCATTCATCAATCTATTTAAACAGAGACCTTAACGCCTAAACAAACCCGCGAAATTTCGTAACAATTAAACCGTCCGTGTGGCTTGCGGACGACGTGATATCTGTGTACACGCTTGCGCTTTTTTTGTTTTTGTTTTTGTTGTTGCCTTTTCGTCATTATCGCGTCATGTTTTCGCGGGCCCCGCGTGATGGATGTATATTATTATTTTATACGCCAAATTATTTCATGTGAAACGGTTTCGACACACGACCGGTCGACGCGTGCCTGAAATTCGGTGGCTTTAGTGTGCGGGGGAAGGCCCAGGGGGGGGTGATCTGGGGGTAAAGTTGGAGGCAGTTTGTACAATATATATATAGGGGGAAAGAGAGAGAGAGAGACAGACAGATACAGAGACAGATAGAGAGAGAGAGAGACATTTGTACGACTAATTCGAATATCCCTATATGCCTCGACGGATTCACCTATTCTCGTCGCGCCCGAAAGCACACATTTCGGTGGATTACTACACGTCTATTAAGTAGGATTTCACGTCGATTTCCCTCCAGAGTCTAAATCTCAAGTCTTACGCTCGATTACCGTTTGCTAGCGCACGAAACGATGACGGTCGATCTATAAGCTGCCGTCGCTGAGCTATATACACCACGCAGCACGCTGCACCTATATACTATTAAAATGTATATAGGTACCTAAAATATATAATATAATATATCATACAGAGCGATTCACCAGCCACGCTCGCCTTTCCTTTTTCACTTTTTCGATAGATCGCACTTTTTCGAAGGTTTTGATGTATTTAAATCGAAATTCTAACGGGTATTTTCTGAGTTATTAAAATTGTCCCTAAATATTATTATTAGCTACCTGCGGAAAATAGTCCTAAAAAGGGGTTTAAAAAAAAAATACGAAATAAATGCAATACTAAATCTAGGATATACTTGGGACAATTTTGTACAAATATTTTATAAAATATGACCATAAATTAATATTAATAATTAAAATTATTTTCAAGACATCGTAGCAACATATTTTCCAAACCTATTATTCTTATATTCCTTAAAAATTGTTTTGCTAAAAATATGATATATAATAATAATATGTAATATTAAATCTAGTATTTATTATATTCAGGCAACTTTTACTAATTATAAACTTAATGTTATTTACTATAATATTTTCCTATTGTCATTATAAGTTATAGTACAAGTACTGAAGTACTTACATAATGTTCAATAACTTAGAAACTATTCGATTAAGATAGGTATAAAATACATTTAAATGCACAAAAAAATTATCTGCCGAATAATTTAAATTGCAATATGCGGGGTTCTCATATTTTGAAAATCAGAAGTTTTCATCGTGTCATGACAGGACACTCCTTAACGATACAAAACAAATATCGAATAATCAAAAATAATATGATCTTTGAGTAATAGGATATCAATTAAAATGTTCAAAAATAATTTGATCTTTAATTAGGTAAGGATATTAATTAAAATGTTAAAAAATCAGATTTAAAGTAACTGCATTATTATTAAAAAAAAACCAGAGGGTTAGGTGCTTGCGGTGAATCACTCTGTATATTATACCTTGGTTGCATTACAGGAACTGTATGGGCCAGACCGAGTATATACAAATGGTCGATCGCGAGCACTATACAGTCATCATCATCATCATCATCATCATGGTTTTTTGACGGTTCGATGGGCTTTTATAACAATAATAATAACAGTAATAGTATAACATAATGATACATGTACGGTGGCAACTCACGTGAGCATTAGCCAACAGGATCGCTTATGATCGCTAAGGAGCGGAGCGGAAATAGGTTGCTAGGATATTTGAGCAGAGTGTCCTACAAACGACTTAAGCGTGTCGTCCATATGAATGAATGAATGGATGACACGTGTCGAATAATGCACATCCGTCGGAGGGTCCGATGAGATGTAACTCTTAGTGTAAAACGGAAAGAAACATAGAAAATTGATGGCGGGTTGTCACGTGACGACTCGCAAAAATCATTTTGATATTATTATAATTTTTGTTTTGAATAATTAACCCTCTGCGACTTAGCCCATTGGGTGGTCTTTTACTGCAGGGAAGGGTACTGTAAGTAAAAACAAGTGTGTTTTGGTTCGGCAGATCTTTTAGTGGGCACCCGTAGGTATCTGAAAGGCCCTGGGGGGGTGACGGCACTTCTCTATTATTATTTTATTATTATATTATGATATTACGGTAATAATATCGTTGATATGCTTTAACTGGGAACTGCGTATCTCGTTTGTTTTGTCTGTTGGAACTCGCGTGTAATTTAAAGTAGGAATTTTAGAATCGTATATACCACCACTCGACGAGCATATATTATATTATTGTGCCGGTCCCTTGATACCGGGCGAAACGTATGGCGCTAAAACTATACCTACATGAATGTACGAAGACAATTGTTTCAGTGTTAGAGTTGTTTCGAATTTACAACGCGATTAATATCTTCAAGTTTCGGTCAGGTGATATTGTCCTGCGGGGAACAAAGTACAAACGAAACGCCGCGTAGAGATAATGGCGAGGCTAAATCACGTTGGGCTGTAAACATTTTCTGTTTGTATAATATATATTTGTTCGCGAAACGCAACACACCGTTCACGTGTATTCAGTTTAATTTATTATGCATCAAGTCTCTGACTTAGCGTTCCTTTTAATAATTTGTTCATCCATTACAATGGCATACAAGAATAATTAGATCCACCGCTTCAGTCAAAAAGTAATACAATTATGAATCTGCACGAGCTATATAGGTACCACTAAATTGTTCATTACAAGATATAACCATATTATACACTATAATATACACAGGTACATTATGTAAGAGCAAAAAATAATAGGACAGATACCTATGATGTATTTTACATTGCAATATAATATAATAAGTACAGAACGATTCGCCAAGAATGGTCATCCTCGTTTTTCTTTGGTAAATAATTTATTTAAATTCTGACTTTTGAAATTTTGAAATATATTTAAAGATCATATCTCGAAACTGTTGGGATTCTTCGTACTACTTAAGGAGTGCGCCCTGTGGTGGTACGAATGTATATTTTTAAAATGAGAACCCCCCCCCCCTTTTTTGTTTACTGCAAATCGTGTAGTGGATAATTTTTCTGAAATTTTTGATATACTTACAGAAATCAGAATTTTAACTAGTAGTTTTTGAGATATTAACTTTGTGTAGGTACTAAGAATAATAGGTCAATGACAATGGGTTTGGAAGGTAGGTAATATCGGGGGGCAATGGTAATTAAACTTTTTTAGTAGTTTATATTAATCACATCGATATTCATAAAATTTATGAAAACGGTCCAAGTGACCAAGTATAATATTACTAGATCCGATATTGGGTACACCTATTTTAGAACACCGTAAAACTATTTTTAAGGACAATTAGGTATTCTTAATAATATAAACGTTTTAATAACTGAGAAATAAATCGTCCGGATATGAATTAGATACATTAAAATTATCCACTTAATAATATTGACAGTAAACTTGGCGTGTTCTCGTTTCAAAAACAGAAGTTTGTTCTACTGCAGTGTACCTACTCCTCAAGAAGTACAAAAAAATCTCAAGAATTTCAAAAATATGGTCTTAAGTATTAGCTATAAGTACCCACATATATTTAAAAATTCTAAAAATCCGAATTTGAAAAAATGGGTGTGGCAATGCTTGGGGTAAATCATCCATGTACAATATAATATAAAACGCATATATCGTATATTTATTTATTTTTATTGTACTTTAATGCGAATAATATTTTCCACCGATGAAAATATTATACACTTTACGTAAGTTAATTGGTTAGTTTGTTATAGCATGGTCCGTATAAATAATTTCATAATAGGTACACTATTTAAACGCCAATGACAATGGTGCTTATTGTGAAATGCAAAACCGACACAATCGATCATTTTAGTTTACCGGCGTACCGCCAACATAATATTATACCTACCTAATATTGTACAAACACATGTCACACGCATTATTGTATTTAAAATGGGTAAAATTATATCATTTTTATTTTTAAAATGACATTCCCAGTCGATTTAAAAATAAAAAAATAAAGCCATTTTGCACATTTTGACAATCGCCATTAACAAAACATACCCACAGCGGGTACCTATTTGGATTTTTTTTTTACAAATTGTAAACTATACAAATACAAAGTGATGTACTTTACAAATATGAAATAAAGTGAGGTGTATAGTAACGAGATAAATAATGTAATATTATAACGATTAAAAACACTCTAAAAAATGTAATAGTAAATAGTAATAAATAATAATATAGTTTTAGATTCCGAGTGGAGCGAGGGATCTAGTGGTTTGACAATGGTTTTATTTTTATTTATTTTTGTATATCCTGTATACAAAATGTCTACCAGAAAGAGGGCTTCGATTTCAACATACAGTACCTTATCTTTTAGCAAATTGGATCAATATGGTACTTTAAGGAGGTAATTTTTCGATTTTCTCAATAGTTATTTAATGTCACGGGAAAAACCACCGGTAAATTACAAAAAACCCTTAAAAATGGGATTTTGATTTCTAACTCATGTTTATCACCACAGAAACGAATAAAAACAACGATTTTAGTTATTTGTTGTAATTTATAATATTAATTCAACTTACAGGCCATAATAAAATATAATAACAATATAAAATATCCTCACTGACAAACCGACTGCGCTCAAAATCGTTTTTCGTATAAAACGATATGATACCATTGTATTCAAATTTAATTCAATCAACTGCAGTAGTATTATACAGTGACCCACTTGTAACTTACTATACAGCAGAGTGACATCCACTTACCCACTTCCTTTTTTTATTTTAGCAAATTTACAATCTGTATTACATGACACAATAAGTAAAATGGACGGCTGACATAACACTATATACAAGGCTGGGCAAGTTAATGTTTTTTTTTAACTCGTTAAGTTAAGTTATTTTAAAATAATTAAGTTAAGTTAAGTTAAAAGTTACTCGTATTTTTTGTCGTTAACTCGTTAAGTTAAAAGTTAACTTTGAAAAAAAAGTAACTTAACTTAGTGTAAAGTTAAAATTTGCTAATTTGCAAAAATAGAAAATTCCAGACACATAATGTGGTTTATTAAATAGTTTTTCTTTACGTCTAAGAAAATTACTGGGGAAATTTAAAATGATACATCAAAGTAAAAACACATTAAAAAATTACATTATTCTTCGGAAGAAAATTAACTTAATTTAAATATTTTTGAAATAAAATTAACTTGAAGTTAACACGTTAATCTTGAAAAAAAGTAACTTATTAAGTTAAAAGTTAATTTGAAAAAAAAAGTAACGAGTTAATTAACTTAATTAAAATTAACTTAACGTTTTAACTTTTTTAAATTTTTAATTTTAATTTTTAACTCGTTAATGCCCAGCCTTGACTATATACATATACATAAAAAATGAAACACATGAAACACAAGATGAGGGAAATCATCCAGCGATGGTGCCCTCCAGTAATAATATAGTTATAAATTGTAATGTAAAATATATGTAAATTAAGAACTTACGGCCTATAGTAGCCATAATTAACTAAGATAAATAATACAAATAATAATATTGTTTTTTTATAACAAGACGTAATAACGAACTCGAGCCAACTTTATGTAGGTACCTACAATTACCCAGCTATTTATTCTACATTATCGAATAATAATTCATATGCATTTAATTTACCCTGTACCCGTAATAACTAATAATTATGGTGTTAAAAAAAATGTTGTTCTGCCCGCTGCTGTATGATTTATATAGATACCTATGCAATGTTTTCACTGCAGTATAATACATCGAGACAGACGTGAAACTCGACGTTTAAAAGCGACTTACGCCCAGTCAATTGACTTACGACCATTCCATTGATCACTCGCATTTTTGAGCACTCGAGTTCGATTTTCAAGTACAATATTTTTGAGTTTTTTTTTTCACTTATCTGCAAAAAGCAAACGCGACTTGTGAATAATTTAAAATAACTTTTCGACTTCACTCATTATGTATACGCTTATTATACTATTATTGTGTGTATAGCGCAATACACTAATACGTTAAAATATTGTACAAAATTTCCTTCGCATTAAATACGATAGTAATGTATGCGATGAGAACTCTGGGGAATTATATTTTATATATTACCCTGATGAGAATTAATTAAGCACATTTCACGTAGTCACTAAACCGTGCACGCCTCGAGTTATACATATTATAATATATTTTCTCCAAAAACGTGTCAATCATTTATTTATATCACTTTATTCCGACACCGGAAAATAATTTTCCATCTCTTCCCGTCGTCTTCTTTATTTTTCTTTTTCGTTGCGTGAGATATTCTCCTACGATTTGAATTAGTTTGACGTGAAATGAAATAATTTCATTCCTTTTACGAAAGTAGAAAATTTAATATTTTAAAGTAATATTCAAAATTCCTCTGATGGATTTGCGAGTCATAACAAGTGATGTATCATAATATATTATGTTAGCTGCTGCCTACATCAAGAACATATATTATAATAATATGAAAGTATATATATATATATACCAGAATATGAAACTACTAAAAACATCGCTTTTATACATTATATTCTGTTTAATACGTTTATATAAAACAACGTGCTATGTCCGATTTTATTATATTCACTGTGCTATCTATATATTCACTAATGATGACATTTTCCTTTCGAAGTTTGATATGCAATATCCATATCTATAATAGATGAAACAATCATTGTTTGTTATAACATAACGAAAAACATTTGAAATACCTATGCTTTCTATTTACCATTACCTAGTAATTACTCATTAGTCATTGACATTAAACGTACTACATACTTTAGAAGAAATTTATAAATAGAAGGGTTAAATTTTGGACGGCGCATTGTATAGGCAATTTATGGTGAGTTTTGTGTCCTAAATGCAAATCATCAAAATGTAAATACGTTTCATTTATATTTAGTTTTCATATGTGTTGACAATGATATCTCATAGACGTCGGTGTATGATCTCAAAGGTAACATCTACGGTGTTCATCTCTGATATTATGTCAATCAGATGATTTCAAAATTTTCGCAAACGACCAGCCACCAGCAGTAGGCCGGCATCGAGTATCTGTAATTTGTATTTAAACTTTAAAGTACCTAATATCAAGTATATTAAAGTGTATTCAAGTGTGTACAAGATATTAGATAATCGATACTTTATTGTGGCTTGTTATTTTGTCAAAAGTTTTTTTACGAGTGTTATAATATCAGCTATAATTGTCACTGTAGCAGTGTGCTGTTAAAATGGAAGGTTCGAAAAAACAGGTATGTGAATAGTTAATTAAATAAATACTCGTAATATTTATATCCAATAGTATAATTTTGTAGTTTATAATTATTTTATCTTCTTAGTTTATTAGATAGGTTAGTTATTTTACAATATTATACAGTCTGTATAATACAGATAACTAGGAAATTCATGCATTTACTGCCTATATCCACTATAGCTATTGAAAACATAGTACTTACTACTTAGCCTATAAGTAGGAATACAATATTAAATTGTATACCTACCTAATATAAATTATTATGTTTCCTACAGACAAATATATTCCAGTATGTACCACAGCTAGATTTTAGCCGATGCCTATTTTAATTATTGCACTTTTAGTGGATTATTGGTTATTTTAAAGAGGAGCACAAGTATTCAGTGATTCCCTCTGACTGGATATCAACTGCTACATTAAATGGTACTCCGGGACATTCCTGTAAATGGCCTTTAAAACAAAGGGTTACAACAATGGTGCTGATGAAAGGAGGTAAACCATCTGAGGACTGGAAGTGGGAAGTCATACCCTGTTAAAGTCATTGAACAATTTGGTACGATATTTATTTTTTATCTCATTTTTCTATTGGAAATTAAATGAAAGTTTAATAGTTTGATTAATAGTCTAAAATGTAAATAAAATTAATAAAGTACCTACATATAAAAATATATTTATTATAATACATAAATCATAATATATAGACTCATATGAACAAGCAGCAATGAAGGAAGTAGAAATATTTAGGTCTGAGTCAGAAAATGAAGAAACCTTAAGACGGGGCAAAAGACTGAAATTATCCAAAACGACTAAAACCCAATATGATACATCAGGTAATAATGGCGGGGACCTATAATGTCTATTGATCACAATATCATACAATATTTTTGATTTATAGGTAGTTATTCTTGCGAAGAAGTCACTCTTAGTGTGTACCGGAAACCTGCACTTACTAATGAGAAAAATAAAACTTCAGAAGTATACACAAGCAGCAATATTTTATCTAGTAAGTAGAATTTCTTTTTTTTTTCATATAGTTTCATTTATTTTAAGAATTTTAAAATAAGTGATTTCTATACCTATAATTGTATAGATATTTCATTTTATTGCTGCTTATATTTTTAATAAATTAGGTTTAACCGCAGAATCTACATCACATTTTGTCAACAATTGTGACCAAGGTAATATTATATAACACTAGTTAGTAGATGTCTACATTGTCTATATTTCATTCTTTTTTTTTTTAATATTTACATTATTTGTAATTTGTGCCATATAGGAGCTTATGCAATACAGTCAAACTTCAACGAAAATATTTTACATAATGAACAAGGTAATAACACCAATTATACTCGACTGATTGAATTATTCACAGTATTGACAATCTTTATTTTGTTTAACTATGAATTTATTCATAACTGTAACTTAACTTGTATTTGTATACTTAAAAGCTGCTTAGAATATTTATATTAATTTTTGTTTTGATATAATATTTGTTATTTGTTACATAATAATATATAGAAGATTATACAATTAGTCAAACTTAATCTTAAAAAAAAATTAAAATATTTTACATATCCATGGTAATAATACTTATACTTAACTAATTGAATTACTTACAATATTTTCTATATACATTACACTTATACATTTATTATTTTTTTTAACCATTCATTCAAAACTGTAACTGTTAAATCTTGGTGTATAACCTTCATGAATATTAATTTTTGTTTTAATATAATATTTTTATTATTTATTATTTGTTACATAATATATAGAACCGTATACAATGCAGTTAAACGGAAATGAAAATGTTTTATTGAGGAATGAAGGTAATAATAACATATTTAATAATTTAAGTATCCTATTTTGCTTTGTATGTTTTTTTTATAGTTTTTATCATTTATATATTTTATATCCAATGCTAGATACAAGTTCAAAGGACTCTACAGTTAATTGGACAACATTTTGATAGTAGTCTAAAAAACAGCCAAGGTAATATACTAATATCTATTAATATTATATTATACTTAAAAAAAATATAATTGTGTATAAAAAAAAAATATTAAATTATTTTTTTTACTTCTTTCAGATACAAGATCTGATGCATTGCATTCAATAGGGTATAATTTCGATTCAGATTTATCAAATTATCAAGGTAAACATTGAATTAAGCATACCTACCTATGACATTTTTATTTTTAATAATAATAAAACAATTTTTTCAGAACCTGGTAATCCTAGCAATAGTATGCCCACTTTCACAGAATTTATGAATTCAACAAATATGTTCTTGAATAGATTGGACAAAAAGTTAGATGTGCTTTTAGAACATATAACACATCCACCAAGCACACAATACTTGCCATTAGATGATTCGGTTTTAAATATGTTTCCATTAAAAGATATTGCAGCGATAAAAGATATGGAGGAGAACTTACAAAATGAAGAATATAAGCTCAAATTAGTAAGAATAGTAAAATTTAATTTAAGTTTTGTATTACATACAAATATTATGTTGATTTTTTAGACTCATTTTATACATTCAGTTGGTGGAACAAGTTTAAAAAACTTTATCAAAAGAGTACTTTCAAGACTATTTACAAATAAATTATCTTCTGTATGTTCTTGGACAGGATTTAAGAATAATTTTCGATTAGATAATCTTCAAATTATGAAGATAGTAAAACGTAATTATTTATTGTTTTCATATATTTAATGTATGTACCCACTTGCAATAAAATAATATTATTATAATTTCAGAAATCGCCTATGATAATTACCAAATGAACGACAGTAGCTTTGAGTGTCACCTGAAGGATTGGTTCGGCCATGGAAGCCAACGTTTGGCACGTGAAGAAATCATAAAGCAGTAAAATTTGAATTCACAGAAATATTTGTATAGTAATAATAAGTAAGCTTATAAACTATAATATATATTATGGCTAGGTATGGTTCTAGTGGTGTAACTTGTAGTAAATAATAAATTATTGAAGGATATTCTAAAAAATCATATTTCCTAATACATAACATAGAGGCTTTACTCTTTCCCCAATTGTATTCTGCACTGATATGGTTGTAACTTTGTACACATTATCTTGTATCCTATTATAAAATAATAACACACCCCAACCCAGGCAATTACCAAGTGTATCAGCCAGTATAGATTAAAATAATTAAAATAAATTAAATATGGATTCAAATAATTAATATTATAAAAAAAAAATGTATTTTTATGTCACTATTATATCAAACAAGTGCGTTTTCCTAAATTGAATACTTTTAAACCTTTTTTGAAATGTTAACAGTAACAATTAGAATTTCTTTTTTTGACTATCAAAGAGACATGTTAATAGGTATTTAAACAAGATATTTTTTTAGTATTATTTACCTGCCAAATTGTAAATAAATTTTTATATTTTTAGGTAAAAAAAATTAAAATATTACATTTAATGTCGAGGAGACATTATAACAGAACGGTTTCAAGTATTTATCATAAGGAAGGTTCCTCTATCAATTTACCACAGTCAATTTCAGCTCCGAATATGGCAGCTTTAGTGAAATTTGCCTGTACTGAAGAAACTCCATCATCAAATGAAACATTAAATGATAATAATTTTAATTTAGATCTACAACCAGGAAAGTTGGACATTTTTACTAATGATAATAATACTTTTAGTAATGAATATGTGACATATAATGTTCATGGTCTTATACATATACCTAATTTTGTTAAGATTCATGGTCCACTTGACAAGTTTAGTGCATTTAAATTTGAAAACTTTTTACAAATCATTAAAAAAAACTGTTCACAGTTCTAAATACCCTCTTCAAGACGTATACAACCGAATTCTTGAACAAAATATCTATTTAGAAACTAATATTAAATATCCGTTACTTAAAAAAGAAATTGATTTTAACTATTCAATTCACCAAGATATAACATTCACATTGTATGAACATGTTTTACTAAAAAACTTCAAAGTTACTTCTACTAAAGAACGTGATAAGTATTTTTTTTTTGTTTAATTGCTGTGCTATTGTTTCTATTGATAAAATAATTAAAAACTCTTCTGGTCAAATAGTTCTTGAGGTTACTAAATATGAAAATTTATCTCCTATGTTTAATTGGACATTTTCTGGTAAATACGGAAATTAAAATTCCAAAATGTTTAATTGAATTGTCAAATTTAAAATATAAGTGTTTGTTTTTCCATATATCAGAAAATCAAGCTGTAGCCTTAAATTTATTGCATACAGAATAATTACTTTAAATGTCATAATTCTGTTGAATATTGTATTAGTAATTTTTCATAATAAATATTTTATACTATATTATTTGTGTTAATGTTAAATCATATTTCATTCAGTATTATTATACATTTTTCAGAACATTTGATAATCAATATAGCTTTGAAATGATTGTATACAAAATAAAATGTATTTCATTTCTGTTAGGTATATATTTTGTAAATATTATGTATGTAACTTTTAAAAATAAATATTTTGTACTTTATGACCTGTGTTGAATCATTTAATTGTTATTTCCAATTTTTCAAAGCTTTTGAAAGCCCAACATAAAATTCTAAAACAGTTACATGGATGTTACACATTGGACATCTCATAGATAAAAAAAATGTGATATCCTTAGGTATGTCTTATGAGATGTTGATGGGATATTGCATTCAACATCTTTAAGTAGACTACTAAGATATGTTTAATGTGAGATGTTCTATAGATGTTCAGTTTTAACTTCTCGGATGTGATATCCTTCAAAGTGGCATTTGGCATCTCCAGAACATCACATAAATGTATGTGGGTAATAAAGAGAAACATCACATAAATGTATGTGGGTAATAAAGAGAAACATCACATATCGCAATAGAACATCTATTTTACTTCTCCGATACCAGATATTGCACACAGGGGGGGGGGCTTATATAATCCTGGAAATTCAAAATATGCGTGGACTGCATCATATTGTCACTTACCTTGGAAATCTGGAAAGTTTACTCCCAGACCGTATTTCTCCTGGTTTCTCTAGGCCATATTTTTTACTTAATGTGGTAAACAAAGTATACAGGTTTAAAATTTTCCAAATGAAAAAAAAAAAAAATCAATACAGATTACAATAATTAGAGCTGATATCTCATAACAGATCTTATTGTGGCCGTTTGTAGACTTCAGTAATCAGTATGTCACTATTTTAAAAATGCACTATTATGTTGCTAGTGCATTGGGTCGAGTTAAATGACAAAATAATTAAATTGCCAACAAATTATAAGCGATCACAATTGTCATGACCTTAAGATTGACATAATATTTTAGAGAACAATTTAATGATAATAACACTTCATATTAAAATAATATAATATATTAAAAAAATTTTATGTATTTACACCATTATTTTTATTATTATTTCATCTGTGAGACATACCATCTTCTTCGTCCGTCTCAATATACGACTCACACGTCTCGTATTCATCAGAAAAATCAAACATTTTCATCTTATCACCAAATGATAATAGGTCCGCGTGATTGCAATAAAATTGTATAAATGCTTCATTAACTAACCAATTGCACTTGTGTTTATATTCTTCGAAAAATATTTGAAACCACCATCTATCGGGAATCGTGAATTTATATGTATCATTAAACAAATTGAAGAATGATGGATTTTCAACAGTTTTGTTGAAAGGAACTTCGGTGCCTTCAAGTGTTACATTTTTGATTTGCTGTGTCACATTTTTCCCCTCGTTCCAATTAATCTCACAGCCAGTCAGTTTGTACTCAATGTCGTATTCCATCATACCGTAACATTGAACAATATCAAAAATGTTGTCTGGATGGTACTCCTCGAACTTTAAGGTCAGCACATTATTAGTGAACCATTCGTTAGGTGTGAAATGAAATTCCAAAGTATATCCTATATACTCTTCCGATCGATTACATCTGATGTCTGACAAATGTCTGATGATTTTCTCGTCATGTGGTAGTATGAAAGATTGGAATTTGTACGACTTCTCCATGTACATAAGCCAAAAGTCCGGTATTCCTTTCGGTTCTTGTCTACTTGCCTCTTTTGATTCAAGTCCTATTTTCCCCAGTTCATCATATCTGGGAACTTGTACATCATCTTCATCAGAACTACTGTATTCGCCTTTGGTAGGCTCGTGGTTTCCTTGAATTATATCCGTTTGCTTATTAATATATGGCTCGTACACTTTTTGGTATTTCAATTGAAGAAGATGAACTTCAGCATTGAATCTCAATTTAATCTCATGCTCGGCTAAAATTAGTCTTTTTAGAGCCCGCACGCGCTTTTTTACTTCTGGCGACATATTTGTAAGTTTATTTTTCAAAATCGTACAATGAATCCAAGTGCGTTGTTTGTTTCACCACGATCGCAAAAATAAATTTAAACGACTGTTAAAAATTATATTTTTAAAATAAAACAAAATCGCTTTTCAAAAAACTGTCTATACAAAAAAATTGTTAGGTTGCCATCGTCATAAATCACTATAATAATATATCCGTGTATTATTATTTTTATGCATAGATATATATTATTATTTATTAATATATATCTATGTTTTTATGTGAGAAAATAAAATGAAGAACAGCTGATTACGAGAACGGCTGTCTACAAGCAACCTGTGGAAGGGAAAACGCAGGCTATAGTGAAACCCAGTGGCGGCGTGATAGGGTGTTTCATGAGGCAATTGCCTCACGACCAATTAAGTGGTGGTACCCCCCCCCCCCCCGGGTACGGATATTAAAAACCACATATGAAATATGGTCAAGGGGACGGAGTGGCCGAGTGGTCTAAGGTGTCGGTCGCGACGCAGCCGGTGCCAGCTCGATTCCTTGGTCACGGGGCAAGTCATTTAATAAGTGACGCCATCTCCCACCCGGTCATGGCAAATACTTACGGGTGCGGGGTGCCCCAAATAAAAAATTCTGCCAAAACAAACACACACAAATCTACAGTACCCTCCCCTACAGTATCACAGGCTAATGACCTAAGTTGTCGAAGCCTTAACCCTAATAAAAAAAATAAATATGGTCAACTAATGTCTAATACTATTAATTATTATACTAATTGTATAATAATTTTTTATATTTCTGATATTAACACAACAAAGTATATTATCGTTGTAGAATTGTGAATTGTAAAACAATTTTCCTGGTTTTTGTGTGAAATCTATCTAACACTGTTTCCGTTTGTATTTTATTTGATTTAAATCCCTCTCAATATTTAAAATTGACAAGTCACTAAAGCGCTGCTGCAACATACTTGTTCTTAGCCAATTTTTGAAACGTCTCATATACTAGAAAAACTACGTTCACAATTTGCAGAACTTACTGGGATTGTAATTGCAATTTGAAGTAGCTTATACAAGTTAGGAAAAGCTTCTTTATGTATTTTTCCTTTAATGTCATCAAAATTAAAATCTGGTGGCAAACAGTTTTTGAAAACCATCATTTCAGCTTTTAATAAATCAATTGAAACGTTTGTCACATTCTGAAAATTAAACAGTAAAATCAAAAAAATATTAAAGTTATATAGTAACTTAAACTACGCTACTAAAAAAACAAAAATTGAATTGAATATTGAGTTGTATTTAATATTATATAAATTTTACTTTATAGTTATTTATGAATTCTAAGCTTCCTTCGTAGTTCATATTCATAAAGTTATCAATGGAGCAAGCCATAGATAAACTTTCTTCAGAGAATCTATATTCAGTGCCGTAAAAACCGGATGTGCAAAGTGTGCACCGACCACAGGCCTCGGGCCTCATAATATATCGAAGGGCCTCAAATCATCTAAAGACTAATATTAAACTAATATAAAATTATTAAAATATATAAATTATTTATTATTGATTTGGAAACGAAACCAATGGTATTTCATTTTTAATATAGCATGGAGTCGTGATCACTGTTTTTAGATTTTGAGAGGAACGAACAAATGTATTGATTTTACAAGATGTGTATAATTTTTTTCATTTCTGTCGGTCATCAACGATGGGTAGTAAAAATATTCCGAATTTCGACATCAGCATTTTTTCTGTTAGAAAAGTGAATCTAGTTGGTACTTTTTGGAGATCGAAACCGAAATTTTTAGTTTTAGATATTAAAAAGCGTCAATAAAAAAAAAAAAATTGTAATTTTTACCTAAAACCAAATATTTTATTTTTTGGTATAGCTCGAAATCTAATAACCGTACACCATTGAAGTTTTCACCAAATATTTATATTAATATTTTCAATAAATTACATTTTGGAAAATTTTTACTTTTTTCAGTTAGGTATAGCCTTGAGAAATTGTTTTAAAATTATAGATTATTTAAAATTAAACATTTTAGATTCTGAGTGAAACGATGAATGTATTGATTTTACAATGATGTGTGTTTTTTTTAATTTTTTTTAATTTTTAATTTTTTTTGTGTCTGTCATCACGTTTTAGGACAGTAAAAGGGCTTGGATTTTCTTATACTTTGGGGGGATCAAAAGTGAAAATTTCCCAGTAGTTTTCAAAAGCGCCGTGAAAAACAAAAGAAAAATTAAGGAAAAACGTGAATTTTTACGCAAAATCTGTTTTCGAGAAAATCGATTTTGGTTTTTGGTGTAACATTAAAACAACAAATGACCATAGATAAGTGAAAATTTCACTGGTTGTTTATATTTGCATTTTCTATACACGATAACATTTTCAAAATATTTTGATTTATTTTGAACTGTTTAGGGACATTTTCAGTTTCCAATTTTATTAGTTTTTTTTTTTATGAATATCAATAAAAATTTATTTGTTGAGTAAAAATACTTGAAAATAGAAATACAAGGCTCCTACTATATTGTTTCAAATACAGATGAAAAATATTAAAAATCCTTAGTCACAGATTTTTTTTCTAAGCATTTAAAGTTCATAAATTGACAAATAATGTAAAAATCACTAAAATTAGCAAATTATTTTGAGTTAAAAATTCGTAAAAATTTTTCTTTTTAAATCTAAGATTTTAAAATGTAATACAAGATTCCTTATAAGATTATCTACCTTTATCAAAAAAAAAAAATGTCTATAAGAAAGTCAAATTAAATTTTTATGAGCGTTTGAAATTCAAATTTTTACAACATTGGATATTCACTCGATTTCTCATGTAGCGATTTCCTTATTTTGTTATAACTCAAAAACGAATAACTGTACATACATGAAAACTTCACTGAATGTTTATATTAAAATTTCCTATACACTATACAATTTTGAAAATATTTTGACTCTTTTTGAGCTGTTTACGGACATTTTCAGTTTTCAATTTTTTTAGTGTTTTTTTATATAAATATCAAAAAGTGTAAAAATGTAATACAAGGCTTCTGATATATTGTTACAATAGAAATTGAAGATATTAATATCAATAAAGTTTTATCGGTTGGGCCAAATGTGTACAAATTTAATACAAGGCTCCTGATATATTGTCCATTATTTATATTTAGTTTACATAACGTTAAAAATATTATACAATTATTACACAAAAATATTTATTGTTAATATTAGTCGTACACAAGAAAATTCACCGAGCATGATAATACCCATTTCAATAAAAAAAAAAAAATGCTCTGCTATACAGTATAGGTTACAAGTGGGTCACTGTATAATGGATGGTATTAAATTTGAACTCAATGATATAATATCATTGTATAAGAAAAACGATTCTGAGCGGAGACGGTATGTCAGTCTAACTACTTACGTAGAATTTTGTTTTAAATTTTCAATCTTTAGATATAAAAGTTGAACATTTTATACATTTTTAACTAGGTACAAAATAATTATTAAATTTTATCAAAATTCGATCTTTAAATGCTTAGGTATAAAAAAAAATGTGCCTATGTATTTTTAATATTTTTCAACTGCTATTGTAACAATATATCTGGAGCCTTGTGTTAAATGTTTACACTTTTTGGCCCAACAGATAAAACTTGATTGATATTCACAGAAAAAAAAAATAAAAAAGTTAAAATATGAAATTGTCCGTAAACAGCTAAAAACAACTCCAAATATTTTGAAAATTTTATCAAGTATATGAATTGATAAAATAAACATTCAGTGAAATTGTCATGTATCTACAGTTAATCGTTTTTGAATCACAACAAAATAAGAAAACCACTACATGGGAAATCGAGTGAATATCCAATGTTGTAAAAATTTGAATTTCAAACGCATATAAAAATTTAATTTGACTTTCTTATAGACATTTTTTTTTTTTTGATAAAAGTAGATAATTTTGTAAGGAATCCTGTATTAAATTTTAAAATTTTAAATATAAAAATAAAATTTTTTATGAATTCTTAACTCAAAATAATTTGATAATTTTCGTGATTTTTCCATATTCTGTCAAGATTTTAACTTTAAATGCTTATAAAAAAAAAAACTGTGACTAAGGATTTTTAATATTTTTCAAATGTCAATGTACCTAACAATATATAGTAAGAGCTTTGTATTAATTTTTATTCATATTATTCATATTATTATTATTATTAGCACTCTGCTTAATTAATAACCTCAAAACATACCAAAATTGGTATGTAAAATAAGTTTAAATAACTAATAAGCGCCTATGATGTAAAATTCGAAAGATTAATTTTATTTGTAGATAAAAACGATACGGTTATATTCAAGTTGTATCTACTTAATACAGAGGTTCCCAACCTTTTTTGACTCGCGGCACCCTTGGACATTTTCTAAAAATCCGGAGGCACCCTATGTGGTTCATACCCACTTTGCCGAATCCCAATTCGCCGACAACTCAATTTACCGACAAATATACCAGTTTTAAAATATTTTTAAAATATTCCCTTTTCGCCGACAGTCTAGTTTGCCGACGTCTCGGTTCGCCGACAAATTATTAATAAAGTTTTAATTTTCCCGATTCGCCGACAGTTGACAATGATCTTATCGAAAACGGATAAGAGATTCATTTGGATATAACATAGAAATAAAAGGATGCCTTTTTCATTTTGGGCAATCTATATGGCGACAAATACAAAAATATGGAATCATTTCAACACCGATAGGACACGTACAGCTAACCACCTAGAAGGTTGGCATGCAGCTTTAAACCGGAGTATAAGTCGACCAAAGCCGAACATATTTGTGTTGATAACTGAAATAAAAAATCAACAACAAAATTTTGAACTTGATCTATAAGCCCAGAAAAACGGTAATCTAAAACCACTAAATAAAATGAAATTTCGAAAGCTTGAAGAAAGATTAAAAAATGCAAAGGATAGGTAAATATTATAAAATAATTAATTTTTACATGTATAATAGTTATTATATAATTAGTTTTTATTTTTTTCAGATTGAAATCAGAAGAAATCTCTTTAATATAGTATGTCGATATAATAAAATATCATATAATCATACAATAATTTTATAACTTTTTTTATTTATATTTACTTTTTTTTATATATATATAACATATCTACTGACCATATTTTATACATGAATAATATTTATAATTACTTTTATTTTTATATAATATATCTACTGATCATTTATATATGAACAATAATTTATACTTACTTTTATCTACTGACCGTTTATACATGAACAATTTATATTTACTTTTATTTTATATATAATAATTAAATAATGTATCTACTGACTTAATGTATTAATAGTCATTTATACATGATACATTTGTATTTACTTTTATTTTTTAATAAGTCGGCGAATTGGGAGTCGGCAAATTGGGAACATGTAAATAAATAGTCGGCGAACTGAGGTGTCGGCGAATTGAAAGTCGGCAAACTGGGATGTCGGCGAATTGGGATTCGGCAAATTGGGTTTCGGCGACGTGGGAAGACACCCCCTATGCTCTATAGTCTATAGTCTATACTATAGAGTACTTCGGTTCTATTTATTATTGCATAAGTATAATCAAAATTATAAGGTGTAGGTGCATACTATATACATATCTATTACATTTTATAAACAAATTATTACATTGTATTTATTTTTAATGAAATTGTTTTTTCTAAAAAAATATTTCAAATAATTTCGCGGCACCCTGGTTGGGAATCTCTGACTTAATATATTGATTAAAAAACGACAGTTGAATTTTTTTTTTTGTATATTGTGATAATTATGATGAGACAGCAAGACGTGGGGGAGTGTGGAAAATCCATAAAAATAATTTTAACAGATTAAAAAAAAACCGTAAATAATAATATTATGATTACCCCGGCCGCCGTTACTATAATCAAGTCAATAAAAAATAAACAAAAGCAAAAACGTGTACATAGTTAATATTATTAAACGTATAGGTATTCGATTGAACGAAATTTCGGCGATACGAATAATATGACTATTATGAGTCGATTATACCAAGGACTGGTTGATTCTGTTAAATGAACGGTGACATCATAATAATATGATAAAACCGTTAAATTAGTTATTATTTGTTAGGTGGAATTATGTAGTATTAATTATTCTCTTTATTGATATGGCATTAGCATGACGGACGACAGCGAACTAATATATTCTAAAATTATTGCACAATATATAATTTATGGAGTTAAATGTCGAGCGACGAGCAACTCGACTAAAATATTATAACAATACAGCGATAAATCGGTAAACGATAAAACAATTATTATTTGATTTGTGAAGAAAATAATTGTTCTCATCAGATATGTTTAATATAATATTACTTTGTGGTACGATGCGAAATTTGCGAAAATAATAAAACGGTAATAACGATTACTATTCTCGACTGTCCTTTTTTTTTTCGAAATTTAATTGAGCAGTGACCGTTTATCATTTAGTTACAACAAAATACTTTAATCGATGATCGACAATCGAGGGGACGAAACTCTAAGAAGCTTCGAAGTCGATATCATTTATTTTAAGTATGGGGCGAAATCGCGTTACAGATGTCTTCCAAAGTTCCCATCTATATACAAAAGTGCTCTGCAGAGCCTCTTAGCCAAATACGTAGTCCTACTACCTAGTTTATGTAAGGTGTGTATATTGTAATTAATAGTGCGCTTTAGTTTGAATTGCGTCTTACGATTAACACACACACATAATTATTATGGTAAATCGCACTGGGCATTTAAGCATATGTAAACGCCATTACCGATCCTACAAGTTGGGGCGGTTGTCGGCAACGACTGGCGTAATGTGTTAAAACCTGGAGCGGGGACGGGTTACTCAATATATGCTCAAACTCAAATGTGAGGGCGTAAACACGTTTAATCGGTGTAATAAAATATAAATAAGTAACGGGCGCCCAAAATAATCAACTTAAAATTAAGTACAAATACAAGACAGCTGGTGAACAATATTATATTTTTAAACCACCCACTGACACGTGGGGCAAAATAAAAAGGGTCGACCTGAATACGGCTGCTTGCTGGCTCGACGACTTCGTGGCGACGATGATCCCTGGTGCCGACCAATGGAGGTCCCTCGCCGGAACGGCGACGGCGGACAATTCTTCAGATCGTCGCTAACACGACGGTGGATGTCGCTCGTACTTTAAAGCGGGTAGCGTGAATGCCCAAAACGTATGGTAACGAAGTACCTACCTCCACTCGCGGGCTCTACGTAAAAACACGCGCACTGCGTAAGTCGTGAATGAGAGCGGAACTCGAAATTGTCGCGTGGTGTCGAACGTCGGACAGACAAGCGTGTTCACACGCGAACTTTATTATTTTACGCGATGTACAAAAGGGTGCGTATCGCGACCGCGATTACCACGCAACAAAACAAAACGTACTTCACTAGTATAGGTACTAGGTATCGATCGTGGCCGCTGATCACAGAGCTCACGGACACCTCGTGTTCACACGAGGTTTTATGACACACACGGGAACGATAGCACGTTCTGGGGGCCAATTCTTGAAATCATACGACTAATTCTCGCATGTGATAAAACTCATAGATTTTATCGCAGGTGACTAATTTTATTCGCATGCGACTTAAAATTGGTATTCTTGAACTAAATCGATAAGATTTTATCACTTGTCGAATTCGATAAGGTAAATCGAATGAACCACTATGGTAACAACACAAAATCTAGATTTAACCTCAAACAAATTATAGAACTTAAAAATATTAACAATTAATGGTTGCGGCTGTTGTCTAGTATCACACTAAGTCACTAATCCTATCTCATAAGCCCGTCGCCAAAAAATTCAAAGTAGAAAAAATCTAAATAATAAATAAATCATAAATTAGGTACAAACAATAGGTGTTCAATTTTAAAATTATCTAAAATCAGGTAAAAATCACCAAAATCACTTTTAAGTCTAAATGACAATATGTAGGTATTTACCTTAGTGTTTAAATCAATCGCAGACGAACTTGTGTTAGATATTATATGAGGCCTTAATAAATCAATTAAATATCTAACAGCGTCTTTAGTCAGTCTAAAGTTTTTAATAAATAACCGATCAGACAATGTAAACGGGTCAGTAATGTATTCTCTATTTCTCGTCTGTCTTTCATTATGAACATAATTTGCATGTTCCTCAACGTTATTAATGGCAAAGAACATTGCCATTTCTTGAAAATTTGCCATTATTAATTATTATTATTTATTAGTGCAAATTAGGTAATAAAAAGTTGAATACACAAATTTAATATTTTAAGTAAAGTTGTTATAATTTTAAAATTATTAATTAATTAGGTAGGTATTGATATGGCATTTCATAAATTATCATGCGATATAAGCTTGTCACTGACTTTTTACCAGTCGACAAATAGTCGAATGTTTTTCGTTCGACTAAAGTCATACCATAATTCAAGAATACCAATTATTTATTTTCATGCGATAAAAATTTTATTGCATGCGACAAAGTTTATCACGATTTCAAGAATTGGCCCCCAGCCGTTGGAAAAAGACAAGTTCAAGGCTCAAGTTCGCGACGGCCGATAGCCGGCTAGCCGGCCGTTGACGGCGGCGCGGGACTGCGGAAGGGAAACGCTTCGCTCGGAGCTTCGACATGTTCGACTTGGAGCGTCCGTGATTTTGGCGGCGAACCCGTTCCGCGTTCGAACATCCTCCCCGCCGTGAGAATCATCTCACATAAATCCTGAGAACCGGGACTGAACGCTGGTGAATGGTGATGTCATTTGAAGTCGTGCCGATCAGGAGCATACATTAAATCCCCTAGGCCGAGTCAGTGGTTCACATTTTTTTTTTTTAACATACCAGCTATAAATAATATTCTAGCTCATGTTGAGGTAGAATTAACATACAATAAAAAATTCAATGAACATAAGGTTCGTAATTATTCGGAAAATAACATAATAATTAATAAATAATAGGTAACACATAGACTAATAATTGTAAAAAATAATTCAAGGTACATATTGTGCACCCCCCGACCACCGCCAGTCTCTAACACGCATACGGACACATAAATGGCGAGATGGTGGTGCGGTGCGTCAAAAGCCCCAGGCGCGACAGGGAATCCCGGTGGGGGGCACAGTGCTTTTAATGTGCTAAGATAGAACATTAGTCGGTAACTTTACCAACTTGACTACAGCGCGTGTCATTACACCAGCGCGCGTGAGAACTCGAGCTACACGGACGTGACCGTCGGAACCTGGCAACAACTCGGTCACACGGCCGAGGCGCCACAACAACGGTGGACTCTGGCTGTCGATCACGACGACCATATCGTTGAGATTAAGGTTGGGAACCCCCTCGGTCCACTTTGGTCTGCTTTGCAAAGTGGTTAGGTACTCGGATGACCAACGACGCCAAAACGCGCGGTGACATTGATCCATTAATTTCCATCGATCAGAAAGGTTACGGACGGGCTCGGGGCCCGATCTCGGCGGGACTCCAAATCATGTGGATCGGTCGAGGCGGGCGTCAGCGGGCGCGAATTTAACACAGCTTCTATGCGGGTTAACACAGTGGTGAACTCCTCGTACGTAAACACATGGGTTCCTATCACCCGGACTAACAACCTCTTAGTAGACCGAACGGCCGCCTCCCACAGACCCCCGAAGTGAGGTGCGCTCGGGGGGTTAAAGTGCCACGTACACATCGCGCGAAAATTTGCAACGGCGTTCTGGCCCTCGGGACTTTGTATTAATGCGCGCAACTGCTTATCAGCGCCGACAAAATTAGTGCCGGAATACACGTCGGCGGGTAACCCGCGGCGCGCGACGAATCGATCGAAAAAAAACGCGTCAGTGGACAACTCCGTTACCACTTCGAGGTGGACGGCTTTAGTCGTAAAACACACGAAAACGGCAATGTAAATTTTAAACACACGCGATTTGCGCAGCCGCAGCTCTTTCAATTGTAAAGGGCCCGCAATCCGCATAATCGACCCCTACCTGCTCGAACGGTCGACGCGGCTTTACACGCGGACCCGGTAAATCAGCCATAAAGGGATACGATGGTTTCGCATCTAACCTAACACACACAGTACAATTTATTAAAACATTGTGCAGCACAGAACGGAGCGACATCACCCAATACTGGCGTGCAATTAACGCAGTCAAAACCCGTGGACCTGCGTGACCCGATAATAAATGCCATCGGCGGCACAGCAACATCGCGTAATGCGACCGTTTTGCCAATAGAACCGGGTGTTTACAATCATAATTTATTAGTGAGTGCCGTAGACGACCGCCTACGCGAACTACACCCGCAGTGTCAATAAATGGAGCTAATCGTGCTAACGGTTTCGAGGAAATGCGTGACCCCGCGGACAACTCCTGTCGCAGCATGGCAAAGTGTACGCGTTGCGACTCCGCCGCCAACACACGCGCAGCACTTTCCAACTCGTTTTTATGTAGAAAGGCGGGGACGCTCACATCCGAACCTGGCGTTACTACCGACCCCGTCAACCCACTTCGCCGGAGCGCGACATTTCGGTGACAAGCCTCTACAAAACGTCGCATGTACGCGACTACACGCAACATGCGATCAAAACTAGAAAAACGAACAAACCACTCCCTCTCTTCGTTGTCAACGCGCGCGGCACACGACACTACGCGCAATTCAGACAGGTCACACAGAGGTAGCGACGGGCGGGAATCGTCCCATTCCGATGGCTCGCCGTACGCTATCTGTGGACCACGCCAATACAAATCAATAGTCGCGCTAAAGCTGCCGGCATGACGCCTCGCGACGCGCAGTCAGCGGGATTATCGGCCGACACGATGTGTTGCCAATAACAATCCGGCAATAAGGAGCGAATTTGGTGTACTCGATTGGACACATAAACTTTGAATGATTCATGGGGGGCCGTCAACCACGACAGCACGATCGTGGAATCCGACCAAGCCCGTAAACCGACAACATCGAGTTGCGGTGATAATATTTTTTGAATGCGACCTAACCAACGGGCTAACAATACTGCAGCATTCAACTCTAGTCTCGGGACCGTTAATACTTTCGTCGGGGCTAGCTTGGTCTTAGTACCAATTAAAAACACAGACTTATCTACTTCGACATTGATCATCCGCACGTACACGACAGCCGCATACCCGATCTGTGACGCATCGCAAAACCCTAACAAATAACAGGGAGCGCCTTGACGGCCGTTAATATGTCGCGGTACACGGACATCCAATAACGACGGTAACTCAGCGACAAATGCGGCCCAGTCTGCGTGAATATCGTCCGGCAGCGGGTCGTCCCAAGCGACACCGTATCGCCACGTCCGCTGCATGATAGATTTCGCCAGAAACACCACGGGACCGAAAAGACCTAACGGGTCAAAAATGCGAGCAACAAGTGATAAAATACCGCGCTTCGTGAAGACAGGCGACGGTTTGAGATTTAACGCGCAACAAAAATAATCTTGGTCGGGATGCCACGCCAGACCCAACACCTTAGTGCCGTATCCGTCGTCATCACCAAACGGCATCGGCGCGCACGCGCGATCGGCGGCCGGAACAGCTTGCAACACGGCCGACGTGTTCGAGGCCCATTTCTTTAACTCTAAACCTGACTTACTTAAAACAGAGACCAAATCCGACTGAAGTTTCAACGCGTCGGAAATCGTGTCAGCACCGTCACAAATGTCGTCGACATACGTTTGGTACTCGAGCGCGTTACGTACAGAATCTAAACCGTCGCAATCGGTCGACGCGATGGCCTGCAGAACGCGTAAGGCGAGATACGGGGCACAATTCACACCGTACGTCACGGTGTGCAACTCATATTCACGTAATTCATCATGCGGCGACGCGCGCCACAACACATGTTGGAATTTGCGATATTCCGGCAAAACTAAAATCTGACGGTACATCTTACAGATGTCCGTAGTAAACGTATATTTGTGAACGCGAAAACGAGTTAGAACATCCACAATGTCCTGTTGTAATTTTGGGCCTGGCCACAAACACTCATTTAACGACGGTCCGCGAAAACACCGCGCGGACGCGTCGAATACTACACGAATTTTATTAGGATCGACTTCCGGACGGTAAACTGCATGGTGGGAGATTATAATATATCGGCCCGGGGAAGTCGCCACTGACATGTGTCCTAATGCGATATATTCGGACATAAAATTAACATATAACGATTTTAATACGGGATTCGCGGATAGTTTACGCTCGATAGCGTCAAAACGCCGTGTACTGTGTAGCTACCTCGCGAGACCCAACGAACGTTTCTGCCGGCGCGCGAAATGGTAACGGAACCGCTAAGCGACCTGGGGTTCTATTCTCGAGATCAATCGACAAGAAGTCGTGTGCGACTAAACTCGAATGATTATGTCGTAGTCGACTGCAAAACGCTATTCTCCAAGAGCATTCGACTAAAATTAGTCGCATTCGAGATTATGTCGACTAGTAATAATCTTGTCGAGTGAACCACAATGGTATAACCTAAAATTCATTTATTATCAGAAATATTCCCGCCAAAATATGATATATTGATACCACAAATTAAGATATATCTTAATTCGTGATTGATACTGATTGTTACTAATCAAACCTACCTTATTATTGTTATTAATTATTATTTATTACCTTATTTTGGATGCTCAAAGCCGACGTACGTTTTGGTGGTTCCATAAATGGAGTGACTAACTCGATTAAATATGTTGTTAAAACTTTACTCAATCGGTAAGTTTTTATAAAAAGATGATCACTTAATGCTAATAAAGGGTCTATTTTAATGCCAAACGGTTGTCTGACATTTTGAGCTTCTTGCCTCTCTATATTAGCAATAGCAAATATCATAGCTCTTTCATATTAATTCGCCATTATTGTTATATTTAATAAAATATTAACTCAGCAGTTAGAAAATAAAACAACAATAATAAATTAACAAAATGAAAAGGTAAACGACAATCGTAATACAAGTACCTAAACACAATAATACAAGATGACTTATCAATAATCATAGTATTCTGCAGTTGATTTGAGTGAAATATATTAAATCTATGGTGCTCAAAATTAACAAATCATTCGACTAAATTTTGTCGAATGCGATATAGCAGTAGACATAATGTCGGACGGTTTTCGTTCGAGAAAAGTCATACATCATTTCGAGAATACCATGGACGACGAATCGATCGAGTTCTGATTTATGTCGAATGCGACAAAATTCGAGAATAGGGCCCCTGATGTCAAACGCGTAGCTGCGTCGCGGAATATCTGTTCGCAGCACCCCTTCTCGGTTAGCATTATACCTATGGCCAACAAGATTTGCAACTCCCATTCAACCAACAACTAGTATCAAAACTTGCATCTCTTCCATAGTACAGTAAAACCTGTGTAATATGGAAACAGTTGGGACCGGATATTTTTTCCATTTTAGACAGGTTTCCATTTAATGCAGGTTGTAAAAAAAAAAAAATTCACGATGGGTAGATCTTTATTAAATATACATAATTTATAATTTATATATTTTTATATATTTTACATATTATTATTATATTATATTTTACTCCAAAATTCATCCAATGTTTTTTGTTTTGTTATTTGACTTGCCATTTTCTTTTCTACTAAATTTTTCAAGTTGAGAATTGATTCAAGAAGTTCATTTTCATTATTTTGATCCAATGCGAACATTTCTAATCGTTTTATTTCATGGAGGGCGTTCTTATACGTTTTAATATCATTGCCGTGCAATGGTACATTATCTGTTTCGTCTTCGGAACTGGATTGTTCAACGTCTATTGAAGTGCAAGGTTTCACTGTAGTATCAGCAATAATATCAGTATCATTAGTACATAAATGCTTATCGATGTTAACATATTCATCACTATCTACTTTTTCATTTATTGTAGAACATAGCAATTTAAAATCGTTATCGTTATCGTTAATGGCATCTGTTGGCTGGTCCAAAACTAAATTAAACCCGGCTTTTATGAAACATTTTTTGACTGTATCTGGTTTTATTAAGTTTACAGATTTATTCAACCAATAAATTGCATCTAGTACATTAATTTTATTTGACAATTCATTAACACTTTTTATGCTATCCATACTTGCTAATAACGATTGTAAAACCATTTTACGATAATTTACTTTAATCGAATAAATAATTCCTTGGTCCATTGGTTGGGTAAGTGATGTCGTGTTAGCTGGAAGCCACGCTAAATGAACATTTGATAAATTTAAATGCGGATGACATGTTGCATTATCAAGAAATAAAATAACTCTTCGATTTTGTTTTTTTAATTTATTGTTGAATGTATGCAACCAATCTTCCATTATGCTTCCAGTCATCCATGCTTTATTATTAGCTCGCCAAATTATGGGAAATTTTGTCGGATCTACATTTTTGAAGCATCTGGGTTTTTGTGCTTTGCCTATAACTAGAGGTTTTTCAAATTCTCCTTCCATGTTAGCACATAAAAATACCGTTAAACGTTCTTTGGAAAGCTTACCACCTTTACACTCTTCACTTTTCACTGTTCACTCTTCACTTCTCATCACCATTATAAATATTTTTAGGTTCATATCCTTCAATAATTAATTTTACTTTCACCTTCCATTCATCAACATTTTTAACATCGACACTATTTGACTCACCGCAAATTTGATGCCAAACAATATTATGTCGATTTTTAAAACTTTCCAACCAGCCATTCGATGCTTTAAATTCGGTGACTGACATTTGTTCAGCAATTTGGCGTGCTTTAGTCTGTATAATTGGTCCAGAAATTGGTATATTTTTTGCTCTAGCACTTACAAACCACTCCCAAGTCAAATTATTAATTTCTTCATTAGCGTTGGATTTTGGTTTTCTTTTCATTCGCCCATTTCCTAAAATTAAAAAATATACGTACATATAGAATTTTGAATTTTACATTTTTATAGTTAAGCTTATTGCATACCATTCATCCATTGTTCTTTTATTTCATTTTTTTGCTTTAATATATTATACACTTGACTTTTTCCACATTTGAAAAGTTCACAAATTTGTTTTACTGTTAATTTATCCTTTTCACTTGACTCAATTAGTTTAATTTTTTCATTTAGTGTTAAACATTTATTTTTGGACGTCATATTGAATATAGGTCTATACGCAGTCTACGTCAGAACACTACTACGACACTTATCGATAAAATAAACTTATTGCAACGAAATAATCTATATAATTGATATAGATTATATTCATTGACTGATAATTTTAAAATAGTACATGTACATATTTCCATGATACACAGGTTCATGACAAAATATTGTTTCCATTTCCACGTTAAACAGGTTCCATCTTATTCAGGGAACGATGTATTTAAAATTACATTAGGATCGCCGGGACCGTAACATTTTTCCATAAAAGTCAGGTTTCCACGTTATTCAGGTTCCATATTACACAGGTTTTACTGTATTACGTAGGTACTAACAAGCCGCATTCCACAGATCAGTATATTAATAGTATTAGTACCTACTGGCTACATATATTTATATATTTATGTTTTAACTGTTCGTTATAGTCCATTTTGTTATCATAATAATAATTAATTAATATCATCTTTGATAGACCTGTACTGATATTAGACAATATTGTTATGTACCTATACCATGACTACTATTTTCGGTAGGTACCTATATATCAAGCACTTTTTGACAAGTGTATCGGTTTCAAATATTTTTTCTTTGGTTATTATCCAGTTTTATTCCAGGTTTGGATCGAACATCGACTTTGTCGTCGTCGTCGTTGTCGTATAGACTTTTTACCGTCGATTCGGTTTTCGTTTCGATATTTCGATCGAAACGATAATATAGAAACACGTAGGCAACGCACAAAAACATCGCGAACAAACATAGGTATCGGAAGGATCGTCGAATGCATAGTGGAATATCGCGCGAATTGAATAAAAAAAAAGTCTAAATGTTAAATATTAAAAATCATACGACGTAGGTACATTCGACAAAGTCGAACATTGGATATTACAATATTGTGTATTATACAATATTATACTATTTTATTTATTATTATTTTTTTTTGTATAATTCACAGTGACGAGATCGAGAACGCGTTGTGTTTTGTTTTTCTACGATAATAGATATCACGTAAAAATAAATAGAAAGCCATTATTTTCATCGACATATTATCGTCGTGACACACACACACACACACATGTGATATCGATAATACACGCACACGCACACACACTCTGCCATGACGTCGAAAATTGAAGAAACGTTCACTAGAGCGGCGTTATATAAAATCTGTTCAAATCTGTTCGAGTCTATAGACGCTTCTATGCATGCCATTTCGTCGTTTTCCACACGAACCTGTATGTTATCGGGATTCACTTACGTCCGACACACCGGATATTGCTTTACGATCACGTCGATTGCGAATTCCGTCACTAGTTTTGCAAATAATTTTGGTATGTGTCGTAACCGCAAAGCTTGATGCATATTGATCGATTCTCGGAGATCCGTCAACGACGTATTTTTCAAATTTATATGTCGCAATAGACTTTAGAGTTTGAACAAATTTCGTATAACGCCGCTCTAGTGAACGTTTCTTCAATTTGGGACGTCATTGCAGAGTGGTACGTACGTATGTGTGTCACGCACGATATGTCGATGAAATAATAGCTTTATATTTATTTTTAAATGATATCTGTTATAGTAGAAAAATAAAACATAACGCGTTTTCGATCTCGTGACGATGAATTATACGAACAAAAAAAAAAATTATAATAATAATAAATAAAATAGTACAATATTGTATATTATTTATCACAATACTGTAATATTCAACGTTCGATTTTGTTTAATGTACCACACACGTCGTATAATTTTTTTTTTAAATTTTGACGTTTATACTTATTATTCATTCAATTTATGATATTCCACTACTATGCATTCGATACTTCCGATATGTTTGTTTGAGATGTTTTTGTGTGTCGCCTGTGTGTTTCTAATTATCGCTTCGATCGAAATATCGAAACGAAAACCGAATGGACGGCAAAAAGTCTATACGACAACGATGAAACCGCTGATCTCATCAACGCTTCGGGTATAAACAATATACCCGCGTTGGAAATACAGTCAACGAATAAATTGCTGGCGACGGCTCACGATTGTCATCGAGGACCCGTGTCGGTCGTCGACGACAGTTCGGATATCGATTGCGCGCGTATTTGCGCGAACATCAGCGCTCACGCATTTCGCGTGTCGGAAAACGACGTGGTGTTCAACGAAAATCGCAAACTCGATACAAACTCGTATTGTAAATTTGGTGAAAAAAAACATTGCAACACCAGGACCACCGCGATCATGATGACCAGGGCTCGTAAGTTCATGCATCTGCATGTTTTTTTTTGCTACACAGGAAAACATGCTAACTGTGATACAAATCCGTTACATAACAATAGTAATAATAATATGAAGTTTGATAGTGCATGTTTTTGCATGTTTTGGGTGTAAAGTCATATTTGGCATATAGTTGATTTTTTACAGTCATTAGTGCATATTATTTCATAAAAATATTTTTTAGACAAATATTTGAAAAGTTTTTTCCGATTTTTGATATCTTGTTCCAATCGTCCAATATCGCATGGTAAATTATGACGGTTTTTTAAATTTTTTATTGATTAATTATTTAGCTAATTAATAAAAATATCGAAAATCGGGCTTCTTACTATTGTAAAAAAAGTTCTACTCTACAATTTTTATAATAGGTATTTTTACTGTAAACTACCTACTTCAATAAGCCGTATTACTTGAATTACGAAACCATGGTTTTATGCCATATTTTGTCAACTAGTGCGCCCTCTTAAGTTGGAAAACATAAAAAATACACTTATAAAATATATATTACTAAATTATCTCAAAATGAAAAACCTAATATTTAATTCCAAATGTTTTCATTGTTGGTGCTGAATAAGGGTGTACACAAATTAGACAAAAATGACTACCTAAGTCCTAATTAAAATTTATAAAGATGTCAAAGCTAGGTATTTGAACTTCACAAGTATTAATTTTATTTTTTATTTTATTAATTTTGACTGTTAAATATATAAAAATAAAAAGGAATAAAATACTTTTAAAATGTATGGATTTATTCTTATTATTTTAAAATTTGGTCATGTTTTTTTTACATAATGCATATTTTGAGTTCATAATTTAAAAATGTGAAGGCATATAAATGCATATTTTCGAACTTTTAAGTGCATATTTTAATGCATATTTTGACAATTTTTAGTGCATGAATGCATGCTTATTTATGCATTTTTTAATGCATGAAGTTACGAGCCCTGATGATGACGGTCAATTTGGCGATTTTTCGCGCGAAGTTTCCAAAGTTGTTCGGCGGTCCGACCGGAAATCTCGTCGTCGCTTGTAACGATACTCGCATCAATAATCCGTTAAATGTTTTATGGGACTATCGATACGATAAAGTCGTCGACCCGTTTACTGTGACGTTAAACGACAGCGATGAACTCTTGGCCGACTGGAATTTCCGATTTCGGTGCAACTTCTGTGGCAGAGACAATATGTGCAACAAATATATCGAACATCCGTATACAGTCGATTCAGACCGTTGAAAAATTATTGTGCGCGTTTGGTCTTTGGAGCCCATGATCACGTGAAAACGATTTTTTCGAAAGACGACAACGGTTTCAGCTGCGACTGCGGCGAACACCGTGCGACGCGTGTAAAACATCTTACAGAAAACGACAAGACGAGCCAATGTTCGGATAAAGTGTTCAAATTAAACAAATTGGACAGACATAGAATCGAATTGACTATACCTTATAAATGTTTTACGGTCAATTCGCCGATTACGGACGTCGGCAAATACATGCCGTGCCCACCAGCGCAATTCACGTCATTTGGTAGCCAAATGCATAGCGTGAAAAAAGTGTATTCCGCTAATGAGAATATTCCCATTGAACATCCTAAATACACTGATTTTATCAATATTGACGACAACATGTTAGAATTTTTAGAAGATGTTCAGATATCTACTTGATAATAACATCATAATAAATTATGATATTGGAATATTTTATCGTAATAATGTTTACTCGTTTGTAAAAAATCAATGTAGAAACAATAAAAAGTTCGAACGTGTAGCTCTCTTTTAATATAGGTAATATATTATAATAAATAATGATATGTATATTAAAATATTATATTGAAATCATTAATAGCGCTTTCAATCATTACACGACCGTCAGTCACAACGATGGCGTTTCGCGGACCGTTTATCACTGAACTCTGTGATTGTGAATCTTTACGAGATGAGGACAAAGTCGATGTTCAATCAAAACGATTGCGATGCTTTAAGAAATCAGTTAAAGCGTTTTACAAAAACTGTTCGTGCTATACAAAAACTTTTTTCAACATCGTATTCGGAATACATCGAGTTCAAGACGTTCAACTGCGTTTATTGATAATCGAATCGATTCATTACGACGACGATGACGACGACGACCAAACGAAAAAATCCACTTCGTCTTTTACATTGTGTCTGGCCGAAGCGTGTATCGTGAAAAATTGTTTGAAATCATACGGCACAACTCATTCTTTATATCACGCCGAGTGTATGAGTGTGAACGTCAAACAGTATTTACGTCATCGTAATTATTTTTTCTCTTTGTAAAAATAATATCTTTTTTTTCATTATACAGGGTGGGGCAGTGAAAAGTGCGATTTTCGTATCTAAATCTGTTTCAGTCATCTGATTTTCACTGCACCACTCTGTACATACGATATAATAATATATAATATACAATTTTAATTTTTTTTTTTTTCAATTATTAACGATACACATCAGTGTCGTGCGTACGATTATTTCTCTAGTAATCTAATATTATAAGTTCAATATAATTATTGTAATAAAATAGTAATTTACAATAATATTATATAAGTTATATAATAGAAATTTTTTACGAAATAACCAGAGCGATACCTTGTGTTGTGTTGCTTGTCATTATATTCGTTTATCGAATACGTGACAGAAATGGGAAATTACCAAGATTCGAATGTTCGACAAGAATACAATTTAAATGCGATGAAATTACACGAACGGTACAAAAATGCGAAAATCAAATGCATATTTGACGCACAGAGTGGTAAATTAATTAAAATGGATCAGAGAAAATTGGATTCGATTTTAACAGACCCGGATTTTTATTATCACGGTACAAGTGAGTGTGCTGCATTTTCTATCGTATGCGACGAACTTCGACCGCCAAAAGAAGACGGGCATAGACGACACAACTTGGGCAACGGTTTGTTCGTTTCCGATAATATCAATCATTCATTCGGTTACGGTTCGTGCGTTTTTATCTGCTACGTACGATTTAAAAACACGCTGGAAATTAATTTCGAAACGGATCTTGATAAAATGTTCAGTATGATCGATACGGTATTCGATAAATACGAAACGGTGAAATTCATCTGTCGTTACGGCCGGCATTACATGCCGAATAAAAATTCAGACGGCGAAGACATTCGAGTACATCATACATCGTTTATTGATATGTTCACACCAAATTTCACCGAATACCGAATTAAAACGGTTTCGAGTATCGTACCAAAGTATTTGTTTAAATTCGATAACGTCGTCGGCATACGTGACGAAAACCAAATAATAGACGCAGTCGAAAACGAATCGTTTATATACCAAACGTTTTGCATTTATGATAATTCCGAGTATATGAAGTATTACGACGGTCTCGAAGACGAACAGAAAAAATTTCAAGAACTCAATCTCGCGATTAAATCAAATAGCTATTTCTTTGTCCCGTTGTTTTTTTGCGAGGCGCTCGATTTCCTACGGTCTTCGTACCATACGGACGTTTATACTTTACAAGAAAATTTCATATCGAAAAAAGTAAACGATTACACCGACACTCAATCGTTGTTAAATTATTTCAAAATGGGTTTAATGTTCCATAGTGCTATGTCGAATCTCAAAAATAAATATCTAGCAGCGTGTCATTTAAAAGTTGACGGTACAAATGAAGAAATAACTCCAGCTCGGATAAACCGGCTATTATTATAGAAGAAACGTTTCGAAAATAATAATTTAATTATAGGATAATTTCGTTTCGATATACAATCGTATTATTAGATTATATTATTATAATATAAAACAACGTGTGTAATATATAATTCATATTTTTACTCGTTTTATATATTCTTATTTATATATATATAATATATTAAATAGTAACACGTAATTCGTATAATCGTTTTTAATCATTGGCAATATGATATTTAAATAATAATAATAATAATAAACGATATCAGCATTGGCCACCGGCGAAGACGTTTCATTCGAATGAATATATCAAAGACCACGGGAATTTTATGTATCTTTTCATGTTGGACGGTTTAATGCAAATCCCTCGTTTCGAAAAAATCGAAAAACCTTAGTACCGTGATACATTTTATTTTTTATTTTTAATAATTTAAAAAAAAAACAGCTAAAATAGTGATTCTATCGTTTTCATTTCTCGTGGACTATGATCGTTTATTATTATTATTATTATTATTTAAATATCATATTGCCAATGATTAAAAACGATTATACGAATTACGTGTTACTATTTAATATAAATAGGAATATATAAAACGAGTAAAATATGAATTATATATTACACACGTTGTTTTATATTATAATAATATAATCTAATAATACGATTGTATATCGAAACGAAACATAGTCCACGAGAAATGAAAACGATAGAATCACTATTTTAGCTGTTTTTTTTTTAAATTATTAAAAAAAAAAAAATAAAATGTATCACGGTACTAAGGTTTTTCGATTTTTTCGAAACGAGGGATTTGCATTAAACCGTCCAACATGAAAAGATACATAAAATTCCCGTGGTCTTTGATATATTCATTCAAATGAAACGTCTTCGCCGATGGCCAATGCTGATATTCTAAATAAACCTAGTCCCATGCGTTGTACTTTAGTTTATCGGTTATTTTATAATTCCGAAAAGCTGACGGCAACGTAAATCCGTACACTTTCTGATTTTCCTCACTGACTCGTTTTCCGATTCGATTTCGCCGACCGACGTTAAACATTCTACTAAATCGTCGTAATCGTTTACATGTAGATTCTGAATTATTTTATGAGATCCGAATTCGTTGACTCCTACATACAACCACGGTATATTTATACAAACATCGTTTGGCTTTCGATAATCGAGTCTTACGAATTCTTCGTCTTTTTTTCGTGTCATTCGATTCACCGTATTTTATATTTTGAATTAATAGTTTTTTATATTGATCCATTGCCGAAGCGATCGTTTCATCATCCGGCGGTAAGGATTGTTGTTTATTGGCACGGTCGTCATTGTTCATGACGTTCGTGTCGTCGTATTCGAGTATTCAACGAGATCGACGAAATATTATATTGGACGAATGCGGATAACGTTTATATTCTCGAGCAGTCGAGCAAGCGGATAAAGCCATAAAGGTATATGTTGTCGAAAAAAATCATCAATTCTACTGCACGTATTCATTTTCTAAAAATATAAAATGTCACTGCCGCTACGATTATGTTAATCGTCTATAGGCGAAACGTCTTATTACATATTATTATCAATACATATTCATTTTCGAAAAATATATAATGTCACGGCCGCTACGATTATGTTAATCGTCGATAGACTTAACGTCTTATTACATATTATTATCAATATAATATATTCATTTTCGAGAAATATAAAATGTCACGGCCACTACGATCAAGAACAAAAACGATACGATTATTTTAATCAATAGACTAAACGTCTTATTTCATATTTCGGGGTCCGCGATCTACCGCAGGCAAATTGCCTACCTGATAATATACTGCTGCGAATCACAATTTTTATTCCTGGCAACAGAAAATTTCAGATAAATCTAGAATATCATACACCTGAACAAAGTTTGAGTCATACACAATTTGTACATTTAACGGGTAACGAAGTGCACGGGATCAGCTAGTATAATATAAAATAATCGAAATGAGCAACAGCGGCAGCAACAACAACAACGACAACACGAAATCGAAAAACACAAAAACGGACAACGACGAATACATCTATACAAAGTAAGTCCGTAATCAGTTAACGTGCGAAACTCTAGAAAAGATGGAATCGCAATATTATTAAGGGGATTCGATCCGGTGATTTAATAAGGGGTCGTGTATAGGCAATTTGATGTATTATAGTCGTTTCGCAGTGTGTTTGTGTGCGAAGTAAATGATCATTAGTGTGCGTAGATACGTTCGGAATCAGTGGTTCGCACCCGCATGCACATGTCACATAACAAAATATTTGTTCCAACGAGAAACTAATTTCAATCAATTGAGACCTAAAAGCCTAACAAAAATACGATAACTTAAAATGATCGGATTTTAGTTCTGTAAACATATTTGAATTCATCGTTCTTTTTTCTAGGTTATTGTGGGAGTCGATTTTTGAATAACTGTTTAACTTTTTAAAGAAAGACACAAATAATTTTCAAAAATTTGAGAAATCGAAATATGATTTGACGTGAATTCTAAAAAAAATATCGAAAATTGATTCCCACAATAACCTAGGAAAATTGTCAATGAACTCGAATCTTTTTACAGAATTGAAATCTGATAATTCTAAGTAGGCGTATTTTTGTCAGGCTTTTAGGTCTAAATCATGAAATAAATACGCTGAATCGAATCCCCTTAATGTGTAAAAAAAACGTTTTGTGCTACGTTCTGGAATGGTTTGCCGCAAAAAATTTTATAGTCGGCGTTGGCGTATTGCATAGTCACCGAGAACGAACGGTTCAAATAAACAATACGTTTTTTTTTTGTTTTCAATTAAACATACGTCCCGGAGTTTTCGAATAAGCGGTGATGTGAACAAATTACGCGCCGTTTGGTCGTTACACGGTTATTCGGAAATTTGTATTTATAGTTCGTGTGTTTACGATGCCAATAATTGTCTATTTACGGACACGCTCATGGGAGGTAATCCGAAAAGCGATCGTAACGTTCTTTGTAAGATATACACGCAGACGTGCAAAGAAGCGATAACATTACATGCGATTTTTAAAAAATCATCGAAGTCCGGATTTTTATAAATTCGCGGCAGTGACGCATTATTGGGACGCGAACAGACAAATAGTGTTCGAAACAATTTGTATTCGAAAATCCGTGAACGATTACCGAGTGCCGGACGTCACCAGACGGTGGTTAGATGCCAAATTACGAGTGTACAATTATCCGGTACCGGAAATACCGATTATTGTTTTTGACATCGAAACCGTGTCGGCGGACGCGTATCGCGTTCCGACAGGTGAACATCCAGACGACGTATTGTTTTCCGTTTCCGTACATCATCTGATCGAAAAATGTTTGTACACTCTGGTGTATTTACCGTTGACCGACGATTGTCGGAAAACATCGACCGACGACGACGACGATGCCGCAGCTGCTTTAGCACAAGTGCGGTTTACAAGTTGTTCAGACAATAATTATTATAATACCGAAGAATATAATAATGACTAATCGTTTTCAAAAAGATCACGTAAACGTTTATCACAATTGGACGTGTACGATACGTACGAAGGACAAAAAAATACAATCGAAGTGTTTACGTTGCCAAATAAAATTAATCGCGCGAACACTGCAGTTACTCGATCGTACACAAACGCATACGCAACAACTGAAAAGGAAAATTAATGTCTGCGAATCGTTCAATGTTGACGACGCTAAAAGAAATCCGTCTGATGTTCCTATGGAACAGCATACCTACCTCCTATTGTATATATACGACGCGAGGTGCAAACGACTACTTATTACACGACTTCAATAGAATTTAAACGGGCGGGCATTATATATCCTCTCGTAAACAAAATGTCTACTGTACTGGCGTTCGCAGCAGAGTTTCTTGAAAGTTAGTTCCTATAATAACATTTCATCGCGCATCTGTCGACAGGTCGTGTTTTCGTTGTTCGAATACGTAAGCGGCGAGGAGAGTTGAAGACTTCAGGGGGGAGGGGGGAGGGACAATATGTTTTAGCGAACTATTTTCATTATTAAAATACACTTGTTAAAGGAAAGTGGCGGAAAAAACGACCTCTCCCTCGTGACGAGGGTAAAATTACGCGGAGAATCCGTTGGGAAAGGGGGGGGGGTGAATAAGAAAAAAAGCAAAACGACGACGACGACGACGACGACGACCAGCTCATAAGTACTGTGTCGTGTAAAGAGCAAAAAGGGTCCAACTTTGCCAAAAACCCGTTCGGCAAAAAGGGGCGGCGGCGAACGACGTCCGTTCGAGAGACCAGGGGCGTCTGAATAATAGTGACTGCTTTGCATATTATTATATACAACAGTCTATATATAATACAGTATAGTTGTTTTACGACGTCTTCTGCCGGCGCGAGATAATAAATTCCGTAATCCTTACTACCAGATGTTCGAGGCTTTAAGACATTATATATATTATAGTCCGTCGATACGGAACATTAAATTTACGTGTTTTTTTTTTTTTACCTCACAAAACATATTATTGTGTGTATAGTATATTCCGATTGTTTTAAGCGTTCGCCGTTTTTTCTTTATTTCCACTCCTTTGGTCCTCACTCCTCGCACTATTAATGCTCCTCGTTCCAGTATAGAAGGTACCTGCGAGTGAAGTATATATTATAGTATTGTAGTGCTCCGCGAAATCCTTTGCAAACAATGCGTGCCATTGTAATGAAACGATTTTCCGGCGGGGAGCAGCAGGTTGCAGCGGGTCCACTGTATGCTGCACGAGCGGAATCGTCGAATCTCGGCGGATTCGAATTTTCCTCTTTCACTTGGAGAGTCGGAGCAATTATAAACTTGAACTTTTAGCGAACGTGAAATAAATGTATTATTACATATATACGCACTTGAATAAGGAGAACGTCTAAAGATTATAATGTCATATAACAATATTTGCCGTCGGGTGAAAAGCCCTTGCTATTTCTTCCGCAAAGTTTGACTCCACGCCGCCCGAAAAACACTATACATATTATACTTAAGTCGTGCCACACAATCAACGTCCTTATACATTTTCCGTCGTCCAATGATTGTTGTATTTAACACATTTTCGTCGTTTAATAGTATATATAGTAATATAATACGTCTTGCATTGTTGCAAAAATATAACATATTATTATTATGTTATGTGAGTTGTTACTTATAAAAGTAAAATCGTATTTTTTCAAACTTTAATCGAACATAAAAATTGTGTATACCTATTTTATAATTTATATCGAAGTTTTTTTAAAGTAATTTTTAATACGTATTGTTGTTATGATTTTGTATCAGGTATATATTGTGTTATAACTTATAATATAATTAATTAGTAATTAGTAATTACTATGTTACTGTATGTATAAAGTCATGACAATTAAAAGAACATTGGATAAATTTCACCTAAATTCAATAGTCAATAGTAAAAACTAAAAAGCCTACTTATTAAAAAAATTCTACAAATAAATGCAAATGTATTAAATATTATATAGAAGTTATTATCATCCTCGTGAATGATAATACAAATGTCTTGGTATAAAGTTATTCTTTATTCAGTTCTAACTTATACTATAGTTTAAAGTACCTACCAATCAGATTCATTTTCTATCAGAAAAGATGTTGTTGAAGAATATTCAACCATTTTTACTGTCCTAAAAGGTAATGATAAAAGATCGTAATTTAAAAATATTATCCTAGGTCGATAATTGAAATTTTTATATTATTATATTTTATACACACAGTAAAATTTTTTTTGTAAATGCCTACTCATGTCTCTAACAGTAAAATTAATTACTTTAATCATAATAATATATAATAAAATAGACTTAGTAACATCCGATGGACTGAATTATTTTTCCTATACAATGATTTTATATAATTGAATTCATATTTAACACAACCGTTAGAGTGACTTCTCTAGACATCTTATGTACAGCAGAGCATTATTCACTTGCCTGCTTTTTTTATTTTTTTTTTCCTCGCCCTTAAGAAAACAAAAGGGAATATATTGCTTTTTACCTCCTCATCCCCAAAGTATCAACTAAATTTACTTTCATACCAAAAATTCTTACAAAAAAAAAACACCACATCGACAAAACCTGTATAAAGTTACAAATACCCGTCATTAAAGCATTTCTTAAAAATATATTCCTAAATTTAATAAATTGAGTCTGATGAATATTTTCCCGAAAATGACGTCTCACCTTTTCGACATACTATTTGCGCTGTTATGAAAATACTCAAAGTTTTAAATAAATAAAATGGCTTATACTTATTACTGTATCTTTGTTTTTTTTTTTTTATAGCTAATTCTTTAGACATATTTTTTACCTTATAATTTAGTATTTACTATTGACGGTATGTCAACACACAACGTATAGGTAGAGAACTAACAGTTAATATCTAGTAATTATGTATATATTATAGTTAATTGATAAATGATAATACAATAATATAATAAATTATATTATAGTACAAAGCTCTTACAGAAATTTAAAAATCATAAATACAAAGGTACTAAATTTTTTTTCACTAAATTTTGGACGTATGCACAAAACACTAATACTTACCTCATTTTAGTAAACTTTAAGATTTTCAATGTAATGTTTATGAAGTAATGTTTGTTATAAATAGAAAATGTATTACTTAAATAAATAATTAATTATTAATATACCTACTTTAAAATCAGATTTTACATAGATCTCATTGATCTCAATGTTGATTGAATTATGTTTAAGGATTATTATAATTTATAATTTTAGAAAAAAAATCCATATTTAATATTAAAGGGCCTACAATAATAAAATGATTATGTTCTATATTTGACATAAAAACTGGACATTTTGGATATCAATGTCCAACTACCATGTCATAAAACCATTCGTTAATATGAAAAGTGAAATAACACCGCGTACTCATTGTAAAATTGTAATTTTACATGAGTTTATTGTACATGTAGGGTTACATGCACAAATAAAAGACAATTATTATTAATTATATTTACGAAATTCACAACTAATAAACCAATTTATTTTGACCGATATTTTATTAGCCATAAAACGAATACGTTACTTTATTATTATTTATTCCTCACGAAATATTTAACAGAGATTTCATTTTTCTCTCAAGTTAATATTTTTTTCGACCGTCGAAAAATATGACAAAATCCAATAGTAAATTGAATTAAAAGTTATCTCTTTGGTTCATTGCAATAACCGACAAAAGGCAAATCTAAAAAATAACACTTACAAATTTATTATAATTATATTTTAAACTTTTTTTTATAATAAATTACATTTTTAACCCAACTCAAAATATGTTTACCCGTAATATCGATGTATAAAATAATGTGTAGGTCCATTAATTTCAATCGAATTGAAACAAATAGTATTATATGTACTCATAATGTTATCATAACATTTCAAATAAATTACTTTTTTTCTTCGTTCAGACTGATATGTCATTTAAATGTCAGACAATGGCTATCAATGGTCTTCTGTATTGTATTTTCAATTGCTCACACCTACACGGCTACACGTTAACAATAGGTACGTATTTTTATTTCCCCTCTCGTAAAACAAATAAACAGAAATAACCGAATGTTTGTCGTGGACGCTTGTTGTAAGAACACGCGTGGTTGTTTGCTCTACTTGAAAAACAAATATTTCTTTGGCGATTGTGACACTAAAACAACACGAGCAACTTGTCACCTATTTTTTAAACTCGGTAAAAAATAAATACGGTTTTCACAAGGCGATACAAAGGCGATATTTAACAAAGCTGGCGAACACAATGTCAATATTTATGGTACTGGGTAGGTATATATGTTTTGGTGAACACACTGCGTATAAACGTATAACAAAATATACGGTCACTCATATATTTTGACGTTTCGCCATTGTGCAGGTCTCCATTAATTATGAATCGATAACTTTACAACTAAATATTAAAAATAAACTTTTGGAAAACCTGATTACGATAAAGTAGTCATAAAATAAGGTAAATATTTAAAATAAAGCCCAAAATGAATAATATTTTCCGCGTTTACGTTTTGAACGTCAATCATACACAATATCAGTATAATAATTGTGAATTCATCGAATACGGCTGCAATAGTTGGTAAAGTTAGCTATAGTGAATTTAAAACGTTACAAAGTAACTAATATTATATACTTAGGTTGAAATGTTTGGTTTTAATAGTTTTGTAAACATTGTTATCGATGTTTTGTTTATATTTGGTATGATTTTTTGACAATAATTGAACACGTATAGGTAAATAATATAAATACTCTAGAAGATTAATTGATTTACATTTTTTATAATATGAAACAATCAATGGAATTGACATCTTCCCAAAGGTATACAAATAATAGTAGGCACACTATATTCAATACAATGTAAAGTATTGTTTGGACGAAAATAAATTTAAAACGTCAGTTATAACTGAAATATGTCGTATTCAGACAAATCTGTGACCACATTAAAATAACTCTGACATTTTTATGAAAAGAGATGCAATAATTATTTCACACAATGGACAATATTTGCATTTTAGTTTGTTTTTAAAGTGTAATTTCATTATTCCGTATTATATTGCGGTCACGCCACGACCAATGTGCGTACTTAAACACGACGTCCTATTTGAATTTTGTGATCGAACGTTTTTGAGTTTATTTATACAAATAATTCTTCCAAAAAACTAAATTACATAAGTTTTATTATTCTATTTAGATTATGTGTATATATCTATTGATATTTATATAAATAAGTAATTACCTATAGATAGCTATATAGATATTAAATATATTATTATACGCGTTTATTAAAGCTGAATTATTTGTAAAAAGTAAATAATATATAATCTTAGTTGTAAATAGGAAATTTGAATTTAGTTAATATTTATTGTTAAACTTAAAAAACCGTCAATACAATATAATTATTGTTTTTAATATTTATATATTCTGATTTCCTCTTGTCTGCCAGCTGGTGATCAATGAAATGTTTGAGATGTGTGATATTCGTAAATCAAAGTCTTGACAGTTTAGTTCTAATGATGATATAGTTTGAATGATTTTCAATAATTATTAATAACATGCCATTCGCAGTTCATATTCAAATGGTATTAATGGAAATAATTATATTTATTGTAAATTATCATTACGTATGATGAGTATAGGTAAATAGGTAGTATAGCCAGTATGGATATGTACCTAACAAATAAAAAATGTTATGCTTATCTGTTCACTTTATAGTCTCTACTAAAATCTACGAAATATGAAAAACATCAACTCAATGCACTTAATTAATACACACAATTTGATATTCGAATAACAGTCTAATTTTTCCGAAACCCTAAAAAAAGATAATATTTTATCAATTATAGACTTTTCTATAGTGATTAAATATATAATTTAACTGTAAATTGTTAACTTTTTTCACCAAGTAAGTAATTCAAATATTCTTAAGTATTGATATATTATGATAATATCAAAAGAATTATTATTAAATACATCAATTTCGATCAGCCGCCAGATTTAACTGTATGTATATTTTGTATTTATAAATAAATAAATTATTGAACACTACTAAGTTATGTATATATTTTTAGCTGAATATTGGAGAGTATAAAATTGAATACAAAATATCTTAAAGACGATTATTTTATTCAACTTTCCCAGACATTTCAATCCACTAAACTTGGGAGGGCATTGAAATGAAAATTCGTGTCCCGAGAGGAAATTGCTTGGAATAAAGGCTTTATGTGCATTAATAATATACACATATTAGAGTGAAAACTTTTAGCTTAAAATATTTTGGTTTTGTGAAATGCGGTATTTTTTTCTTTTGAAATTATTAACACAGTAATACCTACTTATTGTAGTAGAAATACTCAGAGGTTATATAATATTTATCATAATGCGATATACTATATTATTTATTATTAATACATACAAATTTTAGTAATAAAATCTCAGCATGCACAGAATTGAACATAAATGTAAATTTAAATACAATAATATTATATTGTATTGACGTTTTTTTTAAGTTTAACAATAAATATTAACTAAATTCAAATTTCATATTTACAGCTAAGATTATATTATATTTACTTTTTATAAACAATTCAGCTTTAATAAACGCTTATAATATATTTAATATCTATGTAGCTATCTATAGGTAATAACTTATTTAAATAAATATTAGTAGGTAAATACACATAACTAAATGAAAAAAGAAAACATATGTAATTAAGTTTTCTGGAAGAATTTGTGGAAATGCGAACCTCAAAAACATTCGTTCAAAAAATTCAAATAGGACATCGTGTTAAAGTACGCACATTGGTCGTGGTGTGACCGTAATGTAATATGGTATAATGAAATTATATACTTTAATAACAAACTAATATGCAAAAATTGTCCGTTGTGTGAAATAATTATTGCATCTCTTTTCATAAAAATGTCAGAGTTATTTTAATTGTGGTCACAGATTTGTCTGAGTACGACATATTTCAGTTATAACTGACGTTTTAAATTTATTTTTGTCCAAACAATACTTTATATTGTATTGAATATAGTGTGAATACTATTCAGGGCCGTCCTTTGAGGGGGGCGTGGGGGGGTGTCTAACCCCCCCACTCATGATTTTTTAAATATTTAGTCGGCAAATTGGACACTTGGTAAAAGTTGTCGGCAATTTGGCATCGTCAGTATTTTAATAGTATTTTTATTATTTTCAAAATATATTTGTATATAATATTATATTTCTATAAAAGATAAGACGACGACGACGTCGACACTTCGATTACACCGAATGCTAAAAATAGATGTGTTTATCTACTATCTACTAGTGCATTGCGCGACTGTTGTACAACACGTAAGTATGTAAACTGTTACCCGTAGTCGTATGTATTGACTTATTCTTGGTATTATAAAATATTATTTTATTATTCTTGAAATTTGTTGCACATTTGCAGTCGATAGTTATCAGTTGTCATCTACTGACTACTCGTCTATTCGACTATTCGTCCGAGGTTAGTGTTAACGTGTTCTGTAGCTACCTACTAGAAATTAACTGTTTAGTCTTCTATTTATTATAATTTTAATATTATGTGATTATTTTAGATTCTGAGAGAAACGATGAATGTATTGATTTTACAATGATGTGTGTTTTTGTTATTTTTTTTTTTTATTTTTTTTGTGTCTGTGTACAGGATAAGTAGTCGAAATAATGCATCGATTTTCAACTTCAGTATCTTGTTCGATTGGAAAGTGAATATCGTTGGTGCATTGGGGAGGTCAAAATTTAAATTTCCCAGTAGTTTTCAAAAGCGCCGGGAAAAACAAAAGAAAAATTAAGGAAAAACGGGAATTTTTACGCAAAATCTGTTTTCGAGAAAATCGAATTTGGTTTTTGTGTAACTTTAAAACAAATGACCGTAGATACATTAAATTTTCAGTGGTTGTTTATACTTGTATTTTCTATACAAGATAACATTTTCAAAATATTTTGATATATTTTGAACTGGTTAGGGACATTTTCAGTTTCCAATTTTATTAGTTTTTTTTTATGAATATCAAAATTTATTTGTTGAGTAAAAATACTTGAAAATTTAATACAAGGCTCCTACTATATTGTTTCAAAGACAGATGAAATATATTAAAAATCGTTAGTCACAGTTTTTTTTTTAAGCATTTAAAGTTCAAAAAATGACATAATATGGAAAAATCACGAAAATTTGCAAATTATTTCGAGTTAGAAATTCATAAAAGTTTTTCTTTTTAAATCTAAGATATGAAAATGTAATACAAGATTCCGTATAAGATTTCCTACATTTATCAAAAAAAAAAATTCTATCAGAAAGTCAAATTAAATTTTTAGGAGCGTTTGAAATTCAAATTTTTACAACATTGGATATTCACTCAATTTCTCATGTTTATATTAGCATTTCCTATACACCATACAATTTTGAAAATATTTTGACTCTTTTTGAGCCGTTTACGGACATTTTCAGTTTTCAATTTTTTTAGTTTTTTTTTCTATAAATATCAATAAAGTTTTATCTGTTGGGCCAAAAAGTGTAAAAAATTAATACAAGGCTCCTGATATATTGTTACAATAGCAATTGAAAAATATTAAAAATACATAGGCACAATTTTTTTTTATAAGCATTTAAAGATCGCATTTTGACAAAATTTATCAAAATCTCGAAAATTATCAATCATTGTAATTAATAAATTATAAAATGTTCAGTTTTTATAGCTAAGGATTGAAAATTTAAAAAAAAAGATTCTCATAAATAGTTCATACAGTAGCCAAAAAAAACTAAAAAAATATGAGCACAGTTATTTTTTACAGACATTTTAAGTTCAAATTTGGGACGAAATTATATATTAAAAAACCTAGCATACCTATTTTAGTTATTTTATTGTGAGTGTATAATACTATTCGTGGGTACTTGAAACTTCTAAAGTACACTATATTATATATCTATGATAGTATCAGGGTTTGTTATCGATGTATAACGTGTTATAAGTACCTAATGGATATTGTGATATGATTAATTTGGAATTTATTATAGGTCAATTTTTTTTTAATACCATAGATATGTATATAATATGTCTTAAACCTAGACTGACATACCGTCTTCGCTCAGAATCGTTTTTCTTAAACAATGATATTTTATCATTGAATTCAAATTTAATAGCATCCATTATACAGTGGACCCACTTGTAACCTACTGTACAGCAGAGCGACATCCACTTACCCACCTTTTTTCTTATTATTCATATAATTTTGCATTTTACTGTTTAAATAATCATGAATTTTGGCAATAAAAATGAAACAAATTCCGGCAAACGAAAGCGGATTAAATTAGAGTGCTTGGAATGTGGCAAAACATTTGACAATGATTATAAGCAAAAACATGAAAAAAAATATACATAGGTAATGGTAAAAAATTCGGTACCAAACATTTTGGTGCTCCTAAAAATCCATTCGAAGCTTCTAAATAAATTCAAAACAAGTAAGTAAAAATACTTAAAGTACTTAAAATAAATAATACTAACTATCAGTATTATGTTATTAACAAATAAAAATTAGTAAATTGTATTAATATTTATGTAAGTAGATATAGGCTGGTACTAAGGTACCTAATGGTATAAATTAAATAATAATATAAATATAAATATAATATAGTAGAAAACGTATTCGAGCGAAGCGAGAAAAAAATTTTTCAGTCGGCAAATTAATAGATCTACCACCCCCCCATGAATTGTTGTTCGGGACGGCCCTGATACTATTAAAGTATACCTTTGGGAAGATGTCAATTCCATTGATTGTTTCATATTATAAGAAATGTAAATCAATTAATCATCTATTGAGTATTTATAATAGGTATATACGTGTTAAATTATTATCAACAACGCATAACAAATATAAACAATACATCAATAACAATATTTACAATACCATTAAAATAAAACCAAACATTTTAACCTAAGTATAATATTTTTTACTTTGTAACGTTTTAAATTCACTAGCTAACCTTACCAACCATTGCAGACGTATTTAATCAATTCATAATTATACTTATATTGTGTATGATTGACGTTCAAAACGTAAACGTAAATTATCATACGTCATACACATTGCGTTTGAAGAGATTTCCTACTCGAGTATAATTTATATGAGTGGTTTGATAAACTTTTGAAAGTTCTTTAATGCGTCATAATATGTTTCCATAAAAAAATAAACACTTTCAGCAAAAATAGTTTTCATCCTGACGTATTATAGGATAATATAGAAAAGTAAATTACTAGGTATACGAAATAGAGGCGTGACTATCCTTTATTTAGTTGTTTTTAATGTAATTGTATAAAAATGTATTTTTATTTCAATTACAAAGTTCTTATCTGTAATTTACTCATTTAATGTCCTAAAAAATATTTTTTTTTTTTCAGCCGGCTGATAATATTACAAAATTTTAGTCATATTATTTTCGAATAATATAATATGTAAGAAAATATCAGAAAATATTGCAAAAAAAAATATCTGTATGCGCCATATACGATGGCGTATGGATATAGGTAATAACGTTAGGCATCATGGAAATGAATTCATTGCTCCAATAATCAAATTAGACGAATTCCAGTGATAAAATATGCGGTACTTCCGATCCGTACATTTGTATTCTGGATCCTGTTCACCGGAAATGTGCTCAGTGTACGGAAACAGCGGTTTTTCCTTTACTTCCGAGATACCTTTCGAGTAGTCCGATCACGGTTTTTAATTTCTTCAAGTTCACGACCCTCTCCGCTGGGTTTGTGCAATACGAATTAGCTGCTGTAATTAAAGCTGCAACGTTACTGGAATAATTTCCAAGAAAACGAATAATACGATCAAAAAGTATCTGTACACTATTCAAACGATAAAGGGTTTTTTTTTTAAAATTTCTTTTGTATAATAATGTTAAATTTAAAAAAGAAGTCGTAATATTCAAAATATTGAATACCCGTCATTCTTATTGGTATTTAAGTAGGTATATGGAAGAATATTATTGTTCGCTTCAAGTATGGTATTCTGCAATCAAGTAAAATAATTCAGAGTTAAAATACATTATACAAATAAAAATACAACAGGTAGGCTAAAATATGTACTCAAAATAATTAAACTTATTATTTAGTATTATTTATGCTCATAAAAATTAAATACTCGTGTTGTGGTTTAAAATAAAAATAAAAATATAATAGAGTAATTATTCAGTGTGTTCATAGTAATTAGTACCTAGGTAGGTTATATAGACACATGCAATTTTACTATTATCATTATTAAATAAAAGTCATTATCGTTGAAACACATCTGTATACAGCAATATCGTCAATCACCTAATGTAACTAAAAATAAATGAAACAGCATAGGAGTAAAATAATTCCATAAAACATTTCTATTATTATTTTAATGCACTTTTAATTTTAAATAATATTAATTATGTTTATTCATTAGTAAAAGTCCTCGCCACTTCAATTCTCTAAAATATACCTTGAGTACCCAATCCCTAAAATGTAAAACTACTATAAGTAAAACAATTTTATCAAATAACTACTTGATACACGATTAATGAAAAATCACTTATGGTTATGGACGGCAATTTATTATATTAAGTTTAAACAGAATAAATTAACTATATTGAAAAATCATACCAGAAAACCGCCAGTCGTAGTCCGAACGTAATTACGCGTATAGATGAAATAAATAAAAATAAGAATTCGATTTTGTCGGCGATCGTAGGAGTGAAATTCGTAATCAAAAATTAGGTATTCACCGAAATAAAAATTTTGTCCAACTCGTCGATTTATGTATTGTATATAATATTATCGCGTAGAATACATAGATAACATTTTAACTAATCTCTGTGTCAATATACCTCGTTTTACTGCTGCCGGGAAAACGCTTTTCCACAACAAATGTTTTAATACTTAAAAGCAATATCGTATTACGTATATGTATTTCATATTACTGGTAGTTATTAAAAGCGATTTTATAAGTGCAAGATAAATAAAATAGAGTGATAAATTACGATTATATTCTTTCGCAACCACCCCGATTTATCTACAATTCTACACTGGGTATGGATACCATATTCCACCCACCACCCATATTAACGCTTAATATATATTATGGCATAATAATAATTGTCTTGTTCCCCGGTCGTGACTCGGACGATCGGCGGCGATGGTTGTTATAAAAACAATAAATAGTTGGGGCCCGTCCGTCGAGAGGCTTTTTTTTCATACACCAGAACTTATATCGTATTAATAAAAATTTACCCTATTCGTAACCATCAAAATTTCATCGTGTACGACACCCCTCCCCCGCACTAGGTTTGCCCGTCTCGAGAGGGGTGGTCGGTCGCCGAGTAACAATACTGCACAATGCGCGGCTATACATACAACACACGACATTGTTTTCGTGAGTATTATATTCCCTCTCACATATATATATATATTGTTATATATGTTTTGAAATACATAACTACATGAGCAACCCCCCCCCCGGGTCGTCTGTTTAGAGAATAAAAATTATGACACGTTAATTTTTCAAAAAAAAAGAACACTGCAATAGTTATATAGCGTTTCCTGAGACACGCTCGCGAAGAGACATGGCAAGAGAAGGACGACGGCGGCGGCGGCGACAGAGACGCGACGTGCCCGCCTAAAAACTTTGGCCCGTCGCGGCTCCACCCTCCCCCCACCATCGGTCTTGCATTATTTATCCCGCAGCAAAGTCGTGTGTTTTTTCCCTTGCTTTTATTTTCTCGACGCGTCCGCAATAACTTCGAAAGTCATGATGGATATGAGCAATAAATAAGTGAGACCAGGGGAGGTACGACCTGTCATTTATCACCGGGGAGAGGGCGGTCGGGGGTGAGGGAGGGGTGGATATAGTGCATAACAACATTCCCGCGTGCATGTTACTTATGCCGCAAAGGCAGTGTATAAATTCCATCGCCGTCGTAGTAGTGGGTCAGTATAGTCTGAATAATAATATGATTAAAGTCAGCGAGGATACCGTATACAATATATATACATGCAGTACACGTGATATATAATATATATATACACAAAATATATGTATACAAGCCCGAGAATATTATACACATTATGTGAATATATATATATGAGACGGCGCACTATATAATATTATATACGCTGAGGAACATTAGGCGTATATATATATATACTGGTACGGGACGCATTAAGTATTCAAAAATGTCACGTTTTTGCCGGGGGAATTTTTTTATTATTATTATTATTATTATTATTTCGGCAGCGACGACCAGCCCGGCGTGTGGGCGGGGAGGTGTGTATTTCGAAATTGAATGGTATGCGCCGCCGTCGGACCCCCCTGGGGGCTGCATGAATTTTTAAAACATCATTCTGTTCCGTTTGGATTTCCCATGAGGTGGCACAGGAACGCGCCTTTTGTTCGCGCCAGCTATATACGGTTCGTGTTTGTTGTTTTTGTATACGAATATACGAATATGTATATATATATTTGTGTGTGTGTGCAGGAATGAGGAAGAATGAGAATGAGAGAGAGAGAGAGAGAGAGAGAGAGAGAGAGAGAGAGTACTCTACCTGTGTGCTGGCAGCCCGCGGACCGAGAGGAGACTGCTGGCGAATTGAAATTTATTTTTCTATGACCTGAAGTCCGTGTTTTTCATACGCGTGCCCGTATACGATATGTGCAATATCCGTCATAAAATAATTTAAAACAAAAGCCATCTTGAATTTATATCAACATTTACGGAACTCATAAAAAGGTTTTGTTTGAAGTAAATAATCAATGAAGGTAACGCGCGCAACTGCCGGACTAACACACCATATAGGTGGAACGGTCCAAAAAAATACGTCTGTTCTATAATATTCACCTAAATTTCTTCTGAAATATGTACATCAATGGCTTATTAACATAGTATTTTTGTGTACAACTGATTTCGTCGTCACTAAGGGCCACGTGCGGGTGCCATACATAGTTTTAAATGTAATTTTATTTAAAAAATAAATAATAAAAGGGTCCTCGGCGGTGCTATTATATACTTTATCACACGGAAGTTGGGAAATACGACTAATGCACTATTTGTTCATAATCGTTCGTTCTACACGCATATGTACACGAGTTGAATTTGTATTTAAATAAAGGCTACGCTTAAATGGATCAAATGCAAACAGCAAATGTATAACGAAATATTATTTAGGTATACAAAAATTTAAAATATACAAACACGTTATTTTATTATTGGTGTTGGGTTAATATTTTGAACAGTCGCGACTTCGGTGTGATGATATACATATGGACATAATAGTGTTTTGATAATTTAAACTTTTTAGAAACGCCCACCTGCACGTTAAACTGCAGAAGTTGTATCAAGTGACACTCTTTATCTTAAGACCGCGAGGACATTAGATGAACAGTTGGTTTTACCATATCTGACTGAGCAGTATCGTTTGAAACGAAAAAAAAAAATTCGTAAAGACTGCATTTATTTTTTTTATTCCCGCAGAGTAGAAAAGTGTACAGTAAACGTAAAGCACAAAACGCCGCAGGGGTGGGGAAATGTGGAATTTAAACTGTGTTTATCACTTTACGACCAGGGCCGCCGCCACCGTATTTCGCCTGTATTGTCGCAGATTTCACCACGGGTCATATTTGTGGACATTTTCCCCCTTAATGGCATATCCAACGCGGTCGGAGGAACTGCGGTCGGAAAACTCCGAACAAAAGAACTATGAGCCGGCCGGGAGTGGAGGGCAACTGCACTGATACGGCCAACGGTGATAGCCGAGGTGGGAGATGGTAAGGAGGGGGGACAAAAGAACGGCGTAATAGAAAAATCTTTACTGCGGTGCTATAGTAGTTATTACCTCTTGGGAAATTAGCTGGTTGCCTGTTGACTTTTGAAAGGGACAACACCGGCAGATGTGGCAATTACTCTCGTACATCTCCTGCATTAGAGTCCCCTGAGCCAACCCAACTTTTTATCTCATTATCCCTGGCCTCCTGCACGCCCCCCCACGATACGAATCACTATTTTCTACCCTCTGTATTAACTTCCCCACCGCAGCGTCTAACCGCATATACCTGGATATATGTTATGAAAAATAAAAATACCTGTTTATAATTTTTTTTTTCATAATGTTTTCTCCCCATATAATTCTACCGCCATAATAACGTTATACTTATTTGTATAGGTCAGTTAATGTATATTATTATACATTAGATTCGTGTTCATATTGTTATTTTAATATTTATAGTACTATACATATTTTATAAACGAATTTGTGTTATTTTCAAAAATTGTCCGTGAAATATCGCACCTATACCTATAATATTACAATTTATATCCTTTTTAATGATTACGAATTCATGTAATTTAATTTATAAATACATCATTGATAGAACTGTATAAAGCGGTACCAAAAACTGAATAATATATATATATCTTTTTTTTATATGAACAATTTAGGCACAATAAGTAAATATGATACAGGAATGACAAAATATAAGGTATTGAAACATAATAAATAATAAAAAAAAAATGACAGTTTACAATAGATTATACATAGTGATGAACATTTGAGGAGAGCAGCCACTCATTAGTGACACTTTCGCGTTTGGTAGGATTAATATATTTAATTTACATAACTACGTTAATACCTACGTCATATTATATGTACCAAATTTAAATTTGTATTTTTGATAAAGACACAATGTTTACTTGACTCAGGGTTGCGCCTCTGATAATAAGACATATTATTATGGTTTTTACTATTATTTATTTATAGGAATTAACTTATTCGAAATAGCTAGGTGATCCATAGATAAGAGATTAAATGGGTTGTCAATTTAAGTAGATTAATTAAATAATAAATAGTAATCAATAAGTAGGTACTAAGTTATAACCTAATATAGAATAATTTTGAAATACGATGTAGGTATATTTTGCAAGCTTTATAATTTACTTTAATTTATTAATTTACTGAACGATAATAATAATGTGTTCCTTTAATAATTAAAAACATTATAATTAATAATACTTTATTCATTATCATACTTCGGATTTTAGTGGAGGTACTGAGTACCTACCTAGAAAATTAATTAACACCCAAAGCCCTTACGGGACACCGGCCATCTAATGCTATAAACAAAATAATAATATTTTCCTTTCTATAATCATAATCCAAAGGTTAACCCACAAAATAATTTAATTTTTAACAATGTCCGAAATCTCTGATGAATCATTGAACATTTCGGAGGCATTACCATCAATGGTAAAATACTTATTAAATAACAAACTGTAATCAAATATAATAATTATTAATAATTTTTGGGTTTAAAATTTAAAAAAAAAAAAACTTTTCGAAAATTTTATTAATTAGATATTATGTCTTACTAGCTATAACAGATTATTTTTATGTTATAGTTAATCGAAATATTTCAATTTTAAATCGTCGTGAGTCACGAATATAAGTTTTATAAATATAAGTTCTCATAAAGATATACTAAGATAGGTACTTTCTATGCGTAATCAAATTTTATATTCAAGAGATGATAAAAAGGAATGATAATTGTATACAGGAATTATTCGAATATTCTCAGTCGTTTATTCATTAATACACTAAACCATTTAAGTTTTATATTTATGAAAAAAAAAAAAACAAAAAATGGATTTTAATAAATGTCTATGTGTAATCAGTGAATCCGATCAATGGAGGAACGCTGGCAGTGCAGCAGGGGTTGCGGGAGAAAAGTCAATTGCATTAAATATCGTTAAAAGGCATTTCCTTATAGCGTTCGTCGAATCACTAGTGAAATAATATATACATACATATTATATATCGTCGAATAGGAGGGGGGGGGGTTGGACTCATAAATAAACCTCCAAGCGCTTGTGGTCGTGTCCTAAATCACGGGAGAATACCTCTACCTCTCGCCCAGAACTGCAGTCGTATACAAACGGTCCGCGAACTGTTCCGGCAGTATCTCTTTCTCTTATACAAGAAATACATGAATCCGCTATACAGAGCTGATTGAAAACAAAAGTTCAGCGGCGTGGAAACAAAATATAAGAAGAGTAAATCTCCGGGTCAATTTAAGATTAAAAACATTTATCTTTTTCCCGGAGAACGCTGTGAATTTTGGATGCATAAACAAACCTCTCGGAAAACACCCACTGAATCTCAAAAACTTCTCTCGAATTATTTGTGCTATTCCGCTTTTCCATTTCCTCGTTCGTCGTATGGACTCTTTGTATACGTATGTATATATATTATATACTTATATACTGTGAACGCAGATTAAATATTTTGCCCAAATGGTATGTAAAGTATTCCGTTATTTTTTTTCACTCACATACCGAACCTTATTATTTTCTCGGAAAACTTCAAATAATTCAATAGCTAAAATAACGGTTGATGAAAATATAACACCACACACGTGTCTTCATCAATCGTGTCACTCGTCATGCAGTAAATAACCCAAATTCTATACACTTAACAGCTATAATATAGAAATGTAATAATACTCAAGCCGGGGCATAAACATGTTAAAGTTATATTGATTTTAACTTAACGTAAATGGAATTTTCATTAACTTATAATTTTTAACACAACTGATTTTTATCGGTATAAAATTACTAAATAACGAGTTACTTTTAATCGAATCCTAGATACGTTAAATTATAAATAATTAAATAATAAATATTATAATAAAGCTATTATTGATGATGCGTGTTGAAATATTGTTAACATTTACTTTTTATTGTTTTATACAATATTACTAAGACAACTTAATTTAAGTTAGTAAATTAATTGTAAGTTTCCATATAACTTTTAAAATTCGGGAAACTATTAACTTTAAACTTTTAGAATGTTTTCTATCAACTTAACTTAACTCAATTAAAATTATCATTAATTTTTCCAGTCTTGAATTAATACTGCACCGCAGTGAGTAACTTAAAAAAAAAGTACAACGACCCTAATCTGTACATTATAAAACTTATGATAAAAGTAATTTATTGTGTATAATATTATAAAATGTTACAGGTTGTGAAACCATAATATTGTATTTCATATTTCAATAGTCTATAGATATAGGTAGTATTAGGTATCACCGAAGTCAGCAAAGATTGGCAATGATGCAAATGTTGTTGTTACAACAATACTGTGTACAATCATCAGCCACAATATTATTATCAAACTATAGTGGTGAATGTACTTAGGACCAATGAAGTAATGTGACACCTATGTGGACAATTTCTAATACACGGTTATTATATTGTTGCACATTGATAACTGATAACCTGATATATATAAATATGATCCAATAGTTGATAACAGCGTGTTTATTGGGTGTTAATAATGTATTCTATAGAACATGATTCTATATATACTTTAGAATATTCTAATATCATATTATTAAAGTTTGTTAACAAAGAGATTTTATCATATTTTATTTTCAACATTATAATATTGTAACTCAGCCAGTGAGCAGTGTGGCGCCTGAGAAATTGATTTCAACGATATTATGTCGTATGAAAACGAAGTAAATAGGGACGTGTGTGATTTCGTGTTGAACACCGTGGTATAAGACACGGAAACCGGTACCTAGGTAATGGCTATCATGAGTCTGTGTACTACCCACGAAGAAACAAGCGTCGTCGTTTTCGGCCTGCATTGTAATAATATGAAATCGATGTCCATTACCGAATCACATATTATATTATAATATTTATATGCCACCCTGCATTTTTGAGGTACATCGCATTGAGGAGTAAACAAATTAACAGCATAACTAATTTAACTCGTCGTGCTGTGGGTACATAATACAATCAATTAGTACATAATACAGTGCACATAGAATTAAACTATTATGCAAATAGTATAATAGAATACTCTCATCGACGTTTGTTCAGGTTTCAAAGATTAACACGTAGGTAATGCCATAGGAGTGGATAGAGCTATTAAAATACGGTATTTTATTTTTTGTTCGTATAGGACAGGGATGGCAAACATTTACTAACGTAACATGCCAAAAATTACCTCATTTTTTTCCTGATTTTTCCTGTGAACCATTAAATTATTAAGTATTCATAAATATATAAATAAGAAAAAAATTATGATCTTCTTACTTATTGTTAAAAATAAAATATGACAAGTATTTTAATTTTTCTTGTGCCACGGATTTACCATTCCGGGTATAGCTGGTAATACTATTGATTATAAATATATTATATAGTTATAAGTATTTATAATCAATACTCATACTTTATTATACATTTATTATACCAATATTATAAATTATTGCAGTACCTTAAATTATCGGAAATTGAACACAGGTTATAAAACTATTGTATATTATGCCCAATTTTAAAATGGCTTAATATTTTCAGAAAACATTTTAAAAACCAAAATAATATACGAATTATTTTAGAGAAAATATTAATACTTAAAGCCATGCTACCAATTCTGATATAAATAATATCTTGTGACTATAGAAATAATTTTAATTTAAAATAATTTAGTTACAACTATTATATTATAGTAAATTATATTCATATAAATATCAAATTAATTTTCAAATTATTAAATACCTACCTAAAATTACTTTTTTTTATAATAATATGGTAACTTGCATAAAATAATTTTTTTACCATAGTACAATTTTATACTACCGTTTAATAAAAACTCACATCTCCAGGCGTGGACGTTGATCAACAGCATAAAAACACGTTGAAGTTATATTAATAACTTATTAGAGTGTTATAAGTGCAGAACTTAACAGTGGAAAAAAGTTATTTTTGATTCTCATTATGTTGTTAGTTGTTACTGTTTATTTTCCATTTAGTTCTTAATTAAAAAAGTTTTAGTGTCCAGTGGACTTTTTTGTAAATAAGTGTAACTTTTTTTTTAAGTAAGCTGCTCATAAAAAAATTAATACAAATTGATCGAAACTTTTTGAGTAAAAAGAAAAATTAATTTTAACTAAAAATATTTTATATTCAGCGTTTTTCCTATTTAAAACGTCGGAAAACTAAATGTAATGCAATTTACATACTATAAAAAGCCGCACAAGGTTGGGACGTGGACATTCATTTTGCTACAATTATAAGCTTAAACGGTAGTAGGTAATGTGTATTATTAATTTTATAAATTAGGAAGCGATGATAAATCACAGAATTTGAAAAGTTATTTAGTGGAACTCAAATTAAACTGCGTTTATTGAGGATTTTTCAACCCAATTAAGAGGGGAAAACTATTCATAAAATCAATAGATTGCATTTTCAAACTTCATAGAAACAATGAGATAGTATTCCAAATCGGTAATTGTATGTCTTTATGATATTTGATGTGCATTTGAAATTAGCACCTACCTTAAGGTGTTCACAGAAAAATAACAAATTAATTGCTGGCTTTGATCTTAAATATTTAAAATTATTACCATGGAAAAACTCAACCTAACCAAACTTTCTATAGCTGCAAATATATTATCCTTGCAATTCTTTTTTAAGTTGTCTTCTATTATCATATGTTTATAGGTACCTATAGTACCTACTTAATGTTTTACAGGCAAATTTCAAGTATAATTATTAGTCTTTTATCGTAAAACAATATTTATTATATTATATTGTATAATATAATGACCTATATAAGTGAAAATGACTAGCACGTTTCCACACTTAATACAATGATATTATATTTTATTAATGTTTTCCTAGAATTTTTAGAGTTTGAAAAAAAGTGGTATTTTAAAACAAAAAATATTTAATTTAAATGTTCATAATATTATTATAATGCTATTCCTGAAAAAGGACTGTACCCATATAGTATGTACGATAATGTATAATTCTATAGTAAGTATATACATTATTGTATAAAACTGCAGTTTATACGTAAAAAGGCTCCATATTATTATATTACATATTTTAATTAAATATTTTTAGTAAATTTAATAATGAAAAACATCGGAATCCGTACAAAAGTATAGTAATTAAATCCTTCAAAAATGTGAATATGTGATATTTTTAAAAACCCAAAGCCAGATTAAAATTAAAGGCATTTGTTTATAATAATTATACTGATAAGCCAATTATAAATATATTTTTAAACTTTGCATTATATTACGTTCAATAGAAACTGCACCTATGATAAACAACAATACAGACGAAAAGAGCGAAAAAAAAACAATTATGTATTACTGATATTACCTATAGTATTCAAACCTGTTCATAAACGCGTTAAAAAGGTAAAAGTTAAGTTAATTTTAACTTTTTAAAATTTAGTTTTCATTAACTTAATTTTTAATTTAAAATAATTTTAATTGATATAACCATAATAATTAACGAGTTACTTTTAATCAAATTCAAGTTAAGTTAATTTATAAATAATTAAATAATAAATATAATAAAAATAAAAAATTATTATTGATATTACATAACCATTTACTAGAATAATGAATTACAAATAGTTAAATTAATTTGTTGTTCCATCAACCAGAATTCTTCAAGAAAAATAACTTAATTAAATACATATAGATATAGAAATAGCCAATTATATTATTATAACATATAGGTGTATCGTATACATATAAAGATAAACCATACCATACTGCTGCATACGGGCATATTGTAATAAGTAATAAGTAATAAGTAATAACTAATAAATAATTTGATATTATTTAATTTTTTAATTTTTAATTTTTAATTCTCCTAATACATTCAGTCAACACTAACTGGAGACTTGGTCAGTGTAATATGTATATTGTATAACACTTATCTGTATTAATGAATCAAAAGATTGTATTTGTTTCGTAATTTTAATTTTGTATGTTTTTCGTACCTACTACATAATTCTATTCATTCAGTACCTGTGTATAGAAAAGCTATTGGCTATTTCCTGTGTTCAATAATATTAATGATTTTTATTATTTTAAACCATATTACTGGGTTGGGTAATAACTTAACTTAACTGAGTTAAAAAAAATTATTTTAACTGTTAACTTTAAGCTTTTTAAAATGTTTTCCATTAACTTAACTTAACTCAGTCAAAATGTATCATTAACTTGCCCAGGCTTGATAGTGTCCATAGGTTTGTCCATCAGTTCGGATCGAACATATTTAATTTAGATATATCACGTATATGCGTGTATTAAATTTTACGAGTAAAAAATTAATAAAGTATATAGGTATGTATTTCTAATATTTACTTAGTATAGGTATTCTCAAATATTTTTACGAAGATAAAAAAACATTTGCAATTAAAAGTTTGTACGCGAAATCAAACACGCGCGTGGAGCAAATAATACAATATATATACATGGCAAATGTAAATGTAAATGTTTTTTTTATGTAAAAAAAAAATTCGTTTTATTTGCCGAACATGATTATATTTGTATAAAAAACCAATAACAACCCGAGGCAATCGTTATTCGTTTGTTACGATGATATTTTTACCGTTATCGAAACGCAATTCGCGCGCGGGGGTATAAAAAAAAAACTTTACCGTCTATACAAATCTATCGCCTGCAGTTGCCGGACTTTAAGAGCGTATATAGATCGTGCCACCACAAAAAAATCTCGCCCCACAATAATATTATAAAAGTTTGTGTGCAGTGTATGCGTGCAAGAAATACGGTGAGAGAGTTCCGGGGTGGTAGTCGTGACAGTGCTGCAGTTGCCCGCTTATCCGCGCGGGCGAGGGACCCGATTAATTTATAACTTACCGACAACAAGTAAGTATACACACACCGAGTAATTCAAGGATTTACCTTGCCTATATATATATATACGTACAATATGAAAGTGTGCAGTAGGGTCGCGTAGCGAAATCCAAGTTGGAAAAGGCTTTAGGACTCGCGTCGTCGTCGTCGTATATAGGCGTGTCGGTTGCCGCGAACTTTCCAGATAATGACAATCGGAGCTCGTTAAAGATTTATATTGGTGGAAAATGGGGTGTGTGTGATTTGTGTGTGCTCGTGTTTGTGTGTATATAAGTATATATTCGTGAATGGGAATCAGCGCGAACTTTTGGTCCCGGCCACGTCCCGCCGGCCTCTTTCCGCCGTCCCGTGATTGTTGGCGAACAACTCTGCGAAAGCCGCCTCCACGTGACAAAGTGCGTGTTTGCAGGACGACAACGCGTCCGACTTCCAATATACGCAACACGCCTCTATATCTCCACGGCCACACACGTAAATCGTCTGGTCGGTATACCTATACACAGTGGGTATAGTTGTTTAGTGAGTCCGATCTCCGAGGATAAGACCTGCTCCTCCTTGCTCTCTCGCTCCCCCGTCCGAAAACGAAAACCAGACGACCACTGCAGCGCCTATACCTGTGTTATAGCGACGCTCCTATATATCCTGCAATGTAATAAGATGAAACTTTGTGTTTTGGTTAGCACGTACTCGGCACGTACAACAATAGCGTACAACAGCCACCCGACATTATTCTTTTCCGTATACGAGTCGATAAACAAAGCTCGTTCCCACCAAGTTATCACACACACCCACACATGCACATTACGTGCGTATACGTTCAACTACACCCGTTTTGCCACCACCCCGTGTCCCGCGAACCACGACACGACTTGTACTACACCACTGCTCCAGTATTTATATTATATAGATAGCGGCCAAAAGAGTATTTATTTATAGTGTCCTTCCACTCAGCGTTCTAATTTATTGTTGACCAAAATGTACACCCGCGTCGAGACCTACCACAAACGGATATAAAAACACCCCAGATGAAGCGTTTTTTTTAGCTACAAAAAGTTTATTCCCCAAAGAAAATATCACGATTTTAACAATATAATATGAACAGCATTTCATGTAGGTACTTCGGAAATTTTTTTAAACTTTTATACATATTTAAATATAATATAATCTATGAACAGTTTTAATTGATTGAAATATTCATTACTCGAAGTTATTTTAATAATACGTCATAAAAGTCACTATAGACGTTCTTAAATTTGGGATAAACATAAATGATTTGGGATTTATGTGAATTTAACATGCCAATCGGGGGGTGACGGGGAGGGAGATTTAATGCAATTCGCTCACAGATACTCAGCCAGGGGGACTAAGTAGGCTATATAGGCTCCCAGTTGACTATGTTTACCCATAGGCGTGCGCAGACTTAAATTTCTGGTCGAGCCTAGACAATTATAGTGCCCTAATATTTGGACAGCGCCCCTAATTTTTTTTTAACACACCAACATACATGTTGATGTATTAACCTATTAATGTCTATAGTACTTGTCTATAGTAATTATATTTGTATAAAGGTATAATGTTTTTTTTTTTTAGATTAATAAAATGTATGTAGTGATTAGGTTAGGTAGGTACATACAAATATTTTTGATTTTTTTATACTTTCACGACAAACAAAATGTTCATGATCTCCACGAACATATTATTATAATATAAACATTATAATAAAATATTTAAATATATACGTACATTTTACTATGCCCCTAAAAAGTTTCAGGTCGAGCCTGGGCTTGACCGGCTCGCCCCGTGCGCACGCCTATGTGTTTACCTTAGAATTTTATCAAGTTTAATAAAAAAATAAAAAGTGTAGATAAAATACATATCGTCGGCCTAATTCGCAAGGGTCGTATGTCCAAAATTACAAATTGTTCAGGAGAAGAAAAAACGTTTTACGGCCATATTATTAATTGGAGATACGACGATTTCTAATTATCAATTTCATGGAGGATAATATTATGAAATCGGAAATTTGATTGTATCAACAGACGCAGTTTTTTTTTTCTTTATTTTATGAGTAAATAATCCCAAAATGACAAAAAATGGAGATACGACTTTTGCGAATTAGGCCGACGATATTGTATTTATTTGCTTAGACCCTCCGGCCCTCATTCAAAATTCCTGGCTACTCCACTATAGGGTAAAGCGCTATTATTCGTGGATAAATATAATTTCACTGTTGTATATTATGATTATGAGATATAGGATAATTGATTACGTGATAGAAAATGGTATTTTTAAATCTGATTGGAAGTGTTTTAAAAAGTCTTAATTTATAAAGGGGTCTATGTGCATTTCGTAACGCAGCGATAGGTATTACTAATTATATTTAATAAAACATTAAAACCAAATTATACCAACACAGTGGTCTTTGATGTACTAATTGTAAGTAATTACTTTATAGTAATAGGTAATACGTTTTAAAAGTATTTATTTATTTGAATTACATATTATTATAGTTTATTATAATATACCATTTTAATAGAACCGCGGTTACCAATCATATGTGTTGCTAAAATGAAAATAAAATAATGTTTTAAAGGTTTGCGCAGCATGTGTACAACTGTACAAGTTTATCATCGTATAATATAAGCACAATTAACACTAACGGTAATTATGGGATATTTGCTCAAAATATTACGCAACATAATAACCATTAATTTAATATACCTTAAATAGGATGCTTATAAGAGAGCTCGGAGGTCGAAAACACCCACGTATAGGACATGCACAAGGGTTTATCTCTGGGCTTATCTCTCACACACAGTCGAGTGTCTACATATGTCCTTTGGTCAATATAATTTGAGTGTATTTAATATCAGCAAACTCGTGATGCAGAAAACTGAGACCAAATAAAAATAAAAACTCGAAGAGTATGTTTTTTTTAAAGAACTTGATAAAATCTTCTAGAATGAAATCATGTGGCATTGAATCGACAATTCGCATTTAAATATAATATTATAGAAAACATCTCAATTGCATAATATAATAACGTCACTGAAAATCTTCAGAATAATTCAATAAAATAATAATTTTATTCTGACAAAAATTAGGATTATTGATGGACTATAAAAAAAATAACTTATACGTATTCACTGTATTACAACATACATATTTTTAATTTTTTAAGTGTATTATATTTTCCTCCCGAAAATTATGAAAAAAAATTAAAAGTATCTTAAAAGTTTTTTTTTTTAACGAATAGTAGAGATACAGTTTACACTTTTCAGCTATGTTCGTTATAAATTAAAAATAAAGTCAGCACAGTGGACATTTGTATTTTAAATGATATTTAACTAATCGTTATAAAACGGTTACTAAACTTTTATCATGATATATTGCATATAAATCCCGAGATAATTCCTATTTAAATTTAAAGGGTTTTGTGAATTTTGATTTTATTTCTGGGGATTAAAGATATACCATTATTTTATACCATGTATATTTGTATTAATTCATAAGATTACTATATTTAGACATAATATACTATTAGGTTCTTCAAATTAACCTCAAACTAATATGAAAATGTTGAGTTAAGCCGAACACTACATTTGAAACTGATCATTTACTTCATTGTCCTTATAACTTTATAGCCGAAATGAGAAAATTAATGCATTAAAAAAAAGCTGTTCATAAGAATATCCATTTTTAATTTCTAAATGAAGCAAAGAACTTATTCGATCTATGTTGCTAAAAATAATACAGGGGATTCCTTAAAAGTTGTTCAAAAATTTTGAATATACAATCACAATTTTTTTTATACAAGCGATTAAAGTTAAAATGTTTACAAAATTAGATATTTAATAGAATAGAAAAAATAATACGATTTTTTCTTAAACAAAGATAATATTACTCTTATTCTATTCAAAAAATAAAAATTATTAATTAGTTAAACTTGAAATATTCTACGATTGCGTTAATACTATTATTATCCACACACGTTTTATTTTTCCATAATATTTCGAAAAATTTTAAGTTATTTATACATCGAACTTATTCACAATATTCTTCATTACGCGGTAATGATGACTATAATGATTTGGTTTCATATTTTTCGAAAAATATAGTTCAACTTACCAAACATTGAGAAATTAATAATAATAATTTAAAATTTAAATACTGTATACATAAGATAATAATATAATGCTTGAATATAATTAATATATAAACTACGCTTAGAATCTTAGACATAGATTATGGTCCACCAGTTTTCCCTTCCTCGGAATATTCTTTTTTTTATAAGCAATAATTTATAATTTAATTTAAATAATAAGATATCCATTACCAACAGTGATCTAGTATATGGCTAGGTACCTGATGATGAGGTATGAATAGTTTTGTTATTTTTGAAAAGAAAAATACTAAATAAATTAGACCTGGACAAACGTAGGGTGTATAATTTTTAGTTTACCATAGCAAAGTAAATATCAAAAATGAATTAACACGTTGACGACTAAACAATTATTTTTTAAGATAATATTATCTTAAAAAAATCTTCAAAAACACGGTCTTCGTCCTAAATGTGTTAAATTAAAACGAGTTTAGTATAAACAAAGGGGTTCAAAAATGTGGTAAAAATGTTTTATTAATTAATCTGTAATTTAATACTAATTTATTTATTATCCAGATGGTGAAGACGTTTTATTGAAATATTTTGAAACCGTTTCACGCTAAATACAAAATAATAATAATTTTGGTTATTCTCTGGAAGGGCATAATTTTTTTTAAAGACACATTAGGCACAAGAAGAATAGATGAAAAGTGAATTATTGATGGAAGAAGCCACCTAGTGGTAATACTTCTGTAGGAAGTACAATGTATGGTTACATTTTTTAAATTGATATTAGTTATATTATATTAGGAACATGATATACATATGCACTGGAATGAATCTAAAAATGTTTAAATTATGTTATTGGGAGGTTGAAGTGGTTAGATGACAATTTTAATTTTAGTTTATACATAATATTAAGCACCTATTTGATAATATAAAAATTTAAAAGGTACGTATCAAAATCACGATAAATTTTATAGTGTCAAAAATAATTGTAGTTAATTAGTTTTCTTTTGACCACGCTCAAACCTTCATCCATGTAAACTTTATTTGAAAATCTATTCTTTACTTCGTAATTCATTAGATATACATCCAAAAAGAGGGGTTGTACATATATATTGTAACTGATCAATATCAATTTAAAGACACATTTTTAGAAGCTTATATTTTGTTACTATAACAGTTGTGCAGTATAATTTAGATGAAAGTGAAAACAATATTTTAATATACATAGAATAAAACAAATTAATAGAAAAAAAAATGTATGAACTTTTTGGATCATTGTATTATTTCTCTGGATTTCAAGAATAGTCTATATATTGTAAACATACCAAATTTATTGTTCAGAAGCCAGAATAATTTAGTTTCAGTTTGTTTTAAAAAAAAAAAAACTATAAAATTAAAAAAATTATATTTCATATAATAATAGTATAATAATATTAAATATATTATACTATATACTGTATATTATACTTATATAATATCATAATATAGGTATGTATTATACTTACAAAAAAAAACAACTATAAATAATACATATAATAAGATAAATAGTAATATCCAGTTTTGGTTTACTTTTTAAAAACAAAGCTAGTACATTGGCCGAGTGAGGGGGTCACATTTCCATCAAGCCGTCCAGTCCTATATACTTGTACCCGGGGGCACCCCCATATTCCTGTTGTATTAATTTTTATTACAAGTTGTATAATGTATAATATATATTATTGTTTGTTCTATAAAATAAAAAAAAGCTAGAACTATATATGACAATCAAATTAATTATTGAAAAAAATCAATTATTATAAAAATGTATTAAAGAATAAAACTTTAATATGATAGTATGATACAAATATAATCATAAAATAATCATAATTTACATTATATTAATTTCCATCTTATTGTTGTAGTTATATAAACTATGTTAGAAACAATTATGACTTGGTGTTTCTCTCATTAGCTATCTAAATAAATAGCACCCTTATCATGGTTGTACACTTTTGCGGTGGTGAGGATTCACTCTTAATAGGTGGTATGACACCATTGACACCAACATAAATGGACAAAGGTCATCCAATGGTGAGTATAATAAATCCTTGGAATAAGTGTCCGTTACCCAGACCAAGAATTTTTCTCGTCTAATAAGTGTGCTGCAGTGTCGTAGCTATTTCTTGCGAAATAAATGGCTCCGCGAAAACGAGCGTCATTTTGTTAATTATTTCCGTTTAAACAGCCGTGGAAGTAGATAAGGAAACCAGAGCTTGAAATTAATAGGCGTTAAAAAAAACCACTCATAAAAAAGGTGTTACAAAAATAGAAACAGTAAACCGCACGAAAGGCGTGCAAAGATTATGGTCGTTTTCATGTGCGGCAAACCGTGATGGAAAAGTTTTTCTTGTTTTTTTTTTTTCATTTTATATATACGCGATGGTGGTGTTAGTAGTAGTGGGAGTATAAATTCGATTAAAAGTAGCTTTTTGCATCGCTTCTAGACGACTGACTCGACGTCCTAAAAAAAAAACACATTTATTTTTAAAACTTAGGTAGTCTCCAATGCGCATTGGTTGATATCGGGAGAAAAAAAAACGAACAAAATAACGTCGTTATTCGTGTGTTGCAAAATATTACTAAGTACAGCAGCAACTGTAACATTATTTTAACAGAGAAACATTATTGTCCAATGCCAATGACAGTATCCCATGAAATATATCTTAGGTAATAGTATAGTAATTCGATGTGGTTCTAATAATTTTAAAGTATTACTACAAAGTCGTAAGCAGCCTCGTAATAGGTAGGTATAAATCAAATTTGGTTATCGGTGCAAGATAAGTTAAGTGGTATCACGTTTGTATCTTTTGAGTAGGTATTATTTATTATATTTTAATAAAAAAACTTATTGATAAGATATAAATTATTAATCGGAACGAAAAATAAAACAAAATATTTTTAAATTATTCAATTCTCGACAAAAATTTAATTTGAAAAGTTTTATATTTATACAAATGATTGTAAAAGCGATAATATTATAATAGTATAATTTTATAATTTATACATTATAATATGCTTTTATCATACCTTATTTTGTTTATATTATACTTAAAATAAGGAAAGTTAGTGTATGTATAAATACTTAAAAGTATAAAACGTCAATGTCATAAAACTATCAAACTCAACAAACAAGAATAATATTTTTTCATCTATTTAATTTATTTAGTATAAACGTGACGAAATTATTTAGAAATGATATTTTTAAAAAAGAATAATAAGGCCTAATTATATCATATACACAGGCCAGACCGTATTTATAATATTATTTTTGAGAGAGGACCATTTTTTTTTCTTTTTGCCAAATATAATACTTAAAAATTATTTTTAAAGGATTTCTTAAAGAAAATGTACATTTTTAAACATTTTAAAATAACTCACACCCCTTTGAAACACCCTTCTAAATACGACATTAAACTAATGCAGTAAAAGAAATTACTCATGTACTGTGTCGCGTGCAATTGTAATTGAAGTAATAAGTATGACTCAATTATATAGTTTAAATTATTATCGTATGTATTTAAAGAAATACGAGTGATTAAAAAATGAAATACCTACTCAAATAAAAATAATTACTTTATATGTTTATATAATTTTGAATCGATCAATAATAATAAGGACATTTTCAATATTTAATGGTATTATAATTAAAATAATGGAGGAAATTCAAATGTTATATTTGAAAATTAATTTTCTTTTTTTGTTAAACGTGAAAATGATAATTGACTTTGTTGGTTTGGTCCGTTTTTGTAAAACCCTAGTAAATTTTTTTTATGAATGCTTTATTTTGAAAGCTAAAATAACAATAGTATATTATAATTTCCATAAAAATAAAATCAGAAACAAATTGAAGAAATCATTTTTTATACTATACAGAGGTCATTTTAGTATTTTACTGGTGATTCAATTATTTATTATTATCATCATCATTGCAGTATTTGGATGGATTCAGAAAAAAAACGATCGGTTAATTATTGATATTATTTTCCGCACTTTTTTTTTTACCCTGCGACGTCAACGTGGGTTATTTTTGAAACCATTCATATGATTATATATTTTTTTTACAAAATATTTAATTTTTTTCCATTGTATAGATGAATTATTTTAAAATATAAAAACGATAGTGAAATAATTCCGTTTCATTATCGTTCTCGGTTTATTTTTTTTTATACCTAGCAAATCATATTTTTAAATTTATTTTTTCAGTTAATGCACAGGTTTATACAGACTTTTTCGTATTAGCTTCAACCTACGCGATGTTCATTCTCGAGTATGATAGATTTGTAAAATACAATATTATAATTTAATTTTAAATCAGTAGGTAAATAAATTCATGAATATCGAATATAAAAAGTCATACAAATCGTTAATAACTATGTTTTCAAAAAAATTATCATCTAAAATCCTATAGTAATATTATTGTATGGTTAGGAGCATTGCATTTCATGGTATATAATAGACTTATAAATTACACTTATTTTAGAATTTTGTGAAAGTGTTTATCGATCTATTTTCTAGGTTGTTGATCATATTATGATTTAGAACCCTAATTTGATTTTTCTGAAGAAAAAATTACAGTTCAAAACGATAAGTTTAAAAATACCGACCACGACGCGCTGGTGACAATCCAGAGCTTACCTATATTTACAGAATCGAAATCCTATCATTCTAAGTATGTAAGCTATATTTTGTCAGGCTTTTAGGTCTAAATTGGTTTCTCGTTGGAATAATAAATTTTATTTTATTGGATGCAATGACATATATATGCACGTTATGAGTTACGACCGGTGCTTGAGATACTCGCACTGCAAATAATCGTTCACTAGTCTACAGACACGATAACACTATAACAGCTGTGTAGGCGACCTTTGAGTAATACCTATCGAATACTCCTTAAAATTGTTTTGAAATCCCAACCATCTTATTATTAAAAATCGTAGAAACCAGAAAAGTTGGATTGCTGTGTAGGTAACACTTCATTGAGTAGGTCACTGGAGTGAATGATGAAGTGTTAGATTTGAAATAAATGATAATTATTGCATAATTATACGAACTCTGAAGTCTCTGTGGTTATATGTGTGTCAGCTTTTATTTCTTATATGAGTTGAATAGTTGATAATTTATTTATATTACTGTTAGAATAATATAAATTCATATTACTAGGAAAACTAAATTTCACAAAATTATTTCACAAAACAACGTCGGTAGGTATTAAATATGTTATATTATAATATATTATTACTCAATTATAAGTTGATACCAATACTATATTACTATTACCTTAGAATGATATAAATAAGATTTTGAAGAGCTTAAAATTAGTCTAAATATTTTGAAAATTTATCTGTGTATAGAAAATAATAATTTACGTTTTGGTAAAAATGTCAATATCAAAAAAATAACTTATATAATTTGAGGAGAAATAGTTTGAATACCCAAATATTTTGTCAAAACTTAAATTTCATATGCAGTATTATGCACTATATTTAATAGTTGTAATTGAAAGTTGAAAGAATAAATATAGTTTTTGTATGAAATAATATAGGGACTCGAACAAAAGTTGGTCAGTCTGTATATAATAATGGGTTTTTATTTGACAGTAGAGGTTTAAGACCAAATTTGGGACACTGAGTAAACACCCGTAGCTAATGGGAAAAGTATATATAACATTAAATGGCAGTGTTTTTCTTTCTCATTTCTTCTTCGCGGAGAGTTAGTTAGTGGTTTTCCGTCCCCTAGCTCGCTCCTGTCGAAACTAATTCGATTAAAAACCTAAAGTAATATATATATATATATACGGACAGATATGGAACCAATTTTATTTACACTGGAAACGATAGCCTAATACGATCCCGTGGCAATTGTTGCTTCGATGCCACTGCACAATCTGGAGGCTCGATCGGGTGATTATTGTCGTGGGGCACACTCGAGGGCACACTTAAGTAACCGCTTAGAAGCCAAATAAAAACGTCCATTTGGTCGGGCAAGCCCAGCATTTATAAAATAAGATTCAATTCGATACGGATAAATGGTAAGACCGAGATAATTGGGTTCTAACTGAAGTCAGTTGGCGTAATATATTTAGGGGTGATTTTATTTTTATTTTTCGTAAACCCTCATGACTGGACAAGAAATGTCTACTGTAGCTGTATAATGTATATTACAGTTTTATATACTCTATATAAATTTATTTTTTATTCTTGTCTGCGAACAGGAAAAAAAAATATTCGTTATTATATCAGACGTCATCGGGTGACTATAAGAATTTTAAAATTGAACAATATTTAATCAACACGTGGCGAACTTAACGTATAAGATTCTAATTCGTTCACATATTTTGTATACACATTTCGTCTGAAAAATATCAAAATAATCTACACGTCATGTGAAAATGTATTTGTATAAAACGATTAAAAACTTTCTAGACACATACTGCATATATGTATCGCACCTACGTATGTGTAACGTATATACGCTATTCATTAATTATTGCTGTGTGAAGTGTACGTCATTGACTCAATGAAATTTAAACAAAAAAAAAACCACGATTACATTCAATCATTTAAGTATGGAGAAGTAACGATTTTATACGTGATATGAAATTAAATTTAATATGCATTCAAGAGTTGCTGTCTCGTAATATAATCTAACTCGTTGTTATTATTATAGCGGTATGCCATTTTAATTGACACACATGTGAATGAAAATAATTTTAAACTGTAAGAAAAATATGAAAAAATAAAATACTTTCAACTACGGTATATTATCCGCTATAATATAGATACCGTGCTTTCAACACACAAAGTACGTTTGTTATCTATACAAATATATATATATCTATAAATAGAAAATAAAACAGTCATTAATTTTTGGACTTGAATACATTTTATACATATTTTTGAATACCTATTATATAAACTTAAAAAGTATTATACTTCTGCACACATACACTTAATAATATAATATCAGTTTATACAATATATTACGTATATACCGCTATCACACACAATTTATAGCTTTTATTTTATAATATCTGCTCAGTATACCGTAATTATTTCATCTGAATATCTTGGGCCCATAATATAATTATAATACAGTTCACATGCCATCCCTTGTCATACGCATTCATATTATAAATAATAATGGGAAGCGGAAAAACGTTCAACCTATCCCTGAAAATAAATGTACAATTTCTACCTCATAAAATGAAATGCATTGTATTATTATGCATTGCTTCAAACCGGTTTCAAAACTGATTTCAAAACCCGAAACCGAAAATAAACCAAAATAAAAAAAAAGGTGGGCAAGTGGGTGTCGCTCTGCTGTACAGTAGGTTACAAGTGGGTCACTGTATAATGGATGATATTAAATTTGAATTCAACGATATAATATCATTGTATAAGAAAAACGATTCTGAGCGGAGACGGTATGTCAGTCTATGTATAAGACATATTATATACATATCTATGGTATTAAACAAAAAATTGAACTATAATAGGTACCTATAATAAATTCCAAATTAATCATATCACAATGTCCATTAGGTACTTATAACGCGTTATACATCAACAAAAACCGTGATACTATCATAGATATATAATAGTACACTTTAGAAGTTTCAAGTACCCACGAATAATATTATTCAATCACAACAAAATAACTATAATAGTTATTCTAGGTTTTTTTAATATGTAATTTCGTCCAAATTTGAATTTAAAATGTCTATAAAAAATAACTGTGTTCATATATTTTTTAGATTTTTTGGTTACAGTATGAACTATTTATGAGAACCTTTGTTTAAAATTTGCAATCCTTAGCTATAAAAACTGAACATTTTATAATTTATTAATTACAATGATTGATAATTTTCGAGATTTTGATAAATTTTGTCAAAATTTGATCTTTAAATGCTTATAAAAAAAAACTGTGCCTATGTATTTTTAATATTTTTCAACTGCTATTGTAACAATATATCAGGAGCCTTGTATTAAAATTTTCCACTTTTTGGCCCAACAGATAAAACTTTATTGATATTTATAGAAAAAAAAACTAAAAAAAATTGAAAGCTGTAAATGTCCATAAACAGCTCAAAAAGAGTCAAAATATTTTCAAAATTGTATGGTGTATAGGAAATGCCAATATAAACATTCAGTGAAATTTTCATGTATCTACAGTTATTTGTTTTTGAATTACAACAAAATAAGGAAATCGCTACATGGGAAATCGAGTGAATATTCAATGTTGTAAAAATTTGAATTTCAAACGGTCATAAAAATTTAATTTGACTTTCTTATAGACATTTTTTTTTGATAAAGGTAGATAATCTTATAAGAAATCTTGTGTTTAATTTTCAAATCTTAGATTTAAAAAGAAAAATTTTTACGAATTCTTAACTCAAAATAATTTGCTAATTTTCGTGATTTTTCCATATTTTGTCAATTTTTGAACTTTAAATGCTTATAAAAAAAAATTGTGACTAAGGATTTTTAATATTTTTCATCTGCCTTTGAAACAATATATTAGGAGCCTTCAATTAAATTTTCAAGCTTTCGCAACCAACAAATAAAATTTTATTGATATTTTTAGAAAAAAAACTAAAAAAAAATGGAAAATGAAAATGTCCCTAAACAGTTCAAAATAAATCAAAATATGTTGAAAATGTTATCGTGTATAGAAAATGCAAATATAAACAACCAGTGAAAATTTCATGTATATACGTTCATTTGTTTTAGAGTTACACCAAAAACCAAAATCGATTTTTTTTAAAACCAATATTGCGTAAAAATTCCCGTTTTTCCTTAATTTTTATGTTGTTTTTCTTGGCGCTTGTGAAAACTACTGGGAAATTTATACTTTTGGCCCCCAAAGTACCAACTAGATTCACTTTCCTATCAGAAAAGCTACTGATGAAGAAAATCCAAGCACTTTTACTGTCCTAAAACGTGATGACAGACACAAAAAAAAAAAAATTAAAAAAATTAAAAAAAAAACACACATCATTGTAAAATCAATACATTCATCGTTTCACTCAGAATCTAAAAAATAGGGATACAAAATCAAAACTAAAACCAAAATTCTTTCAATCTTTTTCAAGTCCTGATTAAATTTATAGGTATTTGAGTATATGTATATAAATATATACAATATACATATATATTCATGGCAATGTAAATTATATTATAATTTTGTTACCAGCAGTCAGCTGTTACCTGCCATCTGCACTATCAATCACAATTCAGAGTTATATTAATGTTACAATTGTTGATGACAGCTTAAAACCAGCGTAGATGGACAAAAATATTTGTAATACTATTATTATTATATTGTGATGCATTCACGCGGAGATCCATTCTCGTATGCGTCTTATCGAATTTAATGCTCGTTTTTAGTAAGTAATTTAAAACATATAATTATAAATTATAATAGATAGTTGATACACTATATTTGAATACAATGTGGTTTATTCTCATGAATTTTTAATTTTTAATTAAACGATCGTTAAAATGTTGCGATTTAATCATGAACAATTTTGCGATTGCCCACGAATTTATCTACATAGGTATTTATTGCACAGTGTTAGTGTTGTTCTCGTTCTATGTATGGTTTTATTCAGACAACAAACACACACGAAGAGCTCTCTCAGAGAGAGAGAGAGAGAGAGAGAGATACTGAGAAAGTGCATTGCACAATAAAGCGTGATAACAAGCAAGTTAAAAAAACAAAAACCGATATCTTCCGATTGTCCACCTGCAATATTATTCCTAAACTCGGTTCAATATATATATTTGTTTTATTTTTTGTCTGTTTATCTTCAATTCATGTAATATAATATTATTGTGATATATACGCTATTATGGCGGAGAAACGACGGTGATATTATAATATTATAATAATAGAATTTTGGCGGAAAGAGGATACCCCGCTAGTACCTATATACCGCTGGGGCGATAGGGTCAAAGCTTATGCGGCACGGTGACGTTAATTAATCGTAACCGAATGTCCCGCCGCAACAGCCGCCGCCAGGGCTAAAATCACTGCGCGTTACACAATAAGGGTGGCACCTATACCTATATATAACATAATATTATGTGTGTATACATACAACAGATATATTATTACACGTTTGCAGTGTGTTTGTGTGTGTGGGTACTCGCGGGCGGTGGAAAGGAAGACAAAGTGTACTGGCGGGAGGTGGGGCGGGGAGAAGAGGCCACGTTTGGTTCATGAATATTCGAGTAAGTTAATAATTAATCGTCGAAATCCGAGAGTGGGTTCGGAGCACGCGCTCGCCACCTTACGCGCGACGTAGCTCGGATGAAATACAAAACGCCTTTGTGATGCGACACCGCTGCAAAGTCCTGCCAGCCCGTCCGTTTAATTATATGGTAATTTAACACTCTTATAAACACGCACCACCGTCTTCCGCAGCAACCACCTTCGACCCTACGTATCGGCCATGCACCCGCATTTTGTACGATACGCTCGTGCGCACTGCAGCAGCAGGTACACGATATTATAATATAATATTCATAATAATAATATAATATTATGTAAGACCCGACCGCGACTGTTATTTTGATCTGTTATTCTGTTTGATTTACCCATCTGCTCCACCCACCATTATCGCGCCAAGTCTGTGGAGACGCCGGCGACTTGAACGTTTTTCCGGTATCCCCCTCACCCGTTCACCATATAATAAGTACCCTCTTTAAAGTTCTTGCTATAATTTATACACGACGAGCCTCATATAATATAACAGATTTTATGAACAAATATTTATTAACGGTTATATTAGGGCGCACACGTCCCACCCTAAGGTTTGGACTTTGGTTCTCGGTGACGGATATCGCGAAAAACACGAATTTCTATATGAATAAGAGACTGTAAATTTTAGCTGAAAATATCAAAGTCAACAGTATATTTTTATGCTTGGATTATATTACGATGATGTATTTTGTACGTATTTTAATATCTCAACAATATACGAGAGTATTATATCTATATTATGTGCTCACAAATCAGTAACTATGACCGTCGACCGAAGTAGGTACCTACTCCATGAAATTAACCACAAATAAAAAAAATATTTAATACTATAATGATTGTCAGATATACAATACAATAATAACTTGTTCAATAGTTTCTAATTACAATGCATTCTTTGTAAGTGTATATACAAATTATACTTTTTACGAATGCTGCGATACCTATATAATGATATTTTGATAACGCGTATTATTCAACTAGGTTTCGGGGGGGGGGGGGGGGGGGGTAATTGTGCTGCAAAAGTATCTTTTAAAAATCGAAATTAATGTGCAGGAAGAAAATTAAAGTGACAATGTGACATATTATGACATTGAAAATGTCGTGTATTTCATTGAAGTCCCACGCACCTACCCCTTCTCGCACTTAGTAACGGTATTCGATGTGTATGGATCTTAATGTTTGGAATATAAACGATACGAAAAAGTTTTGAACGGAAATCATTTATTACTTGCATTATACTATGTTGTCGATAAACGCTCTTATATTCGCGTCCGTGCAGTGCACTGACAAAATGTGACACTCGTATTATCGTCTATCGAAGCCGGTTAGGTATATAATATTAATCGTCTGGAAAGAAACCACGATAAGATAAATATGAGTATAGAATCTCGGTGTATTATTAAACCCGCCATTCGTCATTAGTTGTCCAAAAAAGACTCATATACAATATAAATATAGCGATTCAAATTCCTGAAAATATAACTTTATATTATTTTTATATTTTATATTATTTGTATAATATCTCGTGACTTAAACCATTTTTATGGTTTTTGAAATTTATGATAATATATGAACAAGAGGAATATAATGACTACATATTAATATTATATAATAAGATCAAAACAGGACAATTGTATACCGTCAAAGTAGGGTTAATATCATCAGTTAATGTTAAAATACCCTAGTACATCATACACTTAGGTACTTACCGGCTACCACTAGTTAAAATCAGCTAGCTTGTAAAATGTACACCTGTACCAAAACTGGTATCTGGTGTAACAGTAACAACTTCCGAAACCGCCTTTTACGCTGATAAAATACGAGCGATGTAGACAACACAGAGCACAATCTAACCCTCGGAAACAGAAGAAAAACTATCTATAACAATAATATGATTTATTATAGATAGGAGATATGAATTGTGTTATAATTTTAAATAATCAGATATGAGAGGGAAGATTTATTCGAGTTACAATCATTTGAAACCCTACTCCCTTAACCAGATACTCAATACTCTACCTACTTTTAAGTGACTTAATATGCTATTTCGATACAATATTATTTGCACTGAAGACTGAAGCGTAATATTTTATATCAATATTTTATAAAATGTAGCATGTACCTATTCGTTATAAATTATAATATATAAATTATAACTAGATATTATATCTAATGTATAATACCTATTTACTGTGTTACTATTATATCAATTTATATGAAGAAAAAACAATATGACATTTGACTGAACTCGGGGGACCATCTAACAAAAATAAAGTACACTATAGTACTATACACAACCACATGTTGCATTGTTGCATAGTATAATATCATTATTGATCACAATGATTATTATTATTAATAACGATGCGTCATCAAACTGATCAAAGCTCGTTCTATGTAATATCACAGAATAGAATAATATTAGGTAATTAATAATAATTATAATATACTCGCCCGGCAATATTGGCATTTTTCGGTGCAGTATATACACACATAACTCCATTCCTCGTAGGCCACCATCGGCGCGGGCATTTTCACAATGTATAATAATAATAATATAGGTAATACGTGGAACAATATTATTAACATATTATTATTATTAGTATAACTATACATATTGAGTTCCGCGTAAGACTTCGTCATATTATACTATTATTATGTATAGTACTTCCGAAGTGGCTATATATGTAATATAACATACATATTATTCGGTCATACATCGTGTACACGTAATACAATACATGCCCATATATAGGTTATAGGTGCATTATAATAATATATATTATTATATAGACGTTTAGTTGATTAGCGGTGTATATGATATAAACCACTCGCCCCCACGTCATATGCATTGCATTATGCGCACCCCGCAAACACGTGTAATCAAAGTATGGAATTTCCGATCAGTTTGCCGGGTACACCCCGAAAGGGGTAGTGATTGGCATTCGACAAAAGCTTTAGGCGCGAAACGCATTGCGCTTCATAATAGGCACGTACAATACGTTCTCGTTGTTATAATAATATGTGAACGTTGTACATCTATACACCTCAAGTCCGCAGGCCCTCGTTGTATTAGGTCCGAATAACTAAACAACAATGGCCCGTGGGCAATATAAACACTATCAGTGATGTCGGAAACCATCGTGTGTGTGAGAGAGAGTGTGTATGTATGTACCTATTGTTGGTTAATTATATTAATATAATGATTAGATGTATAATACAATGTAATCATAACATATGGGGCAGTGGTATGACTTCAAAATGTTGGCCCCGAACAATGTTCAGTGGACCTCTATAATTATAATATCGTACTATGATGTTATGATAGGCTCACATCGGGCCGGACGAAGGTGGTTAGAGCAATAACAATGTTTCCTTTAGACTTTATAACTTATGCAATTAAAGTTATATCAACAGGGCCGCCGCCGGGTATATAGGTATAAGTGCTCCCTTTTCTACCGCATCATAATCATACCTTTCGCCGTTCTCCACCCACACACGCGTTTTGGCCAAACCAATAATCTATTTATCAAATACTGAAAAGTCAAGTGTAGGTATGTGTGCCGAACTTTTAGAACTCGAAACAATAGTAATTGGAAGTGGTAGAAGAATATAGTATATTTTTGAAATTATATATTTTATAAAAACTAAACTAACTAATTGAATAACGGGATTCCAATCCAAGTATTTGAGCCCATGGACGTTGTCACAACCTCTAATCCCTATCGATCCCTCCCACGCCCTGGTTACACCACTGCAGTATCTATCATCTATGTATATGTATATAGGTGAATCGTTACATAACAATATATGTATATACTATACACGAGCACTTCTGTAGGCTATAGCAGATTTTATCGGACTCGACGACTGGCAGTTGTAGTTGTCTGCTGTCTCGTCGAATTTATCTCACACTCGCTTTTTGTTCGTTTCCGGACGATTAGTCCGCCCTAGGCACAAGACGAAGGTCTATCGCCGTCTCTGGCAGGACTGTCGTCGAGATTTGTTGACATCATAGACCTTATACTAGTATGGTCAACATACATCACGTGTATGTGATGCATGACCATCGCTGCTGCCGCCATTTATATATACTATTCGCATACGATCGATTTGTGATTTATCTACGATGTGCAACTACCTATATTAATTTAATTATATATTATACAGTATACCACGAGCGGTACGTCGTGCACCACGTGCTGACATCGGCGGCGGCGGGTCTTTAATGTCGGACGTATATACACGCCGTTATATTACCTAAAAGCCGATTGGTAGGGTTGAGGCGGTAGCATGCAAGAGGAGTAGTGGTGGCGGGGCAACCGGCACATTAATTGTCAAATGAACCGAACCGCGAGGACAGATAAAACGGGAGCGAACACTATATACTATCATTACGCTCTATGTACACACACACACACACACACACATATATATATATATTATATACTTATATATATATGTTATGTACTACTGTATAGTTTATTAACGACGACCCTCCCGCCGCGCGCCGCACGTCGTCGTCTCGAAACGTCAGTGGCGACGGGGTTCCCCGATCCGGTCATTTGTTAACTTCAATCTAATCAAAACGAAACGTCCCCGTGCCTGTTGTAGTTGTGTGCGTGAGTTCGAACTATCTCCTCGTCACGACATTACTGTATTTGTCAACGTCTCCCTCGCCAGATATTATATATTATATTATTACCTATTTCACGACGACGTCTGAACGCCGCCGCCGCACTCCCAACATCGACGTTATTATATTATTCAATATCATTTATTTTTCATCCAACCCTATCCCCTCACCCCGGATATCCGATCGGCAATTGTTAATACAACTCCGCTCCTACCCATCACTCCACGACAACTGTAATGCGACGATCGTTCTTCTATATATACCTATAGTATAAATTATAATAATATGATATTGCAGTATTATATATTGTGACGTTTTCCACACATAACGATGATAATAATATGATGTTCAATGTCGATATTATTATTATGGTTTTTAAATGTGTTTTATGTACCGTGTCATAGTATATTTTTACCTGCGTACGATGAAAATTTTGATAAAGCCTATATATGGAATTGAGTTTGTACAATTATTAGTTATTACGTTCAAACTATTTGTAATTTTATATTTTAGATTCATTGATTTTTGATTTACACTCTTATTTACCTACGACCTTTATTGTCACCGGAAAAAAGACACAATTTCCGTGAGTATACTTCTTCCTGAATAAAATACGAATAGGTACCTATAATACCATACAGTATTTGATATTTTCAGTTTTTAAAATGTTATTTGAATACTTAATACTATTCTCATTTCTATTAATACGAGCACAACTACATTTATTTCTTACATTTTCGACCATCACATTAATATTATAATGCCTACACAAAAAATAAATAAAATCAAAGATCAACTTACTCTTAATAATATAATATTTTACTATCTAAGTATTATATTATATTTAAGTACCCGTACAATCAATAGTATATAATATATATAATATACTGTATAGGCATAATCATTCATCTCTGAGTTCAATAATGTCTGTAAATCCATTGAAAACCGTTTTTGTGACATCGCCATTGCAACTTCACTTCTAGTTTTCATTATATTGAACCAACGTTTTGATGAATTTTTCTTCGCTACTTTTTCTAAAGTCTGAAAAAAAGTATTTTACCACTCAAAGTCGATATATACCTTAACTATAAATAAAAGCAACGTGCACTTATAGTTTTAAAAACAAGCTAAAGTTAAAGAAAATAAGAAAATCCATCACTTATGGCAACACTAGTGAAATTAAATGCTTTAAGAAAACAAAGGTATTAATCATTTTTATAAATTTGGAACTTATTTTATTTTTCTTATTTAATAATATTATGTCAGCTAAAAGAAAAATAGCTATTTACGGTGCAATCGTACAGAAAATGATTTAGGTAGATAATATGAAGTAAGATTTATTACTTATACACAATCGTAATATTATCCAGAAGGTATTCACTATAATATAAGTTAACACTTATTCAGAATAATTAATACTTAAATATATGTATATTTATACTAATATACTAGAATTACCCATAATTTTTAATTTTTTTTATATCTTAATCCAACGTTCAAACTATCCCTCGTTCTTGAATACATACTATCGGTTTTCCATCATATATTATAGATGTAACTATGGTTGAAACTGCTTGTAAGTTTAATAGCTTTTTAAATATTACTATTTTAACGTACGTAATTAATTTTAATGGGCAATTCAAATATATTAACTTACCATGCACATTATTTTAATATAGCTATTACATTAATATTGTAAATTGCTTATATTTTCAATTTTATAAACATAATTATTTACTTGTAAAATCCTGAAATGTAGCATAGTTGTTGAGTACCTACTTATTTCCTTACTTGTTTAAACAATTTTATATTAAATATTATTTGAAAACAATTTTTAGTTTGATATTTAAGTGAAACAAAATTAAAATAGGGGAACGGAGTGGCCTAGCGGACCAAGGCATCGGCTGCGACGCAGCCGACGCTGGTTCGATACTTCGACCACGGGTGGCATTTTTTTTTCGGGCAAGTCATGGTGCCCGGAGAACAAGTGCCGCCATCCATCAGTCGTGGCATGGCAGAAACCTACGGGTGCCCCATTAGAAATTCTGCCAAAGCACAACACACACGTGTATCAAACTATACCCAACCTAAGACCCCACAGTTCCCTCATCACACCCAATGGCCTATTTTGCCACGGGTTATCCAATTAAAAAAGTGAAATAATATGTTTTTTCAATATAGATGTCAATTGGTTATAATATATAGAAATAGATAAAATGTTTGTAACTCTTAATTTTAAAAGAAAAATTAAAAATACTTTTTTAATTTTAAACTTTACTGACTTTTGATAAGTTTAATAACATATTTTATTTTAAAAAGAGACCGTATGGTGTCTTCTTAAGGATTTAATGAATAAAAAGCTTACTAAGATCAATATTAGTAGAATCAAGTAGAGTTCGTAAAGTTACTCATTTTGAATAATATTACACTATTCAATATTATTTAAAGATAGGATACGCGTGTGTGCATTTTTGTTCAAACTGTATTGTTGTAAAACTCTTGAGTCTCAATAAAACAAGAACTTTTATAAAAGAGCACTTGGTGTGATATTTAAAACTAAAACAATTGCAATGAAAAAGCTATTTTAGAAAATTTAAACTGGGAGTACGTTCAATGCATTTATAAAAAAAAATACCATATGTGTTTATTTCATGGCCACATATATTTAAAACAACTTGAGTATAATAGGCCATCTGCAATGGATTTATTTATTTGTTATGGGATATCGTGAAACAAATATTAAGTCTATTGATGTTCGGGTAAAAAAGTTCCCAAGAAGATAAATTATGCAAATAATAAAATCGATTGTTTGATTCGAAAAGTTTAAAATGATACTCCAATTATACCGGATATTATATAGGTATATATACATATAGGTATTCAGAAAACCGTATTAGAATCGAGTTCATAATAAAACAGATTTCGAATCACATAATAGGCACTTATAGAAAAATACTCACTTGCCGTCCTATAATCCTATACCTACTTGTATACTGCTACCGTTATATTATTTCTCGTTTATTTACAAAATATTTCATGACCCTGTGGTGACCATGCTGTAATTTATATTTTATTTCCATACAGTTCCATACCACACTTCGACGTTCTATACTATCCAAAATATTGCTTATCCGTTTAAAAACAACAAATTATACCCAGTTCTACGGTTTAGATTTGCACGAACATATTATGATTCTAATATTCTAATTCTGATTCTTGTAGAGTACATTTTAGATTTTCTTCGATTTAAATTCACAGAGGTAACATACCCATATAATTCGATGATGTATTCATATTATTACGTCTCATACTCTCATATTATTCGTCTGCAACGAATTTCATTTCTTTTTGTATTTTATATAACATAATACATAATACACCGTATTACATTATATATTATTAAATCTTGTCTTTTGTCCAGGTATACTGAATTCGATTTTTCAACTGCCGTGTTGTCGACATGTGTGTTTTTTTTTTAGAAGGATTAGGCGAGTGGGGAATGATGAAAAATAGAGACCGAGGGTGATATACGTAATATTGTTTGCACATTTCACTGTATACAATATATTATGATACGTATATATATATTATGTAAAAATAATCTATTTATACCTATATGGATGGATGCTCGACGGGTAAAGGCGTGAGACGAGGGTTTTTGTAGGAGAGCACCTACACAAGTTATAGGTAGGTGCTTATATAGAAATGTAGAATATTTCTCGAGTAGAAAGCAAAACGTCTATATCATGCATGGTATTAAGGCACCGCCTACGAGCTCTTTCTGCAGACTTCGGTAAATTATAACTGCAAATAATAAAGTTTTATCCACTACGCGTATCGGGGAAAGGTTATTCGTCGGTGTGGAACAGTTGTGTACCGACGTGGCTTGTACCTATATAGCTATATATAATATTAATATAATATATAGGTTTCTAGGTTATATATATATATTATGTAATAATAATATATCACACGCGCAGGTGCGCAGTTTTCTTTGTGCTTTTATATTACCACGTCGTCGCCACTTTAATCCCGATTTAATCTCTGCGCGACTGTCCGTTTGACTTTCGCCAGGGAAAGTTTTGCCGCGAGAAAACAACATCCATCTTATTATTGTCGGATGACACAAACGCGTCAGACGACATTACTCGCGTAATCAACCTAATGGGTTTCGCCTCCACTCCTCCCCCATCAATATCATACCGCCTCTGCACTAAGTCCCACAGTCTATTCATCCACAACTCACAAGCCGCCTACACACCGACTCCTTTTGTCGTGTACAGCCTCAAAACTCACCCCCTCCCCCCGTACACACTCACACACCCACACGCTCTTACATCCCGCCGTCACGTAGTCTTTCCGTCGTGTGATTTATAATATATAGGTAGCGACGAATACGTTTTAAAAATTGAAATATAATATATAATAATATATAAATGGTCTGCAGTTTTTATTTTCAGACTTGATAATAAATGTCCCGGTTGTGAACTGCTGTCGCCTGTCGTGTGTCTTCGGGACGTCTACAAAATCGATATATTTGTAATTTGTATACCTACATAGTATACATTTTATTATATTTCTGACCTAAAAATTTTGATTTTTCAATTGCTGATGCTTGACAACATATAATAGACATAAAAAATGTCTAAAAACAAAAATTTCAAGTCGACGCATTATCTTAAATACCCACACTGTGTATTGTTTATTATAATTTATTACGCAAACGTTACTATAATTTTCTGTTTAGAGTTCATCCAATTGTTATTATATATTTCTAATTATATTTTATATCGTTTTGCAAAAAGTGGCCGTATATGTGTGGTGGGGAGCGGGGTGTATGATAATACAGTTAGATCATTATTACAATCATAATTGTGTCACAATTATAATAAACTCTTTTTTAAAACGACGTTTAACGTGAAATTATATAACTCATCGTCAAAAAAATGTAAAAAATAATTTTGCTCTAGCGTGCGGTGAACCGTTAGTGACAAAATATTTGATCGTTTGACACAATTCGAACATAATCGTTAAATCTTTCCATATCACCATACACGAATAATACAACTATATATTATCATCTGCTGGATTGACGAAAAATAAATATCAAAATATTTTTATTTTATACTGTTCAAGGTGATCAGTCAAATAAGAATATACTATCAATAACTTTGTTTATAGATAATTATTTATACCAAATAATTGGTTTCAAAATAATTTCAGAGCCCGTTAAAATAGGTTGACGCTCTTACACCGGGTGATCTATTTAACCTGCTTCTTAGATCAAAAATTATCAACGTTTTTAGAAATAGTTTTTTTTTACATGATTTTAAGTCACAAAAAAACATTTTTTATATTTAAATGTATATTTTTTCTTAATTAAATTACAACATTCATTTTGAATTATGATTCCAAGAGTACTTCGATGTATAAAAAATTATTAACAAATAGGTAATAGGTAATTATTTTAACAAGTAGGTATATAAATAGAGCCACGGACTTTAGGTGTATGAATTATTTTAACTTCTTAGTAACGTTGCCAAATATACAGGTGCGAAATAAAACTATAATTACAGAAAATATACTTAAGTTCTTAGCCTTAGTTGGAAATCGGTATATCGGGGCTTTAAAATTTAACTTAAAAATATTAAATGTAATTTGTCAACTTTTTTCAATTATTTACTTTTTAATTTATTTATCTATTCGAATATTTAACCATTTTTAATGAATATTTTTTTTTATAACGATATAATTATTTACTTTTATGACGTAGACTGCTTATATTTAACGATATTTTTTTTATAATAATAAGTATTTAAGTAAATGTATTAAAAACCTTCCTGAATGGATGAATTTGTATCTGTATTTATATAAAAATTAATTACGAAATAACTGAAATGTGTTACAAACAATTTGGCAACGTCGCATTCAATTTCACGTGCATTCGTACGCTTTTGAATAGTCAAAATCGTGTTCTTTGTTATTCCAGAACTGCCCTTTTTATATCCTCGAACCACTTTATACTGTTTGAAAATTTTCACGTACCACTTGACCAAATAATAAAGTTTTTTGCAAAAATGTTATTTTACATGTATACGGAATTTTGTTTTATTAGGAACTACAAAATGATGATAATAATATAGGCAATTTAATGCATAAAAAGAAAATTAAATATGTAAAATTATTATTTATATTATTATTAACGATATATCAAATATACCAAATAATTTCTATTGTGAATTTCTAATGATCCATTCCATTTTTTTTTTTTTTTATTAAGGGAGATGTTCTTAGCGTACCACGATTGAAGCTTTCCGCGTACCACAGGTTGAGAAACGCTGTTATAATGTTATATGGGTAAACCTTAAGGGAAACATTTCTGCATGAACCTAAAACCATAATAATATATTGTCATGTTGGTATTATATTGTGTATTACACGGGCGTATTGCGGTCCGACCACTATTCATTACAATATATTGCCCACATACAGGGATGGGCAAGATACTCAAAAATCAGTATCGAGATACTAGATACTAGATACCTGGATTTGGAGTATCGAGATACTAGATACTCGATACTTGGCTCTAGAGTATCGCGATACTAGATACTCGATACTTGGCTTTGGACTATCGCGATACAAGATACTCGATACTCGATACTCAATACATTTTAATGAAATTAGTCACTGGATTTTTAAAAATTATGTTTATTATTGTGGGTATGGCCACTTCATTAAGTAATTAGAATGAAAAATAAAATAAAAAACATTGACACTTTCAGTAATAATAATACATTAGTAATAAAACAAAATAAAATAAATCAATTACGACATTACGTAATCTTGTTATCGTCTACGATTCTACCAAAAATAACCACAATACGATTTCATAACAATTAAATAATAATAATTCTACATTAAAAATTATATTTACTTGGTATTGTCGTATTGAATTATATAAATAATAAAAATAATTTTAGTATAATAAAAATTTAATTTCAATAGTATACAAAAATTTCAATAGTATAATAGTAACATAACATCATTCATTTATATAGTTAATTTATCTTTGTTTCCTTTTAAAAATACAAGTTTTTCGAAGGTTATATCAGATAATTTATTTCTGGTAGGATTATTAATAAATCCTGCCATGGAAAACATTCGTTCTACGGGTGCTGAGGAGCATAAGCTGGAATTAAATCTAATAAAAAGTTTTTTTATAATTGGATAATTGTTTAGAATATTTAATGATTTAGCCTTATCATTAAAAAAAGTAACTACTTCCAGATCGGCTTTTTTAATGGTTTTAGCTTCTGGTTGCGATGAATAAACAATAAAATTGTCGTCATCTTCATCGCTAGAATTTGAATTATTAGTAATATCATTATTAAAAATATTTTCTGCAGCATTTATACATAGGTTTTGAATTCTATTTTTTTCGTGGTCATATTCATTAGAGATCCATCTTAATTTATAACATGGATGAAAACAAGTTGCTAAAATAGCTTCATTTATACTGGGAGATAATTCAAAAAAATCGCTAAATCGTTTTATTAAAGAATTAACCAATGGTGTTATCATATTAGCTAAATGGCGAAAATTTTTTTCTTTTAACATTTCTAGTCTAGTTTTAAGTGAATATAATGTGGGTAAAAGCTGACCGTAATAACATTGATTCTCACTCTGCAAAAAGTCTAAGGCACCAGCAATAGGCTTTAATAAAGCAGCTAATTCCTCTAAATACTCAAAATCTATATCTTTGAAACTATACTTAACATTTAATTCTTTTAACACTAAATTTAATTTATCTTTGTATTTCAAAAGCTGTGTAATACCGTCATAAAGAGAGTTCCACCGAGTAGGACATGGATATTTCAGTGAACAATTTAATATAGTATGGATGATTTCTGAAGATTTTGGTCTTCGTGACAAATTCCAGAGTGTTGTACATTTACCCATAACAGAATGGTTGATTCTAGATGCTGAAGTCCCTTTTAGAATTTTGTTAAAATCTGTAGTCGCAATAAGACTCAATGTGTGACTTGCACAGCGTAAATGATGAGGCAAAAAAATTTCAGTTTCTTGTGTCATGGTGTCATCTACATCGATACTTTCAAATGTAGCCACATCGTCATCAGTACATTCTTCTTCGTCTGCATTTTCTCTATCATCTACAAATTCAAAAAAAATTAATTAAAACAAAAACCATAGGTACACCATGTATAGATTTATATATTTTTTCATACCATTGAATTCTAAATCATCAATTTGAAAATTCCAATCCATTACACAACCAAAATCTTTAAATGCTTTTACAAAATTTGAACCGTTGTCGGTAACAGTTGAAATCAGCTGTTCTCTTTCAATTGAAAATTCGCATATTATTTCATGTAGCAATTCAGCAATTTTGTCATATGTGTGAGAGCCACGAAATCGCCTGCAGGCTAATACACAACTTAAACGAGTTAAAGTGTTTTCATCAATCTAAAATATATTAAAATATTATAGTAAATGTATTAGTTTATATACTAAAATAAAAATAAAAAGTACCCAATGCGCCGTGACTCCCATAAATGATTTGTGTTTTGTTGACCAAATATCAGCTGTTGTACATACACTAGGTCTTGGATCAGATTCAAAAACATTTTTTAATTTTTCACAAATAAATGTGTAATTTTCTAGAATGCGACGGCTTAATGTTCTTCTCGAAAATATTTTTAAAGTACCATCAATATCTATTAAATTATTAGAAAGAAACAAAAAGTTATGAGTTATAGGATTAATAAAAAATCCCCCGACGAACAACGCCGGAAAAAAAAATCCCCGACCCTAGGAAAAAAAATCCCCAGACTACAATATTTCTCACAACCTCTTGCAAATGGTTGAACAAATATTTTTTAAACGTTAATTAGTATCTATAATTAATATTTAATTACAAATACGTATATTATATTCTATTATAATATAATATATTACCTACATAAAATATATAGGTACCTATATTTTGTATAATATTTTTGTATAATATTTATATTTTTGTACTGTATCATTAATTGACGTATCGATCATTATAAATATTTTTATAATTTTTTTAACAATATAATATAATATATTATATTATAATAGAATATAATATACGTATTTGTCATTAAATATTAATTATAGATACTAATTAACGTTCAAAATATATTTGTTCAACCATTTGCATGTGATTGTCAGTAATATTGTAGCTGGGGATTTTTTTTCCGATTACCCTTAATATACTAACCTTTAATCATCTTTATAAAATGTTCGTCTTCAACCGTTGATAATGGCTTCATGCTACAAACGACATAATTTAAAATATTTGTATCAAACGTTTTTTGTTTGGACTCGTTTTTTTGATGATCGCTAAAATACAAATTTAATTTCTGTTGTTTATGCATGTTTGGGTTTGAATCATTTAATTTTCTTTTTGTACCACGACGTTCGTTAACAGTAGATTTAATATAATTCTCAAATTCTTCTAGAACATTACTGTGAATTCTCTGAAATATAAAATAACATTATAATAATTAATAAATACTAATAAAGTAATAAATAAATAATAAATAATAAATATTAATAATTAATAAATTTACCTTGATATGAAGGCGAAAATTAGAAGTGGATCTTAATGTGCCGCTATATTCTTTTTTGTCATCATTGCAGAGAACACATTCTGCTTTGATATTTTCATTTTCCATTGTCGGTAGTTTTTTTATTTTGAAATATTTTCCATCCAAAATGAGTGGAATAAACAAATTATTTAATTCAGACATATTAATATTATATTACATACAATCTGAGTCAGTATAATAAAGGCAAACGATCGTCACATAGTGACTCACAGTCCGCAGAACACCAGGTGTGTAGCCGGCAGTGTTTGTGTAAAAATCTAATCTACTAATTTTATCGTGTTCATTACCTACCTTATCGCGAAAGGTGTAGGTACTATATTACATAGTAGAAAAATAAGGTACAGTCTTACAGACGTAAAGTCCAATTCAAAGTACGTGTGTAACATAATATTATATTTTATATACAACCATTACACCACTAACTTTTCAAAAGTGGTTTCTGACGAGTAAAAATAATCGTAAACAATTAATTTTTCAAAGTATTGCATTAATGTATCGAGTATCTTCCGATTAAATTAATTCATGAAATACTCGATACATTGACTAAAAATGTATCACGATACAAGATACTCGATACTTCACATAATTGTATCGAGATACAAGATACAAGATACAAATGTATCTAAGATACGTATCTTAGATACTTGTATCGAAGATACTGCCCAACCCTGCCCACATATTATATCGGCGTGCGTAGCGCGCGCACGTCATTCAATATAATAATTGTTTTACTCCCGCGCGGAGTCTCGTCCGTCGATTACTTTGCGGCTTGTTTGTTTTGTTTGCCCGCCCGTCATCGGCTGTCGTCCGCGCGCGTGACGGACGACCGCCCCCCCCCTCCGGCCACCCCCAAAGCTCCCGGGACCGACTGCGCTATTAGAGTGATTAAACTCGTTACAGGTGCGCCGCCGCCGAAACCCGTTGGCCCGCGTACCCGGCAAACACATCACGTCTTGTTCGGAACGCAGTTACTACATTATATTAGTGTATAATAATATATATAGCCAAGCGTGCGAGCACTAACGTTAATGAATTGTCAGAAGCATGTTGCAGAAGAGTGGGTAGGTACAACACGTGTATACAACAAGTACACACGAGTGTGTGTGTGTGTGTGGGTGCGTGTTTCAAGGTGTTTATTTCAAAGCGAATCGGGGTGATTATCTAGTTGAGATATCTTATAACCATAGGTGAAAATTAGGGGGGGGTGATTGTGGATGCTTAGTACCCCTAAATTGTGGATGGCGTTATCGAATTTTTATTGAATATAATATTATCATTGATTAAACATACATAGATAGCCAACGGCTGCGTGGAATTTGGAAATCATGTTCTTGGTGACAATACATGGCTCGGGTTGAGTCGGGTACAATGCTATGATATTATGTAGAAAACGTTTAGCAGCATCATCTATTGTCACCAAATTTTTGGTTCCAAATTCTACATAGCCGTATTTTAATTTAATAATATTCCTCACTTAGGTAACTGGTAAGTATAAATTACATTTTCCAACAAATAAAAACGGTAATAATCCAATATAATATTATACACTTAAAAAATATAATATGGTATGATATACCTTAAGCAATTTCACAATTAAGGAAATACAATTCACAGTGAAGATAATATTATACTCGGCATTCGGTAGTCAATGTCTCTGTATGTATAAGTAATTTCTGATATTAAATTATTGTTTATATATTATTGTTTGTATTGTCGAAACAATTTAGCTAGAGAGTGTAGTCTGAAAAAGACGAATTTATAATATGTTCCTTACTGTTTTTTTCCTTTTGGATTTTCGAATTTTGTTTTAGACGTTTTTTTAATCACCTAAAAACTCGTATTGTTCGTTTTCAATGTAATATTCTCTAATAGTACTATGTATTATAGCTTATTATACGACCTCTTTGAAAAAATCCGATAGACTTTACTGCAGCAGTAGTAATTATATAGAAAACGTAAAGGCATTAGAGATCTCGTTTTACGATCATTCAGAACTACTGTAAAAAACAATGAACGCGTAAATCACGGGCAGCAGTTCTGTACAATATTATACACCACACTATTTTATTCGACGCTAAAGGCTTTGTCTCTTAGTACGTCATATAACTACTTAATATTATATAATATTATAATATATAGAGCTTACTACAGTATAATAATAGTATACGAGTAGAGTTTTTGATCACATATCCCCAGCGTACGTCATTATTGTTGTACACTTTTTTATGTCTACTAACATATAATACATTATATTATAGAATCTCAAGTACTTATACATGAATAGTTTTTACTAGTATTTTAAATTCTTAGCGAAGCAGTGGATAACAATAATATTGGTTGACTACGGTTGTACTGCAATTATGTGTGCATTTTTTTCCGGTCAACACTTTTCGAGGTTAAAAAGTTTCATGCAGCATTTCTTTACAGTGAATTGGAAATCGAAAACAAGATATAATATTGGGTGATTTAAGAAAGTATAATAAAATATATATAATATTCTATCATACATAGAAGTTTTCAAGATAATCACAGAAAACCGGCGGAAAAAATAATCAAAGATATAAAAGTGAGCACTCGCTTTTTTAACAAAATGTTGACATATTTTTGATTAAAGTGTAAGCTCCACTCGAAATCGGCTATCGATTACACTGCAATATTAATGCACAATAAAGTATAATATTATATAGGTATTTTCGCTTCTGAATAAAAAACAATATTACTACGTAATTACATCTGCGCAGGATTTTACGAGGCATGCACGTCGTATACATACAGTGCATTTTTGTTTTTTTTTTTAAATAATATAACACAGACGTTGCTATAAAGTGTAAATCTTAACATAGATACTCACATCGTGGTGCATTAATAAATATGGCCTATGAAAGAAATTGCTTCAATCAAAATTGCTACCATTTGTTTGTATATAATTATTCACTTATATAGAAAATATACGTAATAATATAACATTTATTTATATATAAATAAATATTATATATTTACGATATATTATTATATCGCATGGTGCCACGACAAAATATCCTGTGTAAATTTGCTTTTTTTATAGTATGGATTTTTAGACGTCCGTTTCAATAGCCCCCCCCCCCATATTTGAATCCATGATTTTTTTTGCACTAAAAATTAGCATGAATTTGCAATACTATTATCATAATTTGCATGACACTATTTAATGAAAAATAATCGAAATACTTTGGGGGGGGGGGGCGCTGTAAAAACGTTTCACAATTTTCCCCCCACGAGATTGAAAAATGAGATTTTCCGGAATTTTTTTTTAGAAATTTCGAATTAAGATATAATATTTTATATAAGTTCATGACGTACAATAATAATTGTATTGTTGCGAATCGCAATTATATTTTGTCATGCAATATTTATGTCAGGGATATTTTTGCTCAATTATTAATTCGAATTGCAATATTTATAATAAAGTTAAATACAATTTTGAGTTATTATTTACAAGGGATACTTTGGTTTTGGGATATCTTGTCTCAGAATATTTTGGATTTGGATATTTATTTGTGATATTTTCTCACCATATCGCATAGATGTTGTCTACTATATATATTATATGCACACAGTGAAACTGAGTTTCCAATTAGCAATTAGTGCAATCACTTTTACTGACCATTTCGAGTCAATTAAAAGCTAGCTGGTCTAATGATTTCAAAGCTGTGGACCGAGAACGGCGAGAACAAATCAATATTTTGGGTTTAATTGCATTTATATTGTTCACGGTATTGTCAGTTATTATACATTTCGATTTCAATTTTCAAAAAAAAGCAAATTTACGGTTTTGATTTGAATGTCGTCGAATACTGGTATCGGTTTCATAACTTAGATAACTGCTGCTTATGACGATTTTTTAAGCAGATCTACCGTCATTTTGTACATATTTTAATATTATTTTCTCGGTTTAGTTGCGAACATCAAACCTATTTTGGTAGTGAAATAATATAGTAGCACGGTGATAGCTAGGTATATATAATATAGTGTTATATTGCATAATATTATTATAATATAATTATTACTATTGGTGTGACCGGATCCGGACTTGCTTTTTTATGTATAAAATTGTATGCAATTGTATTGTATAATTTTGTACAATCGTCAATTATAGATAATAAAGATTATCATCTATGCGTACGATGTAGTTTACAACTCCCGTTTTATAAACTTCATCGAAGAATATCAATTTTATATTTATTATAATTTAGTCATTTTTCGCGATATAAAATTGAGAACATTTTTACTTTATAATTACTACCCTACTAAAATTATTTTATTTTCTTGAACGCTTAAAAAAATAAATATTTTGGGTATAAAAATGGACCTCCAAAATCAATGGACCCCGGGACCGTGTCCCTCCTGCCACCCCTCCCTTAATCGTGGCTTGCGCACACGTATAACAATAACAATAATAATAATAAATAATAATTAGGTATATCACGAATTATTATGAACCTCGTCGAATTCGGTGTTCTCGACACCCCTGCAGCCTGCAGACTGAAGGAATTGTCCTGCAGTAGTTCTACTAAATCCCTATTCGGTATACGATTTAGGCGTGTTGTGCCACTTCAGTGTCAACGGCAGTTTATATATATATGTAGGACGACACGCGTCGAGTCCTGACCGGGTATTACAATACAATTACGATGTTTGTGTCACCATGTCCAGCACTAGACCGTCGTCGTAAACACGAATATTTACCAAAAGCGAGGTCGAGAATAGTCGGCCGAAGCGATACTTATAGGTACATATATCGTAATTCGCAGGCGTCCCCGGCGGCCGATTCGGCTCACCCGTCGTGGGTAATCCCACCGGTGTGGCCCATAAAAACCCATATAAAATATATATTGTATGCTACCTATATATATATATATGTTATAATATGTATTTATAGGTATAAACCTGCAGCTATACCTACCTGTGTAGTATCGGATACTACTACACTTGCAATTTTTTATTCGTCCAATATATTTTTAATAACCGAATTATATTATTATTATACGCGGATCCGCGATGAAATATATGTCCTCGAAACGTACCTACGTATCTACAATATACATGTATACATTCTACATCATATATCATCTAATATGTACCAGCTCGATTGCACTTATACCGCAGTATACCTATATTCTAATAATATTATATGTATTATATAGTATGGTCACATACATAAAACCTTTTTGTTTTGGGCTGTTTTTTTTATATCGCAAAACGATATAAAATACACCACGCAAAAGTTACTCGCGATATGACTTCAAGACGATAAAAGCCTGCACGTTCGGACGTATAAAGTTTAATGTGTACGTAAGGCCAATTCGACATAGAAACGCGTGTATATTAGTAAAACTATATTATTATTATTATTATATGAAAGCATTGTTGCCGAGCTGCAAGCGCACGCATTAAACCAAAGAAACCCGTGATGTATATATTATATTATATACAAAGGCATACGGTGTACGTGTGTATTTGAACTAGCCACAAGAAAATAAATTAATTTATTAATTAAGTTATGTATATAATATATTAAGTGTGTGCGTGTGAGTGTATCTAACCATTTTAACCATTTTAACCAGTCAATAACAAAACTCTCGTCTCCGTTCGTTTGTGCGCACTTTATCCTGTTTATTTATATTAACTCGTCATCCACTTACGCACTTCTTGTGAACCTTTTATCGGGTGAAAATGCTTTTTTTTTTAATTATTTTAAATTGGATAGGTACGCAAAATGAAAACCCACCCACTTCATAAAAGTTATCTTTAATTTATCGCTATGTTTTTAGTATAATAAGTTCATCATCTGCTCACTGCTGTTCAGAGTCATTCGAAATAAATTATTAATTAACAATTAATATAAATTAGTTGAGTTTATTATACATAATATTATATACATAAAATACGAGATAAAATATATTATATAAAATATGTAGCTTTAACGTATACACCATTATATATCTATTACAAATGTATGTTCATCAAACTACCTCTGATAATACTATGCTCATATAAATACTGAATATTAAATAAAATAAAGTGAACTTCAAAAAAAAAAAGGTGGGTATGTGGATGTCACTCTGCTGTACTGTAGGTTACAAGTGGGTCATGGTATAATGGATGGTATTAAATTTGAATTCAATGATATAATATCATTGTATAAGAAAAACGATTCTGAGTGGAGACGGTATGTCAATCTAGGTATAAGACATATAATATACTTATCGATGGTATTAAAAAAAAAATTGACCTATAATAGATACCTATAATAAATTCCAAATTAATCATATCACAATTTCCATTAGGTATCATATATGATATATCCCCGAATACTATTTTTAAATTACAACGAAAAACCAAGATCGTTAATATTGATTTTAATATGTAATTTCGTCCAAATTTGGATTTAAAATGTCTGTAAAAAATAACTGTGTTCATATATTTTTTAGATTTTTTGGTTACAGTATGAACTATTTATGAGAACTTTTGTTTTAAATTTGCAATCCTTAGCTATAAGAACTGAACATTTTATAATTTATTAATTACAATGATTGATAATTTTCAAGATTTTGATAAATTTTGTCAAAATTTGATCTTTAAATGCTTATAAAAAAAAACTGTGCCTATGTATTTTTAATATTTTTCAACTGCTATTGTAACAATATATCAGGAGCCTTGTATTAAATTTTTACACTTTTTGACCCAACAGATAAAACTTTATTGATATTTATAGAAAAATAAACTAAAAAAAATTGAAAGCTGTAAATGTCCATAAAAAGCTCAAAAAGAGTCAAAATATTTTCAAAGTTGTATGGTGTATAGAAAATGCTAATTTAAACATTCAGTGAAATTTTCATGTATCTACAGTTGTTCGTTTTTGAATTGCAACAAAATAAGGAAATCGCTACATGAATAATCGAGTGAAAATCCAATGTTGTAAAAATTTGAATTTCAAACGCTCATAAAAATTTAATTTGACTGTCCGGTAGAGATTTTTTTACTGATAAAGGTAGATAATCTTATAAGGAATCTTGTGTTTCATTTTCAAATCTTAGATTTAAAAAGAAAAATTTTTACGAATTCTTAACTCAAAATAATTTGCTAATTTTCGTGATTTTTCCATATTTTGTCAATTTTTGAACTTTAAATGCTTATAAAAAAAATTGTGACTAAGGATTTTTAATATTTTTCATCTGCCTTTGAAACAATATATTAGGAGCCTTCTATTAAATTTTTAAGCTTTCGCAACCAACAAATAAAATTTTATTGATATTTTTAGAAAAAAAACTAAAAAAAAATGGAAAATGAAAATGTCCCTAAACAGTTCAAAATAAATCAAAATATTTTGAAAATGTTATCGTGTATAGAAAATGCAAATATAAACAACCAGTGAAAATTTCATGTATATACGTTCATTTGTTTTGGAGTTACACCAATAACCAAAATCGATTTTTTGGAAAACCAATTTTGCGTAAAAATTCCCGTTTTTCCTTAATTTTTATGTTGTTTTTCCCGGCGCTTGTGAAAACTACTGGGAAATTTATACTTTTGACCCCCCAAAGTACCAACTAGATTCACTTTCCTATCAAAAAAGCTACTGATGAAGAAAATCCAAGCACTTTTACTGTCCTAAAACGTGATGACAGACACAAAAATAAAAAAATATAAAAATATAAAAAAAAAACACACATCATTGTAAAACCAATACATTCATCGCTCCGCTCAGAATCTAAAAAATATCTAACAGTTTTGTAAATAAATTATTGTTTATAATAATTAGTATGTAGTGAATTATAACTTGGTATGAGTTATAACTATTACAACTGTTTAAATACAATTTACAGTTCGCGGAGTTCGCAGTTTATTCTCCTAGCATGCTTGTAAATTGTTATAGTTGATATAAATTATAATATCGTAATAATGTAATATATTATGTATTTCCATAATAATATAATAATATTATCAGCTATTTCTATTATTAGAATGTCATTCGTGTACGTATAGGATGCCAAGGTTGATAACTGTAGACTGTAGTATTCTATACTAAAACCCATACTGCAAGTTGAGTAAATGGTTCCCATTTTGAAAATAATATGAATATCTACCGATAAAAATCCCCACATCACCGGCTATACTTACTGTTATGGTAGTATAGCTGTGAAAATAAAATATTTTCGAATAGTAAGTATATTATGTGTTCGTACTCCCTAGTAAAATCTCTTACGTAAAATACTATATTAAATGAATATATTAGCACGGATGAATCGAATTTGAAGCTACTCTCGGAATTTGTGTTTTTACTTTCTATATTAATGATACTACTTGAAAGAAGTTCATTGTGGTATTTTAGTATTTAAACAAAACGAAAATAAAAAAATCTATTAATAAACTGCATTAGCCAAATACACACAATAATGGGACTGATATTAAAGCGTTCCATTGCAAGTGTATTGGTGCAATTACATGGAAATCGAAGCTGAAAAAAGAGTAGGTACATCCCCACATTAGTTTTATAAATGCAAACCCCCTCACGGTGATGGTAAAATTTTACCGCAGAATTTATACGTAATATATTAAACGTTGATTTTTAAAACTCTGATACACCAACCTAATTGCTGCTTAATATGTTGTATACTTCAGTTTCAAAAAAAATTCTTACAATTTTATAATTTTCCTAATTCCCGTGTTTCAATTAAAATTGAATGAATATACCGCATGCAACTGATTACACGCGTGTATATTACAAAACGAGTACTTTTCAACGTTAATTTGCATAATAATATGTTGTACGAGAAATAATATTCCGAAACTCATTCCTATCTACGCATCATTCTAAATATATATTATATACGTATATATTACAATAAACATTATTTTCTTCTCACTAGGCACTCGCAAAGCTCGTCCCGACTTGTTGGCCACCACCGCTGGAAGATTAACCTCGGAGGCGCGCGTTCTGTTAAATGGACCGAAAAAACGGTCTCTCGTTCTAAAGCGTTTAGGGTGAATTTAAAGCGAATACCACCGGATGTATATGTATTTATTATGTTCATGCGTCATATATATATACGTGTGTGTGTAAGTATATTATATATACGCTTATATTATTATGTATAACGGCCGTGACAATATATCACAAACGTTATATTATATTATATATTCGACGTGACATTATAATAATAAAACTAATACCATAGTATATATATATATATTATATATATATTATAATAAACTGAGGCTCGGATGTCGGATATCGGGTGCTGCCGGTGGTGGGGTTGGTAAGGGAAAATAATGATTGATTCGAGGACGACGCAGACGCCAACCGTACACATAATACTCTCCATTACGACGGACACCCGTCACATTTTTCACACCCACACACTCACATAAACACATTGTATATAATATATATACACACACACACACACACACCTATGTATGGGTACGGTTTTTTAAATATTCGCGTATGGGGCATGAGCGAGTGCGCCGCATTCGTATTTTATAAAAGTACGAAAAATTGACGACTCCACGTCAAATGTATATACTATTATTATTATATAATATGTACGACGGAGAGAGAGTGAGAGAGAGAGAGAGAGCTACTGCTCACATATAATATCCAAATTCGCCGACATCCTCTCCCTGCCAGCACCTACCACCCACCTCGCATTACCACCGCGCACATTCGGAATCCTATTTTTTTTCCCCGGTCCGCGGGACGTTTCCAATGATTTTTATTTCGTTCGATGTAATAATAATACGATATATGTGTGCCGCAGTGCTATATAAAGCGATTTACCATCGAATCTCCTCGTCACCCCCGTCCCCCCCCGCCACGACTCTCTCTGCAGCCACTCGTCCCCGGAGGCGTCCGAAATCCGAAAAGAAAAGCGCGCGCGCTTTTCACGCGTTATTAGATTTGCGCGAGTAATACATAATAATAATATACGAAATATACGATGCAAGTTTCACGTATAGAGTTATTGCGCGAGGGTAGCGGGACACGGACGAGTCATCCGAATGCGCCGCGGCTCGACGGAGGAATACGTATAAAAGTTTTCCCGTCTCCAAGCGAATAATTTCGCTTATTTACGCAAATTCAATTTTATCCGGTCGTGTATTATATTGTGTTGTGTACAAATTTTTTTCTCTCTCGAACGCTACTCTAGCGTCGCGTATTCGGCCCACAATATAATATGACCTCGGTGCTGCGCGCGGGCGTCATTCGATATAATAATAATGGAACAACAACAACAACAACAACAACTACAACTGCGCACATACGTATATAGGTATAATACATTATGCATAATATTATGTTTAGTGGTAGATTTTGGTACCTACCACGTAAGCCAAATACAGATATAAGACTAGAGAATATAATATGTGATCTTGGTAAATGTTACGGTTAAAAGTAAATACTCCAGATGTTTTTTTTTACCGTTGTTAAAATCGACTGACCCCTCGTTTTAAATGTTACATACTTACACGGTTTGAGTTTTAAAATATAATATTTAATATACGTATATATTTTATTATTATTTATTTTGTACTTATTTAAAACCATGGTTATATAACTTATTTTGTTCTTAAAAGTTACCAAATATTAATACTACTTAATACTTATCATCACTAATGATGTAAATTATATAATAATAATACTATAATAATTATTTAATATTAGCATGATCAATTTCAGCAATAAGTTATTAGGTATGTTATAGGTAAAATGAAACAGAAAACAATTATTATTTAAACAGTTTATCAATTTACCAAATTTTACCAGAAAATGTATTGATAATATTTTAACAGTATATTCCACATCTCTTAAGATTAGAATGTCAGATGTATGCCATGACATAATATTCTCCTCCTCCGTAATAAAACACATAAGTTTAACATAAATTGCGTTCTCGGGCTGAAAAAAATATCATAACACACGCGCTTATACCTATGTACATGTAAATGATGTGCAGGGTGACTTAGTGACTGATGTGTTTGTCCTTCCGTTAGTTTTTATTAGAAATAATAAAAAAACCAAAGTATTATGACAATAATATAATATGTAGTTGTAGTATAGCTATTTTCTTGTATATAATTTGGCATAGTTCATTCAAATGAAATATTGGGTTGATTTCTATAAATATTGATTTACATGTTAAACTATACTAATTTACATCAAGTATACGCAAATATAGTATATTATATATATATGTTTTGAAGTTTAGAGGTTTAGACGGGAGACGGACTAGAACAAACACTGGGAGATACCCTGTATATATTCAGTGAAAAGAAGACGAAAAAAGCGGGGAACCGCTTTTCCAATTAAGTATATATATATATTGACCCCAACGAATAAACAACCTTCGATTCGATTTATTTTTAATAAACGGAACGGTGTTTTTCGCTTTCCAAACCAAAATCTATTGCATGGACCTCGTGATATACCCTCGTGTGCGGAATGATTCAATTCATACATATATATATACCTACGATAATAATATATGTATAGGTATCAACTCATCCCCTCGCATGGTAAAATACAATTTTTATTTCGATTGATTTTCCTGAATGCCGACAACTGCTTGTGTGCATGCCCACGCGGATACTTCTCCATTTCTGCTAAATATCCTGTTATAATATATAAATTATACATATGTTACCTGTACAATGTTAAACCTAATTATTTTTACATGCTTGTGTTGATGGACAGGAGTGCAAACGTGCCTCCCGTTCACTTTAAAAGTGTTCCACAAAATATAATACATATTTCAATATTCGCACCACCCATGCATGGTGCACCTACATTTAGGTACATTATATTATAGTTAGTTCATAAATTATTATATATAACTTATGCTTATTAAAATATTTATTAACCAAACATTTTTTATTCTTTTGTTTTTTTGAACTCGGAAAACAAATTTCAGAATGTAGAATTAAGACGTAGTCGTGAGTTAATATTTATATTAATTTAATAGTGTTGTAATATATTAAGCTATTTACCAGTTGATTGAAAGTCTAATACAGGATTCGCATAATATTATGGTGTCTACACGAATATAGTTATTATATTTAAGCCCATAGCCATAACTGAACATTATAACTGATTCCGAACAATATCATAATCTTAACATATTATAAAACAAAGTCCCTTTTTCTCTCTGTATGCTTAGATTTTTAAAACTACCCAACGGGTTTTGATGAGGTTTTTTTTAATTAATAGAGTGATTCAAAAGGAAGATTTATATATATATATATATATGCATAATATAGTAGAGAAACATTGCCCATTTTTTGTATGTACACGCATATTTCGAAAAAAACTCTACTTATTTTAATACCGTTTTCACTAATAAATCGGTCGAATTACTGGGAAGATTTAAAAAAAGTCAATAAAGTTATTTCAATAGATTATTACTTGAAAATTGGAGGGTGGATACAACTTGATTTTTCAACTCATATAGGATGTAGATAGGTAAATGGTAGCTCACACATGATTTTTTTTAGCATACGAAAAAATAATTTTTTTTTTGTTGTCAATCTAAATGTTTGCAATTATTCGTTACATATTATATTAATATTATAATTGGAAGAAATATGGTGTATATACATTTTGTAAAAATATATTTATTACAAATACAGATCTTTGGCCTGGACAACGTCGGGCGGGACAGATAGTATATTATATAATATCTCTTAAAAATATTGAGGCTCAAAATATAACCATATTTTGAATTCTTAACTCAAAATAATTCGCTAATTTTCGTGATTTTTTCATATTTTGTCAATTTTTGAACTTTAAATGCTTATAAAAAAAACTGTGACATTTTTAATATTTTTTATCTGCCTTTGAAACAATATACAAGGTACCTTCTATTCAATTTTCAAGCTTTTTTAACCAACAATAAAAATTTGGTATTTTTAGAAAAAAAACTAAAAAAACTGGAAAATGAAATTGTTCCTAAACAGTTCAAAGCAAATCATAATATTTCGAAAATTTTATCGAGTATATAAAATGAAAATATAAACAACCTGTGGAAATTTCATGTATATACATTCATTTGTTTTAGAGTTAAACCAAAAACCAAAATCGATTTTTGGAAAACCGATTTTGCGTTAAAATTCTCGTTTTTCCTTAATTTTTATGTTATTTTTCCCGGCGCTCATAAAAACTATTGGGAATTTTAAAATTTGACCTCCTGAATGCACCAACTAGATTTACTTTCCCATCGAACAAGATACTGTTGAAGAAAATCGAAGCAGTTTTACGGCCCCAAACCGTGAAGACAGACACATAAAGAAATTAAAAATAAAAAAATAAAAATAAATTAGTAAAAAAAAATACACACATCATTGTAAAATCAATACATTCATCGTTCCACTCAGAATCTAAAAATAATAAATATCATATCGTTGTAAGTTAAACATGTGACAAAATAAATGTAAGTAGGTACCTACTACTCATATAACTATTCACAAAACTACTAAACATAATTTCCTGTCTTATTCTTTGTGCACCTAGAAAAATCAAAACGAGTCTAGAAATCTTTCGATTGACCTCGCCGCCGTTTACAAATATAAAATTCAAAAAGAACCTCATAAACCGAGAACAATTTTTAAATTGTTTAAATAGAGAAATATTATGGTTATACTCAAACGAATACCGTGGTTGTTCTGACTTGTATTTAATAAAAATAGAAATGACAGGAAAGGAATGGGTTTTTCTAAAAATACAGTATAAACTGCGCATGTAAAACGCTTAAAGTTGACCCTAACCTTGGTGTATTGCACATGCTCGATGCACATCCGAAGAAAAAACTGTGCTTTAGCAACATTATATTATATAGGTATTAATATACCTATTATATTATAAAAAATACATCTAGTTTGTTCCTATGTGTTGTCTAAGCTGTTAATATTAGAATCCGTAACTACTATAACATACACACACTTCGAACTTATATAGTATCGTAATATCATTGTAGTCTGTAGAGGATATATTATTCTATTTGTCACGGTAGGACGGTTATACTATAGGTAGGTACTAATTATAGTGCAGAAACTGGAGAGTTTGTTGTCGAGTGCAATATTATAATCATGAGATTGTTAAGTGGGTACATCGTTAAAACGGGCAATTCAAAAGTTTAGGGGAACAAAAACGACGTTGTCTGTGTTTAAAAAAAAATAGTCTGGTACAGAATAACGAGTACAACCATGTAGTAATAAGCAGTTTGTAAGAAATTCAAATTTGGTGGTACCTCTGAGATAATATATATATATTATAATATATAATTATCTAGGTATTATATTGTATATTACATAAATTATTTAGATTATTAAAAAATATCCAGTAGTTATTTAATCCATTGAAAATACAATTGAAAATTCGAATTATGTATGAAATTTAATTAAAACTGTTTCAACAGGCATTGCAGTAAACTTTTAATAATTATAAATATGGACTTCAATAAATTATATATTTGAAAACCACACATTAAACACATTATTTTTTTTACTGTTACCATTATATTAAAATTTCAAAGAATAGTACTGTAAAGATTTTGTTGTGATGAAAGTAGTAAAGTATGCTTAAAAAAAAAATCATTTTTCATCAGACGATGGCAATTAAAATATTATTACGGTTATTCCATTTTGAACGTCATACTCATATTAAAAAAGGTAGGTATCTGTGTTTAAAAAAATATAATATAGTACACAAACACAAAACAGATGAAAATGTTTAAATAAGTCCACGTGCAAATCCCAGTTTAATGAGTTTTTGTAGGTGTACACATGTATAGGTAGACTAAAAAAGTTGATATTCCTGAGCACGTGCGATAAAATTATCTACCATTTTTAATTATGAAACCTAATTAAATAATATGTCGGCGCGATAGTACATGTTTTAAACAATTCTTTACCAAAAAATAAATAAAGTTAACCTTTTGACTATTTCACATTAATGCGTAAATAAATATAAATATTGTACGAGTCATAAATTGAAAGTTTAATTTTAATCTTCTTAGTTCTTTGCTTAATGGTTAAATACGAAATTGTAATTCTCATGGTTCTTCTCCCGCTACCTCTGCCGCTGTCGCAACAATCTTACATTAAAGTATATACTGGGAAGAGTTGATAAGGGACGGCTGTCGTTTAATCGAAGAACTAATTCGGATTTATAACATCATATTTCAAATGAATGGACACATTGAAATGCCATTCGCTCCCCTTAAGCATAAGAAAATTCTAAACGGAAAGTTGAAGTTGGACTACGACTGATTATTTTCAGGATGTTTCGAGGCATGAAATTACAGACTTAAGTATTTTTAAAAATATGTTCGCTTCTTGAAAGTTTCGATGTTAATGTCTGAAGTAGTTTTGTGTAATGTAATAGACTTTATGGATTATTATTATTATTATCGAGTTCACCGAGTTCAAAAGCATTTTTACATAGTTTTACTATTTAAAGCTAAACTATAGTGTCATGCTCGGATGTCCATTCACTTTACATAATACGATTACAATATTAACATTTAATTGAAATAATTTAAAAAAAAATTCAAAAGAAAATATTTGCATTTTGCATATTCCATATACTGCGGTAGAATAAACACAATTCATTCAATGATTATTTTTCAAATCTATTGTTATAACTATAATGATATTATTTTTTATGAATATACTAGCCCTTGGTCTAGCCGGGGGAGACCCCCGGACCCCCCGTGTTTGTTTGTAAGTGAGTACCGATTTCGGAGACAATGTCGTTGGAATTATAAAAATCACAAGGGTTGTAAGTCAAAAGTTTAGGATTAGTGATATGGATTGGAGATAAGGCTTGGCGCATTGGTAGGAATATTTAAAAGTTTGATCGTCTAGCAATCCGTCACAAACATTGTAAATAGATACGATCTCCAGGATCTCTAGTCAGCTGCTTTTGGTTGTTGAAATTATTAAAAATTGTAGTATCGATATGTGTATTTGATTGTCTAGCTATCAGTCATCAAATCACATAGGTAGGTAATCCGACTGCGTCGGATCGCGGACAATATGTGAAGCGTATATTACCAGGTATGCAATCCACCTGCGATTAGTGTAATACTGTAATACCGTGCCCCGTTGTATGTCCTGTTCTGTTTTGTTGACTTTATAAGAAATTAGGAATTGCGAATAATTGTAATGGAATGTCTAGCTATCAATCGTCGCTGTATGGTAATCTATGAGTTATAGGGCATTTGTGTATGGCGGATTGGATACATAACCCGGGAACAATTGCAGTTTAGCTCCCCCGCGCTATTTTGAATTTTTTTTATCGAAACTTATGTAACTTATCGAGTTAAGAACGATGGTGCAATCAAAATTTGTCGCTCTCACTTTGTTTCGAAGTTATGGCCATCCAAAGTTTTTAATTTTCGTTTATATATGCATGCGCGCAACACTACCTACTATATTACCGCGCGGAGGACCTCAACAGTGATTACTTACACAGTTTGCGGCACTCGTCGCTGCGCTACTGGGCGCCGTCGCTGCGCTCTGCAAATAGAAAATATCCCCCGACTTGCTATGCAACACCACCTTAAGTAGGTTACAGGGAAAGTAAAAAGTTATGTCGTAGTATATGCCGTATATGGGCAGTATTAAACAGTTTGCGGCACTCGTCGCTGGCTCCGCAAATCAAAAATATCTCCCGACTTGCTATGCAATACCACCTTAAGTAGGTTACAGGGTAAGTTATTTCGTAATACAGTGTTACACAGTTTAAGTATAAAAACAAATAAAAAAGTCCTCCGGTCGCCAAACTCGAGGTCCTCGTGCGGCATTAGTAGTGTTGCGCGCATGCGTCTAAATCGTTAGCTTTGGGAGGCTATAACTTCAAAATTAAGTGAGAGCGACAAATTTTGATTGCATCATCGTTCTTAACTCGATGAGTTACATAAGTTTCGATAAAAAAAATTCAAAATGGCGAGGGGGAGCTAAATTGCAATTATGCCAATATAAAGTGTGAATTGCAGTAAATAAACTGTAATGATGTATAAGTACACGGGGTGAACAATTAAGCTTTAAATAATAAAAAAAATAGTACTCATTAGTCTATAAAACGCCAAACGTAGTAAAAAAAAAAAATAGGTAGGATAAAAAAAGATAAGAAAAAAAAAAAAGAGTGTAAATTTGTATAGTAGTATACGCAATTCGTAAAAACGAACGTTTCGCACAGACGCTCGTGGAAGAAAGTCGCCCGAAGTCGGAGCGGAGAGCCGCCCAGGTCCACTGAGCTTTTCGCTGTTTACTCTGCCACCACGTGACAGCAGTATTACCAAATGTTACCTATTTAATTTTAATAAGCTTTTTGTCAATGCTCAACGATTTTGACAGACCCGCGGTGCTGGTAATAACATCGGTAAATACCATTACTAAAATGCAAGGCAAAACTAAACAGTGGAATCAATTCTATATTTATTTGCCATCGACCAGTGGAAGTGAGTACTCGTTACTTTATTATATTTTTCACTTTTTTTTTTTTGTTTTTTTTTGACAACTTTACTAATGTTAATTTTTCGTTGTAGAATGTTTCATTTTAAAAATTGCAAAGTGACGGTGCAGGCTGCAACCAACCAACCACCATCTTCTGCAATTGTAGCACCTAAAAGTATGTATAAATATTGTCAATTGTCATGACGTATATACAGTGTTGGGTAGTAACGTAACGAAAGTAACGCGTTACTGTAACGCCGTTACTTTGTTTGTAACGCGTTACGTAATTTAATTACAATTATTTTCAAATAACGAAAATGTAATGAAAATTACTTTTGATGAGTAATTTACATAGTATAACGCGTTACAGTTTTAAATTATTTAGTACCTATTGCGAATTTCAAAAAAAGAAAAACTTAAAAATATAATGTCTAATGCGGGTATTATTTATTATACAAGTGGTTAATTATTATACGTTCCTAATGTTCTTATTAACTATTGTCTATTATTAAGCATAAACATTACGTCTGTACATGCACTAAAAATAAATATTGATGGATAACCAATGATAAATCGAATTATTTACATTGCAGTGTTATAAATAATTATTATTGCTGTTTGGCATTTTACAAGAAACGGTGAAAATAATAAACTTATCTAATATCTTTATTAGTAATGACTAATGAGTAATGACCGAATATTCATATGTACAATTTATTACTACTATTTTTAATAGTTATAACTTAAAAGTTATAAGTAATTACTAATTAATATTGTTAGGTATGTATTTATGTTATTAACTGTAGGTACATCTTTTTCAAATAATACCATATCTTCTGTAGGAAGTGTATTTCTAGTTCCTTCGCTTTTTAAATGATAATAGCTAAGCAATTAAAAAAAAATTATAAAAAAAAAAAATGTAACGAGAAAGTAACGTAGTTACTTTTCTATTTGAAAAGTAAAGTAATTTCATTACAATTTTATTTGAGTAACGAGTAAAGTAACTTTATTACATTTCTCTCTAAGGAACGAGTAAAGTAACTTTATTACTTTTTAAAAGTAATTTACCCAACACTGCGTATATACGGTAAACGGGAAAAAAGTCCCCGGTAAGAAAGTCCCACGGAAACAAAGTCTCTCATTGTAGAATAAATAAAACGATATTTCCTCTATACTGTTATATACTGGTATATCTATGTTTCTAAATAAATTGGGTTGACAAATCTTATATATTATTATATGTTTAAGATATTATATTATTTTCAATAAATTTAAAATGTATTTAATTATGTATATAAATACTTATCTACAATAATTTTTAATCCTAGAAAGGTATCTATTTAATTTAGTTGATTGTTAATAATTTTCAATACAAATATGTAACATGTCTTACCTATGGGCTATGTACTTAATAAATACATATATGATAAAAGACAGAATTTAAATCAAATAGTAATTTGGAGCCTTTTTTTTTCCGTGAGACTTTTTTACCGGGGACTATTGGAACAAATGCACTTTACCACGCCCCTCACAAATTTCGATTTTTTTTAAAAAAAATACGTGTTTTTCAACGCTGATTTCGAAATTGTTTGAATTTTTGTGCGGAAACCATTATTTTGGAAGTTATAGCCTTCCAAAGTTTGCGATTTTACGTTTATACGCATGCACTCAACACCACTATGCATTACCGCCGCGCGGAGCGTGTATTAATTATTTAAATTCTTTTTACGGGGACAATAATTTTAAAGTTGAAATTCAATTTTTTTATTTTATTGTATATTATTGTACTTATACACAATGTTAAATATTTAATAAACAATATTATCAGCATTTTCTTCATTTGTTTAAAAATTGCACAAAATTGCACATTTTAATTGGTCTTCGTTCTATTTTTATATCAATATCACTATTTTATAACTATTTCATTATAACTAAATTGTATATTATTACAAATATTGTTATATTCAATTATCTTGATGATAATTATATCAGGTAGATAAGCTAATGAGTATATTGTAGTACCTACTATACCTATATACCTCCGCTCCGCAAATCGAAAATATCTCCCGACTTGCTGTGCAACACCTCCCCAAGTGGGTCACAGGGTTCAGAAAATTGCATTTTTGTTGCACCGAGCCACCAATTTGAAAAAACATCGTACAGTGATGCGGTGCTAGCGGCACTCGTCGCTACGCTCCTCGGCGCCGTCGCTCCGCTCCGCAAATCGAAAATATCCCTCGACTTGCTGTGCAACACCTCCCCAAGTGGGTTACAGGGTTAAGAAAATTGCATTTTTGTTGCAGTTATGTTGTATAGTATGGGCAGTGATCCCTTGTTAGCGGCACTCGTCGCTGCGCTTCTCGGCGCCGTCGCTCCGCGCGGTAATATAGTAATGTTGCGCGCATGCGTATAAACGTAAAATCGTTAACTTTGGGAGGCTATAACTTCCAAAATAATGGTTTCCGCACAAAAATTCAAACAGTTTCGAAATCAGCGTTGAAAAACACTTCTTTAAAAAAAAAAAAAAAATCGAAATTCGTGAGGGGTGTGGTAAAGTGCATTTTAGTCGGGACTATTTTCCGGGGACTTTTTTTCTTACATATAGACCTATAAACTAATGGATTGCGCCTCCCTCACCACCCAACCATCACTGAGTAACGCCAATATAGAGTGAGTAAGAAGGAACATAGTGGGGGAATCTTGATGAAATCATATAAGAGAAAGAGAGAAAAAACATAATGTGGGAAATCATAGACTTACGAAACTAATACTGTATATTGGACCTCTTACTTCTCTCTCTAAGCGTTGTCCATTAGTTTATAGGTCTATGGATAAACATGGTAATGTTGTTCGCTTTTCTTTTTCAGAATGCTACAATTGCAGAAAACCTGGTCACCTGGCCCGCCATTGTAAGTGTATTTTGTGTATATTATATATGTGATCGTAGGCAATGCATCTAAAATATTATTTATTATGCAGGCAGAAGACCAAAAGTTCAAAGGGACCGGTCCTCCCCCCGTCGGCGAGACCGGTCCCCCCCTCGGCGGCGAGATCGGTCTCCGAGAGAGACGACCTCACAGCGGCTGCGGGACTCGGCCCCCCCGTCGTTGGGGAATGGTGCCAGAACTTCGCACCAGCACTCGGGCCATGACCGTGGCTCGAGTGCTGTGTCATCTATGGGCCACGATATGGCCTCTATGAATGTAGGAGTGAGTATAATATTGTAATATATTTGTAATATACATGTTAGTTATAAATGTTTTTAAATACATTGCTTATAGGATGACAGCAAGCTAGTGGTAAGCTATAAAAAGTTTCTGTGTACTAATTTTTGTGTTCTTTTTATTGTCTAATTCTAATTTGTGTTTGTATATATTTTCAGAATGAATAATGTATAAGTTATTAAGTTATAAATAGAAATATATATATATAATATATAACAACAGTTATTTTTAAGTGTTTTTTTTTATACATAACCTAACCTAAGTTATATTACAACATATATATAACAGATGTTATCATATTTATAAGTTTGCATAACTCTCCTTTAAAACGGTAGGTATGCATAGGCTCGAACAAATTATTGTTGGTATTATTAGTTAATGAATAATATTAATGGTAACATTAATTGTTAACCAATGGCTAATAAAAGATATGAAAATGTAATACAAGATTCCTTATAAGATTTTCTACATTTATCAAAAAAAAATGTCTATAAGAAAGTCAAATTAAATTTTTATGAGTGTTTGAAATTCAAATTTTTACAACATTGGAGATTCAGTCGATTTCTCATATAGCGATTTCGTTATTTTGTTGTAATTCTAAAACGAATAACTGTAGATACATGAAAATTTCACTGAATGTTTATATTAGCATTTTCTAAACACTATACAATTTTGAAAATATTGTGACTCTTTTTGAGCTGTTTACGGACATTTTCAGTTTTCGATTTTTTTAGTTTTTTTTTCTATAAATATCAATAAAGTTTTATCTGTTGGGTCAAAAAGTATAAAAATTTAATACAACGCTCCTGATATATTGTTACAATATCAGTTTGAAAAATATTTCAAATACATATGCACAATTTCTTTTTATAAGCATTTAAAGATCGAATTTTGACAAAATTTATCAAAATCTCGAACATTATCAATAATTGTAATTAATAAATTATAAAATGTTCAGTTTTTATAGCTAAGGACTGCAAATTTAAAACAGAGGTTCTCATGAATAGTTCATACTGTAACCAAAAAATCTAAAAAAATATATGAACACAGTTATTTTTTACAGACATTTTAAATTTAAATTTGGACGAAATTATATATTAAAAAACCTAGAATAACTAATTTAGTTATTTTGTTGTGATTGTATAATATTATTCGTAGGTACTTGAAACTTCTAAAATGTACTATTATATTTATATATCTATGATAGTATCACAGTTTGTTGTTGATGTATAACGCTTATAAGTACCTAATGGATATTGTGATATGATTAATTTGGAATTTATTATAGGTCAATTTTATTTTAATACAATATATATGTAATATGTATATAATATGTCTTAACCTAGACTGACATACCGTCTCCACTCAGAATCGTTTTTCTTATACAATGATATTATATCATTGAATTCAAATTTAATACCATCCATTATACAGTGACCCACTTATAACCTACAGTACAGCAGAGCACCTTTTTTAAATTACAAATAATGTATAATCAATTAGGTATTACTAATCAGTAATTGCATAATATTTTTTCAATGAAAATTATCTGCGGTGGCAAAATATCTAATCATACCTCATTATGTTTATTACATATAAAAGACATTGTTAAGCAATACAAATTCAAACATACAATATAGTGTAGTTTAATGATGTTTAAAAAAATTTAATTGAATCGTGCGTCGACTGCAATACGTAGAAATGAAACATATTGTACATACAACAAAATTGAAAATTTCTTACAAACCTTGGTTATAGTAGATAATATATGCTTTTGAAATTATAATAATTTGTGTATGAAACTTACTATTAATCAATTTAAGTGTATATACATATATTTATATGTGTGTGTATGTGCTACATCAGTTACACATTAACAATGAATAATAATTAAGTGTTAGCTGTAGTAATTCTTATGATTATCAGAGTATGGTTTAGTTGCAAATTAGTAATCAGTATTGATACAATGATGAATCTTTTTGTTGTGTTTCTGCTACATCTGCATTGATGAAGTCATTTCTAGTATAATGTTTCTGAAATAATACAATTGCATACAAATATCTGCTGATATATTTTTAGAGTACATAAATAATTCTAAATAATTTACCACAGAGTGTGCGAGTCGTAGCCAGTTTAAATGCATGTTTGACATTTGATACAAATACATTACAAAATCCGCATCAAGAGAGAAGCACGTAGAGGTTGTCGAATTTCCCCTATGTCTTAGTAGCAGTCCAACAATGATTCTGTTTCTATTACACCTGCATTGATAGTCATTTCTAGTATAATGTTTCTGAAATAATACAAATGCATACAAATATCTGCTGATATATTTTTAGAGTACATAAATAATTCTAAATAATTTACCACAGAGTGTGCGAGTCGCAGTCAGTCTAAATGCATGTTTGACATTTGATACAAATACATTACAAAATCCGCATCAAGAGAGTAGCACGTAGAGGTTGTCGAATTTCCCCTATGCCTTAGTAGCAGTACAACAATGATTCTGTTTCTGTTACATCTGCATTGATAGTCATTTTTAGTATAATGTTTCTGAAATAATACAAATGCATACAAATATCTGCTGATATATTTTTAGAGTACATAAATAATTCTAAATAATTTACCATCTAGTGTGCGAGTCGCAGTCAGTCTAAATGCATGTTTGACATTTGATACAAATACATTACAAAATCCGCATCAAGAGAGTAGCACGTAGAGGTTGTCGAATTTCCCCTATGCCTTAGTAGCAGTACAACAATGATTCTGTTTCTGTTACATCTGCATTGATAGTCATTTTTAGTATAATGTTTCTGAAATAATACAAATGCATACAAATATCTGCTGATATATTTTTAGAGTACATAAATAATTCTAAATAATTTACCATCTAGTGTGCGAGTCGCAGCCAGGTTAAATGCATGTTCGACATCAGTTACGTATTCATTACAAAATCCGCATCCAGAGAGAACCACGTGGAGGTCGTCGAACTTTCTCTCCTCCGCGAGTCGTACTTACGACTGCTTATAAACCATGTGTCACACAGATCGGATTCGATGTTCATTAAGTTCTTGTAGACTTCATTGTACAGTTATATCGCTTGTAGAATTTCTCTGTACACAATGTTCTTAGTGACGAATCTACCACGGCCATCACTGTACATAGCAACTCTAATGGTTTTTATGGATTGAGAGTCCCTCACTCGGGAAAACGCTGCATACAGTTGTCCTATAATAAAGTTTTAAAAAGTAGAATATAAATGATACCTATGTATTTATTAATATAATATATATAAATCATGTATAATACATTTTTGCATGCCAACGACATAATAAAAATGTTGACAAATAGTACAATATTTTAAGCATAGTTTTACACCTTTGAAGGAATTTAAATTCAATTTAACATATAATACCTATGTAAATGTAGTTTTCTTGTTTTGAAATTTGTTTGAAATATTGCAAAAAATTAATACGTGTAACCCAATGTAAAGGTTAGTACAGTTATAAGGTATGAATTGAAGTAATTAAACTTGGTAATACAATATTAGTATATTATAATCGAGGGGTAAACACCTTGGGGGTAATCATGTGTAATCATAGGTAATCTTTGTAGTAAGTCATGGGAAATCATAGGTATAATCATTTAAATCAGTAATCTGGTGTACAAACTTTCTGTAATTACCCCTCGTATTTAAATGTATTGAATTTACTTATTATTACTTACCTTATTACGTATGTAACGACATTGTCATAAACAATCGACACACCAAGCTCCTACTAAAACTCTTAGCTATAATAGTTAAATGTACTGCAATACTCGTGAAAAATGTCTATCTAATCCGTGCATTCAAACTACTTATATTTTTAATATTATTGAAATTCTGAATGGCTGAATGGCGGCTTCCACAACGGTACGATAATAAAATTCATAATAATGACATTTACATAACACTTGAACAGTTTCTGAATATTGCGTTTTACATATTTTATATATTTTACACACGGAAATATCACAATTTTTGTAAAAATCGCACACGCACTTTTTTATTTTTATTATATTATATAATATATAGAAATACGGAATAACTCGGGAAAATAATATTCGAAAATATTCACGTCAATGTCGTCAATAGACAATAACGAAAAGGGAGATAAGCGAGCGGCGACGTGAAAATTTAGCGAACGCGCGAGAAGTATTATGATTGGTCGTCATGGAAGAAACGCGGAGTTGCTTATTTGCTGCGTCGCGCGAGAAGTAATATGATTGGTCGTCATGGAAGAAACGCGGAATTCCTTATTTGTCGCGTCGCCCCTGGTGGCAAAAAACGGAGACTATTTGTGTTTTATAATATAAGAGAAGAGATGATAATAATATGACAACCACGGACTAAGATATACAGGACTGGACACGACAAGGTTGGAGGGTGTGAGGGGTTTGACTACGAAATGTTTTACAACAGGCAGTGTTCGGGGGGATATTTTCCTTTTAGCATTACTAGCGCCGCCCTAGTGGATACTTATGGAACTAGAACACATCATACAAATTTCTAGTTCCATAAGTATCCACTAAGACGGCGCTAGTAATGCTAAAAGGAAAATATCCCCCCGAACTCCGCCTGTTGTACAACATTTCGTAACCACAATATTCATCTCGTGTCCAGTCCTGTATATCTTAGTCCGTGATGACAACAATATAGAGTCGTTTATTCAGATTAAACATTGTAAAATGTAAACGAAGCGAAACGGAAATCAGCTCTTCTTGTTTTACAACATAATAATATTATTTAGTTATTTTTTAATTACTTTTCCTTCATTTTCCAGCTACTTATAATTAACCTCTAACTACAATAAACGCTAATGAACACATTAGTACCCATATGTAGACAAACTTTTCGCACAAGTTTACCTTAACATTTTTAAACTTTGGTTTGAATACTTTGTGGTTTTATTTGTGTCGAGTAATTTAGAAAAACATTAATCCTTGCATATTTCGAATTCCAATAATAATTATTGTGTCCCTGTTTGGCTTTTGCATATTGCTTTACCTTTTATGAATATTTTATACTCGGATAGCGTATATATGGATTACAATTTAACTGGGAAATAATTATTTTATTATTGACAGACGTAATATATTATGGGAATATATATTGTGTTTACATAATATAATATTTAATTATAATATACGACAGAAACGATAACGTTTGTCATCCATGTACATATTATTATACATATTATTCCGTGCGATTGATATCCCAAACTAATCGCGCATAGATCTGAACGAATTAAGCGATTCAATTTACATATTATTATTATGTATGTACAATGTACGTACATACAATACATAGGTAGTCGTCATTGGTCGTTTTAAAAATTGTGTCCTTTGAAATATATTATAAATTATACATGATTAATATTACCTGCGACACAACGAATCGTGTCCGTGTCCAATAATACTACCTAGGTACATGAACGAAATGGGTAAAAAAAATACACGTCGACTTCATCGAAATGATGGTCATATTATATTATAATGTATGGGTAGAAAAATGTTTTTTGAAAATTCGTCGGGGCCTCGTGCGACCACGAAACACGGCATGTGCCACCCATGGGATTTAATTAAAAGTAACCGCATTTGGCTCTTTAACCCTTTCGCGTTCTCTGTGCGCCGATTTATAATAAAACAGAATTAATGGATTTAATGTGTTTGACTGTAACGCGCGTATTATAAGTATCAGGAAAGATGTCCCTGGACGTATAGCCTGCACCCGCGTCCGAGAATATTTATGATAAATTCGGTTAATTAACTAATTGTGTTTTATGACGTAGGTACAAAAAAATGTAGGATATATATTATAATAGTATGATGTATATACGCGTAAAAATGACCTTATGAAGATTAATAATGAAAAAGGTCTGACTCATTTTATATTCATGAAGTTTTCGTACACAGTTACCGAGAAGGAATATTTTAGCGAACGTATTGTTTATAATCTAAATAATACGGAACAATTTATAAAAATATAAATGACATTTCACGTCGATTTACATTTGAATACGGTAATTTATTTTGCATTTATTGATTCTTCTTGCTGAGAAATATTATTCAAAATTATTTATAGTGATAATGATAAATAAACGTTTCATTTCAACAGGAAAAAAAGTGTTAAATATAAATATTGCCACTATAGAGATTGTTCCCAGGAAACCGGCAATGGTAAAATAATATATATCAATCATTATATAGAGGTTCAAAATTATTATATTTTCATAGAAGCAACGATTAATCAAAAAAAAAAAAAATCCTATTAGGTAGGTCGGTGTAAATAATACAAAATATATATATTGTATTACATGTATAAATTTATAAATTGTAAGCAGTCAAATAAAAATATTTTCAGTTACCTGCTGATTAATATGAATTATTTATGTCAATCTGTTTTACAGGAAATAAAATATATTTAAAAAGGGATTTGAGACCAATTATAGAAATTGACGGATTTTTTTATTTTTTCCTCGTTTTTAACTAAATATAATACATACACATTTTTATATATCAGTAATATCATTATAACAATACTATTTTATGAATATCCGGTAGATTACTATGTATTGTTATTTTAAATAACTGAATGTCACTCAAACCATAATATATTGATCTTGGTCAGTTCAGATTATCAACTATAGTAGTAACTATTATTAATTATAATAATATATTACAAACAATACCGTCTAAAAAATTCAAACAAAATAATGTTAAATGATTATCGTAAAACTCAATTATATTGCTGAACAATGACAGAACGTTTTGTAGATTTACATCCACCTACCATTTATTTGTGCAGTAAACTCATACGTACTATTTTATTAGCATTTTCGGCGTTATATCACAAATACATGCTCACAAATTACCATATGATCGTTTCTTATAGTACACGCACGTATAAGTCCTAACACTATTTTATCGTTTTAGTTTACCTTATGAATCTTATTTGTACCTTTTGTACAATATATATAGTGTATACATAAATAGAGGTACTCAGATTTGCTTTTTAAATAAATTATACAAATATTATTTTTAAAGTTTGTTAGTTTTTACTTTATAATTATACAAGTTTTATTTTCGAAATTTTATATTTCAAAAACTTTCTGGAGACGTCTATTGAGTGCTTGAGTGGTCGTTAGTAAGTAGTTGAAAACGTGTTTACAGTTTTTATAAAGTTAAAAAAATTAGAGCTCTCGTGGGAATTTAATCATTAATATTTATTTATTTTTTTTTTTTATTGGGTTAGAAATGTATTCTATTTATTTTTTTCAAATTTTAAAATCATTTCCTATTAATAATTTGATGTTTATTCGTATTTATGGAATATGTACTTCTTTCTAAATTATTTAGAGATGTACGTTTGAATTTAATAGGTTTTAAACATTTAGTAGGCATTCATAATAAATATTCTACTAAATAAATAACAATTGATTGGCCAATTCATAATACTATAATTCAAATAAATCTATAACATATCAGTTATCAAAATTAAATTTGAACCGCTAGGTGCAAAATGAAAATTGGAAACCCTGATTGTCTTATAATAATTAGTTGTCAAGATTTAGTTTTATTTTTATAATATGAAAGCTTAATTTTTCCCTTTATAGTAAAATATACCCACTTTGACATTATAAAAATAAAAATAATATACAAATATGTTGTAGGTATTTAATAAAATATAAATCATAGTTAATTGATTTTAAACTCATTGATTTTATGTTATTTGATTGTTGAAATAAGTTGTTTTCACCATTAATCCGTAAACAAAAAATATTTATATTATAAAGTACCTATATAGGTACTACTACTTACTATAAAAGTAAATATCATAAAATGCTCAACAGAACAGTATTTGTAATATGAAGTTCAATGTCACAAGAAATAGGTACTTACAAATTAAGCTTTGGTCTTCATTCTGTGATACATATTATAATTGTTCCGGTTCATTTTTAAGCACTTTGAAGGTTGTAGATGAATTTTTTCATAGGATCACAAGTATATTAATTTTGGCCAGGAGCACCTCCTGCACCGAGTTTTTTTTTTATATTCTAGATGGCCGTTGGTTCTCAAAATGTAATTAACTAATACAAATATGCGATAGTTAGCGGTTTGAATAATAATTATTATTTACGTACGTATAGAACAAACAAAATTTAAACATAACGACTACGTAATAGGACAGGACGGTGTGATGGTGATTATTATGGTAAATGGATAAAAAAAATATATTATGTTTGTAGACCACGGAAAAATAAAAATATTAATTAACTTATAACTTCTTTGGTATTATTCAGATATATTTTCTAGAAGCTCCTTGGATTCGTCTTTGGAACGGTTTAGTGTTGAAAAACAGCTGTTGTTGAATTTAAAAGAACAAAGACGCATATAATTTGCGTTGCGTCCATCATGGCCCTGGAAGAACACTGATGCATAATATGACACTCAAACAGTTAAGTTAATTAGTTTTCAATCAATTGTATTTGTCAAATATAAAATATATATTTCAATTCATTGACCATAGTTTTACGGCATTGTATTTTACATTATAAATATATGTTATGGACCACAATAAGGCTTCGTTACTTCAAAAGTAAGTTGGTAAAATGTCATAGGTACTTGTACAATACAACGATTATAACAACCGCCCATCAAAACTTTAAGTACCTACTAGTTAGCAGTTACCTTCATGTTATAATATATTCGATTTTTATGGTAGATAAATTTCAGAAAAAATTCTGTTCCGTTATAATATGCAACGTAATCAATAATAAATGTTTTCATTCAAACAATAATTAGTAAAAATGCAAAAAACTAATAACGATAAAAAGTGTTGTTTTATCTGAAATTCAAGTAACTGTAAAAATAAATATTTTCAATAATGACGTGAATACTTTTCGAGTAGGTAGGTAATCTATGTTTTCTGTTAAAAGAATCACTCCATATATAATAATATATATTATTATGAATCTTACCGTATGGTTTTATTTTTTGATTGGAAATTGTTTTTTTAGAGACTTTATAGATCCGACCCAGTTGACCACCGCAGTTTACTTTTGATTAAATATATAGATAAATCAAAGTGCACCAGTTGTAACTTCATAAAAGTCTTGACACGATACTATATAATATGGTCAGTGTTCGTATTATAATGTTTCCTACATAATGTAGATCAGAACCTAACTGACAGTAGGTACCTGTATAAGGTATATAGCGTGTAAGGCTATAGGTAATACCGATTTAGTATAACAGCTGTATACGGACTTTGAAGCTTTTGAGATTCTTTTGATTTTTTTTTTAACTATTACACGCCTTATATGGACGTCGCTAAAATATATATAACACTCGTGTATCGTACTCGGTAGGTTGTCAGGTCGACCCCGTCTAATACACACCTATAATATTATATATATATATATATATATGTATACATATAAATATACAATATTACCACAGTAGCCTTCAGTAACTTAAATAAACCTTTTGCGGGGCACTAAACGTCGTGGGTAAACAAGTGTGAAAACGTTCATAGAGAAATCCTGCTCCTACTCCTGCTGCGATAAGTCCTACCTCCTCCATCTATATATTCGTGGCCTTTGCTGCGAGCTAGTGTAAATATTGACGAATGCAAGTCCGCGACTTCCTTACATTATAATAATTACAACCTGTCGATCGGAACGATTGATTTTTTTTAGTACGGGTATCCTATAAACGTCAGTTTTTACGAGGCCAAATGTGACCCAGGCTTGCAGCTCGCTATCTATCTTATATATATTTTAATATGTAGTCGTATATATTATTATATTAATTGTATTTGTCGGGTGCGAAAGTTGTGACAGCAGCACTATATGAGCACACCGATTACGAGGACTGATACGATAAAACGGTAATATCATTATAATATTATAAAAAAAAAAAGTAAATGCCGTTAAAAGTTCGTAAAGTCACTAAACCGTAAAGAACAGCGTGTGCATATTTTACTTAATGAGGCGACAAACGAAGGATAACAAGTTCATCCCTGTCCCTTATTTGTCCATATTATGATATAATATAATAAATGTTGGGTATTATGATGATTTGATGGTTTGAGTTCGATTATTATAATAAATTGTTATCATTTTTCAGCAGTTTTGATTGACACAATTTAAATTAAAACTCAACCGGCGACCAATCATGATTATAATATAATATCTCAGTAGGGGTCCTTAAAAAAATAAAATAAACAAATTGTAAATATCTATCCTTATTTCTTAAGTTATTTTATAGTTTCTCTTTGAGCTTTCTCCGTTCAGTGTCATTGTTGACAGGTTCTCAGCGATTAACATTTTAGATTATTTATAAAAACGCGTCGCTTTATTGAATTAATTATTCATATTTGGATATTCATTTTTAATGGTGTTTTATTTTATTTCACACCAATAAAATTATTTTTTTTATCTTTATTGTGTCACAGACTCTCTAGTTACAGAAATGTATCTAGAAAAATAACTCAATTTGATATACAGTTACACTAGGACTAATAAATAGCTATGTTGCATGCGGTCCTTTCATGTGGTCACAATAGAATTTCATATAAAACATTACTTTTTTCGTCTATTATTATAATTATTATTACAGTTTATATTATTATTTCGATCTCTGGGTACTTTTATTACAACACTTGAAAAAGATATTACACTATTACATACATTTAATTTTCTCTCTACTTTTTATCATTATACCTCCTATATACCTCAATACCTGTGGAAAATGCCAACACCTACCTGGTGCTCAACACCTGCATACAATAACCTTTCACAAGAAGGTTTCTATAAATTAAAATATAATCAATTAAATAAAAAAAGACTATCAAGTGAAATAATCGTTCTCCACAGTAATTCATATCAAACGAGCCAATGATTAAATGGTATTGGTTATGATACATCTACTGATACATATGTAAACCATGATAGGAATATTAATGATTTAGTTATAGGGATGAAACACCCTTGTTTGGTAACAACAAAATACGCTTAGACAATATTAAGTTGCGGTAAGCAGTGTAGTTAAATTATTTTTGATTAGCCATTTAAATTGAATTAATTTATATGGTTCAGCAATTTGTTTGACTAAACAATACTACACATTAGTGAATACAAAACCATATAATATAATGTAATCCATATGTAAATAACCGTGTAATTAAATTCTTATTTTTAAATGCTAAATGACACACAATTACTTTTCTCGAGAAAAGCTTACAAAGTTACAACTTATGTCTATTACAATCGTAGGCGAGTGCACAAGTGCAGTAGACCGTTCACACGCGTCTGCTTCTGCATAATCTTTTCTTGCATTAGGAAAGGATTCAGGTTGGTCAACCAAAAATATTATTATAACATTACATTACCTTATATCAGTGATAATAATCATAAATCATAATATATTACATTGTTTTTAACAATATTAATATTTTATTGCAACGTTTATTTATTATTTTACACAATATTTCTATTGAATACATCACAATTATTATTAATGATAACATACTTGCATGTATTTTTATTAAATGATAAATATTTAAAAATAAAAACTAAAATACTTATAATTAAAATAGATACGAATACTATTCGTTTCTATTATGCTTGGAATGTGATTAATTTTCATGACATTTGTTTTTATAGGTACCGTTTCAGAAAAAAAAAATAATATTTTTATTAACCAACCCATTCAAAGTTTATTAGTTTTTTAATTGGAAACTTCAGATAAGCTACAATAACGTGGTTTTTAAATGTTTCTATTTTCCATCTCAATCACTGGAAAATAACAATATGAATAGAGCAGCAATCAAATATTTTTCTATTTCAAATCAAATTTATACTTTCAGTAGGTATATATTATACGCAATGATATATATATGATTATATGAATTTTTAATTTACCAACAAGGTACTAATATTTCATTCGAATCGTATTCGTTTACTTAAATAAATACTCTGGTTATATATTTTCAAACCAATTATACGACGAAAGCATAATATACTCTTACACTTTGCGACCACTTCTGTAGTAAACTTTTTAATGAACTTTTAAATTAAATTATGAGCACTGTTCTATCAGCTTTCATATATTATATAGTTTTAGACTGTGGGCTATGGAGAAATCAGTTGCAAATTAAGGATACCATATCTGATTTTGCTATAAAACTGCAGGGTTGAAAGTTAAACTCTATAAATATTAAAAATATAATCAGTTTCTAAAAAAGCAAATTAGTGGGGATTGGAAATAATTAGAGAATATTTTCGCATGGCTCGAATTATTATATTTTACAAAAATAATTATTACAATAATAATTATTTTTACTCACACATAAACGTATCTAACTTATGTGATGTTTTACAAGTATATTACCTATAATGTAAATATATTTTGGTGTTATGTTCTTTTTACGTACGAAGTTAATAATAATAATTTTTTTGTATAAATATAAATAATTATGACGCTAATTGACAAAGAGCACAATTTTATCAATATTCAACAATAATAAACGATTAACAAATGTATTATATTTACAAAGAAACAAAGCTCATAAAACATGATAATACAGGACAGTCCAGGTTGACATGCAGAAACATTGTGTCAAACATATTTTGCCTGTCAAAGATCGCTTCGTACATGCACAAACTTTTATTTTTTTATTTAAATTTCCCACAAAATACATATAGGTAGGTACAGTGTGTTCACGCTAAGAAGTACCACTGAATATCTCAGATGGGTGACATTGTATTGAAATGGGGCTTTCAGGAGGTGATAGGGAGCACTTAAATACATATTTTTAGACCAGTTTTAAATTTTTAGCTCACTTGGTACCCGCATGCGCAAAACGACTTACTTTTTTTTAATTGGTAACCCCAGTTTTTTCTGCAGGTTCGGGTAGAGTATTCTTTTTAAACGTTTATTGTATAAAAAGTTTTTTTCTATTTTAAAAACAGACCAAGTTAGAGTAAGTCGAAAATTGGATTTATGCATAATATGGGTTTAATGCAATTTTCATTTATAACCACTGGAAATAATAAAATAAGGGCCAAATAAATGTTTAATTGGTGACGGAGTGACCGAGCGGACTAAGGAGTCGGTTGCGACGCGCACCGTCACCGGTTTGAACTCGGCTACAGGCGGCATTTTTCTTTTGGCAGTCACGGTGTCTGTAGAGAGAGGCCGTCATCCCCCACCCTCACATGGAAGACACCTACGGGTGCCCACTTAAAAATTCTGCCAAAACAAACACACATGTAGGTATCTGCCATGCCCAGGTGGGGGATGTCGCCATGTGGGCCTCTCTCTCCACACACCGTGACTGCTAGAAGAAAAATGCTACCCGTAGCTGAGTTCGAACCGGCGACGGTGCGCGTCGCAACCGACGTCTTAGTCCGCTCGGCCACTCCGTCCCCCATTAAACATTTATTTGGCACTTATTTTATTATTTCCAGTGGTTATAAATGAAAATTGCATTAAACACATAGGTATTGTGCATAAATCCAATTCTTAACTTACTCTAACTTGATCAGTTTTTAAAACAGAAAAAAACTTTTTATACAATAAATGTTTAAAAAAAAATACTCTACCCGATCCTACAGAAAAAAAACTGGGGTTGCCATTTAAAAAAAAGTAAGTCGTATTGCGAATGCGCGTATCGAGTGAGCTAAAAATTTGAAAATGGTCTGAAAATATGTATTTAAGTGCTCCCTATCACCTCCCGAAAACCCCATTTCAATACAATGTTACCCATCTGAGATATTCAGTGGTACCTCTTAACGTGAACCACGCTACATAGGAATAAACTTATTGTAATAATAGAAAACATAATAATATTACACTTTGTAGGCGATGATTATTTTTGTTTGAATAAATATTTTATATGATTTCAGATCATTTATTTCAATAATAATCATAAATTGATTACTTATGCGGCTATCGGACTATAGGGCTATACAATATTGTTTTGTGTTAGGAATGTACGGAATTATGTTTCAATATTCATTTTTTGATCATTTCGACATTTTAATTCCTCTGATTTTTGACGTTGTAGAGTTGTACCTACATTTACATTTATTTAAAAATAACTATACCTACTGATTGTTTCAACAATTTGTTTTCAATTGCAACAATTGCAAATGGCAACAAAAATTTCGTTTTATAATTACCTTTACATAATTAAACCCCTAGTTCATACATTTGTCTTGAAACTTAAAAGCAAACATCATTAAAGTTGTAGGCTGTAACTAATGTTAAGTTTAAATCCAAACACTTTATGTGTGATATATATTATTACTCATTACTTTATTAAAGATAATACAGGGATAAAAACCATTAGCATATTATTCTATATAAATGTTTATTTATCTTATACACTTACATTCAGTTTTAAAACGTCAATTATTTTTCCTACATAACCTAGTAAAGGGGATGATGAGTTCATACATATTTTTAAAATAATAATCGGACATCGGGAAGTACATAAACTAATCTTCCGCTTATAGCTATTTTGTACCGATTTTAACGGTTTTTTTACGATAACACGGTAATGGCCCAGATAATCGATTACACACACTAAGGTTCGTTTACCACTCACACAATGACAAATATTTGCCAATAATATTTTTGCAAAATTTCCTAAATTTTACTACTTAAAATATTCTATGCTCCAGCAGTATTAATATATGTATATTTTATCTCATTTTAATAAATATTAGTTTATTAAATATCATAATATATTATATTATGTGGTTAATAGACTATAACTCTCGATCAAAATACTTTTATAGTTGACAATAATATAATCAAAATTGTGGAAAAATATAAGTTTATATTTTCATAATTTAATCTTAAAATATAATATGGATTTAAAATTACTATTTATTATAAGTTAGGTATAGGTTAATTTTACATAATATGTATGTATATTATAAACAACAATCTTCACCTTAGTATTTAAATATCTACACAATACAAAATCTACAAATATTCAAAGATGCATGATATTAAATATAATAATATTAAATATAGCACCTATTTACTATTATGACGTACTTATAGGTTTATTCACATTTTACTTATTATTTTAATATAGCTGATATAAGTATAAATTATAATAACATTCAATAATTATTATAGTTGCAAATATTGTATAACAATAAAATGTAAGGATTTCATAATTTTGTAATGAAACTACCTTTAAAATATATCTTTATATTACCAAATTGTTTGACGTTTGGGTTTGGAAGAACAAAATCTATTTGTGAAAATGCCACAAACACATATTTTAATTTTACTTTTATTATACGAAATTCGTTTGTAATTGTTTTCATTATTTAAATATAGACTATTTTAATGACTTTACGGTTCTTTTAAGAGTGTATAAATATTAAAGGTATTTAATATGTGAAATACCAATGAATTACGATATAAGTACAGTTGTATTAACTTTAAAATTTATTAAATTCTGTTTTTCCTAAATTTTATTTTCAATTGTAAAATATTCATGTATACAGTATGCATATATATATATATATTATATATAATTTAGATGAAATCATATTTAATCTTCAAGTAAAATGTATACAGTTGATTACGTATAGTCATAATTAATGTGTTTTAAATGTATGTGATAAATACACGTATTATAATTATATAATTAATAATATATGCTTTATTAAACATATTTTTACAATATTATGCATATTTTGAAATTATTATTTCATAATCATTGATAAATTATTTTATGTTATTACTACCTATATCTAAACAATATGTACGATAGGCGTCCTTGCGCAATTGAAAAACGAGCGCATGCGCCGAAGGGACACTGGGTGGTTCTGCTTTGGAAAGGACCGCTGAGTGTCTGGGTGTGTTGCTATTCAGTCACGTTGCCGCGATGGTCTCGGCTACCCCTGTGCCGGTCAAAAAGCCAAATCGAGTACGTAATAAAAATGATTAAAAGAAAAATGGAAAAAATTATTTTTAATGTATTTGAATTTTCCCTGCATCATAAAAAAACAAATACTCTTCACTAAACGAATCCTATATATTGTTTTCAGATAAAACGTTATTTTAACGTCGACTATCACTTATTGATATGTTGTTCACTGGCGATTGCCGTGTACGCGAATACTCTGAATGCTGGGTTCGTGTACGACGACAAGTAAGACAATATAAATATTATTTTTTTTTTGAGAATATTATTATGACTGCTAAATTCTATATAATCATAAGGTACACATTACTAGGTGTATACAATATACGAGTACAACGATGTGTGACAATATTATAAATGCCATATTATGGTTCCTTTTATTATGAAATCCACAAAAATATTGTACTTTAATATATAAAACAATCAATTTTGTTTTATTAAAAATGTATCATACAGTAAAATAAAATTAGTTTTTTTTTTTATAATACCTTAAAAATAACATCACATTCTAGTATTCTACTAAATGTTATGTTAGGTCAATCCAATTTTTTTTTAAATCCAATAGGTACGTTTTAAATATCTTTTGTAAAGAATATTATGTAGAAATTAAAAAATGATAAGGATTTCTTATTAGTAGGTTGATACTATTTTTATTATTAGTTAAATAAATAAAAGACAAAATATACAGTTATTATTATTATGTAAACTTAAGTTTGACTGAGGAACTATGATCAACAATTGATATTTTTATTTTGTACGAGTATATACCTATTATGGTTGATAGCAATTTAATTGTATAATAAATTATTAAGTTGTAATTATTATTTACTATAGTTAGGTATATACATACAATCAATATAAGCAGGATAAGTCCCTCCTAATATACCCAACATCACTCAAATATATGGCAGTGAGTTTGTTATTATAAAAAAAGTAATATAGTTGTAATACTATAATGAGATAGCGTCCAAATCTATTTAGCATTACACAATATACATATTATTATTTAATAATATATAGGGTTGCTACGAATTTTTGAGCAGCGGTATTATTTTAATACGTTTTAGTACAGATCTACAATAAATATTCCTTTGTGCTTGGAGACAATTTCAAGATACCAGCATTTTCGTCCATTTAAACCATAGAAATATGTGTGGCATTAGTTATAGAATTTATGGTAAGTACCTATACCACCGTGTGGTAACATGGTAATGGGAAAAAAGCAATCGTGTAATTTTCGATTACGTTTTCATTTTTTTTTTTTGCGTTGTCTTTTTCCAGTTTAACTCGTTTTGTTTTTACCACTTTTTTATTTAAAAGTTTGGCGCACGTTACAGCATTATAATTTTATTGTAGCCAATGCAAAAATACTAACCGTATAGCGGCAATTGCATTTGTCCTCTCGGCCACATATCGCATACAAATTGCCGCATTACAACGATAAAATCCCATAGACTAAACTAGACGATGATAATACGAAAAGCAAATACGAAAATTATCCTAATTTTGACCCAAAATCTTGTTTAAAATAACAATAAAAAAAAGCCTTAAATGGTAATATTCAAATCGGAGTGAAGAAACCACGATATTATGCCTTTGACATATTATATTTTAATAAGATACCAATATATTATTATTATAATACCTACTAATGGTTTTTATGTATTATGTAGATCAAAAATCAACCAGTAATATTACGGTACAATACCAATCTAAGTGTCATGTTTTATTTTTCACATCTAAAATAATAACCTTGTTACCATTGTAACATGAGAATTTTCATATTAATGTAATAATATAAATTATAATTTTTTCTATTTAATACTGTACCTAACTGTTGTTCATTTTAAAACGTTAGGTAACTATTATATATGTTAACATTTGAATGTAGTTCTCCGAGTTATTCCTTGCATTATTATTATTTAATATTTATAATAATATCCTGTGGGATTTGTACTTTTAAACTAAATAAAATAACCCGTGTTAAGATCAGTGTTAACATAAATGCGAACTTTTCGTCCTTAAATAAACTAATAAGTTCCACATATATATCAGTACATTGTTATGCATATTATTTATATGATTCACCAAACATGTCAACCCTTTTCTTCTTCAATAATTCAGTTATTCAAAATCTGATTACTGAAATTTTTAAATATACTTATAAACCATGTTTTCGAATTCTTGAGATTTTTGTACTGCTTAGAAAGTGCTTTGTAGAGGTACAAACTTCTGTTCTTCAAATAACAACCCCCCTCCCCATCGCTTTGTTCATATATTAAAAGCAGAAGTATGTATTGCCACAGGATACTCTTTAAGTAGTATAAAAAATATCAAAAATTTTAAAATATGGTCTTATAGTATATTTATAAATTCATTACTTCTTCAAATGATAAAATGTAATAATGGAGGGGGGCGAATGTGATTGGTGCCTGTATACATACATTTCAAAATTTTAAATAAACGCACTAAATAGTTACCATAAAATAAATAATTATGAAACTCTTTACCAAAACTTTCAATTAAGTAGATAATATGTTGAATAAAATTAATTTTTTTTTAGTTTTTGTGAAAGGACAAAATGTTACTTGTTTTCCAGTAAGTCGTGTAACGAAATGTTTACATCCATCTATTATTTCTGTATATGAGTAAACTATAATATTATACAGTCTATGATCATCTATAATAAATAATAATTCCCTAATAAAAACGAATAAAATAAATCGGATTTTAATAGATTTAATTATTTAATTGTATTGACCCTTTTAGGCCTATATGATTAACACGGCATATGAAAACTTTAACTGACTAAATGACCCTAGTGAGCTGTATAATATTAAGTATTCTACATGACATGTGTATTTATATTCGATTCTGAGCATAGCGATAATGTGTTGTATTTAGAATGATGTGTGTTTTTATTGCTGTTATCAAAATTTGGGGTAGTTAAATTGCTCTGATTTTCGAAATCAGCATTTTTTTGGAAAGAAACTTTTCTATCTAGTTGGTGCATTTGTTGGGTAAAAAACTTAAAATTGAATACATACTCCTAATATATTGTGGCAATGACATTTGAAAAACATTAAAAATCCAGTCACAATTTTTTTTATAAGCATTTAATTAAAGTTCGAATTTTGAAAAAATTCGTAAAATTCAAATAAATGTGCAAATTATTTTGCAATGAGTCAGAAATTTTATTTTTAAATTTAAGGTTTAAAAATATAATATAAGGTTCTTCATAAGTTTGTCTACCTTTATCAAAAAAAAAAGTGTCCATAAGAAAGTCAAATTAAATTTATATTAGCGGTCCAAGTTCAAATTTTTACGACATTGGACATTCTACATTTTTATAAGCATTTAAATTTTGAATTTTGACAAAATGTATCAAATTTAAAATTTAAAAATGATTTTGTAGTTAAAATGTATCAAATTTTCAACTTTTATACCTAAGGATTAAAAATTTAAAAAAAGGTTCCACGTAAGTAGGTTATTGTGCAACCAAAAAATATAAAACGCAGTTTTATTTTATAGTCATTTTATGTTCAAATTTAGACGAAATTACATATTAAATAACCAAGAATAACGATTTTGTTGTAATTTTATAATATTAATTCAACTTACCGCCTACCTTATTTATAATAAGTAATAACAATAGAAATATAATAAAAAATACCTATCCACACTGACAAACCGTCACCATTCAGAATCGTTTTTCATATATTATATATATAATATATATTATATCATTGAATTCAAATTTAATACTCTCCATTACAGTGATCCACTTGTAACCTACTGAATAGCAGAGCGACATTCACTTTAACACCTTTATTTTTGTTTGTATGAATTAAATGTCAAGTTATTAATAGGTACATGATTATTATAATATTATTCTTATTATATTTGTGAAAATTGAATTGAATTTTAAAGAAAACGTTTAAAACATCTTATAACTTAATACCGAGTAATTTATAAATAGGTAATACTTTATATTTTCTTTCTTATGAGAATTTCATTAAAAAAACTTTCCAATCTGAATTCTAAAATATTTTTTTATTCAGAAAGTATGAATCTTATAATTTATAAAGTTGTCATTAATTTAAACAAATATAAATACCAAAAATAATTGTTAGTTTACCAGTTAACCCGAACAGTCATTTAAGTGATTCATAATATTATTGTGATAGTTGAATATTAAACTAATGCATAATATTGAATTACATATTTATCCGATTAGTCTTGAACGATCTATAACATCTTATCGTTCAAATGTATATGTTAATTTCAAATACATCAACCAGAAAACTAATAAGACGGCGTCTTCCTTGGTATAACTATACTGTTTTTAGGCATAATATATAACATTAGTCAGTTATGGTACCTCATTGTTGTTATTCGACGCCACAGTCGTTGCGAAAAAAAAAAACGAAAAACTACGAACATTGAAAACCAATCGAACGTTAAACCCAAGTTATAATAATTTCGCTTTTGCAACAATAATAAGAAAGTGTGCGCATACGCCTATCAAAAAGAAACGTGTAAAACGTAAAGAAACGGTTTTTCTCCAATGAAAGCAATATTTTATTCCGCAGCTGGGCCCCCCGTTATTAAACGTCGGAGCGATTTAATGACAAATTAATGTACACCACTCTTCCCTCCCTTCGCCAACCTATTGCACAGCTGCCTATGGTGCATTTCTTTTTCTTATATTTGCCCGTATAGTTAATTGTTTTTTCCTCGTTTGTTTAAAACCCCGCGAGGCGTTGAGAATTAATGGCACGGGGCGTGCAGGGACAAAACAATACGAGACGGCGCGACGGTGACGGTTGTGGGCCCGACGGGGAATATATGATAGCGTGGAGGAGCGAAACGGAGAGGAATCGTGGGCGAGGCGAAAAAGAACGGACGGGAAAAATAAAATGAAAAAATGTCGGTATTAATTTTAATGAGCTCTGGGGGATTTACTATTAAGCCTAATGAACAAAACAAGGGAAATGTAAAGGATTATCGAGACTCATTTAGACGTATTTTTTAGAAGCCTATACACCCCCTAATAGCGGGTTACCGCCACTACCGCCGCCGCCGACTCTGCACGAGTAGGAAATTTCCATCAGTCAACAAGATGAATTCGCGTTCCCGCCGTGGAGATCCCGGGTTGGTTACGAATAGTAATAATAATAATAATAACAATGACAATGACAACTGCGACAACGACGACGACAACAATAACAACAACGCCTCCGCCGCTTTCGAGTACGGATATTATATTATATCATAATATCGCGTGGAGACTGCGAAAATTGAATTTTTGATAAATCACTTTGGGGAGAGTGTAATAATAATAATAATAATATATATTATGCGATACTTAATTGTACGCGGAAATGAGATTTTCCGTCCTTCGCCCAACGTGTCATAATATTATCGTCACCGTCGTCGCCTTTGCGTCGCGATCAACACTGCACCATACCACGGTTTTCAATTGTTTTCTTCATCGAGTCCACTGCAGTTGCGGATGGTATCCATGTTGACGTCTCTTCCTCTTTCCGCGCGATAAAGTGAATAATTCATGTAAAACGCCAGTCGTTAAACGCGTCTTGGGGTAATTGGCGTGTATTTTATGCACGCCCTATGTGTCGTGAAATACACACGCAAAAGCCCTCCGGCCGTTTAACGCTGCCACACTCAATTTCGTTTCTTTGTACTTGCTGTTTGTAATTGCGCTTGGCGCACACCGCCCCCCCACACATCAAATAAAATTCCGATGAACTTTTTTGGGACGAAAAAAAAAACACTTCAAACTTGAGAAAAAAACTTTTATTAGTCCCGTGCAGCGAGTAAATAATATCTAAACGAAAACCAAAGACGTCACCCTCTCCCCTCCGTCAACCGACACGTATTTTTGAACGTGAGAGCGTGTTGTTCGATCGAATCAAAATGTGTGGAGGCTAATCATGGAAATGTAACCCCCGACGTTTTGGTTATTTTCCTCAAAGCGCGTTAATCTAATTTGATATTTTCCGAAAAGTTTGTACCGCTAAAATGTCAACCATTGTTTTCCTTTATACGGTAATTAGCGTCGAAAACTTCCGTTGCCATGTTGGTATAGTGGTTTTTTACTCATTGATGTGTCGTTACAGAAGTTTTCAAACACTACTAAACTAAACACCAAAACATCTCGGCAACGTGATTTTCAACATTTTACCGAAAGTTGCTCCGACAGCTATTTCTCATTAATCTGTATTTCCATTATAAATATATTTATTATTTTGACCATCGTTCCATATTATGGTGTTAAACTAATTAATTACTTGCTACATCGTGTCTCTTCCATATTATATACATATAGAAACAAGACTGTAAAACACAGATAAAATTATTTTAAATATTATACAGCATAATATATTATAATAGCGATGTGATCATTTATAATGTCTTGGAACGAATCTAAAACAATATGTGTATAAAATACATTACCGTATATTATTAAAATAATCTCATTTGGTGTTCGGATTTCATTGTGTTGAAATACCATTCATTTTCGCTATGACATTTTAATTTTTAATTTTATTTCGTTGCCGTTGTTGTATAAAAGCATTAAATAATTAATTTACATTTGAATTTTATTAAGTTACTTAATAATTAAGTGGATTGTCTCAAACTTTTACGGTGTTTATTTTAATATTAATTCGGTTGACTCTGCGATAAAATAATTGTTTTACTCCACAGCTCCGGTCATAAAGTAAACATTCCTGTTTGTATTTTACGAGTGATCAGCGACTTATAATATTTTAATACAGTTTTTAATATTTTATAAATTTAACACATTTTAATAAAATTGTTTAATATTTTGAGAAGTTTTGAAAAGCATAAACTTCATTTCAGTACAAAATGTTTTGCTTAATTATAATACAATAACATTCAACATATCTCTTAATTTTAAAAATATTATTATTATAACAGTGTGGAGTCAATAAAATAAATTATGTATGCCAATCAAACTGATTTATTTCCTCATATTAAGAAGATAAATTCAGAATAATACTTTTTATAAAACTTGGTGAATTCCTAAGTCACTGAAATATTTGATCTATACAGTCGACAAAAAGAATATATTTTTAACACCCATAAAAATGTAATCTTTAGACAGTTACAAAATCGATTAATAGTAATATTTAAAACAAAGTAATAATTCAATAGCTATTATGCAGATGAGATCAAATTTAAACTTTATATCCATAAAAAAACTTTTATTTGTTTTTAAATTACCTAACATTTACTTTTAATTCATTAGTAATTAACAATCATATTTTTTTTTACAATATTATGCTTATTGTATTTTAATTAATCGTATCATAATTTAATGTTTTAACTTAAGATGCTTAAAATCATTATAGAATATTTGTTAATTACCATAATATTTTACTTCTTTAAATTAACATTGAATATTAAATGAGATCGTCCACACAATGTAAACATGCAACTGATAATATGTACTTACGTATTTATTTTGTTCGTCCCATATTTGCAAATCTATATTATCAAAGTGTAGTCCTAGCTGCCATCTATTAACCCTCGGTTATGGTACGCAATGATAAAGATAAGTTACTGTGCATTAAGAAAAACCACGACAGACAGTAAATCTGTGGAAAGCATTGTTGCGGGACTGTATTTAAACGCGTTTGGTGAGAAATGATTATTGAAAATTATAATGACCCCAAACAGAGAGGACATCGTGCTAATGACAGAGTCCAAGTGAATGGTGTGGGCAGAGGAATACAAAGTAAATTGCATTGTATCTCGTTATGAATATCATCATTTCTTTATGGTAATGGTATTTCTGTTTGTTATTCAAGACCAGCGGTTTCCGAACCACGTTATTATTATAAGATTTGTTCGTTGCGAGGACAGGGTGAAAGTGGAAAAAAGGAAAAAGGATCGTTAACGAAGGGATTATTTTACTGGGCTCTACTGGCAGTCATTTCTCTTTGAAACTTTATTCCGCCTTTGATGTGAATATAAAAATGTATATAATACTCGTGCATACACTCGCACAGGTACATAATGCTCAGGAAATTATGTCGGTGAGTCGTTGGCCCTCATTCAAAATGTCGTAAAAGCTGCTCTTTTGCGAATACTTCCTTATAATAAATCTTTTTCTTGTATTTTTATTTTATTATTATTATTATATACAATTTTTTTTATCTATATATAATGTTTCTAATAAAATACTGTACTAAAGATGTTATCTTGTCGGTTCTGAAAACCACGAAAACTCTTTGAAAACTTTCAATAGCAGCCTAACCTTCAATAAAAATTTAAATGTTGTGTTCATGATAAATAAATAATAATAATAACAAGGAGACCTAAAAGATTATACGCCAACTTTCGAACGTAATTTATATGCTACTCGTGCATTTGATGACGGCGAGATAACTTACTTTCAAATTATAATTTAAATAAACTTATTGTTGATCAGATTTCTTATCAAAAAAATAACAACTGTTGTTCAAACGGGAAGTATAATACCTCTATATTATATTGTAGTATACACATTTATGATATTACAAAATACAAACCAATATAATTTAATGATTTTCCATTTATGTTATTCTCTGAAAGCGTTTTAAAATATTTTGTGACTTATGAATCCGAAAGTTGGGCATTGCCGTTATAGTCTAAGGTACGAATTCGATTATGTTTAAAAAGTAAAACTACTCTTTGTAAATAATCCCCAACAAAGATAAGAAGTGATAAGGATTGGAACTAAGGTCCTAATTTCCGGATATAATTGTATTACTTCCTTGTTTGTTAAATGGTTTTTAAAAATAACAGTTTTGTCGATGTTTGAAAAATAAACAACCATCAGGTCCATAAACAATTGTATTTTAAACTGTATATTTTATGCTTTAAGTTAAATAATACATTTTTATTTCTATAAATTATATATTATATTTACAGTTATTGTCGTTGTCACAAACAAATTAATTGCAGTATCGTAAAATATATATAATATAAAAAAACAATTTGAATAAATACTGGAAATTTCTAATAACCATCCAAAATTACCAACTAGAAAAAAATTTACTACCAGATAGCACCCTCAAAGTTGAAGTTCGGAGAGTTTTTAATGCTCCAAAAGGTTAAATAAAAAGCACACCATTTTAAATTCAATACATTTATCATTCAGTAATCAAAGAATCTAAAACAAAAAAAAATAATATGATTTCCGTGGTGATGTGTTTTAACCACTTAATTTTTTGATTTGTTTGATTTTTAGTCGAGCGATAATAGCGAATGAAGACATAAGACCGTCGACCTCGGGCACGAACCTTTGGTGGAATGACTTTTGGGGCACGCCGATGGGTACGGGAAATTCACATGGATCGTACAGACCTATCACCGTTCTAACGTACAGACTCAATTACAGGTAAACATTTTATTTTTTTTAAATATCATTGTTAACCATGCTTGATTTATCTTGTCTAAGCTATATGCGTAGGTATACTTCAATTTTCATAAATTTATATAATAACAGCTTATCGCATATTAAGTAACGCTTAGGTAAATCACTGATTTTGTCAGAACAGTCGAGCAGAGCAATTGTTTTAGAATTTTGAAAGTTTGAATATTTTGAAAAAAATAGTTTTAAATATTGAAGATCAAAACCAACAATTTGAAATAAAAAGGTACCTATGTTAGTGTGCAGCCGTGCAGGTCTTCGTGTTGTTATAAATACATTTGTTACATAATATTAGTCCAATTATTATTAACCCACATGGCAATTTTATGTCGTGCACTTGTGCTAAAAATACTGTGATTTGTTAGAGCATTAATATTGTTTATGACTTTATATGTGTGTAAAATATATAAAAACATTCATTAAATGAAAAAGTCTACCAACTACACGTACCATAGCGATACCAACTCTTGTAGTAAAAAATTCTCAATAAGTTATTTTTAACTTTTAATCCTCACGAGTTATTAACAGTCGGTATTGATTTTATAAACAAACATTATGTTATTAAAACTTACGAAAACATTATATTATAATTATATGATAATAATACGAATAGCAGCTACCGTCTATTATATTATGGGATAATGGGATATATTTAATAATTGTCAGTTAAACAACTTTTTCATTGTCATTGTCATGGGTGTAGCTAGGATTAAATAGTTACAGGGACTAGAATCCTAGAAAATCAAAGATCGAAGCCGTGGGTGGGCAAAGTCATTCCTCATCATGGGCATCACTAGAGTTAAGTAGTCCCTGCAGGGAGTCTGTTAGATTAGAGTCGAAAATATTCCATAGACTAAAACCACCCCCCCCCCATCATTAAAAATAAAATGTAAACAATAAAATAAGTATACCGCAGTATAATAGGTACCTAATATTATTAATAAAATAAATATATTATGTTATATAAATGTATATATTGTGTTATAAGTTATAATGTGTGCATATAATATTCTATTAAAGCAAATGTTTATAAAATATCATTATTCATTATCAATAATTTTATTTGATAATTATATTTCTATTTGCATTTTTATTATAGCCAAATCACGAAATCTGTATTGGGTCTATATATTACACATTGAACCCATTAGAGTTTTAAATTTTTTTTTACGCATCGATTTGAATTTTAACCAGGAGAGTCTAAAATTTCCTATGGGGGGGGGGGGGTGGCTAACTCCACCCCCCACACTAGTTACGGCTATGATGGTTATTGCACGATTGCGACCAGCTGAATTGCGTCATAATAAAATTATCATGAATCCGTTATCAGTAATTCGCAATGCGTTTCGTAGGTTTTCCGGACTGAAGGCCACGTCATACCACGTTACGAACGTGGCACTGCACGGACTGGCCACCGGCCTGGTGCTGTCCGTGGCCCGGACCGTGACGAGCCAGCGCGGTGCACTGCTGTCCGCCGCCCTGTTCGCCGTGCACCCGGTGCACGCGGACGCCGTGGCCTCGGTGGTCGGCAGGGCGGACGTGCTGTCGTGCGTGTTCTTCCTGCTGTCGTTCCTGTGCTACGGCCGGCACGTGAGGGCCAGGGACGGCCACCAGCACCACGGCCAACCGCTGCACGGGCCCTGCGGTCGGCGGCCGCAGCAGCCGTGCTACAGCAAAAACGGTGACGGCCGTCCGGCGGCCGCTTACCTGGTGTTCTGCGTGCTGTTCGCGCTCCTGTCCATGCTGTCCAAGGAGAACGGCATATCCGTCATGGCCGTGTGCATCGGATACGAACTCATGCTGCGGCTCAGATCCATCAAGAGGTGGAACAAGGTGAGTGCGCCAGCAATGTAGTATAATCACATATCAAATTATAATACTGCACGTCATATCTAGAATAATAACACGTGAATACATAATTTAAAAATAAGAATTGATAATCAATTATAGTATCAAGTATTTCAATTATATAATAAAAAAAGAGGGGGGGGGATTAGGTAACAACGCTCTGGTGTAGAGTAGGTGTCGAGTGAACCTATATCGTCATTGAGTATAAGTCACTGGAATGTATGTACTAAATTTGAATTTAATAATAAACCATCGTATACGATAAGCAATTTCGAGCAAATGTACGCCCGCAGGCTTTAAAATATTACGAATAATATATTTTAATAATACGTTTGTAACAGGCAGGCCAATTTAATTTTTGCGGTAAACATTGAATTTATGATTTTATTAATATTTGATTAATTATTATATAATGGTGTCTATTTATATATTTTTATATATTATATAATAATATGACTTCAATCGATATTAGTTCATTTTTGAGTCAATAATGCCTATTACCATAGAACGGATTGTGAAAAAACTGTGTTATAAGCAGTATACCTGATAAGTGATAACTCACCGTAAGAGTTAAGTAGTTCACTCGAAAGCCACACGCTTACCAAATAATATGTTTAGGTTCGTCGAAATGTGAAAACATCCGTTCAGTTTATTATACATATTATATCATAATAATATATTATTACAATGTATTTGAAGTAGTTATCATCACACATTTTACACTATACCTGCGCCTATGAGTAGACACAAATGTATCTAAAAAAAAAAATTGATTCGAAATGACCACCCGGGTTTTTGTGACAAAATCAACTGACTGAACCAACCCTGTCCTTACCCCTTCTTACAAACGTTAATAGTACCACTTGCCAGGTTTAAGATAAATAATACAAAAAAAATTATAATGTTATAAACACACCATTTCTTTTTTAAATTCTGACTATGTCTACTGTTCCTAATCCCCCCTCCCCGAGACGTATCATCATAATAGTGACCTTACAAATAATACACTTGTCTAGTCGAGTGTTTCATCACTAATTACGATTGAGTAAAAACATCACAACCATTCAAAAATTTGTCACGAACATTAAATAGTAAGTACTAAGTAGTTACCATTTAGTAGTACATAGATAATATTATCCGAAAAATCATAAAATTCTGATATTTAGGAACGTCAATATTAGTTAACGATTTTCACTTGACAAGCACATCATTAATGTACGTGATATTCGACCATGTGTATAGGTCGTTAATTAAAATAACTTATACCTGACAACAATACAGTTTTCATGATTGAATTACCAGCGTTACACGAACATACACCGTAGTTAGGTACCTATATCAAGTTCGTCAATAGTCTTAATTAATGATGTAGGTACTCACAATCAAAATAAAATAAAATGTGTATGGGTTACATCAGATTTTAAAATGAGCCCCACCTGACTAGGTTAATCGTCATTAATTTAATAATTTTATTTTTGTATATTATAATTTATAATACTTTTTGATAAAAAAGTGGGTAATATGTGTAATAAATATATTGAATGAACGAGTTTTAAATTGGCAACATTATACTTCCATAGTTTTAGATTTAAATAACTATTTAAGGATGTATACTAAAATTGGCTATAAAGTTGTTAAACTGTCGTCTATCAATAGGGGACATCATTTTTAATTATAACAATCGTATAAGTAAGGCACTAGTTTCCGGCGAGGAATACGTGATTGAACGAATAATAAGAGATTGGAATAACAGTTATGTGGTTTCATTTATTCATTTTTAAAACATATTTTATAGGTATGTATTCTTGTGTTACTCTTATACAAGCACGTATCATTTATAGAATAGGTATATAAAAATATATACTAGCTATTGAGACATTTTTAGAATATTATTTAAAAAAATATGGTAATTCTAAATGCCAGGAATTTTTCATTTATAATACAATGTTTTATTGTTTTATCTTACATAATCCATATTATATATATATAATATGTTATATTGTTATTCTGTTTAAAATAGAATAAAACAATAATAATGTAGCTCAATTAAAATTAAAACCAGAAATTTCGGTCGATTCACTCGATTCACCGCCACCCTGCGTTGTTCATTAGTGTCTCATTGTTTCCGCTACTTACAATATAAGATTATTGACAACATTATGACATCAATGATATAATTGTATGATAAAGTAATATTTGATTTCGTCTTTATCGGCTAAAACATAATAATATTGGTGGCATAGTGTGCAGGTTTATTTTACAATATTATTGGTTCCGAAACGTCTGAATTGATTTCCGGATAAAACGAATAATTATTTTAATAATTTGTAACTTAAAAACAATTTGTCAAAATGATTCTAACGTTTTGAAAATAAATATATTAAGTTTTCGGTTTTATCGTCACATATTTTATGTTCCGTTCCAAAAGTATAATATAAGGAACGCCCTAATTTTTTTCTCCCAGTTATATTGTATTTGCGTCCGTGCGATGCGATACGACAATGCGTAACTCGTGTTACCTGAAAGTTAGAGGCTAGCCTGATAATTATGCTCTGACGTCGACAGCATTATTACCTATGTATATAGAAACAATTAAAGTTGATGTTTTTGTAGATTTTCGATAATTTGTGTTCCGATTAAAAACATGTATAGTAATTATAATAATAAATAAAAAAAAAAATGGTAAAGTTTTAAATATAATATTACCTAATAATATTCCACATACAAATTATAAAATATAAACGCTGCGGGATATAGTACCGGTATAGTACCCATGTAGGTACATAATATAGAGTAGGTATATAATATTATATGGATGTGACGAATTCTCACTATATACCGGAATAATGTGCGCCTAGCCAAACGTTACCTATATTTATTCAATGCAAATTGTTTTCCACAGTCAATATAACCTAATGACGTAAAGGCATTGTTTACAGTATAGGTATTATATGTATAATACAGGTACCGGAGTTTAATATTGACAAGTCTCCGCTTGCAGGAACCTTTGAAAGCCGCCGTGTGGTATCGCGATCCACACATATTCGATCCCCCGACAATGTATACGCCGCCGGGAGGTCGGGCGTGCATACACCTATATACATTATACGTATTGTGTTGTGTATATACATATTATATTGTATATTATATACATATACTATATATATATATAATATATATATGCTATTATACACTATATATGCGCTTTGTGCGTGTGTTTGTGCACAATAGCTTCCGGTTATGAGCCACTGCAGTGACTGCTTGCGGGTCGGAGTATATAGCATAGTAATGATGCGCCTCTATATATTATAGTATCGCGATCGCGTTGAAATTACGAGTAAAAAAATGTTAAATAATAATACTATACTTTTTTTTCATTTAAATGTTTACGGGCTTCAACTATTAGCCGTCATTTTTTTTTTTTTTTTAATTACAGATTTGATAATAATTTATATAATTAATAATTAAAATTACATATTTACAGTTAAATTTTAAGTGTGTTACGATATAGTTTGGCTAGATTAGAGTTTGTTGATGAGATCGCATTTAGTGATGAATTCGATGATATTTGGAGTTTTGACCTTCATCGAGGATTTCTTTGATGTTATGCGTGTTGGATCACAGATGGGGCATTCTTCGAGTATGTGTTTTATAGTGATGCGAGTTTGACTTAATGTATTGCATGTAGGTGGATGATCTTTGCTCATTAGGAAAGAGTGTGTAGCGAAAGTGTGGCCGATTCTTATACTCTTGTGATCGCAATATCTTGACGTCGGCTGATATCCGCAGGTTTATACCACTGTTTCACTGAACTTTTGATGGACTTAAGTTTATCGGTAGGTGGAATGGAGTCCTAGTGGTTTTTCCATAAAATGAGGATTTTATTTTTCACAGATAATACTATATTATAATATCGTCTGCCCGCTATACGGCCGTGTAGGGAGAAAGGACGATGACGCGAAACGGGACGATATATATGCTGTTATAGGACCATTCGAAATCAAAAAAATTAAAAATACATAAAATTATATGCGACATACATTATACGTTAAACCCTAATCGAAGGTTCGCCTTGTGGTCCGGTCGCTCGTAATTACGCATTGGACATCGCACACGAATCGAATAAATTAAAAACCGACGAACAAGCCCGCGGTGCAGTGCATATTATAATATGTATAATGTATACCTTTATTATATTATACAAAATGGAATATAAAATCAAATCGGTGAATTACGTTCACGAATATCGCGTTAACGTCGAGTCGTACACGTTTACCCTAATGACGGCCGGATCGTCGCGTTTCATATTATATTTTAGGATTATAAATTCCAAACCATCTCGGTTGTTTCGTGATCGAAATAATGAACGTCGAACGCACTCGAAAGGTTTTATTCATGTACACCGATATTATTATTATACGATAAATTATAATAGGTTATACATTATATAATGACATTAAATATTATATGGGCAAAACGCGAGATGGCGGCGGCGGCGGCGGTGTCGGAAGTGTCAATATTTTATTGTTATTTATTATATAATATTATAATAGATAGGTACATAATGATTATTATGCGCGAAAATTTGTATTCTATTTCGTATTATCGTTTACTACCAGGGATGATGATGTCAACGTCACTACCTCCGCCGACTTCATTGCAAACGTGCAGGCTTATAAAATACAGTCACAGCACTCACAGCGTTTTAATAAGTCAATATTTACTTGGTTAACCTATTCGTATTTATTTATTATAACTAGGTATAGTATCTAATACAGTTATAATATTATATTATCATCTATACTACGCAGACGACTGGAGATAACGAAAATAATATCACGGTATGCATATCAATATATTATGATTTATGGCAGGGGTCTCCAAACTACGGCCCGCGGCCCGGATACGGCCCCCGAACAAGTTTTAACCGGCCCGTGGCCCGCTAGGATGCATAGGTAAATAAAAAATTATTTCAAAAATGTATTTATATTATATTATATTTATACTTATTTATTTTTATTTAAGTATATTGTAAAGTAAACAATATTTTATACAAAAATATAAAGTAAAAATATTATTTATATAGGTAGGTACCTAATATATTATCATAAAATTAAAAATTATATGTGTTAATAAACTTTTGGCCCGCTAAGAGAATTTGATTTTTTTTGTGGCCCTTGAATAAAAAAGTTTGGAGACCCCTGATTTATGGTAATAATTAATAATTTCATGTCGTCAAAAGATTGTAATTGGTTTTGCTTAATTGCCAATGTTAAATTACAAACTAAATAATTATTGTTATGTTGTGCATCGTAAAGTGTGATGTTTTGCACCTGTACCATTTTAGTCTGGGTCGACAATTATTTCTACAGCAATCGGAGAATAATAATATTTAATCATAACATCATTCAATATTCATTCGTAGGACATAGATTATAATATTATATTTATGATGACATGGTAATATATTTTAATTATTTAATACTTGTGTTTGGTATGCTTATAATATGACTATAAATAATTACCTATTAAAAAAGTAATAATATAAAATAACAATTAGGTAAAAAGTATTTTTGTCGAATAATCAGTTTTCGAGAAATGTAATTTGCGTGAAATTTCGGATGGATCATCGTGACATTGTTTTCATTTATCGTTTGTACCGTCGGAATGGAATTCTTTATTCGAAAACTTGTGCGAGTGTGTGTTTGTATGTTTTTTGTTTTTAATGTAAAATGAAACAACACCATTAACTCGGCGAAACAAGGCGTCCGACAAAAGAAAGCGGAACGGGGGTGGAAAAAACAATTCGATCAAAAACCATTATAGTCGCGCGTTCGCAATTCACCTATACACTGTCAAACAGTCGCGGATGGTATGTGCAGATTCGATTAGGAACTTTGCCAGCGCATATTAAACGGATATTTCTCTCTCGTTTCGAAAAACACCGTCACACCGACAGCAATACGAAAAGTCACTCGTCCTGCACCCCTCTGGGACCACCCTCGTGCTTGTTAAAAAATTTCGAGTGTAAATGTTTCTTAACACGGTTTTTTTCCACCACCGCATAATCGAATAGGCTTGTAACGCGATATCGCACTCTTTAATATTCGAGTGTAAAAGCAAACAAGAAAAACCAATAAACAAGTTAAACACAATTATTTGAAGCCACCACCACCACCACCTGATGATGGTTGTTTACGGATGCTTTTCAACCATGTAACGACTTTTAAACGAGTTGTTACAAAGTGTAGTTACTCTAAAATCAGCATTATACCTCTCTCCCTCGCACAATATTTTTTATTAAAACAATTGTATAATACGCTGAGTCTGTATCTATGGTAATGAGAGCGTTTCCCAAGCACCGCTACCACCCCCACCCCACTGTATAATGGTATGGTTTTGTAAATTATGATTGTACACAATATTTCAATACCGGGGAATGCACTCCAGGGCCGATGCTTTTTGAATTCAAACCTTCGTTTTTTTTTTATGTAATCATTATTACATTTCTTTTAATTGATGGTGAGTACATAATATTATATCAATTACTATTTCATAAATAATTCATGGCGGTATTCAACCGACTCAAAGTCTGATGAAAAATACAAATCAAGTATATAGATAGGTACATATACATCGGAGTTATATTATTACAGGCTCCAATACACACGACTAACACACAGTATAAGAATGCACTGCACGTGTTATTTCGAAATTGTACAAACGACTCAAACGTGAAAATTGTTTATTTTTTCCTCCGTATTTCTATTATTATTATTTGTCTTATTCCGTCTGTTCGTTTGTTTTACTAGATTTGGCCGATGGCTACAAGAAGTGGGGTAGCCTCGTAATGGAGTCTGTTATTGACAGATAACTTTCACGATCGAAAAGTGAGTGTCCCGGACGTTCGTTTTTGTTTCCCAACACATGTCAGCCGAGTACGCCTTACCACCCACCGCGTGTCCAAATATTGGAATGAAAATTATTCTTTAAGAGTTTCCCTCTATAATTTATCTTTTCCATCAAAATAAAATCGTCCAGGTTTATTTCCACCTTGAGTTTAACACATGCTATACTTACTTATATAGTATGTTTATACCTACACCATATAGCACTTCTGTTCGTGGAATTTCAAGTATTTTTTTTCTTGTATATGACGTATACTTCAATGAAATAACTTTAATTTTAAATGGTTTTATTTCAAATGTATTTAAAATGTTATTTTGTTAGTAGGTACAAGTGAATTTATGTTAGGTACTACAGTAAAAAAAAATTAAACAAAAATGTCATATTCAAGTATATTAAATTTAAAAGACACCAACGAAAATAATTTTAAATCTTAAGATGAAAATCAAGAAGTAGCATCCTAACAAACATATATCTCTTACTATTATTTTTATAATGTACAGTTGGATTGCAGTTTGCAATATGCAATCAATATTTTGTGAAAATAATCAATAAAACGATTGCATAATATTATTTGATACTGAAATTGTTAGGTTTTCTAATAATTTTGTAGTTTAGAGAGTTTTTTTCCATTTGTCATGATATTTCTGATACTCCATGGATTAGTAAACATGTTATTATTATTACCATTTACAACTGCGACTCGAGTATCACTCTAACAATAGGGGTCGTGGAGATTTCTTTTTGACGTGGGTCCATTGGAAGAAAACGAGAAAAGTGATCTTTGCAATAGCGTTCGATGTTACTCAAGGATTTCAGTACTCGACTGTCAGAGTAAAATGATTTGGGATAGAGTCGAATGAAGCCGGTCGAGGAAGGGAGCGTATAAGCCGATTGAAGTGTTCTTATGTACATGTATGCAAACACACACACACACACACCTATACAGGTATGAGGTATTCAATGGACTCCATAAGAATTTTAAGGCGCTTGTTCATTCCACCTTTACAAGTAGTTTTAGACAAGTGTTTCTAATACCAAAATACTTAGAAATAATTCGTTATAATGAAATTTAATTGAAAGATTAACTATTTAATAATTTTTGTACGAGTATTTTATAACATTTGTTACTTCCGAGAACTCGTGGACTCCGGACAATTTACACTTATCCCTTGTGGCTTCGGAGTTCACAAGTGCATCAAATTAGTTTTTACTATAAAACGATAACCTCATTAATTATATTATATTCAAATATTATTTAAACTCAGCGCTGAAAGTAGACAATTAGGAAAATTACATTTCAAAATTAAGTTTACACACATTGGTTTAATTGTGCCTTATGAACTCCGGGCTTAAAATATAAATATTTTAAAATCAATTCATAACATTATTCGTAGGTGTAAGGTGTGTAAATTAGGAAGTCATAAAGGTGTAAGCTTTCTTGTACTAGTCAGATATCACACAGACTCGTTGGTTAGATGATTTGTTTGCAATATTTACACACATTGATTTGATTCTGCCTTATGAACTCCGGGCTTAAAATATAACTATTTTAAAATCAATTCATAACATTATACGTAGGTGTGTAAAGAAGGAAGTCATAAAGGTGCAAAATTCCTCATCCTAGTCAGATATCACACAGACTCGTTGGTTAGATGATTTTTTTGCAATATATACACACATTGATTTGATTGTACCTTATGAACTCCGATCTTAAATTACAATTATTTTAAAATCAATTCATAACGCATTATACGTAAGTGTGTAAAGAAGGAAGTCATAAAGGTGCAAAATTTTTCATCCTAGTCATATATCACATAGACAAGTCTGTTTTATGTTATCTTTACGACATTTACACACATTGATTTAATTGTACCTTATGGACTCCGGTCTAAAATTACAATTACAAGATTACGAAAATCGCATCAAATTCTTGTGATCTCCGGAGGTCACTGTGACACTATCGGAAGTCATAATACCGGCTTGTATCTCGATTGGGGATGTCATAAGATACGCAATACAAACACACTATACTAGTGGCTTCCAGTAAAAAAATAATAAATTTTCCCAAAAATATTTACACACATTGATTTGATTTTACCTTATGAACTCCGATCTTAAATTAAAATTATTTTAAAATCAATTCATAACATCATACGTAGGTGTGTAAAGAAGGAAGCCTTAAAGGTGCAAAATTCCTCATCCTAGTCATATATCACATAGATACGCCTGTTTTATGTTATCTTTACGACATTTACACACATTGGTTTAATTGTGCCTTATGAACTCCGATCTTAAATTACAATTATTTTAAAATCAATTCATAACATTATACGTATGTGTGTAAAGAAGGAAGTCATAAAGGTGCAAAATTCCTCATCCTAGTCAGATATCACACAGACTCGTTGGTTAGATGATTTTTTTGCAATATTTACACACATTGATTTGATTGTGCCTTATGAACTCCGATCTTAAATTAAAATTATTTTAAAATCAATTCATAACATTATTCGTAGGTGTAAGGTGTGTAAATTAGGAAGTCCTAAAGGTGTAAACTTTCTGGTACTAGTCAGATATCACACAGACTCGTTGGTGAGATGATTTTTTGCAACATTTACACACATTGATTTAATTGTGCCTTATGAACTCCGATCTTAAATTAAAATTATTTTAAAATCAATTCATAACATTATACGTAGGTGTAAGGTGTGTAAATTAGGAAGTCATAAAGGTGCAAAATTTCTCATCCTAGTCATATATCACATAGACACGTCTGTTTTATGTTATCTTTACGACATTTACACACATTGATTTAATTGTACCTTATGGACTCCGGTCTAAAATTACAATTACAAGATTACGAAAATCGCATCAAATTCTTGTGAACTCCGGAGGTCACTGTGACACTATCGGAAGTCATAATACCGGCTTGTATCTCGATTGGGGATGTCATAAGAATATAAGATACGCAATACAAACACACTATACTAGTGGCTTCCAGTAAAAAAATAATAAATTTTCCCAAAAATATTTACACACATTGATTTGATTTTACCTTATGAACTCCGATCTTAAATTACAATTATTTTAAAATCAATTCATAACATCATACGTAGGTGTGTAAAGAAGGAAGCCTTAAAGGTGCAAAATTCCTCATCCTAGTCATATATCACATAGGTACGCCTGTTTTATGTTATCTTTACGACATTTACACACATTGGTTTAATTGTGCCTTATGAACTCCGGGATTAAAATATAAATATTTTAAAATCAATTCATAACATTATTCGTAGGTGTAAGGTGTGTAAATTAGGAAGTCATAAAGGTGTAAACTTTCTCGTACTAGTCAGATATCACACAGACTCGTTGGTTAGATGATTTTTTTGCAATATTTACACACATTGATTTGATTTTACCTTATGAACTCCGATCTTAAATTACAATTATTTTAAAATCAATTCATAACATTTTACGTAGGTGTGTAAAGAAGGAAGTCTTAAAGGTGCAAAATTCCTCATCCTAGTCATATATCACATAGACACGTCTGTTTTATGTTATCTTTACGACATTTACACACATTGATTTAATTGTACCTTATGGACTCCGGTCTAAAATTACAATTACAAGATTACGAAAATCGCATCAAGTTCTTGTGATTTCCGGAGGTCACTGTGACACTATCGGAAGTCATAATACCGGCTTGTATCTCGATTGGGGATGTCATAAGATACGCAATACAAACACACTATACTAGTGGCTTCCAGTAAAAAAATAATAAATTTTCCCAAAATAGATTTTAACGTTTAATTAAACTATATTAATGTGTGTAAATCATGAAGTTGTTGTGGACTCCAGATTACAAATAAAGTTTTCATGGACTCCAGATAATAGTTACACATGAACATAATATTTGTGACCTCCGGTCATCGATTTTTTATAAGTTATAATTAATAATATGTTCCCCAGACAGGAGGATTGAAACAAGAGTGTGTGATACTTATATTACTTATGGACTCCACAATATAGTTATCTATTGTAAAACTATTCTTATGGCTTCCAGTGAAAAAATAACACATTTTCTCAAAAAAGATTTTTTTGTTTAATTATACTAAATAATGTGTGTAAATCATAAAGTTGTTGTGGACTCCAGATTACATATTATAAGTTTTCATAGACTCCAGATGATACCTAGTTACACACTAGCAAAATATTTGTAACCTCCGGTCAGTGGTGTAATGACGGATGAGGGGGGATTTGGGTGTCGTATCCCTCCCATCAGGTGAACCATAATATATTTTATGTACCTATTTATTTAATTATATAAATATAAATATTTTTAGGTACTATTGTACCTACTGATATAGTATATTTTATAGAAACAACAAATAATAACCCAAATCCCCTATGGTTACTGCAACTAAGATAATATTATTTGGTAATAAATACTGATCCCTATCGCACACGAGTTTTTTTTCGGAAATCTAAATATTTCAACGAGTTAAGTACAATGATGCAATAAGACTTAGGCGTCTTTCAATTTTGAAAATAATTACGTTCACTACCTTGATTTTTATTTTCCGTCAAGACTACTGCAGAAATTGTAAGGCTGACTGCTGAGTAGTGTATAACGATAAAAAGTGTTACATTTAATTTACAAGTTGTAAAACCTTTTATAATAATTATTAGTATATTATAAATTGATAAGTTATTTTTTCTATTAGTCATTAGGAGGTGGCATTAGCGCTTCACCAAAAATAAGTGTATTATGGTGGTTTATATTATGTATAAATGTATAATTTAGATTACTAAGACGACATAGTAGCGCTTAAACTATAAATCTTCATAAACGCGTGTAAATCTAAAATGCATGCGCCGCCTACATTCAGTTATTGGTACTATTATTACACATCCCAATACACGTCATGTGAGTATAAAGGCACTTTTTGACTCCATACTTTTTATCGCAGGAAATTGATAGAAACAGTCAATTATGATGAAATCCATTGAAATCTTTGTGACCTCCGGGTTTTCGGAGGTAACAACGTCTTCGGAGGTAAGAGTGCCGGCTTGTATCTCTATTGTGGAGGGCACTAAATACGCCATACCAACACACACACACACACACACACACACACTAACAAACATTTATATACACCGTGTATGATGTTGGAGAAAAATTTCCAGGAATAGTCCAGAGACATATTTCAATAGAAAAAGAAAGAAAAATCCCTCACATACACGTTTATTTATTTATATATATATATATTGAATTATTATATTGAATATGGAGGTACTTATATTGGTTGTGATGTGAACGGAACCGACTTAAAGAGCTTACGTCATACATATATATTATATGTGTATATATTTACGTGCTGGGATATGGAATTATGTAAGGATGGACATTTTTATATGGCAATACCTACATGGCTATATAATATTCCGCAGTATGTAGTTACTTTTTTGTATTCCGACATAATGTAATTCCTTTTTACATGCCAGTCTAGACCAAATCTTTTTTTTTTCGGGAGGAGAGCTTTGTGACCGACGGAAATTCTTCATTGGGATTTATAAATTGCACGTTATAATGTTATACATAGAAGAATACCACTAGCCCTTTTTCGCAACGCTGCACAACAGTCATAAACGTCCCTTTCTTTTATTTAAAAAATAACTTTTTTCTAGGATCTCGAATCATTGAAAAATCAAATTTTAAACATTAAACCAGAGCAAATTCGATATTACATTCCTTGTTCATTCTACTTTAATGTAAATAATAGTTTATAATATATAGTCTATACCTACTAAAAATTGTATAATTTGTGTTGTTATTAAATATGATAAAACAAAATGGTAGGATGCAGTTTTAATATTTCATAAACCAAGGAAATGAATTACGCACGAACTTTTATTTCAATATCGTATCAATCTAGAATTATATTTAAAACTCTATAGTAGATTTGATGCTTATTTCTCAGAAATTAATGGAATTATTAATGCAGAAAACATATTTACACAGTGTTGGTAAATATTAAATATACAGCCGTTAGCAGTACAAATTTATTATTCTAAATGCATTTTCTCGACAATAACTGTAAAAAAATTGTATACATTTAAAATTGATAACCATTCAGTATTTATTACAAAAAATATTATATCTTTCGACAACAAATATTTTATATTTAAGTATTATTTTAAGTATATAAAATGATTAACTAAAATATTTACATTACTCAATACTATTGTCTACGGACTATAAATAATGAGTAAAATTAATGACTTAGTGCTTAAAAAGTTTCATAATAATTAATATTGTGTTCTATCAGAAATAATTCATTTTAAGTATATTCAGATATAGGTTTAATGTATGAATTGTAATGGCAGTATATTCTGTATAGTTTCCATTGCTACAGAATGAAGTTGTATATGTAAGATTACCTCTAAATTAAATGAATTGCAATTGTTTAGTAGGTATGTGTATTTAGATTCAGTACAAACTTCAGAGTTATATATTTATATACTGTGCATATTTTAAATAACTCATTAGAAAACCCTTTCGCGGGATACTAAAAAAAATTGAAAACGTTCTTGAGTTCGTAACGCCAATTTTAGAATGTTGGAGCCACAGATATTACTTTTCAAATTTTCAATGTTCAATAGTTTTAAGAGAGGCTGTAAAATATCTAATATTTTCAAAATGTAAGCAAGCGCGTTTTTATAACTTTATCTTAACCGTTTTATAATAGGTAACCTCAATTCCATTTATAATGAATATTAATTGTAACATTAAAATATAAAACCTTGTCTTAAATTATAATTTCAGTACTTGTATATTTGTTTTTTTTTCATACAAAATATTATATATTATTATATACCCTCCTGACGTCAATTTAATATCAATTCAAATGAACATTTAATGTTATTCCCTATAGCACCTACATTTCTAGCACTCCCCTCCCCCCACAACATGTCATATTTTTTTTTCGATTGATAACATACAAAACCATATTATAACCTAAAATTCGACATCCTAATGAACAAAGATAAAGAATTTAAACATTTTAATATAATTTTATCACGTTTATCATCTCTAATCAGTAGAAAAAGTTTAACAATGAAATTAATAATTTAAACTAAAGTCCTTGAACATTAGGCAGATACAATGCTATGAATGTTAAAGAAGGCCTGGAGGTTAGGTATTGTTGAGGGTAGAAAGATTTGTCCATTTTAATGGACATCGCATTGTTATAATTACAAAACATTAAAACGAAATAAGCGCCAGGATGATACACAAAAACTTATTTGTTAAATATTGTTCGACTTGTTTCAGTGACCCCAAATCCAAATTCACTGTTTTTAAAGTTTATATTTTTTTGTTTATTTCAATATGTTATATGTTATCATTATCGTTTTTTTGATAAAGTAAATTAATTACATATTTTATACTTATGACTCATTTTCAAACAATCCATAGGAATTTCAGAATTTCTATACAAAATTCAAATTACCTATTGTAATTATATGATGTGTTCCACACGAAATATCCAAGCTCTTTGCGAAATAATTATGATTATTTCGTAGATCAAAAGTTTCATTAATTAATTTAATTTAATTTTTATTTATATTTTATGAATAGTCAAATTCGGTAATGAATCGTTTATAATTATAATATTCTACACACCAGATAGTCAGCTTATGATAATATTATATATCCGTTATAATTACAAACTAAGTTCATCAGTCAATAGATAATTGTGCTTTAATATTGTAATCTGGATATGCATTTTGATAATTTTATTCATCCAACAAAGTTATTAATAAAATCGTACTATATTATATCAAAGTTATGTAATCACAAAAATGTATTTATAAAACTTTGAACATGGTTGTCTTTTAATCTAATTTTGTTATGATGTTTCCATTTAAATATTTTATGCAGTATGAAAAAATAAAACAGTATTTTGTTTCGTGTAAAAGAAATAATAAAGACATCATTTGGGAAATCCTGTCAACTCGGAAATAGTGCAGATGTGCGAAAATTATTTAATACCTATTTAAAATTATGTTTATGTAATCTTTTTGAAAATATAAAAACATTAACTAAGTACCTAAATCTAAAAATGTTTTATTTTTAAGCTTACTGCCGCCAACCATAGGTAAATAATTTACATAATCCAACGTTTTGACATAAAAAGTCTACAGCGTCATTTAGCAATCATATTCACCCCCTATTAACATTTAATAATGAATATTTTATTTAAATATTGATTTTAGAAATATTTAAGTATACTTAAACACTATATTTTGAAATACTTAGATTTATACTATTAAAGGATTAGGTGACGAGTGACAATGCAAAGATCTTTTAGATTCTGAGTGAAACGATGAATGTATTGATTTTACAATGATGTGTTTTTTTTATTTTCGTGTCTGACATCACGGTTTGGGGCAGTAAAACTGCTTCGATTTTCTTCATCAGGATCTTTTATGATAGGAAAGTGAATATAGTTGGTGCATTCGGGAGGTCAAATTTTAAAATTCCTAATAGTTTTCACAACCGCCGGGAAAGACAAAATAAAAATTAAGGAAAAACGGAAATTTTTACTCAAAATTGATTTTGGTTTTTAGTGTAACTCTAAAACAAATGAATGTAAATACATGAAATTAAATATTAACAAAATTTTATTTGTTGGTTAAGAAAAATTGAAAATTTAATAGAAGGCTCTTAGTATATTGTTTCAAAGGCAGATGAAAAATATTAAAAATCCTTAGTCACAGTTTTTTTTTATAAGCATTTAAAGTTCAAAAATTGACAAAATATGATAAAATCACGACAATTTAGCAAATTATTTTTAGTTAAGAATTCGTACAAATTTTTCTTTTTAAATCTAAGGTTTTAAATGTAATACAAGATTCCTTATACGATTATCTACCTTTATCAAAAAAAAATGTCTATAAGAAAGTCAAATTAAATTATTATGAGTGTTATATACTGTCCGTACAGTTTAGAAAAGCGTTATTTTCCGTCGGTAAACCTTAGGAAAACCATAGTCCATCGCATGCATCTCTGTTTTCTTTACGTCCCTCGCACTGCCCGAATGAAACCGCCCACAGGTAAAATATATAATATTTTGGTCAATGTTACAAAATTTCGACGAAAATGATCCATTTTCACGTATATATAATTAAGCCAACCTCGTCGCCTCTGGTCCGGCGAAACGTGTCTCCCGCTTTCCGAAGATTACTACACGCCTGGGGCCAAGTCAAGGCAAGACGCGGGTCAGTCTTCTACATTATTCACTTCAGGTCCCTTATTGTTAGAGCAGTATGTTCAATTAATATTGTGTCCATTAATGTATACACCTCATCTACAGTATTAAAGTTGTTTAGTATTAATCAGATTTATTTTCAAAATGTAGTTCTTCTTATCGTTCGATAATAAATTATGCTATTACATATTAATATATAATTGATATAATATAAACCATTCTTCGAAATAAAGACTGATCCACCGGTCTCCTTTGATCTGCAGCAGAATCGTTTTTAGTGTAGAACGATGAATATTGAATATTATAAATGTTTTAAAGGGGTCGAGGAGGAGGGTTAACAGTGCAAAACTTTTAAACCCATCTCTGTCTGTAGCAGTACACAATTTTTATTTTCCCCAAAAATGTAGTTTTTACATTACTATAATATTATGTGAGGCAGTTTCGTATATAGAAATATTTTTTTGGGTAGGCTATATAGTAGATAGAAACTACCAAGTGATCTATTACTTAGAGGCTACTGTCCACTATATATTTAACATTTTCTATAAATATGTTCGTATTTGTTATTTTTCAACAGGCTATGAAATATTATAACTTATAATAGTACCTAATAAAATATATTGTTGTTCTATTTAAAATGACTGTAATTTCGGGGGGTTGGGGACTGCAGCCCACTGTGCCCACCCCCTGTATACGCCACTGATGTGAGGTGAGGTGCGAATTTGGTTGGGGGAAAGACAGAATCATTTGCGGTCTGTACGAAAAACCAAGTGTTTTAGCGTTTGACGAAAAATGTTTCCTATATAATAGACATAGTCGGTATAATATTAGACATTGCGCTGACAGGTTTCTATAATATAAACTATGATAAAAAAAACCTATTAAATTATACCTATGTATGCTGAGGTGGTTATTATTTAAGGTATTATGTACGACGTCTAAGAGTTGTATTCAATTTAAATATTTGCGATAATATACGTATTTGTCTAATTTATTAAATAATGCAATGTAATGGGTACCAAATCAATGGGGAATATATTATATTATTAACGTCTTTAAAAATAATAGCGTTAACATATTATATTTGATAAAGGCGTCTAATTTTCAAAACGTTTTCCGTAAAAAAATATATAATGCAATGTACTTACTACTTTGCATGATTAACTTAAACAAACGTTAAAAATTAACAATCAAAATTTAAATATATTAAAAACCACAAGTAGACACTATATTAGTTACTTAGCGTGTTTAATTTATTTGAGTAATTATTATTTATTATGGTTTATGTATAAATCATATATTTTTTTTTTTTTTTTTTTTTATTTAAAAATAATAATTTATTATCGAAACAACGAAATGACATACAGTGTAACAATGTAACATATAATAATATAAAGGTTAATAATTGATTCACATTTTGTTAAGAAATTATATTATCAACTTTCATAAATATCGAATAACTTTAATGTCTCTGAAGCTCAACTAAATTGCAATTTGTTTCACTTAGGCTTATTGATTTAATTTCTTTGTCATTTTTCTGACACTAGTCCATTTTGATAAAAAAAATCAACCCGTAATAATAATTCACAATACGCATGGAACATAAAACTACATATTTTTATGAACAAAATAATTTCAATATATTTTCTGATGCATATAACATATGTGAGTTGACAGATATAATTAATTGATTTGTGTGTAGATTCAAAACATGGTGTGTTCGGTTCAGAGTTTCGTTCGTATTTTAATGGCACTTAGATCGTTATTATATTATCATTCAAGAAATCTGAAAGTGTACAGATTTTCATTCTAATGGAAATAAAATAAAAATTACTAAATTTTTAGGTGGTGAACTATAACGGGAAAACTTGGGGGTTAGGAGGCGGATTCTCTTCGAAGCACCGCCCAGCCGTTCTGTCTGCTATATTGTACAGAGGTGTATATATTTCGAGGTCTTTGCGTGGCATAAAAATACACTTATAAATTATAATATGCGTGTAATGATTTAATTTAATAATTTATTGTAAACGACGAAGTACATATTATTATTGTTATATTATTATTACATTTATAATGGGCTGTTTCTTAATAATAGATTACAACGTCCGGGTTCATATCCAAGAATCAATAATGGATAAACAAATGACGTAGAAAGCAGAATCTGCAGGTATAACGAAATTGTAACTGTTCATATCACAAAACATCAAAAAAGTGATGATATATATAACTATTTTTTTCGTTTCGCAACAATATATTATTCAACTAACCCCCTCCCCCTCCCCCCCCCCCGATGTCACATCACTCCACCAAAACCTAGTGGACAACGCGTTATTAAGATAATATAGGTATAATATATTTTCTATTGGTGTGTCACGTCTTCGTGGTACCTAATAACTATAAAAAAAAATAACAACAGAAAACAAATGGAAAGATTATATAATTAGTATAGTAGTAATAGTGTAATCGTGAGGGGACCACGTGCGAATCACAATCGTGAGAGGGTAAAATATATCAATTTAAGCTAAAATTACGATGCCGCTGATGGACGTTAGTATATTTTATAGTCATTCAAGAATCGTGAACGATTATAGTCCGCCACCGCCATTTTGTTTAGTCCAACGTTCCATGGACGAAATCGTATCGGTTCATATCGTTAAACCATCAAAAAAGTGATTTGATTTGATTATATTTCGATACGGGCCGTGACCTAAAACCACAGATAACAATGTATTTTAACAAAATTTTATATACAATTCAAAATGGGTTATAGTTAACATAATAGGTTGCATAATAAAAATTAAAAATTATGATAATATTATATTATTGTACAATTTCTTTTTCATTTTGCAGCAATAATAATATTATAATCGAGCGGGGACCGGGTGCGAATATCACAATCGCGACCGGGTAAATATCGGTGCACGCGAAGATTAAGGCCGCTAATACAGTTTATAATAATATATATATATACACTATATAGTGTATCAGTATAATATATATATACATATATGGTGTATTAGTATAATATATTATTATAATGCTGTATAGCCGCTGATGGTACAGCGTATAATAGTCGTTCACGAGCGATTAGTCCGTCGCCGCCGCGGTGTTTAGCCCAACGTTCCATAACCGGATAAACCCCCAACCAACCGTGTTTTGATTAAAACGCGGTAAAGCGTGTGCGTTAACCGAATTACATGGCGTGTTTATAATAATAATAATAATAATAATAATATTCCGTATACGATACTGTGGCGAGACGCGAGTTAGGTACCTGCGTATATTCTATATATTACTATACCTATGTATAATATATAATATAATATTATGTGTATATTATGTACATTAAACACATAAATATTTAACCCGTATATACTACCTATGTATAGTATAAACAGTGGAGTGTAACTGTAACACTATTTGGCCCGAGAGCGACAATTTCAGTGAAACCTTTATAATATAGGTACACTGAAATATATAGACTCTTGTTGTGTGCAGGCTGGATAAAATCGGACGGTTTGTTCTTTAGACTTAATTGCTTGTGCGTATCTGCGTTAAAAAATGGGCTTTCATATTTTGATACTTTGATATTTATATTTTAAATACTTGCAAAGTTTTTATGGGATGGTTTTTATTTTCTGCGCTGTTATATTATCAAAAGGTGTTTTATTAGTGTTTCACCTTAAATTAGGATCAAATAATTTTTAATCTATTTTTGTTTTTATTCTTTGATAAAACAAGGTGTTATTTTTATTAAAAATGCATATTGCATATTATTCTCTACATTATAATATTATATATATTACATATTAATAAAAAGGTGGGAATATATGAATATATTTCACAAAAAATATTGTTTGATATTATAATATGGATTGGCATTACGTTGCGGACTTGCAGTATAGTATAATGTATTACATTATTAGTGTACACTGTTCATTCTTTGGACGGCGTGTTGTATAGGCAATTTCAATGTATCGGCGTGTAGGTGGCTTTCGAACAAATCCCCCTGTCACGTCACAACCACACAAGTTTAATATTATATTAACGACAATAATAATTATAACGTTTCCGTCTACCATTTACAACTGTAGTTTTAGGTTTTAACTATTTAGTTTAATAGCATACGACATTACGACGGCAAATTCGATGGTTTCAAATTACGAGCCGATGGCGATTGTCTGCAGTCTAAGGTTATACCACACTGTTATACCTACGTTTTTATATCTGGCAATAGATGCAGTCGTTAATAAAAATTAGAAACCCTACTTCGAGGTTGAATGAATTTCATAAAAATAATGACATAATAAGAAGGTAATCTTCTTGGTTATATATCTATGGACGAAAAAAAACAAAATAAAGTACTTTGTTAATATCATTGAATGAATGTCATGGATGGTTATATTTTGTGTTTGTATTATGTGTGTTCTGAACAGAGGTTATCCCATTATATCGTATTGTGAAATAAATAGTATCAGAAATACGGGCCAACATAATAAGACATAATAATATATAATATTATATTATATTATTATGTAGACGTATATTATAGAGGTTCAAACAGCTGAAACAATATTCATAATATAATATAATAGTGGTTTTTAAAACGATTGACACTCCTAATTGTCACTATATCATAATATTAACTCGAAACAAAATGTAAATTGAACTTACTTAATGTTGTTGTTGTTGGCTGCATGAATAAATAATTAAAATATTGTTGCTCGGTGCGTAAACTATTTATGTATAGTGGCTAAATTTTATAGTGTAGTCAGGCAATAGTTCGCATTTGTGGGGTATGTTAAGTTCATTTTTTATCGTTTGTCTTCTCTCCCTTATTTTTTTATAAAACAAGGCATACTGCAAAAAATATTGTATTATACAGTTAATTATCATACATGTTGGACTAGAACTATGTTTTCTTTCAAATTTAGGTGTCTTTAAAAAATCCCTATTCCATTTTTCTTCGACTGTCTGAGACTTACAATAATATTTTGAACACGACGGATTCAAATAATATATATAATAATATATAATAATATATATACTCATCATATATTACAATTTATAGGTACCTAATAGGTATTATATAATATTATAGATTTATATTTCATACTTTATGTTAGGAAGGAATTTTTTTTTTTTTATTGAACAAAAATTTTATTTACAATCTATAATTATATATATTAGAATAAGTAAATGTTATAGGGATGATTAAGGAGAGGGGGAAGTCACCCAATGGTGGCACCCCGCTTAAAGGAACTTATAAAATAATGTTGAAATACATCAAATGCTTGTATATTTTATAAAATTATTCGAAATATCGTTCTTTGAAGGATACATATTATACAATATTTATATAGATACAAGATGTGCAGTGTTAATCATAACACCGAAGCATACTATTATTTTATATATATTCTTTTGAAATAATAAATTAATAAATTACGTATAAAGGTAGCTGGTTTGTTGGTGACGGCTCTTGTTTGGAATTTGATCTCACCTTAGTGATATATTTAATAACTGTCTTACATTATTTTTAATTAGTAAATTAATTGCAAGATAATACTAAGATGTAAATATATAATATATATATATATAAAAAACTTATTTTCGTTCATGAGGGGTTTTGGATGGATAGGAGCTGTATAATAAGAAGGTATCTTGAAAATATAAGTAATCTGGGGTAGAAATATCGTTTGGATATTAATTTTCGGTTCGTGTATTTTTCACACGCTCCATTCATCCGTATCGGACGCTGTTTTTAAACGCCGTTTTATTTTACGAGGTGTTTTTGTACAAAAAAATTCTGTTTATTTACCTATTACACGCTCCGGTTGTTTCAAATTAACAAAATAATAATTCATTTATTTTTTATCGCTTTTTTATACCCTTTGATTTATTAGCACTATGTTAGTATAATATAATTTATATATTTTAATATTATGTCAACGATATGGAGTTTTTTCCCCATAAAAATTAGGATGACTTCAAACAATTTAAGCACTTGCAGTTTTTAACAAACTTTATGTCCCCGTTTGCGGATATGTTTAGATATTTTTAGTCAGGCTGATTAAATTCATTTTTTATATTTCTTTACACATTTAATACAACTATATACAAAAGTATACAGTATTATATGGGGTTAATCATAGATTGATTTTTCAATGAAAACAGTAATGTTTGAGTGATTAATAACCTAGGAAGGTTTAGTAGTTATTCAATTTTTTTTTATTAATTTCCACCATTAAAAAATATAATATATAGATTTTGCTTTCTGCTTCAAATTGGTAGCCCTCTTAACTAACTTTTTAACTATTTGTGATACCAATAGAATGACCACTTTATACGATATATGTACAACATTGTATATATTTTATATACAACTATAAGTACTCAATTATTTTCCAGTTCCGTTGGTTTAATATACCGATATCCGCATCGTATATATTTTTAATGTTAATACGATTTCATAATGGTATAGTAGTATTTGAATAATCCACTGTTATATATAACATAAAAAGCTTTGATTAAACTATAGTTATTGATTTATTATATGACTTAAGTCTTGTATCATGATTAAAAATTAACAAATATATATTTTCTTAAATAAATGAGCATGGTATTACTATTAAACATTTAAATTGTCAAGTTCCTTTAATTATTTAAATATTTACAAATTGTTTTAATCGATCTTTTATTAAAGATATTTTTTTTTTCAATGAACTTATTAGGTAAGAACAATCAATTTTTTATTAATATTATGTTTAACATGCACACTTCAATAACTAATACTATTTTATGATACCTAATAATATTATTACTCATTAATTAATAACCAATGTCATTGAATATGAACAAATAATGGTATTACTATACATTACATACGTCATTTAAGTAACAAAAATGCAGTATTGCATACTTCTAAATATTTCACGAAAATTCGTGTATATTTTTTTTTAATTTGAAAATTGTATTATTTAATTACTTACAAGATAAAATTATAGCGAGTATAGTATTATATATTGATTATCATAGGTAGTATATAATTATTTATTGTTAACTTCTTTATTGAATATTTAGACCATTACTTAGAATTATTTTAATACCATTTAAACTCTTTTATTTTATATTTTTATTGTGATTCTTGTTTCTTATAAGTACACAAAAAATCATTTTTTTAATCTCTACTATTCTTATTTGAATTTAATAATTATCTGCATAGGTACTTGTACTTACTGAAAGTAATACTTTTAAATTTAAGTACAACGAACATTGTAATTTTGATATTACTTTTGATATTGACTCTAAGACCATAATATGTCCGCCTATTGCTGAAATAAAAAAAAAATATCAATATTACCGTTATTTTGCGTAGGTACCAAAAGTAACTAAAGAATTTTACGGAAGCCGTAATATGGTTTTTATTATTAGATGGCATATAACACTATATAATATTTAGAGTTTCAGTTATAAAAAAAATATTTTATCATTGCCTATTTTGAATGGACTTTTTTTCATTTCATATCTAAAATGAGAGATTTTATCGAAAAGCAAAGTTGAAAAACGTATTGCATATTATTAATATGAAGGTGGGTGTTGAGTGTGATATTATATAGTTATTGTGTATATAATATAATATATGTCTGTACATGGTAATACCTATGGGTTTATTAATATTTTCTGTGTACGTTCAGCTAAACAGATGGAAAATGTTACGTTGGATTTTCTTTTAGATATCGATCGTGGATCCTCGTGTATTTTGTCTAATTTTTCGATATTTATGATTACCATATAATAAACTGCTGGGTTTTTCTTGTTATAAGAATAATAATAATAATAATGGTATCGAAATCAATTTTAACTTTTTCGATTAAGCTCGATGTAATTCCCATAATAAATAGAAGACAAAAAAACTTCAACTAAACCCTTTCGAAACTAAATTGTATGCATAAACGAGAATATATAATATATATAGATTATGTAGATTATTCTCATCACTGCACAATAAACAATTTAGTCGATATCTTGTATCTCCATAAATGTGTGTAAATATATAATATACAATATATAATATGTGGAATTCTATATGTAGTTAGTAAGTATACAATAATATATAGTAGTTAGTAATGCTATAACAACATCTATGCATTATATTAAAATATTTCCGTATTATAAAGGTACATTAAATATCGCCATGTAGACAAATAGATACGTACATAATACATATGTATCCATCAACATATAATATATAGGACATTATGCACATAATATTGCACTAGAACCATAATAAATGCAAACACGTACTTGCACTTAACCCGGACGCTTATGATATGCGTTATATAATGTTTACAATATATACGGATGGTCCCTTTTGATGTTTCGATTAAAATATATAACAATATTATACCGTCATCGTAACATATTATAATATATTATGTTTACTAATATAATAGTATGCCTCTGTAATTATAGGTCTATAATAATATATCAGATGAAGGCCGCAAGAGTAGGTTTGACACTTCGTCCTGATCGGGGCGACACAAATAAACGAGAAAAACACCGTACAAAACGTCGAGACAAAATAATATACAGTTTTCGCTACCATGTAATAAATGTTTATATGATAATTTCCAAACCTTATAATATTATACAGCAGTTTTATGTCCTCACGTGTGACATATTATAACCATTGCGTTTGAAGACAGCCTATGTGTGTAATGTGTCGTGTACATAATATATGTATTGGAAATTAGTAATTACTTTATGATTTATTCAAAGACAGTTCGATTTTAATTGGTGATTAATAGAAGTACGCGACCATATGTTCTGCGAGCTATCTACATTTTTTTTTTAACGAAGGCCTAGATTCTACGTTAACTTGGCAGTTCTGAGAGATGAAATTTAAAGTGGGGTCGGTCCAGCGTATACGGTCGAATGACTAAGTATAACCATGAGTGTTTTTTTATATTATTACATTGCTGACATTGACCGGGGTAAGAAGATATTTTATCGTATTTCACGACATATATATTATGTGATAAAGCTGCTTTTGACGTGTACAACGATTTCTATAGTATTATATATAATATATATATATGCTATTGGACTTCTAGTGCGCGAATACAATTGCAGCGACTATATTATTATAGTTGAAATATCGGTATTATTATATTGTTTATTTTTTTCATACTGCAGTATACCACCCACTCACACATACACATAATATTATCATTGTTTAAAACTTTGGAGCGTATTTCAAAAATAATCCAAATCAACAAATACGTTTGGATCGTATAAAAGTTTATAACGAGAACGTAGTGGGAAAACACTTCACAATTTTCACATTATATCATTACAATATATTATACGTATATACAAAATACAAATTACACTTTTAAAATATACATAAAAACGTATTCATTATATTATTACTCAATACAAACATGTTATAATATCAACGGATATAAAATTACAAGTGACTTTTTTTTTTTTTACGATATAATGATAATAAAAATTATAATACCTACCTACGTTTTATTGTTATCTATATTATGTATAATATACTATTATACTATATTTCACAGACTCATAATATTATACATATTTTATGTATAATGCGTGTCGTTTATTAACTCATTTCTCCAACCATTCTGAGGAATTTTTTTACTAATCATTATTTTGATATGTGGACTTATATTCGTTTATATGTTTTATATATATATCTGTGTGTTATACATTTATAAACTATCATGTGAACTATAAACCACCGAATTTCGGAAAGCCACATATTGAATTGAAACTTTTTTTGGGGAATCTCGTATGATCGACCGCGTGTGTGTGTTTTCACTCAGTTCAAGCTGACAATCCAGTAAAACGCATTACGGTGATACGTCATAAAGACGACCGCAAGTGCTGATAAAAGGCGCGCCATTAGTCATCACCGCACTGCAAAAGACGACGTAGTCCTTAATGGACATTATAGCTAGAAATGCACTCGACGATGAGCACCTCCTATTAGGATAATAATATATATATATATATAATAAGAGCTGCTCTTATTCTCACTCTCTCTCTCTCTCACACACACACACCCTCTCTTCCGTCTCTCTTTCGGTTACTCGAGTTTTTTTCATATATAATTTTCTACTCGTAAGTCATATATCAATATATAATTGCCGAACACGAAAGAAGTCGATAAGCATATTATTATGTATATACCATATAATACATACACGTAATTATATTGCGCCAACAGACGAGATGGAACAAATGAGCAGTCGAGTACCTTCGTATGTTATATGCACTATACAAGTGTTGTACTAATATTAAATACTATACCGTCTATTATTTATTTTATGATACATTTTGTTGAAGATTAATAATTTTGACGATAATGTTCTATTATGTATAGATATAAATTATTAAGACTTATCATATTGTGTGATCTCAAATTTTATCGTTTGTCACCATGCGAGTGTTTTTTTGTATAAATATAAGGAACAATATGTGTATTGTTAAATTTTCTCTATACCTGTTTAGCTTGCTTGCTAAGCACTGGCACTGAAACTTTATATAAAGTTTAACTCCCCCCTTCCACTGACATAACTTACTCTATTGATGTTCGACGAACCATTATTGTCAAACAAATCATTTAAATGATTTATTCGCTCGTGCAATAGTTTGTCTAAATACATTTTGTATATGTTTGGGTGTGTTAGTGCGTGTGTATGTATACCTATTATATACTATTCTTTCATCTATATATATATATATATATATATATATATATGGAGACCTTACAAAGTTTTGAGAACAAGAGTTCAAAACAAGATACAAACACATTTCGTTCTATCCACGGGTATTATAGCTAGATGGGGTAGCCCTGTTATATATACAGGTACTAAGATTTTATCTTAATTAAAACATCTTTAATTTCGATGTCTTGCTACTAAATATTTTCTGCTTCATGTTCCGAAATGTGTCAACCTTTTAAAACGATAACTATTCATTCGCTATCGTCAACAAATGCTTTGAAATATTTTATAACATTATATCATATTGTTGAAAGCCTTTATTATACAAAAATGCACACATATTACATATACCTACCTAGGTAATTTAAATTTTTACTTTCATTTCCCGCATGTTTTCATTTCCTTTCAACAATATCGCAATATTAAGTTGATCTTATTAAGCTGTTGTCATTCAGAGCCAAACGCAAAATATTTTGAATTTATAACTGTTCGTAGGACATTAAAATATATTAATAACAAATTGAATAATATTGTATATGTAATAATAATAATAATAATAATTCATTCATTGAAATAAAATTATATTTCTATAGTTATACTGGGTATACAGATCGACACGTGCAATATTTAAATGGTATGATAATAGGAGCTCTATGTCAAAAATGACAGTTATACATGTATAATGGTATATTATTATTTACCACCTACGCGTAAATATGTATATATTTAGGTTTATACTATTATGATTTATGGCATTGAACGTTTTATTTTTATTGTTTTCCCATTTTAAACGGTTTTTAGTGAAACGATTGAGTTAATAATATTGTACACTCTACAATCCAAACTTAATTGGTTCGGTATTGAAATATTGTGGAAATCTGTTAATTTATATTTATATGATGACACATTATTTAAATATATTAATATTTGTGTGGTTGTTGCGATAAATAAATTTTATTTGTAAATATATAATAGGTACTGCAATAGGGATGGTGTTCAATTTAAGCAGATTATGTATTTTGTAATATTGTTTATTACCGATTAGTCTACTAGCATGTAATGTTGTTGGTATTTCGAATAAACATCAAATCAATTACCGTGATAATAATTATAATGGTTTAATCCTATAATGGCATGCATAAATAATATAATAATCATACTCATCAAAAAAGTGATACGAAATGTTATCGATGCACGTTGATAAACATTTTTAAAATGTCTGATGTCACTGTAATCATTATAAAGAGTATCATCATAATATTATATGGTTTAATCTAATTTTGTATATTGTGTATTAGTGTGGGTATAATCATATAATATCTAAAAAGCTAGAAGCATAAACGGTAAACTGTAAATTCCGTAGAAATAATACTTTTAATTTTATACCTATTATAAAATACTTAAAAAAAAGCTGTGATAATATTTATTTTTGTATTTTAAAAAATTGTTAGGTACTATATTTTCTATTCATACCTAACTTACTTAGACTTACCATTAGGTACTTGACCAGCATATCAGAAAATATTATCATATTTTTTTCATACAACACTATAATAACGCGTTTTTTCTCATTGGATTGTTGCAGATTACTGCGGACCAGGACTACAAGAGAACGCTGAAAGTTCTGGTGACCAGCACTACGGCGATGGTGGCCGGTCGGCTGTGCGTCATGTCGGGCTCGGTGCCGTCGTTCGCGGCGTCAGACAACCCTGCGGCCAAGCACCCGGACCCGACTGTCAGGGCGCTGACGTTCTTGCACCTGCCCGTGGTCAGCGCCCGGCTGCTGGTGTGGCCACAAGTGCTCAGCTACGACTGGTCAATGGACGCCGTGCCCCGGATCGAGTCGGTGGCCGACCCGCGAAACGTGGCCACCGTGCTGTTCTACGCGGCTCTGGCGGCCGTCGCCCGCGCTTCCGTCCGGCGAAAACGGACAGCTGTGGCCGTGGCCGCCGCCGTGTCTGTCGCCTCCTACGTGCCGGCGTCCAACGCACTGTTCTACGTCGGTTTCGTGGTGGCCGAGCGAGTGCTATACATACCGAGCGTCGGTTACTGCTTGCTGGTCGGCTGCTCGGCCGCTGCGCTCGCCAAGGCCACCAGTGGACGCCGGTCGGCCATCGTGTACGCCCTGTACGCAGTGACGGTGGCCACATACGGTCTGCGGACCGTTCTCAGGAACCGCGACTGGCACGACGAAGAGTCCCTCTACCGGTCTGGCATCCAAGTCAACCCCCCAAAATGTGAGTGTACATTCTCGAATAGTTTTCGCATTCAATCATAAACACGGTTATTCAAAATGATTCATTCGATTTCAGAAGCTTTTATATTTTTAGTTTTTGGGTTTAGAGTAATATAATACGCGATACATTACGCCTACCTAATTGAAAGAAAAATATTTCAAATTTATTAAAAGGTACACTCAAAGTCTTTCCATTGACTCCGTTAATTTTTTAGTTAGTACGTAGGTTGTACGTACCTTTAACATGTCCCAAAATAAATAATCAATTGGCTTAAGATGCCAGGAACATGACCTAGGAAGCCAGGGGCCGAGCGGATAGGATGATTCGTTTTGAATAATAACCCTGTGTTTTATTATCCCTACGAGTCCAAATAGCCATAAACCGCTCACATACCGTCCTTTACCTATCCATATAATATAGCTGGTATAGAATTTTCGTCTCAAAGGTTTCGAAATCTGTATTGTACGTACCTGCTGCAGGTAACAACAATATAATATAACTGTACCTAATATTTTATTTTATTTTTTTTTTTATTTATTCTTCAAGAAGATAATGGGCCCCACTGAACATGTTAGTATGTTTCTATATACTAAGTCGTATACAAATTTATTTCATCAAACTCCTATTTCTGTCGCAGTCAGACGATATATATTTTTATTTAGATAACGCGCATTTCACGGTGTTTTTATCAAATTAGAAACGTTCGGATTAGGTACTATTGTTTTCCAAAAGTTTAATGACATATTTCCAGAGGACTTAAAAGCTGAAACTATACAACTTTCGATATTACAACGGAACCGTATTTAATCTATTGAGTCATAACTATAAAGTATTACAGTCATCTGATACTGTGTGCCACTACAATATATACAGTTTTCGTATACCTAATATAATATATATGTATATTATATGTACGCGTAAATATTGTACACCGATGTGTTTAAATTAATGCGCAAATTTTGAGAAAACACGTATACCACAATTTATTTAGCTATACATATTTTGTAATTTTACGCAACTCGAAGAAAAGTTATTCGACGAAAAACCATAGGTTTTTGAGAACTTGCAATTAGCCATTAAGCGTATTCAAATTCATAATACACAATACAGTGCGTCGTAAAATTATATATTTCCTTCTAAAACAATATAAAATATACACAGTAATGTACACTTTTCAAAAACTCATTAAAACAGTAAGTTTTCTTCCCGAAATTCTTTATCTTAAATTGTACTCACGACTTATTCTCCGTTCCAACTAACAAGTAATATAATAACGTAGATTATCTCTATAGAAAAACCTTGAACGTTGATCGTATAGTACTATAGTGTATGTACGCTTTTTAGGTTTTCGGTGTGAAAACAAAAACAGTCTGATAACATGTTATTATTGTTTAATCGCTGTTTCAGCTGTATACATACCACAATACGTTCACGACTGAAAGTTTAATAACAATAATAACCATATTCATCCAGTACATATATTGACTAAATTCTCGTATGCATTGTCTTGAACAGTCTTATAAAAGATAATTTTTTAAAAGTAGGTATTTGATATACGTCATATTCGAATACTGAGTGTTTCTTTTTTTTATATTTTAATATGGGTGGTTTCCATATTGTGTAACTATAAATTAACCATCCGTTTTCCTTTTCCTAAACTTGGATTGTGTATAAGTCATATACAAAAAAAATTATTTAGATCGCGACAAAGAGCATTTAGAAAATATGTAGCATTCTATGTTTTTCTCTTTCAAGTTATTTTTAATTGTACAATAAAATCGATGGACTATAGTAATTAGTATACTACCTGCTGTCTACTTTTTAATGGAGGATATGTGCCTCAGTAAAAATAATCAACTGTAAATTTGAAACAATGTATACATGATAATGAACCTTTTGAAAATGTTTATTATTTTATATTGATTATACTATATTACTTACACGAGCATTTATATTTAAAATAAATACATTTTTTTTTTAATGTCTTAACAAAAATATTAAGGAGGTTATTTACGAAGTAAGAAATAAAATTAATTTTAAATACAAAGACACTTCGAAAAAGTATTTGAGTATAGGGCATAATGTTATAGGTAGGTAGGTATGCTTATAAAGTATTATAATACTTAATACTTTATTTGAATACTTTTACTAAATGACTTTATAAGACTGGTTAAGAGAATAAAATAATATAATATAAAATAGTAAAACCAGGTTTTACGTACAATAATAAAATTATGTATTATCTATATATACGTTTGTTTGAAAAATAAGTCCATGCGGTTTATGGTATTTATGATCACTGTCAGACGAAAAACATTACGTATTATACATAGGGATACGTTTTGAGATATTACCGTGTGCTGTCCCACTGTAAGACAACTAGACAATATTTTACATGTATTATATGTAGGTATATTGTATACATGAAAATACCTCCCGTTACGCCGTTTTTTAGTTTTTACAATGTAAGTACCGTGAAAAAATACGTTCTGTTGGACGAACACTGTATAATATGTACTCCGTCTAATAAACTTCTTATTGTTTTTAATTTCGCGCCCCTTTCCACTTTCAGTCTTCCAGGCTGAAAAACCATATACCTATCAATCCATTGGCTATACAACCCTTCGACCTAGCAGCGCGCGCCCGTTTTAATTCAATCAAACGCAATAGGCTCCACTGATCGTTTCCGTTCTTTTCCCCTCTTTTTCACCGTCACTATTTCTCCTTCTCTTTCACACCCTCTCTCTCTCTCTCACTCTAATTCTCATCTAGAATCTTGATTAAATTTTAGCCTATGGCAATCTCGGTTCGATACTCAGCTCTCAAGGCAGAACAAACGAAGCAGAAATGGCATACCGATCCGCACTCAAACACCGGCCCAACATGGCTGACGTACATTACAACCTGTGAGTACCAATATTTTTCTAATTTTACACCATATAACCTCTACACCTGCCACCTTTGTCCTTATTATATTATAATCACACAATCGCGAGAGGACCACGATTATTATTATTATTATTATTATTATTACTGTTTATATGGGAAAGTATTATTTATTTGTTTTTTTTTTTTTCAAGAAACTGCTAAGGATAATGCTATTTTCGAAACTCTATAAATAATATCGTTTACCGCATACCTGTCAGAGTAAAATAAAAAATAAAACAATTTTTTACTTCGTATTTTGTATATATTCCGTTGCCTTGTTTCACTCGTAAAATATGTTCCGTTATTTATCGGAGGGGTGAGTTTTGTGCCAAATGTGCCGTATAACAATCACAGTCCTTATTGAAGACCGTAAAAAAATATCATTTCTTATTGTTCCTCATCTCCTTTTCGTCTACGGAACAAAACAATAAATTGAGATACGCTAGGAAAAAACAATTTAATAACACACCCAAGAAGCTTATGGCTGTCCGAAAGTTGATGGCTTTTATACGCCTACTTTTGGTGAACGAGCGCGATATATATTTTTTCTTTTCTTTTTTTTCGTTTTATCTAAAAAGAATGAAACGTCATGTTACTCACATAATGAAACTCAAGAGTATAAAAAAAAATGCAATAAAAACCACATTGTTTTGTAGTTTAGTGGTATAGAATGACATGTGGTCTAGAACATTACAAGTGAAACGATCACGTTTTCGTGTGATTTGTCTTGGTTACTTTCAACCCAATTCTTTTATTTTTTACAAAATTTAAATCCTGCTGTATAAAAATACACACGTTTTTATCCATACCCTTTGCTACAATAATATATTGAAAATATTTATACAATATTTTTTTTTTTTAATTTCAATGCCGTCCCTTTGAAAGTATTTTTATAGAAAGCTTCAATTATAAACGTATTTAAACAAATATTTAATTAATAGCAGTAAAAAATTATTGATCCAAACTTTAAAAAAATTCCTTTGTTAGTTGGTCTTATTTTAATACAAAAATTTAAGATGATAGTATATTTTTCACAGAGAATTCTTAGAATAACTTTCTTTATTGAAGATGATGCAAAATATCTTCTAAAGAATTTTTCTCTGAAACCAATAACTTGTATTCAATACGTTTTTCATCCTATATAGTATTATATATTTATTGAATACATTTTTAAAATAAAATATAATCATAAATATAAATATGTATAACATTTTAATTGACATTTATTAGTTTTCATGTTTAATTAAAATTTACTTACCTCACGTAATTTTTAGATACCTATTTAGATTTTTCATAAATATTTAAAACTCTGCCATCATACAATATAAATGTATTATATTTTAATTATATTTGATGATATTAATTTTGTTGTAAAATATAACATAAGGGCATATTGCTTATTGTTCATCATGAAACTCATATCCCATTAAGCATGCTTAAAATAAATATCGAATTAATTATAAAATATAAAGTATTAATAATTAATAAGTAATAATAACTATAAAGTATAAACTAATAATTATATATTTTAAAACATAATATGCAATAATTCAAAGAGTAAAGACTGTATAGTAAACACTTACCATAGTATGCAAACTATGTACGCCTATAATGAATTTATAAGTATTGATCTGTTTGAAAAGCCTCTGGAATTTTGGGTATTAATATTTAACAAATTTAAGACTACTCTTAAGTTTCCATTGTGAACACGGAAGATAAGTAAAAATCAAAATCATTGTCTGGGACAGGCCTGGTGCAGTATGTTAAAATTAAAACCATACAATTAATAATCATTAAATAAATTAAAATTTTATAAAACCTATAATATTGTTAGTTGTCACTAATTGTTATGATGTATATCAGGTTAGCTTTAAAACATAATTTTTTTGAAATAAAATAAATACGTATGTTCTTTAAATAGTGTGCCTCTCCCATATTATAATATATTAGGTATGATCGAAGTGCCACTCTAATGCATATTACTATCTAACTTTTCAAACTTACGAAAACGACAAAGGCCGTTGGCCAAATTTTAGCACTTCTATAATAGTCTGGTCTAGGAAATGATTAACGAGATCACCACTTAAAAGGATGTCTGCAGTACAGCATTTTTAGATGTAGCTATTATGTACCTACATTCGTGCCATACGCCTTGTACGATTACACTTTTAACTTGCGTTTTTATTTAATAAACAATTATACTTTATACTTATTTCAACTGGTGAAAATTGTCTTGAGTTAATTAAGCCACTTCACCATTTAACTAGTTTCTGGATCACTGGCAGAACCACATGCTGTATGATGATATCGCACTATCACAATATAAGACAAAATAAACAAAATTGTTATTACTGCGTGTTTCAATTTTTTTTTTTTCATATTGATCTTTAAAGCCTGGCGACTATGGCCATTAGCTGATTGTGGGGTTTTATGATTGTAGGTAGTAGGGTTTGTAATGGTAGGGTTTTTTACACGTGTGTGTTGTGTTTGGCAGAATTTTTGATTGGGCACCCGTAGGTATCTGCCATGCCCGGGTGGGGGATGGCGGCACTTGTTCCCCGGACACCGTGACTTGTCCGAAGAAAAATGCCGTCCGTGGCCAAGGAATCGAACTCGGGTTGGCTGCGTCGCAGCCGACGCCTTAGTCCACTCGGTCACTCCGTCTCCCACTTTCAGATTTTTATTCTTCCAATAACCAATCGGTTAAAAAACAATTTAATATAAATTAATAATACTAGTTCTTTATTTCATTGTATATGATTGCTTATACAACAATATATAGACACTGAATATTGTTTCTATATTTTTTATTTTATTTTTTTCGGACACTTTTTCTCGATTTCAGATAAGTAATTGTATGTATATTTTATAATATATATTATCTAATACGTACCTAATCGTATCATATAATAATAATATGTCACCCGATTGATTTAATCCGAATACTAATCATTAACTTGGTGTTTGATCAATATCGATTCGTCTATTATTTATGGTTAACTTAGAATTCTACCTTTTGTATTATAACTATACTAAATTATCAGGGGTTTCCTATATTTTAGCTTGCGCATTGAAGGTATAAAATGACCTAGTGACCACCTCTGCTTGTCCTCTCGTCAAAGGGGGGACCAGTCGCAATTAAAACTTGCTCAATTCATTCTGAGATAAAATATTGTTTAAAATTATTTGACGTTAAGACCGCATTCACCGATCGAAAATTATTTTCGTGGCTCATTATTATTCTATGAACGTCCAACAGCTTCATCTGCAATGCGATTTTCATAAATCATAATCGAACAAATTTAAAGAAACTATCGATACCTATTATAGGGTATATAACCTTAATAAAACGAAACTATTATTAACCCAGTATTTCTCAAGTAGTCGAAAATTATGGATATGAAAAACATAGAATCTTCAAAGCAGACCCAGTAGTTAGTGACATACTGACATCCCATGATCAATTCCTAAAGTGGGCCGTACCTCAAAGTAGTATGATAATGTAATCTATTATTTTTTAAATACCTACCTACTTAATATATTTATTTTTATACAGCATCAACAAGTATTAATATAGATGAACAACAATCACCATTAAAAACATTGGTAGGTTCATGAAACATGAAAGTTTTAAAGTAATTAAAAATCATTATACCGATTGACAAAAAAATATGTAAAGAAAAACCGATTAAAGTAAGTTTAAGTAACATAATATTATTGAAAAATAAAAGTACAACTATTTTATAATCGGTTCAAGATTTTAATTAATTAAGCCGCATTTTTAACTATACAATCTTATGCATAGTACATACTATATGTACCTACCTATTAATATTTTGATGTGGGTTGTAACCAGGGGCGTCATTTGCGGTACGCAGGGTATACATTTGCGTGCCTAAAATTCTAAATTGCAATTTTTGGCCCTCTCGGCCACATCCCAAAAAAATTAAATTTTTATAATTACAATTAAATTAATATGTAAATTGTAAATAGGTATTATGATAGTTGATAATTGATTGATTGATCACTTTCAAATCACAAAATAACCGTGATATGATTATTACTAGTAACCACAAATCATTAGATGGGTATGGAATTCATTAACAGCTGTTATCGTGTTATCAAACATCGGTCTAATAATATTATCTTCATGTTCGAAGTTTGGATATCGTAAATTCGTATTATTACTTATTTAATATTTAATATTTTGTTATTAATAATGTATTGTTATCATTTTATAAATTGTATGATTTTGGACTGTTGGTTTTTAATTTTTATTTGCAGATTTCTACTAACGATAGATAACCGGTTTTCTGAGAAAAATCAAAAACTGTTTGATATTGTTAGTATTTTTAATACTTTAAGCAAAGAATATTTTGATCATACATCAAGTAGTCTGAACTGTTTTTTGACACATTATGCTTATTTTAAAATAAATGCAATGAAAATTCCTTCTGAATTCCAATCAGCAAAAATATTATTAGAGAAAAATAATGATATTGATATCACAACAATTAATAACTCTTTGTCAAAACTTCCTTCAGCATTTTCTGAAACTCTTAAAGTACTTTCAATCATTTTAACATTACATTGTACTACTGCTTCTAATGAAAGAGTTTTTTAATCTTTAAAAAAAGTCAATAGCTTTTTGCGCTTAAGTATGAACGATGATAGATTAAATGATTTGATGGTGATTAACGTTGAATCAAGTGAATTGACTTACAAGAAGCTTTTATTATGTTTTCTAACATGAAGACACGGCGGTATCCTCTTGTATGAATTAATATTAAAAAATAAAATGAACATATACTTTTAATTCATTATAATCACCTATGCTTTAATTTATTTTGCTGATTTATTCTGTGCATATCTATTGTATTGCTTTATATTCTTTATTGTATTTATTTCATTCGACTGTTGAAGTTTCAATTTGGGAACTTGGGAATTTTGGTATTAAATTTAGACATTTATAGCTTTTGCACTGCTTACGGCTCGTATTATATCATTTTACTTTCTTTTAATTGTGTTAATAATTATTATTATACTACTATAATATTAATAATGTCATATATGTCGAAAAAAATAAATAGTGGCCTGCTCAATATTTATGCGTACCAAAAAAAAAAAATGAAATGACTCCCCTGGTTGCAACTTGTAACTTCATACTGTATGTTATTTTCATATGTGTATACTGTATTCTTTTTTATTATTATAATTATTATATTCAAGTTTTATTATTTTTCTTTTGAAATTAGCGTGTGTAGGAATATTAAATCTGAGAATTTTAAAATTTGGTTCTTACTTAAAAATTCCATAAATCAGAATTTAAATAAATTCATTATTAAAGAAAGCATATTTGTTGAATCATCTTGTATACACAAATATTGTACAATGTATACTATATGTATCCTATTTATGATATTCTTAAACGACTTTCCTTATTTATAAAAGCCTTATATTTTTGATTATTCCAAAAACTCAAACAATGTGGTCAACGCTGTGGCCACGTGGATCAAAGGACCCATTGTGCGCGGGCGGCGCAATTCGTCTGCGGCTGCGGTCGGAAAATCGCCAATTTCGCACTTGAACTGCGTTTCGAAAAGCCAATATTCGCGTTAGTTCTTCAAATCGCTTTCCACTATGGTTCGCAGAGTATTAAACTCCGAAACGGATTTCGTCCGCGAGCGCACACACACAATGGCTGTGTATATGTAATAATATAGTGTCGTTGGGTCAACGCGTCCTACTCTCTCGATCTTTGTCTCTCTCTATCTCTGATTCCTCTGTCTCTGTATCTCTGTCCCCTCTCTATTTCACCATTTCTTTTTGTCTTTCTTTACATTATACTTCTCTAAAACTGTGAAAACGGGCAAAGCGTCAATATGAATCACTCACTTCAAGCTGCACTGATCGCTGGAAACGGATTTAGCAATACCACCGTCAATACCAACATGCGTATATTATTATTATTATTATTATTATCGCTTTGCACCTATCGTCCTAATACCTGTTTAAAATCTAAGAACTCTCGTCCCGAGAATTATTTGAGACCTGCCCTGGTTCTAGCAGTGGCCATCGCAGCGTATTGGATATAAAATATCGACAGAAATCTATAACCACAGATATAAATTTCAGCGATTCGTAACAAATGCCGCCGCCGTTGCTTAGTCGTGTAGTTCCTGCGCCCAACAGTATATATATATATATATATATATACGACTTTATAATACATATATATATATATGTGTGTGTAGTGATCGAGAAAGCAATATGTGAAAAGGAATCGTTTACGGCCGACAGTTTGGACCGATGGTGCAGATGTCACCAGGCAATAACGTCCCTCCGCCACCCGCTCGCCATCAGTTTGGCGAGATCGCATATAAAAAGAAAGCGTAATAAAATTAAGGACAAATCGGCCGCCGCCGCCACCGCCGCCGCTGACTTGAAACCGAATTGGCGACCAAACTTCACGGTATAAATAAGCGAGCGAGCGAGCGAGCACTCCCTTAATATATATATATATATACATTATATATATTATGTATGTACAATATGCTGCAGCCAGTGATAAATCTGCTATGTATTATACTTTGTACATTTTCGGATTATCGGCGGAAACTTCTTTTTCCCCTCCCCGCGGGCACACGATAAATGGAACAATTTTATCCCCGCCCGTTTCGTCGCTTTGTCTGATTCGGTCCTTTCGCGGGGATTCTTTTTTAGTGAGAAAGAAATATAATAGCATAGGATGCGAAACAGCTAGTGCCACTGAAGTACATATTATAACGTTATAGCCTTAAATACGGAACACTCACATGATGACGGGGTGGTGGTGGAAGGGTGAACTGTTACTGCTGCAGACGATGGGAATTATTAAATTACTGAGGAGACGCGTTCACATATATAGGATAAAATAAAATACATAATAATATAAAGCGGAAGTTTTTTTCAACGTGCCATCAGCTATTCGCGGACAGTCGTTGAAATTCTGAAAAGTCGTTTATAATAGTTTTATTACAGTCATTATATACTTCTAAATGGTTTTCTTATAATTTATGTTTTATTTGAATGACAACCCCTATTATTAAAATAACCTTGGAAAATTTAGATGGTCGTTATGGAGTTCATAATTATTATTTATAACATATTTTACAGTTTAAATGACAATTATGGCTGGGGACTGTAATTCGCCTCACCGCTGTGGTAGGTAATCATACTCAGCTCCTCATACTTATAACTTTCGATAACCATCAACTCATCGATACATGAAGTGCTTATGAATACAATTTATTGAAATTATAATTTATATATTTAAAATGCACTTCAGCGTTTTTGAAAAAGATAATATTATATACCAGAATTAAAAATATAAGGTACTGGTTAAGCGTATTATAGTACTTTGATATATACCTACTGATAAAAAGTATAAAACTAATGAACTATTAACACGTCATAATAAAAAGAATAATATTCGACCATATTTTCCCCCCCCCTTGAGACCTTATTAAATATCATGAACAAACAAAACAATGTTATGTCTGAAACGCGTATAATTATAGTTAGCGAATTCCAAACGACTCGAGTCGTATGTCTTACTTAAAACAATCACGTCATTGTTTCAATAATAAAATATTTAAATCCGGCAACAATGCAAGTAACGCATCCCGCGACAATATATTGTTATTCCCTTTGATCTCGCAATATCGCAACTTCCCCACCGCGAAGCGCATTTCATTCGACTTAAAGACTGTGATGGCGCAATATACGATTTCGCATTCCGATACGCGTCGTAGCCCCTATAGGCATACAGGTCACCGAGTTTTCGATTACGTCGACTCAACGTAATACCTCGACGGAGAATATGACTATACCGTACTTATGGACAAAATATGCACGACAATCGTACTTCCAGTATATGTATATAAAAATGTACTATAATATAATATAATATATTGTGTATACCAGGGATCGGCAATTAAATTGTGTGGCAGTCCAGATAATTTGAAAAAAAAAATTCGAGGGCCAGAAAAAATTTAAATAGCGTTTAGTTAATAATATTAATGTATATTTTATTTTTGTGTTAAAAATACAGTTTCAGCTGTTTTAAGCAAATTATTTAATATAAAAGGACATAGATATAATGTTAGCCTGTTTTTTTTTAAATTTGGTACCTGTTTTTGGAGAACAACTAATACTCGGAGTGTTTTCAAGATGAAGAATGGAAATCAATTAATTTTGAACGATATTTATTCTTTTAAAACGTCATTTTAAATACATCATAAAAATAAATCAAATATCTATTATGTGTGGAAAGCCAGCGTTAAAAAAATAATATTTTTGGCGGTTTAGTTACTTACCCTCTAAGGGCCTATTGCCGAACCCTGGTGTACACTGAATACTATATTACTGTGTATACACCATAATATTTATATTACATTATAATGGTAATTTTATTCGGATGATTGTAGTTCAGACACTAAATGATTTCTATATTGTCTGAAAGTGATTTGAATATAATATTTAATATCAATAACCAAAAATAATAATATTATCGTACTTTTTTCGCGGCATCGAGTGCTGAATAATTTAAATACGACAACTTTAAGATGGCATTGTATATTATTAAAATAATACTGTTGTACATTGCATACATTTTTCGTAGGAATTCAAATACAATATTATTTTTTTTATCATAAGCATGTCTTAAAAACATAACCCATTTGTAGTACTATTTCTGTACCCGTTTAAACTATTGCAATATAAATATATCGAGCACAAAATATTGTAGAATGCTAGTTAATTAATTGTGTTAGAAAATAAATTTTTTTTTATAAACCAATATTATTTTAGATACTTCATCTCTTCAACCAATACAGACCCAGTAGTTTTTTCTTGCGTACTGATAAAAATATCGATTCGACAAGAAATATAAAACTAATTAGAATTCGTTATGAGGTTTACTATAGATTATTCCACTTTTTCAAATTAGTTCTATTCCTCTTCTATTCTTTAAATTTGATTTTAGAATATAAAAATTTATGAATTTTCAACTAGTACCTATATGGAATTGAAAAAAAATTGATTTTTCCTAAAAAAAACTTCAAAACAAATTTAAAACTTTTCTGATTTTTTATCGCATTATACTACCGATTAACATGTTTTTTAGTGAAATATAATATATTACTCGTCGACATCATATTTGTGACGTTTATGCGGATTTGAAAGCACTCAGTTATCTCTTTTACACCACTTCAGTTATACAAACTAATAATCACTTATTACACTTACACATCAAACGATTTGCAGAGGTAACTGCAGTTAGAAAATTTTCTATATTGAACATTTGAGCACCTTAAAAACGGTCGATATCAATAATTTCATAAACATTAAATTGCAAGTGTACTTATATACAATACGCATATGTCTATTATTTCCCATAATTTGTTAGCAATATTAATTAATATTACAATTATTATAGTACATAATATAGGTCATAAGTAAAGCTTTCATCATCGATTCCCTTCATATTATGTGATATTAATTTGTTAATTGTCTTGTTCGTAGTAACAATAACCTATACTTTGTGATTTATATATATATATATATATATTATGTAATGTACAATTTTATTGTACATTTTGTGTCGTATATAAATTTATGCAGTTGTACTACACTCGTACAATCATAGTTTGATAATGTTCGTTTCAGAAACCTGTTAATTGCTTTACGAAGCCAAATAATGAATCATCCGCTGTGTGGGTTGCCAAGTTGTTGAAACGAAACAGGTGTATTATATATATATATGTATAAATATAAATGTGTATAATATTGCGTAATGGGTAACACCGTCAAAACGTAAACACAGGTCGTAATAATATAACAATGTTTCCCAAATTTGGATCAGTAGACCCCCGGGGGTCTGAAAGTGCGTATGTAGGAATATTGTTATACCGCGAGTTCTGCGCTTGAATTGTGGTTTAATAATAATATTATTATACTTTTACGGTATTAATATAGCGATGTAGATGAAACAAGTGCACCATGACTATACTATAATAATATGATAAACAAATAATATTATGCCGTTTGCTCGTTTATATTATTCCCATATAGTTTCGTGGTTTCCAAAAAATGTTCTGACAAGTAACAACTTATTGGCTTAATGTGTTTTTGTTAATACTACAGTTTTCGAATTATCAGTCTATACAGTGACTCAAATATAAGTACACTAGTAAAAGGCATTTAAGTTAATTTTTTTCATAAGGAATTGGGTAAAGTTTCTATTATTGAAAAAGAACCTATAACATACATTTTTACCATGCATTTTTTCGATTTTAGATCATTTTTATGAATTTTACATGAGTTGTAAGATAAAAGCTTTTCCTTTCGCGATACATGGAAAGTCTTAAATTCTTGTCCAAAAAAAAACAGTTTTTATACATTTCGAGACCATTTTGTTTAGTATACACTAATATTAATTTGCATTACTATATTTTTAATGCAATGCGAACGTCTATAAATTAAATTTTAAAATCATCAATTTGACAACGTCCAGATCATCAACATTATGCAACTACTTGTACGAGTTTTAGAACAAAGGTTTTATAATATAAAGTCATACGTCTTCAATAATTCGGTCGTTTGGTTGACTGCAGGTATAGTGTATATTATTTACTCGTGAGGGCGTTCGAAGTTGCAAGGGTAAACTACTATAATGTATGACGTCGGACGAAATGTTGCCAAAGTCGTAACTTGCGATATGTGTAGCCGTGTAGGTTCTCTACTATGACTCCATACCTTCGCTATAGGTACTCGTTTATACGACCATAGGGGCATATTATCATTTGGCTGCGTGTTGCACTTTTCCAGCACGCGATAGGTACCCACATGGTGCGGCGTAAATATTTTAATAGTGTTGTCTGTTTTCGACGCGATTTTTTTTTATTCGCAATGGCGCGGTCGGTAGGATGGGGTGTCTGACTGCAATATGGCACAAAAATATACACAATGAGTTGTTATTCCGGTCGACGAACGACGATCCTGATGATTAATTCGCGTGTAAAACTTTTGCCAGTGTATAGTATGACAATAAGGGTTCCGTCGACGTAGAAGTCGCGTCGGCGGCGGTCGGGAGACTATTAAAAAAAAAAAGGTCGTTTTTCACATACCGTTTGTATCAATTTGTTTTGTCAGCGGCGGCGTCGGCGATGGCTTCAAAAAGTAGACGCTGTCATTAAAATACAAATTACTGGACAAAAGCGACAGCGGAAACGGTGTATATATTATTTTCTCTTTCCATGCACATCACGATATACCATATATTATATTATTATATACGTACATGATATCATGTTATGCGTTCGTTATATAATATAAAATATTTTTTTATTTATGACACGAACAAATTTTTTTTTTAATAACCGCATTTTGAGCGTTGAATATCCTTCTCCGTCGTAATAATTTCATATACGGCATACGCCACTGCGTTGTTTGTACGTAATATAATATACGCCGTACCTATATACTCGGCGCTGACTATTATAATAATAATATACATTATGTACACACGCTTAGCGATACGCGATGAATGCGTTGGTTTTCGCACATAATAAGTTTGCTGCCTGGTGTGGCGAAGACCGCACAAAGCACAAATAGCGTTAATACGTCCGAGCTTGTGTGAGGACGTGCTTGCGTGTGTGGGTGGGTAGGTGGGTGGGTGTGTGTGGGTTCGTGGGCTCGCGTTAATATATATTATGTATAGCAGCGAAGCGTCCTGAAAACAGCGAGTTGTGCGCAGTGTAAAACGAAAGATTAATGAACCGAGTAACGCATATGCCGATATTCGCACGTTACTTAAGCCGAAGCAACTGGTGCGTGCGGTGTGAATGAGGAGTGCGTGTGTGCGTGTGTGTACGCGAGGCGGCGCGTTTATGGGCTGATAAAGTATTTTCTCGTATTTTTTTTCCTCGACTTAACGCCACCGCCACCGCCCCAAGGTTTACGAGAGAACAACATCTACGGTGGTGCGCCATACACGAAACAAAAAAGGACAGAACACTATATAGCTATAGCTGCTGATGGTATTGCTTTAGATTACACGCGATTAACCACCTAACGGCTAACGCTCACACATTGATGAGTAATTTAGGCATTTTCATCAATATAATATAATATTTAAGTGTAGACGTATCTGAGAAAAACCCGCGGCAGTTTAAAATATATATATTATCATTAGGTTTCCTCGGTGTTTTCTGAAGAACGGTCTAAAAAATAATTCTGGATTTGCTTCACGTGATTTGAATCGGCCGGAAACGTCAGTTTTTATATTTTGCTTCTCTCGGCAATAACGCGTGGCTTATTTAAATTATTTATAGGTTAGGTGTATAGGTGATACATACACTTGGCTGGTATTATTTAAAATAAATTATTATTATTTAAAAATTAACTTTCTATAATTTTTAAAATCAAAAATTATTGAGGTACACATTTTGTTTTACTATAACCATATTATAACTTCATCAATATATTATACACAACAATACCCATCCCATTAAGTAATAAACCTTGCCTAGATAGAATTATAACTTGAAATGTAAATATTAAAATATATACATAAACATATATAATATGTGACTTCGATTGGGTTTTATACTTTCTATGGACATCAGTCATAATATCATTGTACAGTATTTTATAGTATTAGCTGCTATTGACCGATTTTGATGAAACTTAATTACCTATCTATTATAATATATAACATACATAATATAATTATAAACATATACACAATAAGGTTACATAATATGCTTTTAACATCTTAGAAAATCAAATTGTTTGTCTGCAATGTGAATTTAAAATGTTTCTTTTTTTACTTTTACATAATACAGGTATACCAGTATACCTACCATGAATACGTATAATAAGCATTCATCATTATTAACCGTTGGTTAAATATTAACTTTAACAACAAGATAATAATACATTTCTGACTACGTTTTATTTACATAATGATGTTACTATTGTCATGTTATAATATATAATCGTAATCATATACGTGTATTATAATATAACAACTCGCTAACCCAATGAATAAAATGCAATCAGGTAACACTGAAACTCAAACAAAACTTGTATATTGTGTTTTGAAATTGAAATATCTTACTAATATATTACCAAGTTGATTGATGAATTAAGCTAAATAATAATTCATGCATTGAATGATACTTTATAAATTGTATGCTTATAACATACGAGTGTCGAACTAGGAAAGAAATGGTACCTATAACTATTGCAAGTTGGGTCTAAGTGTATGTATAATACGATTATTAAAGTTCGGAATTGATTTTTTTTCAAATTCGATTAATGAATGTAACTTTAATCATAAAAGTGTAAATGATGTACATAAAGCATTCGACAATATTATAATATTATGCTCAACACGAAAAAAATTAAATTATAATTATTCAATATCTTTAATCGAGAATTATGTGATAACGTTCAACAAACTCGTGTTAAAAATATTTTCGTTTAGCATGGCAAACAACTGAATAATTCATGACGTACCTATTTTTTTTCCAACATCATGTCAGTTATCTGTGACTTTTTTACCGTCTAGCCATGCAGACAAATAATTTATCCAAAATCAATAATCGTTTTAAAATAAATACAGGCATTTCAATATATTTTTTTTTTATTATTTAAAAACCAATTTATTCTTTCATTTTACTTCAAAGAATAACATTATTTATAGATGTTTAATAGAAATATGGATATATATAGTTGAATTTATAAAATTAATAACAAGTTATAACTGCATTCTGCAGGTGAACATAAAGAGAAATAATAATATTATAAAATAAAAATTGAATAACGTTATTAAGTACCACGAACTAAGTCAAGTACATTTTAAAAAAAATAAGTACGTCCATATAAGACTTATTATTTAAAATATAAATGCTTATTACATCTTGTGTATAGAAATATTAAATAGTTAATGGAATAATATACTGTAATACCTATTTTGTACTAAATAACCTAAGTATTGAAAGAAACAAGGTTAGGTTAGGTATAATATTGTAATTTGAATTTTTTTTTTTTTTATTAGTCATAAAATCATACATTTACATATAAGACCATTATCCGTACATATTTTGTGGTTTGTATAGGCTGTGTAAATCAAGTAAATAATAAAAATATATATAATAATAATAATAATACTCATATCATGAAGATGCATCTCGATTCAATTATATCACTAGTTTTGTTTTTCTCATAGTTTCGATTAAAGTTCGTCTATGAATTCTTTATGAATTGATTTCGGTATAATAATATTGTAATAGGTTGTGTAGGATCGTGATGCGTCAACATTCGCATAAATATGACCTCCGAACCGTTAAGACATTTTAACATTTGCAATGGGACACGGCGAATATCGTGTTTTCAGAACGTACCTATATTTTGAGGGATAAACGCTTTGGATTACTCTGGAAGTCATCGCGATCGTATTATATACAATAATAATAATTATGTACCTCATGTCGCCGACGATATTCGATTTCCGGGGTCGGACCCATGAGACGGAAATAGGGCGTAGGAGGCGGTGGTCACGTCGCACACACTATACCCACTTACATTTGTATACCACCAGAGGATAGAAGGCCGCCCGTGATGACATTGCACCGCGCACGACTTTTGTCTGGCCTGTGCGGAGGTAAAGAGAAAATTGTAGCGGTGGATGCGATTTATGGTCTAAAAGCTGCGACAATATAGTATAGCGCCAGTACAGGTATGCTATAGATGGTATATATGTATATAGTGAGTACATAATATAATAATATACATATACGATAATATACATACATTCACCTCTCGGGCGGCCTTTTATTCGGCAGCGGAGTGAAAACACGCGGTTGCCGCGGCATTGGGGTTGAAGGATATTAATTCTTGTTAAATGGCCGTGTTAAATGCCTCGGCGTGAGCTCGCGTATAATCGTTCGGCGGCGGAGCACGGTAATTGCGCGCATTTCTCGGACAACAGGTCGCCATAAATTAGAAACACTTCCGCCAACGCACCACGCGCGCCCGGCCTTTTCATACGACCGTTGCCACCCACGATTTCTCTCTCACTGCAGCTTTATTATTATAGTAATAATAATAATGTGCACGTGTAACCTGCAGCAGCATACCGCGTCGTAATTTTTTTTTTTTATTCCATTGCCCGCACCGGCGGAATTTATAACAAAACTAGTAATATTATACTATACAACGTAGTGGCATAAACAATTTCCCCCATATTTAGACGACTTGTAAAATAAAAGATGTGGTCCCTCGACCCGAAATCATTTAAGTGGAGTACAAGATTATGTTTACTTCGCGGCATCTCGAAATGGAATTAATATCGACTTGTGGATAAATCAAATCGACGTATGTTTATACATTGTAGCGTAGGTAGAATGTAAGACAGTTTTAATGTTCTGATAACAATAATATGTAACTTTCGACCACTTTTTAGAAATCGAGATTTAATCATTTAATACCTATATAGGTGTATTAATATGTTATCCTCATTTGCATTACACAATATACATTGTGGTCGAATATTCGATCTATGTGTTATTGGATTTACACGGGTTGTTTTAGGTACATTTTAAGTGTATAACGATATGTGTACTGCCAGTGTTTAAATTATTACTTTAAGCTTAGTACAATGTCTATCAAATTTTCAATAGTTCAAATTTTCTGTCTAGTATTTTATTTACGCGTTATAGTTATTAATTTCATACAAACAAACAGATCACTTGGAATATTATACCGCGGTATACGTGAGTTCATTGCATAATAATTATTATGATTATCGTCGCATCTGCAGTATTAATATTATTATAAATTAGATTCCATCAGCGTTTGTATAATACCTATACATATACCTATTGTAATAATAGAATATGCACAGTCGTTCGGCCAAAAAGTGTGCGGTTAGACCCCGCGGGTTGGACGATAAAATAAAGTATAATAATAATAAAGTTCCTCTCCCGCAGCCGCGAGCTAGGTGTTTAATTCGCCTCCGGCGCCGCTCATCTTCGCAGACTAACAGAGTATCTTTGTTATTATTAATTTTATTATTATTATTATTATATGTAAAACGATAAAACGCGCACTCCGCACAAAATAATATAGTGGCTCGGTTTTTAAATCTCATTTTTGATGCCGCCAGCTTTCACCCTGGCGTTTGGAATTAAAATATATTATTATATCTATTAAGTGTGTGTACCTACATATAATATAAATATAAATTATAAGTTACAACTGCATATTTTATACGACGTGAAATCTGGAGGTGCTTTTTATTATAATATATTATACTATAACGCACGTGTATCTACGAATCTTCAATTGAATTTCGAAAATGTGTTGGCGGGAGTGTTTACACTACATATGACACGTGTGTACCTACTACCTACATTAGGATCACTGTACGACAAATGTTTTTAAATTTTTACCATGGTAGTAACAAGTTAAAAAAAAATTATTACTTTCCTTACATTTTCATATATTCTCCTCTTGTCTATCTTATCTCATATATAGTATAGCAAATAGCAATATTTAGTACATAATAATATTATATTATAATATGTTTCAATATTCGTCCTATATTTATGTACTGATCCCAATGTGTAATATATTAGTATTAGTATTAGTATAATATTATTAATGCCATTTTCGCAGTTAATTTTCATTTCCACCCACATTTTTAAAAACAAATAGATAATTCAGTTACTTTTATGATAAAGAATTTGGTTGAATTGAATTTATTCAAGTGTAAAAAAATAAAGTATCGTTGACATGATAAATAATCGTTTTGGTTGACATTAAAACACTAAGAAATTATAATATCGTTTTGAATCGATAGAACGGAATTTTTTTATATTAAGTTGGCTGTTATACCAGTAAGCGATCGGAAAATCATTCGTTTGTGTCACATGGTATACCTACTTGACGTTTTATAATTGAAAAATTTATTTCAAAATAATTATATGTTATTTTATACAATACTTTCCACAAACCAATCGTGTATTTAAAAAGGGAACAAACTAGATGGGAATGTCTGGCATTCGAACAATGTTATTTGGGACGAGATCTGTACATGCTTAATTTATTTATTTCATGGTATAATGTAACCAAAGTATGTGATGTAGACATTGATTTTCAAATAATTGTATTCTCAAATATTACATATTTGAAGTTCTTTTGAATATAACATCCCGTTCACAATATTTCATCAAGTATTATAATTATGTACCTATATTCATTTAATTATTATACAAATGTATCGACTAATTTTGTTAGTTCTATTTCTTATTTTAGATTCTGAGCGGAGCTACATATGTAAAAATAAATATAATATGTATCATTAAGACTTATAAGTTATAACTGTCTTAAAACAGTATTATAAAATATACTTTTTCAAATATACAAAAATGTTACATAATTATAGTTTATAGAATTTGAACACAATATGTTCGTTAAAACGATAATCATAAAGCATTATATTATGTATAATATTATAAACGCGTTTAATGCAAAATTTCTATAAAACTTGATAAAAAATAAAACTGTAAGCTATATATAATACATTTTAAAGTTAATAAATAAAACTTATTCTACTGTTCAGTATCCCAAGGGCTTGTATTGAAATTTTAATCGAAATAACTATACATAAATAGTTTGAACTATATTTTTATCCACCAGTAATAAAACTTTTATATTGGAATCTAGTAAATAATACTTATTACTTGAAACTCGTTTGAGACGGGGATATATTTTTGAAACGTAATACAAGATGCTTTTCTATTACCTTTATAAAATACAGTGAGTCACGTTAAGCCGTTGAGTTTCTATTGTTAAGTATTGATAAAATATCGTATACCTACCTTTTTTTTTCAAATTTGGTTTTACTTTAAATATTACATATTTTTATTAACCATTACCTATACAGCTCTTCAGCGATTAATTTTATAAATATATGCACGTGTATTGTTATAATATATATATACATGAATGAGTTATTAAATTGTTGTTACATATACATATTACATTTTATTGATATCCTATAGAGTATATATTAATACATAAACAAATAATTTGCACTTTGATGTTTTTTTTATAACGTTAAAAGGTCGATTGAATATTTAAACAATGAATTCAGTACAAAGTTATTTATTCGTAGAGAACCGTCTACGTCGATTAATGATTACAATATAAATTTTATAGTTTATAATTTAGATAAATAAAATGTAGAAATAACTTAAAGACGAGTATACATAGTACATTTGTATTGTGCGTATCGTTTGTGTTTTGTTTTAACCGTTTGCTCTATATAATTCTTAGGACAATATACATAAGTTATTTTCCATATAATTACATTATACGCCGCGAATTCATGAAATTTGCATGTCAATGTGTTTTTAGACCTTTTAAGAAGAAGTTTTCTCTTTGAATATAATATTTTACGGGACGAAAATCATATTTGAAAGGGTTTTTGATAGTGTACAAAATAAATAGCCACCGTTTCTAGAACTATCGTTGAACGAACAAAAAAGTTTGGCCCGCGACGTACGCCCAAATTGCACATGAAGTTAGTTACGACAGAAAAAAAATGGCGAAAATTAATTTCCTAAGGCAGAAACTTATCCGTCGACAGTCTAGCTAACAGTCTAGCTGGTAACACGTATAAATTGCACGTGTACGTGTCACGTGCACAGCTTCGAACTTCCCCGGGTGGAAAGACGTGAGTGTGGGTGACGGTGGGGTAGAGGGAGTCGTGGTGTAGAAAAGCTCGTAAGTCGACTGTAATTGCAATTTCATAACACCCCCCCAAAAAAACGGCCTAACCAAACCCGACCGATGAAACGCTCGCGTATATAAATTACATAATAATTTTTTTTCCGATGTATTTTTGCGTGCGCATGTGACTGCGGTGCTATGCGGATTGTCACCGAGCAATTATGATTTGCATCTAGAGGATTTATTTCCCTGGAGAGGTGTACGGTTTTCTTTTTCTCCCACGAAAATTACGGCTATCGTTAACTGCAGAACACGGTGAAATAATGTGCATATGGCGTAGGTATCTCACACTGGAAGGTGTCCTGCAAACCTGCGCACCGACTACACGTCTCCACCTAGTCTCTATAATACCCTCTTATAGACACGTGGTAGTTAGATGTCACGCACGTTTGTGTAAGCACACCGCGATCATTATTTAATGGTTATTTTCCTACACTATAATATTCACTTGTGAAAATTGGGCGTGTTTCGTTCAGCTTGGTTCTTTTTATTATTTATTAAGTAGAAATTAATTAAAAAATTAATAGTTAAAAAAAAATACTTAATTATAATATAAGAGCCAATAGATTTACCTTGGTGGACTTAACGTCGTGTCGGCTGAAACTTATTAATAAACACCTTAAGCCGTGAAGAATTAAAATTTGACCCCGTGGATACCTATTATTATAGCTATATTTAATATGTATATAATATATAGGTATATTCTGTCTTTTACGAAAACAAATTGTGTGCACAATGTGTCTGTATAATGTACGTATATAATTATATATTGTATCGTATTACCGTAACATAAAACCATATATATATATATACAAGTATTTACTATTGTATATAAAATGTATAAGCTCCTTAAATAATGTCCTTAATGAAAGGCGTTGGTTGTTTTTTTCTAAGCGAAAATTGGATGTCTTTATGTGCACCGATTAATAAAGCCCGTACGGCGGTCGTAACTATAAGCAACTTGCTGTTATTTAGGTGCAGCTAATATACCGCGTGATTTCGCTCGTTTAATAGAAACACTAATACGGCGTCGGCTTGTATACCGAAATTAAGACGATATATCTCTATTATACGTCACGCTTGTTAAGTAATAATACCGTTATAGGGAGGTAGCTTATTATATACAACTCGCTGCGATATCGAGCGACGTTAAATAAAAGTATTACGGTCGACGCGATTAAACGACTAAGCCTGCACGTGGATATCGAATTTTCAGACCCAATAATGTATCCTAGGTCCTATACTGTGTCCTATCTATATCCAGAGTTGCAGGATCTGTCTCCTGTCCATTCGAGTTATACGCACGTCATGCAACAATTCGCAACAGATTTCGAATTATATTCATATAGATCGTCTTGGACCATTTTCATAATAATTCTTGTTGATTTGTTATACGGCACAGTTTAACGTCTTATAATGTTATGTCGAAAAGCTCAATACATATATTACGTATCCATAATCTATGTACAGGTGATTCACAGAGCATGGTCACCACCCTTTTTTTCCTTTAATAATGAATTTATTCTAATTCAAATTTTTGGAAATTTTAAGAATATCTACTCAAAGAAGAAAGACCATAATATTATTTTCAAATTAACGAACTTTTTTACTGTAAATAGTCTAGTGGACACATTTTTTGAACATTTTGATGTATCTTATTCAAAATTCGAATGAGTAGTTTAATTTAATGTTTGTATTAAGGATAATAGTCCTTAAAAATGGTTTTACATAAATATAAAATAAACATATTATAATATTATATAGATTTAGTACCTATTTATTACACTTGGAACATTTTTACAAATTATTAATATTAATAACTACAATTTTTAAATCACCATAGCCCCGTTAGCTTATAAGCCTATTGCCATGTGGACTTTTTATCCTTAGAACATAAAGTTCAACTCAAAAATGACTCGTACAAATTTAAATGTTGATGCGTCAACAATTTCAGAAAAAATATCTACTGTACAATTTATAGTCGAATAGGGATATTTTCATTTGAAAAACAGAAGGTTGTATCTCCACTGGACCCTCCTAAATATTAGTACAAAATATATCTCAAGAATTTGAAAATATGGTCTTAAAGTATAATAATTCAAAATTCAAAAAAACAGATTTTGAATAACTGAATTATCGATGAAAAAAGGGGGTGTGCATGCTTGGTGAATCATCCTGTATGTATATATATAGTATATACATATATATGTAAATAGTATATACAATATACATATAGTGTATACGTTCTACGATATTTAATATAACTACAACAACGATGAAGACAATGATGATGATGTCATTAAAATTTTCTGTTTTGTCTCTTTGACACTCTTAACACGCAGAGTAATCTGTGAATCTTGAAGCTCTTATATTATAATATTAGTGACGTGGGCCACATCCACCGTATAATATCGTTTATAAACGTATACATCTATACCTAACCCCACTCGAGAAAAACGGGTGCACATATTATTATACACAAGTACTTGAGGAGGATAAAATATAATTTCCACTTTCTATATAATATTATATAAACGACTATAGTAATGTCCGCGAAAACACATTATACTTTAAACTTGTAGTACTTTGTGCGTATATATCCACCAAGGTATACAGTTATAATTTAATAATATTGATGGTTAGGAGTAGTGGCTGTATATAGTATCATCCTTCGGAAGAGATGGCGGTGCAGGCTTCGTTCGGTTGACAGGAGCGTCGTTTGTTTTCAGTGGTGTGGCGTGTGAGGGTACGGAAAGAAGAAAAAATGTATATTTTTTTTTGTCGAAAACCACACTACATATTATTATTATATATATAGTGCCACGTATATTATGGTATGTAGCCTCTTGGAGAATCCGCTGCCGACCACTAGAAAGAGTAAATGAGTAGAGAAGCTCCTCTGTCAGCGACAGACAACCGCACACTTCACTCTCTCTCTCTCTCTCTCTCTCTCTCTCTCTCTCTCATTCCCTCTCACTTTAGTCTCTGTAACTATATGTTTCTCTCTCTCTCATGCCCGCGTGAGTGTTTTTTTTTCATTATTATTTTACCCCACTCGTCCAAAACAAACTGCCTGTCACGTTTTCGAGAGATGCCATACGGCCCCTATTTTCGCCTACCCCACCAACACCGCGGGTGTACGGTGACGGGTGGGGGTATACTATTAACACAATTTATGGTAACATTCCCTCGGTGCAAAGACTAATATGTTTCTGAAAATTAATTGAAATAATTAATTGCCAACCCCCTTAGACAACGTAACTGCGGCAGCGATCCACGCGATATAAAACGTTTATAAAATAAATGATTACGAGTCAAAACCGAAAAATTTAAACGAAACTTCCGGCGCCGCCATCAACGCAAATAAGGGTATAATATTATCTGAATTATATAATAAAATATAATATAATACTATTATGTAGACATATTCACGGCGTCGGGCGTATGCAAACAAAATAAAATAGTTCCATTTCATATTATCGTCTAACGTGCAACAATGTCCCCACTATATTATAATTGCTACATGCCTACATGTAACTATATATTATATATAGTATATACCATATTATATACCATTTATGTAGACAAAATTCAAAGTGGTTGCAATTTTAAACCGTTTAAATGTTACTTTTGTGTTGCAGTGGAAATCTGTTAAGGAACAACAAAAATTATGACGAAGCAATTTTGAGCTACAGGTCGGCGATCAATTTCAGACCTACATTAGCGTGTAATTATAATTTTATATAGTAGATAAAATATATTTCGTTTTGTTTTCGGTTAACCGACAACAGTTAACGCCCGTATATAGATCAATACATGTACAATGTACATGATTGCAATTATATAGTTGGTAATTATAATTGCAATCATATTTTATTTTATTATTAATTACGTTTAAATATTTTTGCTGCAGTGGCGTATCTGAGTCTGGGCGATTGTTTGGCAGCTACTAATCGGTACACCGAAGCGGAAGCGGTGTTGAACAAGTGCCTTTGTCTCGACGGTTCCAGAGTGAAAGACATTAGGTCACACGTGACCGCTCAAAGGTCGTGCGTGCTTCGATTGGGCAGAATGTTTGCAACGATCGGAAAACACCAGGAAGCGGTAAAAGTATTCAAATCGGCCATCAAATCTGACGGATCTTCGTCGCAGGTATATCATATTTTTTACATTAATACATTATATAAAGACCGCCTGCAATGCGTACGGTCTTAATGAAAAAAATTCTTTAAATTATACACGAATCGCTTGCTATCTTATTAGGTATTCATTTTTAACATTATAGCTGTGGTCGCTTATAGACTATAATATGAATACGAGTAGATGACAATATGTAATGTAATACCACCAACATAATATTATATAATACAACGATTGAATAAAAATCAATGTATAACATATTATATACAAGTTATACTGTTATATATATATATCGACGGAATGGACGTGATAGCCTCAAATAATTACCAATAATGTGTTTTCTATAACATATAGAACAACCCACTTACAACAGTAATCGCACTATATAGTGCTTATATTATATAGACACGAAAAAAATACGATTCGTACTTAAAGATATTAGATATACGCGATAACGAATTACTACGATTTGGCATGGGAAACAGCAGTTAAGATATAGACGTTTCGGACGCCGGAAAAAAATATATAAATCAATAAACACGATAGTATAATACTATAATGATTAGTTTAGAATTATTCCAACGGAATAAGATATTATAGTATAAACTTTATTATTAAGTCGAACATTTCACTCGTACACTATTTATTTTTATTATATTAATATAGTTGTTGCTGTGTGAAATTCGATATTTTCTTGCCGACGGGAGTGTTAAAAAAACTAATAATAATCAACCGTATAAAAATAACCTATACATACAATAGTTATACAAGTACAACACCTATATACACCCTTATATTATATATTATTTACTGTTCCAGACGATAACCTGTGTATTGAATTACGTCGCCGATGTCATTTTTACTTTTAGAGCCTTATATATTCGAATAACAAGTGTTAATAAAAAAAAATAAAAACTCCCCGTAATTTAATACACCCCCGTCCATCTAATATCTATACGCTTGTGATATATATATAGAACATAGATAAATAGGGGTAGTCGTTCTGCATATCCGATTTCAATAGTTATATTACCGTTTAATAAACGTCGTAAATAACGAGAATCCGCCAAGGATTGTAAAAAAATCTCTTTGTTGTTTAATATATTTTATGGGATAGCTTTGGGTAGAGAATATTGCACAAGCCTTCCGGGTTTCCTTGGTGCCACCTATACTCACGCTCAGATCCCGTACACCAAATACAATATAGAATAATAATATATTAGAATAATATTACAATATGTATAGGCGGGTACAATAATAACAATAAAGACAATAAAAATAAAACTTTGAGCTCTATTGGCTAAAATCGAATACGGATTCGGGATTATTAAAATGTATAGATATGGCCCGAATAATTATGTCATACTATTATACAGAGCGATCAGTGATTCACTAAGCATGCTCACCCCAATTTTTTCATTTTATAATTTATTCAAATTCTTATTTTTGGAATTTTTCAACACAGGTATTTAAAGACCTGCATATTAAATTCAAGTTCATGATACTTCTTGTGTCGTGTGACAATACAAACTTCTGTTTTTCAGACGAGCACCCTCTTTTTTACTGATAATTTTTTTGTTAAAACACTGACGTGCCTAATTCAAAATGCGATCGAGTATTATTACAATTAAACATATTTATAATAAGAATATCAAAAACTACTCTCTCGAATTTTGATTTTGATTTGTAAACATTTTTAGAAAACACAATTTACAGTAGAAAAGAGGATCGGGTTGCCGTTCGAAAGACAGAAGTATTTATATCTCTTCGAGTTTGTTCAAAAATATCTTAGGAATTTTAAAATAATACGATATTTAAGTATATTTGAAAATTCCAAAAAACTGATTTTGAATAACTGCAGCATTATTAAAGAGGAAACAGGAGATGTGCATACTTTGTAATACGAGGTTTTCACACTGGCATTTTTTTTTTCACTCTGGTACTTATATAAAGGGTTATAACTTTCGACGGTACCTATATAATATAACTGCAATAAATGTCGAGACGGCCTCTGGCCACAACAGGCGTCAACGAGGGAGCGGCGAATTCTCTATTCGAGTAGTTTTTTGAATGGAACGGCGAGAACTCACACTCGCGACGCGCTCACACGTACAACAATCGCGTCCGCCCGCACGCACAAAACACACATAAATACACGCCCAGGCGTTTACGTCACTGTATATTGTACTCGTATTGCAAAGGCTCTGCAGACATTTTAATTTATATCGCGATACGAGACTCGACTTTAGTGTGTGTGCAGTTATTAATATGATGCTTCCTGCAAACACACGCCGCCGCCACCCAAGAGAGGAGAAAATACTGCACTCGGCGTTTATTATTGTTGTGGCTGGGATCTTAAATTTCGCGAGCTCCGCCGGCCTCCTATTCCCCAGCGACTAAACGGTTATTAAGAAAATGAAAACTGGAGAGAAAAATGTACTCACGACTACGTCTTAATATCATATATATATATATATATATATATATATAAATAATACTCTGCTCTGTATTCCGAAGGCATACGCCACTGCGTCGGGCGCGACCGCAAATACGATTTTATCGTCGTCGTACGTTGTAGTTAAAATAAATAATAATAATGATGATGATGATGATGATGATGATCGTATGTATATATATATAGCTTCCAGTCCGAAAAAAGGCAAACATTAACACTATTGTGACACAGTCACTTGTTTTTTTTCAGCGTTACTTTTGATTTTTCTGCTCTACGAATCTATTAATAAAAAATTATTTTTAAAAAACACCCTTTTCTAAAAAAACAAAAAAATAATGAAAAATTTAAAAGTGTGTGGTATAATATGTCAAGTTTAAGAGCGCCACACACTTTTAAATTTTTCATTATTTTTTTGTTTTTTTAGAAAAGGGTGTTTTTTAAAAATAATTTTTTAATTTTTTATTTTCTACTTTTTAGTTAAAAAAAATTTTTTTACGGATTATTGTATTGTCATCCAAGACCAAGGTCTATACAAATTTTCAGAATTTTTCATCTTCAAAAAGTGCCTCAAATCGAGCGCGCAAGATTTGATCACAGACAGACGTGTAACCAAACTTAAGAAAAGTGTTAAAAATCGTTTTGTTGTATAAACGCATACAATATCATTCATATACAATGCGTACGGAAAGACCTGATGAAAAAAAAATGATGCTACTTAAACGTATGACAAAAATTGTTAAAATTCTATGATTAGTTATTAATTCAAGAAATATACTCATGTCAGCAAATTTCCAAAAAAATATTTTGAAAAAAGTTATTACGTTCCAAATGTAGTTAATCAAACAAATATTGATATTTAAAAAAATTCTAAAAAATAAACCACTTGACTTAGACATAAATGTTTCTACTATCAAAATAATTGTTCTTATAATCAGATTCACAAATTGGTTATTTTGAATACATCCAAAAAAATGTAAATCAAATTTAAATTTTTTGTATATACCTAATATATGTGTAGCGCAAGTGATTATAAATTATATGGCCTATAAAATAAAAAACGTAAAATATTGATTAGAACAAAATGTATTCCAAAAGTCAGTTCTATCTGTTACACTCAGTATGTATCAGTTGTATATATATTATACAAGTAGCTACAACATTATGAGGGATGACCGCTACTACGTTTTCGTCACGATTCGAAGCGACGAAATCGGTTGTTGACTACGGCAGCGAAGGACTATAATATTTAGGAAACAGACTGAGATTAGTTTACGGTGTGGAGGTACTATACGTGACGAGCATATTATAATATACAGACTGCTATAAGTCGAACACATTTCGGGTGCGAACAACACTTCCGATGTCTGTCCGGTCGAGAGGATTGTCGCTGTAATACTATAATAATAGCTCTCACCTAGGCGATGCAAACGCTACAAAATTGGAAATCGATTTATATGCCGTCCATAATAATATCATACATTTATATACTACCTATATTATAATATTTTGATATAGTGCCGGGGTACCAAAATGACGTCTCTTGGAAACATTCTATCTGACCCGAAGACAAGAAATTTATTTTTTAAATCGCCATTTTTATAGATAGTAATTAAATAGCTATAAGGTTTTCATGTTAAATTAATATTTATTTTGAATATATTAATTATTTAATTTATATGTATACAATATACACATATATATATATAATATTATTCTGCGAATTCCAATGTGTGAAAATCTGTTGTTCATCGGTTAAGACTTATAAATATTTAAAGTAGGTACAGCAGTTGATCGTAGCGCAACCACCGGGGTACCCCATAAAATGGCAGTCCCCTACAGTCACTACGCCCACTACCACGTCAACTAAACTTTAATTACTCATAATTTATAAGGTATAAATATAACTAATTATCTATTCGTATAAAATATAATATATTTTATGAACTGACATTTTCACAAAAACATTATGTTCTCGAATATGAAAATACAAATTATATATTGTCATTCAAAAGAGTAAAAGAAACTAAAAAACGATAACAATAAAAAAAGTAATGTATGTAATTTTTTTTTAAATTTTGTTTTTTATAATATCTTCATAATATTATCTAAAAGAATTTTTTCCAAAAAAGTTGAAACTTTTCAAGAAAATGGATAGTGTTTATCTTTTAAACATTCATACTGTATATAATATAACGTATGAAAACATTTTTTTTCAGTGAATTTGTATTGCTTTAATAATAATAATAATAATAATAATAATAATAATGGGTACTTGTTGTCCTTGTACATATTTTTCAGTTATTTGTTCGCAGAAAACGAGAGACGGGATTTAAATTTCACCGGAAAAATTTCTATAGTACTATTTATTATAATAATAATAAAAAATACCAAAGTATTGAAGACTATCCGCTCGAACGTTCGCCAGGGAATTCGACACCTTATATAATATACGCTGTATAGTTCAATCAGAATTCGCGCGCACACCTTTTGACGATCAAATATTCGATCTTTCTTGGTTTGGGGTGCGCGATAAGAATATCAAATATAAAAGCGACCTGTGGTAAAGGCCAAAGGGAAAAAATTCACAAAGACTACCGCACCGATGTGTTACACCCCGTTTTTACTTTCCTTTCAATATTATAAGTAAAACCTACCATCCTCGCCGCCGCTGTGAAACGGGAGTATTGAATATGGTAGCGATAACGTAGAAGTCCGTGTTCGTATATATATATATATTTTATAGGGCATATAGGTACATATAGTAGAAGTATTAGTGGCCGTAGTTGTGGTAGTGCGGTGGATGGTGGATAAAAAAGGACCTTTTTTCGAGCTCGGGATTAGAAAAAGACTATATACGCATATACCACTCGGTGAACGTTGCAGGGCGAAAGCCCTCTCTATTTTTCGGGCACCGGCCTATTATCGGACGTAAATAAAGTAAAGATCGAATAATTTATGAAGCCGGCGCACATATTATATATATACTATATTATATATTAGACCACGCGGTGCGTATCAAAACCACACCATATAAGGCGCCTCTATATACGGTCCCTCTACGGACTCGGTCGGATGGCGCAAAAGCGGGCGGGTGGGCGGGAGATGTCGAACGGATCGACTGGGGACGAGAAGAGGGCAGTGAGAGGAGGTTAAGGGATCAAAATGATGTGTCTATTCATCGTTGCGGCGGCCGCCACCGCCATGTGTGTGTGTAAAGAAGCAAAAGGTATATAGTAAACTTTAAGCACACACACACCCACACACATTGTATATACTGCACGAGCATTTCCCCATCGCGGTGTATATAATGTCTGTGCGGCATCTCTCCGCGTACGCCTATGATATTATGTCAAAAGTATCTAAGGGCCTAATCCGATTGCTCTCGCACTGCGGTGGCGGTGGTGGCTTCGGATGGCGGTTTTCTATTCACAGCCGCTGCCATCGTCGTCGTCTTTGGATGATACACTACGCTGGTGCTGCGGCTATATAACAGCACGAAGTAGAGCTACTCCACTGCGTGACGGTGAGCGTTATTGGATTTCCCACTGGTTGACTGTTATAAATAAACACACACACACACACACGCACACAGCGGGGATCCAGCAGGGTTTTCTTCAATTGGTCGTTCTCTGGCTGTATATAAAATATATATATATATTTATTATGTACATTATACACGGGTATGTTATATTACTAGTGCGGCTCGCTCTTATTAAAAGCACATCTCCGACCAGAGAAAATTCAATATCACATATAATATATATTATATATACTTACTATATTTTATTGTCGAGTACGCCAATGTATGGATGCCATATATAAGTATGCTAAACCGCATATGACGAGGACTGAAATACAGACAAGATCCACTGCGGCAGTTTATTATTTTACTCTCATTCGCTGCTAGATAAGTTATAGAGAATATTATGATGTCGTATCGTCTAGGAATATCGACATTCGACTTATATGTAGTGAATAAATAATTACGTGAGTGAAATTATTGTTAAAACTTAAAACATTTATTTACATTCAGAACGAAGTACCTATACCTATACATTAATTTAAATTACTGTCAGCTGAAAAAAACATATTTTAAATATAATTACTAATACTAATAAACTAATAATAAAAGCAAGACAAATCTTTACAGTAAAATTTAAGTCTAACTTTTTAATTTAATTCTAATAGGTAATAAATAATGCTAATACTAATATTGTTATTAAAAAAAAATCATCTGAAAGATATCCAAACGTTTTTTTTTTTATTTATATAGCTTCTATAGTACACGACTATTATAGCTCAACAATTACATAGTTTATGGATATATATATATATTATATAAATGGACAATTTTACGAGATAATTTTAAATTTCCAACATGATGACAATAGTATAACAAGATAGACTGTTTGCACAATATAAAAGTGTATGGATATAATTTAATACATAATATGAAAAATTATTATAATCAAACGTTTTTGTTCTAGAAAATAAAGATTAATATTTCATGAATTCATAATTTTAATTAATGTTCTTATAAAATAAATACAATATTATTATTTAAAATAAACAATATTTTTTTATGTATAGAAGAAGGCACATAGTTATAACCCTGCTTAATAGCATCTAACAATCTGAGAGTAAACTACACATAAATAATACTATGTAGTAAGAATACTTAAAAAAAATAGCTTATATCCAATCGCCATTATATTGTTATTGCAGTGTTGGGAAAAAATCATCTGCAACAGATAATTTATTCAAAATTTATCTAGATAAGATAAAATATAACCTCATTTTTTTTTATCTAGATAAAGTTAAAAATACACGTGCATTTATCTAGATAAAAAAATAGATAATTTGTTTTTAAATTATATTATAAGTAATGTAATTTATTAGTAATTACTAATTAGATAATTTTTATTAATTATTAAATCCTTTATGTCATTTTTCGCAACTAAAATATCATACAATTTTAATTTTTAATACAACTTGAATAAAAATAAAACTGACAATATTTCAGTAAACATTTCTTTTTTTAACTATAATAATATTGGAATTTGGAATCACTACTCGGTTCTCATAAATTATTGTCTATTTCAATATTTAAAAATATTCTTGTTCTTGTATTATTTATCTAGATAAGTGACCACAGATAACCATTACATTTATCTAGATGATTTAATTATTTTTAACTAGATAAGATAATTAAAGAAATAATTTTATCTAGATAATTCCCAACACTGTTGTTATGACAGTTCAATCTAATTTAAAAAGACCTAAACGATCTAATTCAATCCAGCAAATTATTCTTAGGCTCGAAAAAACTCTTGAACCAGCAAAAATATTTTTCGAATAAACTCTCAAAAACTAACTATATAATCGAAAACACAATCAGTAATCCTCAACAAATACCCATAATATTAGAATCATTCAACATAACATGCATCGAAATGATCGATATTAAATGGCTTAACGAGTTAACTCAAGAATTAAAAACAGACTAACAAGATTTCGTAACACTTTTTTACATAAAATCTTCTCCGACGGTCCATCCTCCTCTCACCTAACAAATACTCAAATTTGAACACTCAAAAAAAACACCACCTGGCACCTACCATATCTACTAGTTGTAGCCTTACAACCCGACCTCCAATCAAATATAAACATCATCAACCTCTTTAAAAAAAACCATACAACTTAATGTAATTATAAACTATAATATTGTAAACCATACATTTATGTAAATCAGAACTAATGGCTTAGTAGCTGATGCCATGAAGATTAATAAAAAAGAAAAAAAATTCAATCTTAATATTTATTATTTAAATTTTAAACTCATATTTTAATACCAACCGCTAATAAGGTGCTAAATATATCTACAAATATATTAATTTAATGTGTACCTACCCGTAGGTTACTCTGTTACTAACCTAACCCGTAGGCTACTCTGTACAAATTTCTTCATAATATTCCATAATTATGTTTATCTTTATTCATCACTGTAACAAAGATTTCGAATTATTTTTATTGCTATTTCATAATATATTATTCGTTACGAAAACAAACGTTGTTTTCGCTGCGATGTTAAACAGTTGCGTTGTAAATAGCATTCAGTACGAAACAATTTAAAATTCCAATATTGTGAGAACGACTATTGCGTCGTTTACGGCGATGAAATATTCGAAAACAACATCATCGGTAGACACCATAACTGTATATTAGATTGTAAGCCACCATACGTATATACCTAGGTATATATATAAAATTACGAACGGCCATATTATAGCCGGAAGTGTATACGCTACTAACGCGTAGAGTTTGGTTTGTACTGTATGCAGTAAACAATATTGATAATGACGACCATTTTTTTTAGTCCGATAATCGCTAATAATAAAGTTGGTTTTATTAAAAATACAATGTCGTTCATTGTTTTTTTTTCTACGGACTTGGACGTTTTTAATTTCTTAACTTTTTATAATAGCCCCCGTATTGGAGCGAGTTTAATCGACCGAATTTACTAAAGCCGTTATTATTCATTTTTTCAAATAAACATGTCTTTTTTTATCTTTTCATTTTACGACTCAGTTGTAATCTGCAGATATAACCAGCTACATTTGTAATGTAATGCCATGTGACCGTGCAGTTGTGCATAGTCTATTTTTGCTCGGTTCACACATAATTGTATTATTCGCTGGCTTGCCCCAATACTAAGAACTTTTATATATTAATGATTCGAGGCTATTAAAGTTATAAATTAAAACAACACAAAACATAATATTGTGGTCTGGTGTGGCGCAGTGATTCATGGCCTCAGTCACTAACGTGTTCCGAGGTCAAGAATCATCCTGTGTCACTAACCAATAGCTGCAACTTTACAATAAACAAAAATATGTTATTATTTAGTACAAACCCTATCTTGGCAATTATGAACAGAATAAAAAAAAATTATTCAAATCGGTCTAGCCATTTTTGATTTTTGCGAGACCTAACGGACAGCTAGATATATAAATAAATATAAATTATGTATACCTGGTATATATATATAGGTATATACCAGATACCTATATTTAAATATATTAAACAAAATATACTTTATACATAATTGTAAACGTAAAACCGTAATATTTTCAAGGTTTTTCATGATAAATTCTGTAATCCAATCCTTTAGAAATAAATAGTTGTTGTAATATTTTATATGCATATTAAATTTAATTAAACATAAATTCTGATAAATAACAATATTCTGGGAAACGAAATAATGAATTAGAAGCAATTTTTAATTTAAGACGTTTTAACTTAAATTACCCTAAATTTTCAGACTTCAAAAATGTAATTTAAAGTTCAATGTTTTTTCGTATTTCAACAATTCAACAATTGTACTTGGTTGTGTAATTAATTTCAAACGATAATATTATGCGCGTCTTATTTCGCATATAAATAACTTGAATTATATTTGGAAGTCTTTCGTGTATACATTATTATTTAACTGAATCATATATATACAAATATTATGGAAAGCGGACGTGGTATAAAACGTGTACATTTTATTTAAACAAATTTCTCCTTCGGATTTTCCGTTGCATTTGATTTAAACGCATGGGATTATATAATATTATCATTATAACTATTATAAACACGATTTATAATAATATGCGTTGTTTGTTTCCTTAATATAATTTACCGATATATATTTAAACATATTTTACAGAAAGATACACACATAACCATTATTTGTTTTATGGTGCATCAATGCATGACGTATAACAGTGCACCTATACCTGCGTATAATATCTGTTTGGATGAATAAAAAACTATTCTGCGTTTTTAACAAACACCTTTGGGAAAAATTTTCATATTTTGTCTAGACGATAAACTAAATTCAAGTATGAAACGTACAAATATACTCAAAACATAAATAAATGCGTACATATTATATAATAATTTTATATTCCCTCTAAAAAAAAATTTTGTTTTTCTATACATAACACGACCGACTTTCCAGTGATACAAATCGATTACAATAAGTCAATATATAAATTATATAATATAATAGCGTGTACCATACTATAATCTTAGATCATATACCAGTATGGCAGTATAATATGACTGTAGGTACTACTCAAGTGATATAAGTATTATAAACACAGTGTGGTAGAGTAGCATATATAAATTTATGAATTTATTTGTATGATGGTTTGTGGCTTAAATATTGTTTATATATCTTTAAAGTTCAAGACTGCATTATTTTCCTAAAAAATATATATATTTAAGTAAATTTAACCATTATACCTATATTATATCATTATTATAATTTTATTATATATTCAATTGAACATTAACTTTATCTATAAAATTCTCATAAATATGAACAAAGTGTCACGTTTTAACACTTTATAAATCATCTTTTTAATGACATTATAAAATTATAATTTCTGTCTGATACAATTTTGAAAATTTAAGAGTAATTATTATTGAAAAACAATTATTATACTGCAAACGTAAAATTACTAGCCATAAAGTATGAATTAAAAATGTACGGTTGCTTCTACATTGCTGGTTGTTAGAGTATTCCTGAATCGTCATTCATCCATGGAAAAAAACAATATGTTATTATAATAATTCATAATTATATGGTATGGTTTTCGGAACAATTGAATTCCGACAATAAACATATTATATTAATTATAGTTTAAATAACTGGGGTGACGACGACGTTACGATAAAGACGGTTCAAATATCCGGCTATTTTATAGCAATTAACTAATTTATCGTAGGTACCTAAAGTAAATTTTAAAAGTTAACGACTGCATAAGCTAATTAATTATACGTAAAACTACGTGCCAAGTGTGCCAGTGTTCGTATAAGCTAAATAAAAAATAATAATCATGCGCATGGTTGTGTTTTTAAATGTGTAACCCTAGTTATAACGCAAACACTAATTATGGTTGATGTTTGAATTTTAATTTATGCGCTCACTCGCTTATTTCTAGTGTAATTATCAAATAATAATAATAATAAAATACGTACATGTTTTATTAGGTATGTCATGTTACTGCGTGGAATTCTAATTTAATTATTATTTATTAACATCTTGGTTTATTAATAGAACATGATTTGACAAAATATCTAAAAACGTGAAGTCAAATTATGTAAACACCATACAGAAATATTATACGACAAGCATTCAAAATACAAACAGTTTGGTTTTACGAGATGACAAAAAACAATTATTTCTAATACGCCTAGTAATAATGTTTTGGATATTGATTTTTAAAAAAATCTATAGGCGTTAATTTAATGATATTGAAAACCAATTTTATCATTATTATAGGTAAGTAATATTATAGGCAACGGGAATAATATTTGCAGTTTCCGGTGTAGCTATATTGCCTATTTATAGCGCCGGCGAACGCCGCGAAACGAAAGAAGAAAAAATACTGTCTCGCCTTCTCCTTCTCGTTTGAAATGATTTCAAAAGAAAAAGGACCAAAGGACAAAAAAAAACAGTATGAAAATATTATGTCGGAAAACAACTGCTCGGAATCAAATTAATTAAATATAATACAAAAGCGAATCTATTGTCTGTTTCCTCTTTTGGGACCGGAAAACCAACTTGCAGTTTCGATTCTTTCGGAACTCGTATTTTAATGGCACCTACTATACGGTGGCCTCGTATTTTTGTTAAGGATGTGGCAGGACGGGGGTGTCGCGTCTTTTTGTCTTTCGAAGAATATTTCTGCCTCTTAAACGCCGTTGTTGTTATTAATAATTAGAAAGAAAAAAAGAGGACGAATACGCGACTTGTCCCCGTCGTCATCGCCGCCCGCACAGCACGGTTTTTGGATATAACAATGACCTGATGAATTTTTTTTCTCTCTTTAATAAAGACGACTAACAAAAGCTGCAAGTTACAGCAATTAATCAAAATATTTTTTTCCCCGCCCCGCCGGTTTTTGTAAAACAAGGCCAAGTGGATGTTGTCGAGTGCGTCGTCGAGTTTTCACACAACGGCCGTCTCCAAAGTTCACTCTAAAAACAATACCTACCCGGAAAGTGTTTTTGTTTTTTTTGTTTTTTATTTATTTTCTATTCTGCAGCCCCACTCCTGTTTCTCTCCGGCCGGTACTTTCGCTAGATCAAAACTTGTACTCGAGTGGCTCCCGACTTATATATTGTGCGCGAGTATGTATAAAACAATGACCGACCGACGGTGGTGGAAAAAAACAATGTTTCTCGCGTGTAGTTACGTGTTTAAATTCTTTTCAAAATTCAAAACTGAAACCGTCCGTACGTGCTTTTTAGTTTTTTTCACAATGTCGTGTGTACGAGAGTAGCCGTTGTACACACGTCGTATTGTTCTTCGCCGTGGCAGTATAGAAAAACCCATTACCTTAACGAGCGTGCTCTGAAAATGTAAATTTTTCCATAAGTCGTATACACTATAACATATATTAAAGTCGTATATAATGTAGTGGCGATATATATGTACGGTTGCACTTAAATTCGAGAAAGTCGGGTCACAATGAATTAAATTAACAATAATTGAATTCGGTTAAGATATTGCAACAGCTGTATGCATGTTGACCGGTGTAACATAAATTATTTTGTTAATCATCCGTTCAGCTAAAATGCAATAAAAATCTCAAACTAGTCGGAAACGGTCGGATTTCCGTTTTTTACTATAATGCGATAAAATCAATTTCAACAGACGTATATATATAATATGTCACGGCCAATGTAACACTATTGGATAGTTGATAACATTTTTTTTTTCAATAAATATCACCAAAAGGGGTTTTTACGAGTTTTGGCCCATATGAGTTGCAAACCACTGCATATAAAAATATATAAATTATAGTCACAATTCGAATTGAGATCATTTATTATTATAGTTATTAAATACTGATAACGATAGGAAGGAATAATACCGGACAACTACAGTATACATATGTCCTACTTTCGTATTAAACGAAGTATAATAGGTACACCGATTTTCAGAGGAAAACGAGGATCGTAAAAAACATAACAAGTCGATAGGTATTATTTTTTAATGACATTGACAACGGTACATAATATTATATACATCATATTATTATTGTTGGTGATGAATGTTATGTAGAATTATATATACAGTAATATTATACCATGGTATCGCATCCCAACATAAAATATTAAAGTACACTTGGTTGTATATATGTATATATGTAAGCACAGGGCATTAATACATTATTTTTAAAAATGAAACCAAGCGAAATAATTACTGTCAAAAGTATTCATTCAATTTTTTTTTGCGATTTGTGTTTAAACTTTAAAAACATGATTAATATTTGTCTTTGAATTTAAATATTTAAAAACAATACATTTATGTAATTTAATATAATTATATTCAATTTGATATTGTTTAAGTACAACAATATTTTAATAGGTAATAATATGATAATATACCTAACTACAATACGATAACTTAGTACTTACACTCAGTGTTCGGACTTATCTAGATAATTATTTGTTCATCTAAATACATAGACACAGTTTATTTTTATAGTCATTTTAAGTTCAAATTTGGACGAAATTACATATTAAAAAACCTAGAATAACTTTTTAGTCATTTTATTGTGATTGTTTAATATTATTCGTGGGTACTTGAAACTCGGCCAAAGTATACTACTATATATCTATGATAGTACCACGGCTTGTTATTGACGTACAACGTGTTATAAGTACCTAATGGATATTGTGATATGATTAATTTGGAATTTATTATAGATACCTATTATAGGTCAATATTTTAATACCATAGATAAGTTTAATTTGTCTTATACCTAGACTGACATATCGTCTCCGCTCAGAATCGTTCTTTTTATACAATGATATTATATCATTGAATTCAAATTTAATACCATCCATTATACAGTGACCCACTTGTAACCTACTGCACAGCAGAGCAATTTTTTTAAATATTTATACAGATTCTCAAACAAAGTTTATGGTTTATAAATATTGTAATTATTTTTATTTATATCATTATTATTATGTTCCAAGTGCCCAACTAAAATATACCTAAATTTAAAACCATTTAAAAAATATTTGTATCTTTTTTTTATCTAGATAAAAAAGTATTTATCTGTATCTAGATAAAAAAAAATACTTATCTAATCCGAACACTGCTACACTATTGCGTATAGTGCATATTATTAACTATGTGAATCATGCCCATTGTTATTAGTTATTACATATCTCTTTTTATACCTATAATATGTCACAATATTAACCTTTTTCCTAATGGAGTGATTGATTACTAATTATTAGGTATTATTAAAAGCCATTATTATACCGTATTAAACTGAAATATAGGACAGATATATAATGATATTATGTCAAAACCTATAGGAACCACAATTATTAAAGTAATTACTTATCGAATTGACTGGGATATATTATTATAAAGAGTAACTACCTTACAAGAAGAGAGAAAAAAACACGTCAATAAAGGGTAGTCTGTGTATTTTACTGTATTATTATTGGCGACATTATTTAAGTTGATGCTTTACATTTCACATTTATATATTTTTAATTAATTTAATTTTTGTAAAAGGTTTAAGGCTATATTATATGTACATTGTACATTGTACATATATATATTATATTATCTTCATTTCACGTCTAAATTATATATATGTATATGTATATGTATATGTATATGTATATGTATATATATATTATGTTTAATTAATTATTTTTTTATAAGAGGTTTAAAATGATAGGTATTTGTTTTATATAAATAATAACGTAGTGTACCTATACCTACGTTCCTTTACGTGTTTTTTTACTCGGAAAAATGTTGAAAATCCGTTCGGATGATGTCGAACATTAACAGGGTGATAAGCTTTTGTAAATAACAATTATAATAATAATAACATTATAATGAATATGAAAAGGGAAACAATTACATACTGGAATTTACAAAACAATTAAAATCATGTAAAACGCAGTGACATTCCTCTGTATAAAATAATATTATATTATTATATGTAACAATTTATTTTTAGTTTTCGTAACATGGTTTAAACACATTTTATATTATTACAGTTGTGCAAATGACAACTTAATATAATTTTACATACCAATAAACACTTATTCGTATGCAAATTCGTATCCACTTGAGACCCGATAACATAATTTGGTTCCAAAAATATTATAGTACATGAATAGAAACTTTTAAATTTTACGAGAGTGTAAGTATAGGTTCCTATAATGAGCACGTGCGACGTATAAAATATTTAAATTTTATAGTACCCAGAAAATTACTGATCTTAGATCTATGCGTGCATTACTTTTAGCGAGTCTTTATAATATTATACTCGTACATAATATAATTTATTACTCAAAATTCAAAATATGTTGTTTATGAACCTATATTCAAAGCTTGTTTGTGTGATTATATTTTAATAGTCTACATTTGTAGGATATTATATAATAATAATTATATTATAATAGTTTTCTATGATATTATATAATTTATGATAATAAATAATAATATATACAGATAGGTTGGTATATAGTATGTTATTTTAACATTATTTAATTATTAACAACATTATTTAATATACTGCTGCTGTGCCTACCTATATTAATTATTAAGTACTAGTAAACCAGTGTACTAGTATTTATAATCAATGATATTATGTATCCATCACTCCGTAATAACGTCGATAGATACAATATATTATACAGGGTGTAACAGATAGAACTGACTTTTGAAATAACTATTGTCCTAATCAATATTTAAATTTTATTTTTCTATAAAATTTATATTAATTTGCACAATACATATATTATACAAAAAATTGTTTTTATTTTTTAACTGAAAATAAAAAAATTTTAATTTGATTTAAATTTTTTTGGATATATTCAAAATAGCCAATTTGTGAATCTGATTGAAAGCACAATTTTTATAGTAAAAACATTTGTCCAAGTCAAGTAGCTTATTTTTTAGAATTTTTTTAAATATCATTATTTTTTTGATTAAATGACATTTTAACGTAATGACTTTTTCAAAATATTTTTTTTCTTGAATTTGCTGAAGAGTATATATTTTTTTAATTATTTACTAATCATATCATTTTAACAATTTTTGTCATACTTTTAAGTAGCATCATTTTTTTTTTCGTCAAGTCTTTCTGTTACTCAGTTTATATTTATATTATATCGCGTCAACCACATTCCATGCGTTATGCCGGTATAATATAATGCATAGCTGAGTACTTTTTACTCGAATGGTTTCCGAAGTCATAATAATATAATATATAATACACGCGGTACAATAACTTGTGACTAATATATACTTTCTCGACTTTATATCTATTGTCATCGCTGCATTTATATAATAATATAATATATTACACAGGACTAAATCGATGGTATCTGATTTCAGACGATGCTGTACGCCTTGGCAGACTCCCTCTCGGCGCTTGGCAGAGACGCGGAAGCCGAGCTCTACTACAGACAACTGCTCCGGGTCAACCCTACAGACGTGTCCGCCTTCCTGACGTACGGCGATCTCCTGGCCAAAAACGTAATTGCTCAGGGTTTTCTGTTTTCTTATACACATATTATACGCACACACGTGTGTGATTCGGTACACTCGAAGCTGCACATGGCAGTGCAGGAGGTTTCCAACTCGATATATCCTATAGGTATATACCGATACCGCGGTATGCGCCAATATGTAATGGAGCATCATTTGATTTATTAACCCTCCCCACACCCCCTTCCACGGATCGAGTCTGGCCGACGTGTATTCGTTTAATTGGTTTCCCCGCCGTATTTCACCACCATACATACTGCAGTTGGTTATAGCGGTATATATAGTTCGGATAAAAATAAACTCTCAAAACATCGCTGCAAATGTTATAGACCTTCTGCGTTAAATTGAAACGGTTTACGCACTCGGAACGTGCGAAGTATTCTAACCAGTTAACAGACTATCGATACGTTCCTGCAGGTTACATTCGTCAAGTCGGTCATCATCACTCGCTTGACATTTTTTCCCCCTGCGATCTGCAGTCGGGTGTCTGTTAACCTAAGTTTATATATTATAATATACTCAGTGTGGGCGTAACACATTTCCACCAAAATTGACCTTTCCATTTTCCACCTTTATACCCGTTTCCACCAAATGAGGTAATGACCATGTTTACACCAAAACAATTTCTATACTAAATATTAATTAAACGTTATTATATTAAGCGCTATATTATATAATATATAAGCTTATTTTTAAAGCTGTAATATAATAAAAAATTAATATACTACACCATGTCATTTTTTTTATTACATTTTTACATTTGACCATTTTTTTTAAAATAAAATTTAACATTTTCTGACCTATAATACTATCAATAATCTAGAAATTATTTTGGTGGAAACAAATATTGGTGGAAAAGATGAAGACACACTTTCGGTGGAAACGGATAATGGTGAAAAAAGGATATTTCTAATTTTTTTGGAAACGGGTACCGCGTAAAGGGAGGAGGTATACAGATTTTAATATACATATTCAGTACACACATATATTCATATTATCAAATACACTATACATGTTGTATTGAGTACAAAATTTGATTAATATAGTTTGAAACGGTAACTTATTTATTCATAATTCGCTAGTATATGTATATTATGTATTATAGACCTGCGTTAAATTGAAACGGTTTACGCACTCGGAACGTGCGAAGTATTCTAACCAGTTTACAGACTCGATACTTCCTGCAGGTTACATTCGTCAAGTCGGTCAACATCACTCGCTTGACATTTTTTCCCCCTGCGATCTGCACGGGTGTCTGTTAACCTAAGTATATATTATAATATACTCAGTGTGGGCGTAACACGTTTCCACCAAAATTGACCATTCATTTTCGACCAATACTCGTTTCCACCAAATGAGATAATGACCATGTTTACACCAAAACAATTTCTATACTAAATATTAATTATACTCTATTATATTAAACGCTATATATAATATATAAGCTTATTTTTAAAGCTGTAATAATATAATAAAAAATTAATATACTACACCATGCCATTATTTGTATTACATTTTTAAATTTGACCATTTTTTTAAAATAAAATTTAACATTTTCTGACCTATAATACTTAAATCAATAATATAGAAATTATTTTGGTGGAAACAAATATTGGTGGAAAAGATGAAGACACACTTTTGGTGGAAACGGATAATGGTGAAAAAAGGAAAAAAGGGGGTATACAGATTTTAATATAAATATTCAGTATACACATATATTCATATTATCATATATATTATACATGTTGTATTGAGTACAAAATTTGATTAATATAGTTTGAAACGGTAACTTTTATTCATAATTCGCTAGTATATAATATTATGTATTATACGTAGGTATTCGTTATCATAATCCTTTTTCAAACGATTTGTGTTGTATACGCTATTGTTGTACCTCCGTGTCGGGAATAAGTCCTATAGACGAGCCGATATTGTTCTTTAGTTCTTATACATATAATACAATATATTAATATTATATATTATGTATTTATGTACTTGTTATGTGTATAATACTATAATGTATACAGTACATATTATATTGTAATGCTCGCAAACACAATATGCGTACCTATATAGATTATAGACTTCTCCCGACTTCTCGACTATATAATAATAATAATAATAATAATAATGATAATGTTGGCTCCCTGAGCCCTGGCTAGTCCCTACAACAGCAGTAAATATGACATTTATTTACGCTCGCTCGGTGTACACTCGGTGTAAGCCGATTATACCGCCGGTGTAATGGTTTTAATTAAATTCAACGCCGTCATCGATTTTGCTCTTACATTATACGCAAGTATATAAAATTAATATAATAATAATACATCGTTCGTACACAATAATACACATAATATAAAATAATATATATGTTTATTATGTATATAGGTACACACGGTATGACTGCGGAAATGAGATATATTTATCATTATTATTACCTATATGTAGTTATTACGCCGAGCTGTGGTGAAGTTTTAAAAGGACACTTTTTTTGTTAAAATAATATTGCATTTTGTTTGATCTTATTTGAACAGGAAAAAAATTGTTTTTTAAATATTCATAATAATTATTCACGCCGTGATTTATAGATATTGTCATCTTATATTAACTATAGTCTATTATATTATTAATAAACTAGCTGAATTACCCGGTGTAACCTGGAAATAATTGTGATTGTTCCACTCCTATTGGGTATTATAATAATAATAATAATAATTTAATTAACGGAATAAATTCCAATTTACAATAATAAAAATAATGACAGTTTCATAGGTGTGTGTTATACTAAAAAATTTAAACAAATGATATAAGAACGAGAGAAAAAAAAAAGAATATAATATGTATATATAGAGAAATTAAAAGTTAGACAATTGATTATATAACAATTCGATTAAAATTAATATAATAGTAGGTAATAATCTAAAAATGACAATTTTCCGAGCTAAGAGTCATATTGAACAGGTCCAAGTTGTTAAAACAGTTACCACATGACATTAATATAATAGCAGGGTAGTATAACACGCTGTGAACTTGTAATGTCTTTTTAAGTGTAAATTATATTGTATTTTAATGTATAGCCTCCCGACGGCGTTGTCCGTGAGATTCGCTTGTGATTATGCGAGCAGTATATTATCAGGTAGGCAATCCACCTTTTTGAACTTGAGGCATTCTGTACTACTAAAATACATAGAAGTGCAACTGAGTAAACAGGCTTATCGCTTTAATAATAATTATTCAATAGCAACAATTTATAAGCAAAAATGTTCACTATCGTAAATCTCAAAATCCATGTTTGAGCACCTCACCTAAAGGGGTCGGGCATCTAATTTACCCTTTTTAAATTAGCCTAACTTTTTCCCATAGGTCTAAACAATCGTCCTGTACCAAATTTTATTGCAATTGGTCCAGCCGTTTAAGAATGGATAAAAGACAGACATACAGACAGTGACAAACATTATTCATTTTTATAAATATATATTTATCGTAATAATTTGATATTAGGTATACATAGGAACTTAAGTAGGTAATAATATATATATATTTATTTAAAAACGTTTAAATGGGGAGGGGTATATACTATATTATACATTATAGGTTCTATGACGTTTTTAATACGACAAAAATAATAATTGCTTATCAATAATATTAACAAAAAATAGGTAATATTACAGTATCAATTTTAAGCCGTAACGTGATTATTGTGAGTCTATCCGATCCAACATCACATCGTACATTTTAATTTAATACTTACCAACATGTACAAACTTTATAGGTACTAGTATTTATTAAAATAATGATTCAAGAGGCTTATTTACGAAGAGTATACCTAATTAGTTTCTACGAGTAGAAAATACATTAAAATTGCGTGATGAAATATGACGCAAATCCTGCTGTAAAATGGAAAAAATAGAAGATTAAAGGATTAAGAGTTTAATTAAATTTTAATCTTAATTACAATTTATAACATTTTCTTATATTTTCTATACGTAGAAACTAGAAAATATTATGAACTTTTACAATATAATAATGTAGTCTTAAGCTGCGCGTTGTTGATGTAAGTGCGGAGCCCCCCTCTCCTTCAGGCCATCCAGTTTTTCGTTTGTTCGGATCAGCAAGTCAGGCGGCAATTTAAATTAAATTTGTTTTTAATTTTAAAGACTGTAAATCGTATATTTATTTATTGTTGATACAAAAAGAAACTCGTAACGGAAAAAAGCAGCACTCGTCTCGAACATGTGACTGCACAAAATCACGTTGTTAGGGGCAACGATCGTTGTACCCGCAGACTCACTGCAGTTAGGTTTAGGGTAGGTCGCGAGTAGTCGCACTCGCGCACGCTGTATACACTGTATAAGTAAATATTATTTTGTTTGGACGTCGTCAGATATTATTAGTGTTAGTTTAGCATGTTACTGTATTTTTACGACCGCGACGGCATGCAAATATGCTTTTAATATTGTATAATATGCTATTCTAATATTATACAGAATGATATATTACTGCGTAGTTATATACTTTTAGTATTTTACAATTTAAATGATAACGTAAACCATTATTTTAGGAATCGACACTTCTAGATTCCACAAAATGTGTTTATTATTCGTAATTCAGAAAAGAACCACCGTAGAAACTTGAGATTTTCACCAAATATTTATATTATAAACATACTATGTATATACAAGTGATCTAATTTTAAGAATAATTTTTTTTTTATAGTCATTGACTTTTTCTCGTTTTTTTAAAATGTTTCTTCGATTGATGTAGTTGACATTTTTGTTTTTTTGGTCAAAAACCTTGAAGTTTAATAAGGAGTATCTAATAAATTGTGTTTCGTTTATTTATACATAGAAAATTTTTAAATTTATAATGATTTCTGCGTAACTTGAATACATTTTTTACGCAGAATCTTGATATTCGTAAAAACATTAAATATCAAATATTTCATGGTTTCATCCACTAAACAACCGTTTTTTTCTCCATCCTGGCATCCTATAATAACCGATAGGTATTATATGGGTGATGGCCTAGGTTAGGTATATCTAAACGACTAACTTGTTCTGTAATTAAATTAATAAGAAGATATCGTACAGGTGTTTGGCATATTATAATGTCCACTATTATAATTACCGGAAGCCGGTTCTACAAATATAATTTTAAAAAAAAAACACAATCGCGTCTAAAAAATATGAAAAAAAAAATACAAAATATTATAGAGCGACCAAGATAATTCATAGGTATTTACAAAAATTAGTGGCCAGAGTAGTCATATATATATCTAGAAATTATATATATTTTTAATTTTTATATATTATATATTATATATCAAACTTTGTTTTTCAAAAGGGCTAGACCCGTAAATATATATAAATAAATAAATAAATAAATAAATAAATAAATAAATAAATATATGAAATTATAGTAAATATATATATATTTTTATAATATAAATTATATCTTATTTTAAATTTACACAAATATAGTACCAACTATATAGTAAAATTGTTGATTATTTTTAATTATATTCATTAGCTTTCGTATAGAGATACTACGTACAGAAACGTTAAAAATTAAAACCGAAGATTAAAAAAAACCATTTTTCTGGAAATCAAAACCATACGAAAACATTTAAGAAAAATATATAATATAACGTAATAATTGTTGTCGTTTTCTCTACTCGGCAGCGTTCGAGAGTGTCCGAGGCAGAAGAATGGTTCGGCAAAGCGCACCGGACGGCACCGGACGACCCAGTGGTGCGGACTAGGTACGCTGATTTCCTGTCTTCCGTGGGCAGGCTGGACGATGCGGTGGAACAGTACGAGGCGGCCGCGGCACTGGCTTCCGGTGACCACGAGATCGTGGTCAAGACGGCCACGACGCTTCGCAGGGTCGGCCGGACGTCCGACTCGGAAACGTACTACAGGAGGGCAGTGCGACTTTTTCCTCAGGTGAGTCATCGGGTGCAGATGTAATTTTAAGTTTTTTTTAACACATGTTTAGGCGTATCAGGTGTACTATTCTATCGTACAATCGTGATGTGATATATTATAGGTGCACGATAAATAATTATCAACGCAAATAATTTAAAGATAAAAAAGTACGTTTCCCCCCCCCCCCCCGCATTGTGTTTTTGCAATGGGTTTTTGGCCAATATTTCGTACTGAGTTTGTAACTTAAATTTGTACGAATTTATTCTTGAAGCTATACAACAATTCGAGTGGGGGGGCTATAGAAACGTTTCTCCAGCCCACCCATTTCCAAAACTATTTCTATAAAACTTCTATGCAGTCATTTATAGTACGGAATTTGTACCACCATTCGCGAAATTTTTCAAAAATCTTTTACAACCGAAAAACGTATTTTCCTTACATGCTGTTTCCCCAGCCCCCTCCCCACCAAACTGTACGTAAGATAAACTCTATATCCAATAACATATAAGCTGCACTTTATACTTGTGAACTCAAAGGTTGAAAAACTTGTGTTTACTGTTTTTCATGCCCCAATCGTGTCGGGCTACAAGAATATTCCGTTCTTAATAATTCCGATAATTTTTCATTCAGTTCAGGTTTTTGATGTGAAGTACCTACCTATTTATTATAAAAATATGACGGAATCGGTGCATTCTTGATGGTTGACCGACGAATTATAAGACATAATATTACATCGATAATAAGGGTTATTTTCCATATACCAATAGAGTGCCCTTGTTATAGGTCAAAAAAAAAATATGTCGACGGTCGGACATAAAAAACGTCATATTTCATTTTTATAATAGGTATTTTTTTTTTTTGTCTAAGACCAGATTCAAAGCCCCAGAGGGTTCAATAATTCTTAGAACGACAGTAATAACGCGAGTTTTGTAATGGTATATATCAGCAAACGTATTAGGAGATTTGATTCCGTATAGTTCGTAGAAACAAGTCAAGCTGTAGTTTTTATCATAATAGAATCAAACTTTAATTCTCGTAATGAAAAAAACTTTTATTTATTTAAAATATATTATATATTAAAATCTTTTAATATTATAATATGCATTCTTACAGTTGTAGGTAAACAAATGAAAAAAAAAAAAAATATAATTGCCGACAAAGAAAGTCGAATTATTTGCCGGGTCGGATATTTTCAATACATATAATAATATATATACCGGAAAAAATGAATGAAAACTTTATCTCAGAATCATATTATATAGGTATATAATGTATATATTATATTATATTGTCTCCCCGTTTGGACTCGCGAACTGCGTGATATTGACATTTTTCAAGCTCCGCCGAATTTAAATGGGAAAATTCGATCCCAGCATCGCTTACGAGTGATATATTATATAGGATTGGCGAGGGCGGGATTTCACTTTGAATACAACGCAACTTTATACACGCAAGTTACGAGATTAAAGTGGTTTAAAAAAAACAACGAACTTTTTTATAATTAATTTAAAATATAATATAATATCTATATATCTAAAAACTATTAGGTAAAAGAATATTTCACGCCTTCGACGAAAACCGATCGTAAAAAAAATAAACCTAGTCGATTTGCATCCTTACAAATGTACTTACTTAATATTTATATTATATTAGGTATACATTTTAAGCCCCAGACGCAATCGACCTTTGATAGAGGCTCATCTTGCTCATTTTATGTGACTGTATGTGTTCTCCTACATGAGTGTTTACTAGTGGGTTCCTCTAAATTTCCCAACCTCAAAAAAATTTCAACTATCAAATTGTTATTAAATTTAATATGACAAAAAAATTATGCACGTAACGTTGCCTGCCCTCCCATATGTCACGGCGTATTGAATTAAACTTCATTTTTTTAACCACTTTCAGAATTTTGGTTTCATTAGCTTGAAATATTTCTTATCAAATATTTAACTTGTAATTAGAATGTATTTGCACTGCAGGTTCCAAAACACTATGCTGGTTCGCAAAATCCATTCACCTAATTCCCACGTGTCCCGAGCCCCCAATAGTAAAACAATTTAAGACTCTTAGGGTTATATTATTATTATCGTGTGTACAATTTTCCTAGGTTATTATTCTCCTAGGATATTTGTGTCCCCGGTAGGTATATGATTTGAGAGGGGTTGAGCTATAAATACCGTACCAAATTTTTGCCCAGGGTACTATTAACCTAGAAAATCGTTCGACAAAATATTGGTTTAAAAAAACTATGATATTCCAAGTATTTCGAGACACGTGTGAATTAGGAGAACGGATTTTGCGAACCAACAGATAACAATATAGAGCAGTGGTTTTCAAACTTGTATTAAACACGACACACCGTGCTCCTCACAACATTTTCACGGCACACAGACTTTTTTTTTGCACTAAATAATTAGATGAACAAAATTGTTTTGAATTATAATTATATACATTTAATTAGAAATGTGTACTTGATGGGCTAACAAATTTTTATTAATTTTATTTTTATAATTTTTTCTTGGACGAATAGTTGACATTTTTCAGAAGACCTCGGCACACTTAGTGAATGCTTAAGGAGCACCAGTGTACCCAGTTTGAAAACCACTGATATAGAGTTTAAGGACCGGCCGTACAAATACATGCTATCATTACATGCCAAATAATAGATTAGACGAAATTTATAAATAGGTATTTTTAATATATTGTGGGGTGGAGTCGTGGAGATTGGAGACACGTGCTTAATTTTTGATATCGCGCCAAAATAAATTACACGCAAATTCATGCTAAATATTTGCCAGAAAAAAAGCTAAAATTCCAATGTGGGGATGCTGGGGACACCAAATAGCAACGGCCTATAAAGTAAATGTCAGTTTATCTCATATTATACTGTTGAGATTCCGAAATGTATACATTTTCTTATTTAATCAATATACAACTACTTAGTATTTCTAATAACCTAACGAGAGTATACATAATTGACCGAAATATTTGGATGAAAATATGAAATAGACATATTATTCTATGATAAAGAAAAACTAAGATGTCGGGACAAAAATAATTTGATGACAACTATACCTATAATATTTTTAAGTTGTATGAAGCTTATTTATTTACAATCTACATACATTAAAACACACACCTGCAGTAAACAGATCTACAGTACCCTCCCCCACGGTACCACAGGCTAATGATCTTAGTAGTTGAAGCGTTAACCCCAATAAAAAAAAATTATTAAATATCATAATATGTTTAGAGTTCACCCCCTCCCATAATAAATTCCCTGGATCCACGCCTGCAGGTCTCTCCCGCGCGTGAATATAAATACGTAAATATAATAGCTGCCTTTCATATATTATATTAAATAATAAATAGCTCGTTCTATATATTTTCATAACCACTTTAATCGCTTAACCCGCGGACGTGGCCACTTTAAGCCACGCGTATAAATAGCTCGCCACGGTGGTCCGAAAAACGCATATGACTTAACGCGATTAAAACTGATATGATAATAATATTATAATATTTGATTAGCGCCGGGAAGAGTAAACCTGCCTAATCGTCACGAGCATAGAAGATAATTTAATAACAGTTGATATGATAATACGTTAACGACCCGAATGGGTTTTCGATGGGTGGGAAAGACGCAGATTAATATAATATGAATATTAAATTATTTAATTAGGTCTCTTTTTTGCCGTCGACGAGTAAATAAATAAATATATACATAAATTATTTATATAAGTTATAAAACGTTATTCTGTTACTGATCATTCAACAGGTGCCTTGGGGGTATTATATTATAATATATTATACTATATCGAAAGTTTTTTTTCTAACGCCACGGTGTACGGTAAAGTAAATGTTATGTCATTTAGCTGCAGCCTTTGGGCATTATCGATTTCGGCGTATAATAAATAATATTTATTTATTTTTTGTACCAAAAGGTTTAAATTATTTTACCAGGAAACCCAGAGAAATATATATATATTTATGTCCAAGGCACTGCCTTTTAGAAAATGTACGGATTTACTTCGTATTTATAATTTTTTTTTTTATCATATATTAGTTACCAGCTCGGGTTTAATTATAGTCATCGAATGTTTATCCGGTTGCGATAATAAAATAAATAAATTTCAAACTTTTAATACATCTTTGAGGTATTTTGGTTTTTATGATATATTTGAGATTAAAATTATGGGTTAGCCAGTTTAACTTTTAAACCAGTCTAATAATGTATAGATTTATAGACAATAGTATTTTAATACAATAGTCTTTTTTTTTATTGAGAATAAGCCTCGGCAGTAGCTGGGCCATTGGCTGATAGGTTAAGTCTATTATTAATAGGTTATTTTGTTAAAATATATAATCACAGGTTAATAATAATTATGTATTTTTTTTATTAATAAAAATCATACCATTCAATTTGTTTAATAAAAAGTATAAAGTTTGTTTGTTCGTGTCAGGTCCCTGAAACTGCCAGTATAAAAAGTTTATGAATTATACAACAAACGATATAACTATTTTTCAAATAATGATTTTTTTACTAAGCTCATCACGGTGCAGGTATCTATTTGGTATTCATAATAAACATTAATTGTTTCATTATGGGTATATATTTTTTAACATTTTACGTTAGGTTTCGGCTATACTTTACATAATTTTTTAGTGCATTAAATTTAATCCAAAGCCCTATAGATATAATTTTTCTGTTGGTAACAGCGAAACAAATGACACAAATATTACATCGTTTAAAATGGTTTTTTTTTTCCGGCAGGACGCGGCTAGTCACAGTAACCTGGGAGCCATACTTCACATCAACAACAAGTTGGACGAGGCAGAACGGTCGTACAAGAACGCACTTCGACTGCAGCCGGACGACGCGACCACGTTGGCCAATCTCAGGAAACTCAAAAACGTCCATCACCGTCGGCACACGGTCAAATGATCCGTCAAATTATTAAATAGGTGCATTGTACATGCACTTGAATGTATACCGTGGTCATACCGTGTTTATACCGTGGTTATACCGTGGTCATCCGCGTGGTCATCGAAGCCAATTTCCTACAATATTATTATATTATAAAAATATCTCGTATTCGTTTCGCATATTCTTTAACGTTGCGTACACTTATACTAGTTATACTTTTCTTTTTCGTATATTCTTTCGTTTTGTATAACAATATTTTAAAATGTTAAGTCTTATTCTTTGAGTTCTTTTTTTTTCCAAGACATTATACTCGTTGACATTATTATTATATATATTATAATATTATATTATATACATACATTTTGTGTATTGACGTTGCGTATTATTGCAGTGAGTGTTGTGTTCCGATCTTCTCGTTTTTTATTCTTCGAGATAAGAACTTTTACCAGCTCAGAGATAATGTGTGCAAGACTTTTATACTTCATGACGTCACTCCTTGACAGTAAAATACGCTTTCGACGTAGGTACGTTATTTTTCCACCTTTATAATTTTATTTCCTAATAATAGGTATGCCCACACACTCTTTCTAATTATTATTTTAAGTATATGTCCTTGCATTTTCTTATATAAACTAATACTAAGTACCTACAATATGCCAGTGGCGTATTTACAGGGGGGGATAGATCCCCCCTTGACCTTTTTTTTTGTTAAGTTAAGTTTTCTCATTAGGTAAGTATGGTGTAAGTACTGTATTTTTTTACTTTTCTGAGAAATTATTTTTCATGCAAGAGTGTTTATAATAAACGCTATAAACAGTTGGTAAATAAAAAAAATTAACATGAAAACTGTAGATTTACCATAGGGTGTGGGTTTATTTGTAGTGACTGATGATGTGTAGTTATTAACTGAAAAAAATTTATTCATCTCTGGTTTACATGCTTTAGATATTTGTTATAAAGAGTTTATCCAAATATTCATGAACTCTTATGAAAATATTTTGTACTTTCCCTGTATCAACTGTTACACCTGAACGAAGTTTTTCAAGTTTTTATTAGGTAAGAAGTCTTACCTAATATAAATAGTATGACAGAAGTAAATATTTTATCAATTTTCCTATCTAATATTGAATAATAATTATAAATTAAGTAGTAATTATTATATACTTTGTTTATTAGAACCGATTAGGGCTAACCTAATCTAACCTAACCGACTAGGGCTCGTTTTACAATCATAGTTTAAACCTCGGTTACACTTAACCCACTGATTTTACAGGCCAAATTCCGCAGTTTAACCTATTGTAATACGCCTTATTCCTTAATGTGTTGGCTTTATTGACATTTCACCGGTCAATACAATAATAATACCAGATGAGGTTATCGATGAACTGAGTAGGTATCCAAAAAATGAGAAAACTGGATTTTGTATTATAACTATTTTTGTTGTTTATCGTATTAAACACGGGATTGGGGCTAGTATGAATTTATAATTAATGCTATTATAAGAATTAGGTGCTATACAGTTTGTGTTTCTTACATCGCCTTGTCCACTTACTTCAATAGGTAACGCAACAAGTTAGGGGATTTCAAAAATATATATTATGTGCGTATTTATAGATGTATTATTAATTATTATATGTTTCAATCCCCCCCCCCCCCCCAAGCAAAATTCCTAAATACGCCACTGCAATATCATAAATACTTATGCAATATAATATGCATATCTATTGGCGTCGCTATTTATTAAATTCTATACCAGGGGTGACCACTAATCTTAATCTTGGGAACCGCAAATTAATAAAGATAAAGGGGGGTTAACACGACACAGTGTAGTGTGAACCGCCCTTAATTCGATGCGAGCCACATTCTAAAGCGATGTTCATAAAACTAAGACACATTTTTAATTTAATATCAATTAATTTTTTACACCACATGCACACATATATTACTATATTTAGATTTAATAAATTTAACTATTTAAGCGTTGTGTACAATGATTCACACACCTACATAAGTAGTCCCAAAGTTTAAAATAAGTCTCTTAGCACACTCTTTTGTTAGTGTGGGTATTTTTCTTCTGGAACGTGGGCTCCAAAATTTGAGCTACACATACTGAAAATTACCGCCACAATCTATAACAACAACATTTAATGATAACGAAACAGACTACCTTACGATTCTAACGGAATTATATTTATAAATATTTTAGTCTGAGCTTTGTTCAAGAACCACACGAAACTGATTTTTGTGGCCACCCGAGGTCTATACATTTAAGTAGGCAGTGCAGCCGTAACTTCATATTGCAAGGCTAGTATAGGTACTTAAATCATATTAATAATAAAAGAAAAAAAATTGTATTTATACGTCGTCTTGGTCGTCTGTATAGCTCTGCGTGAAGTGAAGTGAAAACTGAAGTTCAAAAAAAAAATCTGATTATTATATTACATGGCGTACCTATCTATGCGGGTAATATTATACGACACGGTGAGTTTTTTAACAATATATACTGTTGCATGCGGAGTTCCAGAGATCGATGGTTTTAATAAAAGACTTTTGGTTGACGTATACGGTTTCTAGAAATCCGTGGCAACACCTGTTGTTGTTTTGAAATAACCACGAGATGCACGATAATCCACATTATTATAATACTATAGTATATGGCTTTTAGGAGTTCGTAGCCCGTAACACCTCCCCACAAAATATTTCGACTTACCTATAGGTATAGGTACAGCTGATTTAAATTTTGCAACGATTTCGTTGATTTCATTATACACTTTGGATAATATGTTACATGTTATTATGTCATTTACAATTTCATTTTACGTATTTCTGTAGATAAAATAATAATATATTATGACGTGTTAGAAGTGTTTAATTAAATAGGAATATAATATAAATTATTAATAAAGATCCTTCGCCACATAATAGTTATTACGTGGATAATATAACTAAACGCATATTACATATTATGTAAAAGTATGGTTAACATATTACATTTTATAGTATATTTTTTTTTAATTAGAGTGATTCAATATGTAGTTATTAGGATCTCGTTTCATTTCGATTATTGTTAATAACTTCCTACACTTTCCTTCGCAGTGTTCTTTCATAAATAACTCAATAGGTAGGTACTTATAGTTATTTCGTTTAACTTTTTAAACTCGAAAGGTTGGCTTAATTTCCCCATTTGCTTTTAAAATACGCCGGTTTATGTATTATTTGTACTTGTTTCATTTCATCTCCCTTAAGCCTATAAATATGAACTCCGGTGCTTATGATTTTTATACATTTTTCGATAAATTTCAATTCCCTAGAAGACTGAAATAAACGTAATCTGGTATATTAGTTTTCATATCCTCCACCGTATTATAATATTATGTTACCGATATACAAAGCTGGGCACTAACTAGTTAGAAAGTTATAGTTAAGTTAGTTTTAATTCATATTAACTTTGTAACTTAACTAGTTGAATTTAATGTGTAAAATAGTCTAATCTAACTCGTTAGAAAAAAACTAACTAGTTATTATTATTATTAGTTTTTTTTTTCATTCCAAAATTAATATTTTAAGTTGTCATACTATTATATATTTTTTTATTTTGTTTCACCCTATATGTTCTAATAATTTATAAGTGATATAGGTACCAATTAATTTAAATTATTACTCACCTAATTAGAACATTTTGATCAAATTACTAGGTGTTTAATTCAATTTTTCAGTTTTAATCAATAATTTAAGTTAGATAACTTATTATTTACATTTCAACAAAAAGGTTTTGTAATCTATACAAAAAAAAAATTCTAACTTCTACTCTAACTTAAGTTACTATTTTCACCAAACTAACTTCAAACTAACTAAGTTGGAAATTTGGACAGTTTCAGTAACGTAACTTATATTCTAACATAGTTTTTTATTAAAGTAACTTAACTTCAACTAGTTGAAAAAAATTACTATCTTGCCCAGCTTTGCGGCTATATAATATTGTTATCAATTTAATTATTATATTTTTTAATTAATAAGTATTTTTTTTTTTTTTTATTATCTATTTCCATCTTTTCTTATCTCTTTTCCATAACTTATAAAGTTTTATAATTGGTCTAGTCTTAGAAACAATATGTAATTTCTAAAAATACGTTTCGTTTAAATTGAATTTGACAAAAGCTGAATCATGCTGATACCTACCTATAATACGTATACAGGTAAGTGTAAACTGTAAAATATTTATATTTACATCGACAGCATGATTCTCGGCGGGACGCGTTGAAAAATATTCATATTTTTTATTATTTTCACAATTCCCAATTTTATCGCGCGTACAGAGAGTTTAAACAAACACTGCTGCATACCAACAATAATGACTGCAGCAAACGTAACCCGAGTGATAAAAAATAAAAATCGACCCTCGAGATTTACCCTCCGGAATATAATATAATGTGGCGACGCGATATTCCTGCAAATAATATTATACGTATTATAATAATAATAATATGTAGGTACCTAACCCTTCAGTGTCACGCCTTAGCAGCGGATTACATAGGTATAATATGTATAACACAGTTACAAAGGTATATTATAATATGTAGACAACTGCGACGTTTTGTTTTTCCGGCTGTAAAGTTTTTCGTCACGGACTAAATAATAATAATAATAATAATAATGTAAAAAATTAAAAAAAAATCGTTAACTCTGTATATGTGCAGGGGCGTACAGGTATAGGTAGTGTTTTTCTAAGCGTGATCACTGCTTTTATATTCCGTTAATGATTATAATATTACAATAAAAACACAGTGCGTTTTGTCCGCAACACTTTCGAATTCCATACTGTACGGTTTCTACACAGGATCAAAACGAAACTTAAAAAATAAAATGTAGGTAAGTACATGATATTATATTCATTATTGATGACATGGCCCAGGGGCGGATCCAGAGTTAGGAAACTGTGGGTCAGGAAATTTCAAGGGGCCACTTATTAAAACCAAATAAGAAATCTATACTTGTGTACTAGGTATATAAAACCAAAAAAAGGTGCTCCGCTGTACAGTAGGTTACAAGGGGGTCACTGTATAATGGATAGTATTAAATTTGAATTCAATGATATAATATCATTGTATAAGAAAAACGATTCTGAGCGGAGACGGTATGTCAGTCTAGGTATAAGGCATATTATTTTCTTATCTATCGTATTAAAAAAATTTACTTATAATAAATTCCAAATTAATCATATCCCAATATCCATTAGGTACTTATAATGCGTTATACGTCAACAACTAACCCTGATACTATCATAGTCCATACTCCATAGGTATATAATAGTGTACTTTAGAAGTTTCAAGTACCCACGAATAATATTACACAATCACAAAAAAATAACTAAAATAGTTATTCTAGGTTTTTTTTTATGTAATTTTATCCAAAGTTGAACTTAAAATGACTATAAAAATAAACTGTGCTTATGTATTTTTTAGATTTTTTGGTAACAGAATTAACTACAATGGTGAAATCATGTTTTAAATTTTCAATCCTTAGATATAAAAGTTGAACATTTTATAAATTTTTAACTACAAAATAATTATTCAATTTTAAATTTGATAAATTTTGTCAAAATGCGATCTTTAAATGCTTATAAAAAAAAATTGTGCCTATGTATTTTTAATATTTTTCAATTGATATTGTAACAATATATCAGGAGCTTTGTATTAATTTTTCACACTTTTTGGCCCAACAGATAAAACTTTATTAATATTTATAGAAAAAAAAAAACTAAAAAAATTGAAAACTGAAAATGTCCGTAAACAGCTCAAAAAGAGTCAAAATATTTTTGCTGTATACCTAACCTGCTGTACATTAGGTTACAACTTACAAGTGGGGGTCGCTGTAATGGATGGTATTAAATTTATAATTATATATAATATCATTGTATAAGAAAAACAATTATTTTCAAAATTGTACATTGTATAGGAAATTCTAATATGAACATTCAGTGAAATTTTCATTTATCTACAGTTATTTGTTTTTGAATTACAACAAAATAAGGAAATCGCTACATGAGAAATCGAGTGAATATCCAATGTTGTAAAAATTTGAATTTCAAACGCTCATAAAAATTTAATTTGACTTTCCGGTAGAGATTTTTTTATTGATAAAGGTAGACAAACTTATGAGTAATCTTGTATTACATTTTCAAATCTTAGATTTAAAAAGAAAAACTTTTACGAATTCTTAACTCAAAATAATTTTCTATATTTCGTGATTTTTCCATATTTTGTCAATTTTTGAACTTTAAATGCTTATAAAAGAAAATTGTGACTAACTATTTTTAATATTTTTCATCTGCCTTTAAATAATATCTAGGAGCCTTATAATACATTTTCAAGCTTTCTAAGCTAACAAATAAAATTTTATTGATATTTTTAGAATAAAAACTAAAAAAAAAAATGGAAAATGAAAATGTCCCTAAACAGTTCAAAACAAATCATAATATTTTAAAAATTTTATCGAGTATAGAAAATGCAAATATAAGCAACCAGTGAAAATTTCATGTATTTACGTTCATTTGTTTTAGAGTTACACCAAAAACCAAAATCGATTTTTTGGAAAACAGATTTTGAGCTGTTATTCCTTAATTTTTATGTGTTGAATCCCTGCGCTTGTGAAAACTATTGTGAATTTTAAAATTTTACCTCCCGAATGCACCAACTAGATTCACTTTCCAATCGAACAAGATACTGAAGTTGAAAATCGAAGCATTATTTCGACTACCTATCGTGTACACAGACACAAAAATAAATCAAAAAAATTTTAAAAAAAAAACACACATTGTAAAATCAATACATTCATCGTTCCACTCAGAATCTAAAATTAATTTATACTATATGTGTGTTTATTTAAGTGTCCAACTACTCAAGATCTGAAAAGAGGCCAATTTGATCAGAAAATATTAACTGTGGGTCAGCTGACCTCCTGAACCCTCCCCTAGATCCGCCCCTGACATGGCCCCCTCGGAGTAAGTTTATTTAGCACGCGATTTAGTCAGATGTAGGTAGGTATAAGCATGAAGGGAAATTATAATGTCTAACCTTATAGGAATTCGAAGATCATACGTCGTGATATTATATTATTATTAGGTGCCTATTTAATTCATGTACTTGTGTTTGTTTGTGAGCAAAATAGTTGAACATATGTTTCGTCATACGTTATTCTATCAGCAACTAAAAAATATCTAAATAAATATAATTTTAACGAAATCTGTCAATAACAACCATCTATACTAATATTATAAAGATGAAAGATTTGATTGTTTGTATTGAATAAGCTCCGAAACTAGTGGACAGATTTTAAAAATTGTTTTACCATTAGAAGCCGACATTATCATTGATGAATATAGGCTAATTTAAAAAGTGAATTGATCACCCAGGGGAGGTGCTCAAACTGGAATTTTGAGATTTACGATAGAAATTTGTGTTTAAAAATAGTTGCCATGGGTTTTAGAGCTATTATAATAATAAATAATAATTATTGGTTGTTGTTTATTGAAAATGGTGGCTATTGATCATAGGAGAAATAGTTAGTATATATATATATATAGAATTGCACTTACTGTTGCGAGTTACATCCAAAAAGATTTAAACAATCACAAATTTTTAAGGGCAACGAAGTGCACGGGATCAGCTAGTTATTTATAAATCTAAACTTGTAATTCATACTCATATGAAAGTTTTAATTTTTGGTGAAATTTATTCACTCAGGACTATAGAATATTACCTATAACCTAGCGCAATATAATGAGTCCCGTGGGGAAGTGACCGGGTGGCGTCATATGATAGTATAATACTAGCTAGGTACCTTAAGTTATGAAAAAAAACTTCTTGAAAAGGAGGCCTAGCGTTGTTATTTTAGATTCTGAGAGGTGCAATAAATGTATTGATTTTACAATGGTGTGTTTTTTTTTAAGTTTTCTAATTTTTTTTTTCGTGTCTGTCATCACGTTTGGGGCAGTGTAAAACTTCTTTGATTTTAAACTCCAGTACCTATCTTGTTCGATGGGAAAGTGAATCTAGTTGGTGCATTAAGCATAAAATTCTCAGTAGTTTTCAAAAGCGTCGGGAAAAGCAAACAAAAAAATTAAAGAAAAACGGGAATTTTTAAGCAAAATCGGTTTTCGACCAAATCAAATTTGGTTTTTGGTGTAATTCTCAAATGACCAGAGATACGTGAAAATTTAACCGGTTGTTTATATTAGCATTTTCTATACATGATAAAATTTTCAAAAAATATTGATTTTTTTTTAACTGTTAACGGACATTTTTAGTTTCCAATTTTTTAGGTTTTTTTTTGCCATAGATGTCTATACAATTTTATTTGTTGGGTCAAAAAGCTTGACAGTTTAATACAAGACTTCTAATATATTGTTACAATGACAGTTAAAAATATTGAAAATCCAGTCACAATTTTTTTTTATAAACATTTAAAGTTTGAATCTTGACAAAATACGTAAAAATCACGAAAATATCCAATTTATTTTGAGTTAGAAATTCATAATTATTTTTTTTTAAACCTAAGATTTGAAAATGTAATATAAGATTCCTCATAGGTTGTTTACATTTACTTAAAAAAGAATGTCTACACGAAAGTAAAATTAAAATTTTATGAGCATTTGAAGTTAAAATTTTTACAATATTGGAGTAATATCGAGTGAGCGTGTAGGTAGCGATTTTATTATTTTGTTGTAATTCGAAACGAACAATCGTAATGCATGGATACTTGAAATTTACACCAAGTGTTTTTTTAATCAATTCCCTAATTTGATAAAATTTTCAAATTATTTTGATTCGTTTTGGGGTGTTTAGACATTTTCAATTTTTTCAGTTTTTTTTTCTCTATAATTGTCAATAAAATTTATTTATTTATTTGTTGAGTCAAAAAGTGAAATTATGAAATTTAAAAATGATTTTGTAGTTAAATATGTATAAAATATTCAACTTTTATAGCTAAAAATTGAAAATGTAAAAAAAAGGTTCCACGTATACTTATAAGTAGGTTATTCTGTAACCAAAAAATTTAAAAAATATAAGAGCACTGCAGTTTTTTTTTATAGTTATTTTAGATTCAAATTTAGACGAAATTTTGTATATTAGGTAAATAATCAAGAATAAAGATTTTAGTTATTTTGTTGTAATTTTATAATATTGATTCAACTTACCAGCTACCGTATTAATAATAAGTAATAATAATAGATATATAAACATAATATAAAATATCCACACTGACAAACCGTCTCCGCTTAAATCGTCATTCGTATGCAAAGGTACTATATCATTGAATTCAAATTTAATACCACCCATTATATAGGGACCCACTTGTAACCTACTGTACAGCAGAGCAACATCCACTTACCCACCTTTTTAAGTTATTTTTAGTTATTTTGTTCAGTTTTCATTTTTTTTTTTTAAACACAACCGAACCTACCGCCTATTTTGCTGATGAATCTCCAAAACTTTTCAACTTTTCATCGTAATTTCTTTTTTAATTTCAAAGCTATTTTATTGTGCTATCAACAAACATTATAGGTACACAATCAATCCAGAAATGCACATATTATCGTATTTAGTAAATTTAAAAATTTAAAAAAAGTTGATAACAATTAACATTTTTTTAAGGAAATCGAGGATAACAGGCAACTTCAAAAATCGACGTATTGCCCCGTATTTATTTTAAATTTATTATTCTACTGCAGAATAAGACCTAGAATACGTTCAAAATTTGGTTTTAATATCTTTCGATTTAATAAAAAATGATTCGTACATTACTGGTTGTATTGTGTTTGTTAGCTGATAACACGATAAAATAGTTTTTAAATTAAAAAAAAATTACAACAAAAAGTTGAAGAATTTTGAAGATCCCTCAGCAAACCCGAAATAGGTTTGGTTTTTTTAAAAAAAAAGTTGAATTGCCCAAATCTAAAATAATAACAAGTTAGAGCCCTCCTTTAAAGGAGTTTTTTTTCATAACTATGAACTGCCATGACTTTCATAACTAATGTAGGTATACTATTGTATAACGCCGTCCGGTCACTTCCCCATGGGACACATTGTCTTACCGATTGAGAACAGTTTACCTTTTTCCCGACCCGATGCAATCAAACAATATAGGAATCCAAAATACAATACGATTGAGCACAGAAATACGTACCTACTTACAATGTTGCCGTTTTTATTATTTATAAAATAAAAATGTCCAAATTTTTTTTTGTTTATACTTATGGTTCATATTTCATAATACTGCGATTGTTTTGAATAGTTGTTCATGTTTTAATAATCTTTCCTCCAAACTATTTCCAACTTGACCATAAATTAAATTAAATACTTTTATTCTGTAACTATCTTTTTGAATTTCAATTGGATCATCACAAAGTATTTATCCATCTGATTTTTTTTTTTTTTTACTATGGGATTTTTAAATGTTAGAGAAACATTGTAATTCAAACCACGTTATTCTGTAGATGAATTCGCCCAATTCATTGATACAATTATCCAGAACATAAAGTACCTACCTAGGACATTGAAATTTCTAGATTAATTTTGTAACATAGACCATAGTCATATGTAGATACTAATTGTTTGTCTAGCCATTTTATAAGCATTGAACATATTTAACTTTTTGTTGCAAAATATATTTTAGATCGGTGGAGTACGATTGCGCGCGTTTTACCTTTTTAATCATACGATTGCGTGCGGTGCCGGAATAACAAATAATCATGTTTTGACTATTCAAAAGCGTAGGATTGCGCTTGAAATTGGATGCGACGTTGCCAAATTATTATTTAAATATAAAATATTTATTATTATAAAAAAATATAGTTTTTGATAATAACGCAGAATAAACCCAAGACAAAAACATTTTCGACTAGCCCAGTGATACCTTCTAAATTTAATTTTTTAGGTCAAAAATTCAAAAAAAAAACAATAATAATTGGTACACGGTTGAAATCATCAATTTCGATACAAAATCACATTATATACAAATAATAAAAAATAGTCATAATAAAATAATATTAAATATTCGAATAGATAAATAACATTTCGTCAAATCTATAACACAAAATAAAACAGATTCTTTATATTCTCACTCAGTCTATCTCATAAAGGAACATAATAATTATTATAAATAAAAAAATATTCATTAAAAAAAATAGTTATAATAAAATAATATTAAATATTGGAATAGATATCGAAAAAATATTCATTAAAAAAAAATCGTTATAATAAAATAATATAAATAAAATAATTTAAATTTGAAATCCCTGATACCTATTTCCAATTATGGCTAAATACTTAAGTACATTTTCTGGCGTTTTATTTTTTAGATACTCTTCGTATTGCTTACTCATTTGGCAACGTTGCTTAGAAGTAAAAATAAATTTAGCACGCGCAATCGTACGCCTAAAAAGGTACCGCTGATAAGGACCGCGAGCAAATCGTATTGCAGCCTTTTAGATACCTACCCAACACCAGCGGCCGGGTAAACAAGACCTTTGTAGTTTATAGGCATATTGCTTCTATAGTTCAGATAAACCAATTACAATTATGAAACTAAACAAAACAAAAAAATAGTGATATTTCGGCTGTATCCAAATTATCACACGGCGGGCCTGTCTGGAACTAATGTTGTACCTAGTTTCTTACACGACTTAACATACGAATATATATATTATTTAACGATTTTCTTTCGATTCATGGCAATTTTAGCAACAACCGATGGAAAACCACAAGTGAAAATAATCGCCAAGCTTTGCGATTAAATACCTAAATACCTCAAATAACCGACTTACAAAGCACAACAACTGAAGAACATTCACCCTGGCTTTAAGTATAATATAGTAGGTACATGAATACACCTATTTCAAAAGACGCGTATCTGTTGTTTGTAGATGGACAGAAAAATTGGCAACTTGCATTCGTTTGACTGTGCAGCTCAATCGGGTTCCACCGGCACAAACGAATAACAAAAATTATGTTTACAGTAATAGATGTGTACATATCCATGTAGATTTATCCAGATATCCTATTACCCTATTACCTAGGCCCTAGGGTATACCCATTTCAGAATTACCTATATTATAGGTACCTAATAAAATGGTTGTAAGTAGTTGAGTTAGTTTGTGTTTCCAACATTAATATGAAGTATAATAATTATATAAAGGTTTCTTATTTATTTTAGGCGAAAATACTTGTACCCAATATTATATATATGCCCACTAGAAACAGAAATAGTTACCCGTTGACATTCCGGTCATCATTATTTCTAAGGATGCAAGATATTTTGATTGATTCATCAAAATCTTCAACTTTTGAAATGTACAATATAAACTTAAAGACGATATTAATAAGATATCTGGGAACAATTATTTTGTTTTAAAACTGACCATTTTCCACATAGGTAATATTATAAAATTAAAAAAAATATTATAACAGTATAGGTACAAATATTATTGTTCTGTAAAACAAATTTGACGCAACTTTATGTTGTTCGAGAAAAAGAAAACAAAAGAAATTTTACGAAAATAATAGTGTTTTTAAGTGACATATGCCTACGTATTATCTGAAGGAAAAGAAAGGACTTTAAGTAAAATAAGTGACAAATTAAAGGTAAGGCAAATATATAACCGGATAAATCCCAGAGTTGAGTGAATAAAAAGAATTACAAAGAGTTGTGTCCGGGACGTGGTCATATTATTTTTTCACACGCAGTAGGAAGATTATAGTACGTATAGTAATAAATACCATCGACACAATTATAGTATAGTAATAATTTTAATTTTGTCACCCTTTAACTGCACTTATTTATAAATTTTACTGTACCTAGTTATTTATTCATTAATTTATATTAATATCTATATAATAGGCTGCAGGTAAGTACATTCCATTTTATATTTTTAACCGATTTTTTTTTTAGTTTACACTAAAAATAGGCAATTATGTTTACATGTATAATATATATTATAGGTAAATAAAATCAGATGACTTAACTTGTTCGGTTGTTTTTTATTATGGTGATATCATGAGGAATATAAGGATCTTATTGGAAAAGTAGCTATATCCAAAATGGTTCCCATGCCCAAACAATAAACATCTGAATGATTAAAAATATCTTTCTCAGTAATTAATTGTCCCTAATATTTTATGCGGCACACATCTGAAATCTGAATTAATTTCCAGATAATTTTTCTGAACACATCAAAAGTAATACTATGATTTTTCAAAAAAACTGCGAATTTCAAATAGCTAGTTGCATATTAGGTTTTTATAAAAGAAAAAGGTGAAATGCAACGTTATAGTTCAGGTTATCCAATAATAATTTCCAAAAATTAATGGTCTGAAAATAAATAATTTAAAAAAATTTTAATTAAAATATATGAACATTTTTTTACCATACAAAATAAATGTATAGACTGTCCATTATTATAGCCTAGATCAGTGTTGACCAACCATTTTTACCGAGGGGCATGACAAAACTTTTTCTTTTAAGTTAATAGTTAAGGTATTATATTTCACTGTAGGTAAATCTTCAGTATATTACAGTGATAAATTTAATTATTTATGATGTATCGAATGTTATAAGTGAGAAAAAAATGTTTGTTTATGAATTGCATTTTTATAAGCATTCTAGATGTTTTACTAGATTTTTAAATTTGTCTTTATGTATAGTTTCAGTGTCGTTTTGTGCTGTATTATTTTAAAACTGCAAAACGATAAAAATACGATAATGTCATTTAGATTTAGATTTTAGACGATGTTCAACGATCAGGCTGCGACACTTGGTCATGTCTGATTAACAACGTAATTTACGATAGTAAATGGGAAATATTAATGTATATTAAATATTACAAATGTTGCAATTTAAATAAATTTGAATACAATTTTCTTTCGGTTTTTGAAATTTGATATTTTTTTTTGAAATTTTGATTTAATACTTTGGCGGAAAATATGATCGCGGGCCATAGTTGGTCACCGCTGGTCGTCTAGTCATCTAGATACATTTGGAAGGAAAATTTAAATTGCAGCTTTTAAAATCTAGAAACGAATTCGGATATACCTTTCTTTTTTTAACAAATCAGGAACCAGCAATTCAGATTTACCATTCGTATCAAACCAGAAACCAATTCGGACGTTTCAGAACAAATTATAAGATTCTCCGGGAATAGGAACGTACACCACCTGCAACGGACGTAAGACGTAAGTGCTGTGCGAGTTACAGTAAGTACACGTTGAAAATTATTTTCACGATTTTTCTTTTTGTTTGTTTTTCTTTTCTTTTTTTCAAACGCCGTATACATTTTATTCGTTTACATGTATAATAATAAATAATAATGATAAAAAAAAAGAAAATCATCTGAAAAGTGAATATGTTTGGTTTTCACAGTTACATATTACAATAGATATCTCAGTTTACTTAATAATATAATAATAATAATAATGATGATAATAATAATAATAATAATAATAATAATTATAATTATAATATATGACGAGACAGACAGACGTTAAACAATTATAATTATCTAAAAAAAAAACAAAACAAAAAACACATACATAATACATACATACATAAATATATATATATATATATATATATATTATCGTCGTGAAATTCTGTGGGGAGACACGGATCGAGTGGTAAAACTAAATCTCGTACATCATAATATATATATAAAAGTAGTTACTAATATTACTATTTACTAACAATTTAGCTAAGTATATATATATATATATATAAATACAAGTGATATGGTATGCCCACTGACGTCGGCATACCACTCCCCCCCAACACGAATTAACCTACGAGTTTGTGTGTAATTGTAAGTGTATGTGTGTGTGCGAGTACAGACCACTGCAACTCACACACGGTATTCGAGTTTGTCGGAAAAAAGGCGGCGCGTCAAGAGAAATAAAAAACAAAACAAAATGTAAAAATAAATAAAAACTTTTTCCTATTTCATATATATAATATTATAATTATTATTTAAATATGAACATCTCACGTACAATATCTAAGTCTATATACACAACAGTCTTTAATAAAAAAAAAAAAAAAATTATATAATATCATATAATAAATCAAATTATATATATATATATATACTTAATCTTATAATTAATTTAATATATATATTAAACGATCACCGTATAAAATGAACAAAATAATGTTTTAAGGATATTCCACCCTGTTCTATCACATATTATATTATTTCTTTCGTTTTTTTTTTTTTTTTTGGTTGGTTAAAATTGTTTACACACGCCCGCGATACAAAAACGAAAAAACTACCTCGGTGGTCATGTCATCGAAATCGGCTAATGTATGTCACTAACACAACAATAGTTGAGTACAAGTTGTGTGTATGTGAGTGTGTGTGTGTGTGTGTGTGTGAGAGAGAGAGTGAGTGAGAGGGAAAGAGGGAGGGAGAGAGAGAGAGGTGCGTATTCGGCAGCATCGTCATCCGACGACTTGGGCATAATGCACTATATGACTCGACTTCTTATTTTATGTCCATTTATATTTTTAGACTATATCATATTTTATTATTTAAATATAATATAGACACACACACATATAATATATACACCTATGGCAGTGGAAACGCGTAAAAAAATCCTTAGGGTAACACTATAAGACTACCATGTATACATATATATATATATACATAGGTACATATGTATATTATTTTAACAAAATATATAAGAATAAAAAATATGCTAAACGTTCCAGGAAGACACGATAATAATGAAATCGTGTTTTAATATGTATAGACGGTACGCAAAATCATTATAAACGTAGGCCATTTTTATCTTTTGCAAGTCATCGATTTTTTTTAAGCGAATAATAATTTTAGTTTTAATGATAAAAAAAAAGTTATATACATACGATCAGTCGTGTTTTCGAATGTCCCTGACAATAATAAAAGTTCAATTTTACTCGCATCAGATTGTTAATCACGCATTCAAACACAATACAGATTATGTACGTTGTTAGGACTTTTACTGCACAGACGAACTCTCTCGTTATGTCATCATGTGTGTGTAGGTATACCGTTTACTCAAAACTTAATTTGAAATGGCAATGTTTCGAAAAGGAAAAAATAAATAAATGCCACAGATAAATTGCACAGCAAAAGCACCAAAACTTTAGTACACTGTTTAATACAAAAAAAAAAAAAAATGGTTTCTCTGCATTTACAATTTATGAATACTTATTGGATTTCCACTTAGGATGTATTTTTTGTCTGTAAATCATAGTTGTTTTATGTATTGTGCATTGCATAATATACCGTTTGATAATTTATAAATTTAATTGAATTTTGTCCAATATTAAAGGAATATAACAAAATAATAAACATGAAATTTGATAATATGACTATCGATGTTTAAAATTTATTGAAAAAAAAAAAAATATAAATGAAATAGTTTATATTAAGATCATTTATTCAACAAATACTGTACATGCAATCCTGATACTAAGTCATCGTCATGTTAAAATGTGAGTAAATATTAAAACACAATTTCCAAATTGATTCGTCTGTATTAGTATTTCCATAGATTAAATAACACTAATGTTATTTAATCCATGGTAATACAAAATTATTTGAGGTAGCTTTAACAGTTATCCGCGTATACATGAAGATAAAAATGGCAATTGGTAAGTTTATAAAAATATGTTATTAACTAATTATTCACTATTGCATCAGATAAAAATTATTTGTCAATTTATTTCGTTTTAATTTAGTCTATTAAATCTGTTAAATTAAAGTTATAGTTGAATTCTATGAGGAATTTGTTCAAAAAAAAAAAAAAAACAAAAAAAAAACAAGACAAAAACAATATCCATGGAAACAATAAAATTGAATTTCTGGCACTACTCGGTACAAATTTGAATTTAAAAATTACTCTTTCCCCTTTAGATTAATCACAGTTATTCAATTTTTACATGTATGTAATGAAAACATGTATAAATCATCTCTTTAACATTTTATACGATTTGATCATGTTATGTTTATTGCTACAGGACTTTGACCTATACATACCCCAATCATGTCATCTTGTTCTTGTTTCGTTCGATTGGAATGGGAAGTTGGTACACGTGCAACAGGTTGTTGTACTGGTGGTGGTGGTGGGTGATTATGCAACGAATGCAATGAACGTGGAGGTTGTGATTGTATTGGTTGATACGGGTGATGTTGTGGATGTAGGAACGGCAAAGAGGTGGGTCGACAGTGAACCAAAGTACCAACAGCGGATGCTGGGTTCATCGGGTAAACTGTAGCATGGTGAGGCAGATGGTGTCTAGCCATTGGAGCCGTTTGGTAACCGTGGTACATAGATGCGATCGGCGGAGGGTCACAATCCATTGTAGTTCTACCTCGGCACTGGTCCGACCGTAATCTTATTGCTATAAGAAAATAAACCAATTAGATTCAGAATTTAATTATTATCATTAATATAACTACTAAACAAAATAACTTAAAGGCAATAAAAACTTCATAAAAATGCATTAACACCAAACAAGCAATGAAACAATGATAAATCAGTGAAAATACAATGGGAGAATTAAACTTAAAAATTATAAATAATAAATAAACAAGCTAGGAGTAATTTTGGTTTTGATTTCAAAGTAAAGAACAAAATAAGAAAGTTTTAATTAAATTTTACTGAACACATTGAAGGTATGATTATTGTCATACATGTTGAATTTTCAAAGATATGAACAAATTATTTACATTTTTATTAAGTAAGTGTTTGAAGAAAATAATTAAAACCAAATTAGAAGTATCATACTTTGTCATTTCATAACATTTTTAAGGTAATTATTTACATGTATAAAATCCTCAATAGTCAAAATAATAAACTAACATTTTTATAAACATAGCACATTTTGTATGCATGTAGAACAAAAAATTCATTACTAAATCAATAATACCAAATTAAAGAAATAGTTGACGTAATAAAATTTTAAATTCTCAATTGGTAACTTAAATCAGTTTATTGCATTTTTCTTTAAGTTAACGTTAAGTAAATTATAACAACAGCAACAATTGAATTAAATACACACCTTAAATATATGAAACCTTAACTAAAATATTATCATGTAGTTTTATATTAATTATGAAAATAAGTAATCCATTTTAAACAAAAATACAATGTAAGGTTTCTTATCAACCATTTTAAATACCCTAAATATATTGTTCTTTAAACAAGGCCAAAGTTTAGTAAAAACCCATAAGTAATTAATTTGTCCATGTCATGCAAAAAGTGGTCAAAAATTTTTATAACTTTGAATTTGTAAAAGTTCATATTTTTAATTTTTTTTTCCATTTAGCCGCCTAAACACAATGGAAATATACTCTAAGAATTTAAAATTCTTCAAAATAATTATCAGAGCAATGACATATTATTTATATCTCATTTTTATCACCATATTTTAGCAATAGTGTATGGTTTATAAGATACAACACTATAAAATAAAGAAATGTTGGTGATAAAAATTTGTATAAACGTTAATGCTCCCCATGCCAATGTTTTAAAAACGTGCATAAACGTCATTGCTCGTCAAAAGGTTAATACAATAATTTGGTACTGTAATATATACTTAAATGCAATTTTTCACTTAAGTCTTTTTAAAGTAAAATAAATACTGTGTTATTTCAAATGAATAACTAAAACAAGTCTAAAAAATTACATACTCGGTTCATAATATAACTCATATACCTATGTATTATTAGTACACAATATAACATTTTTTTTCTCTAAAATAACTATAAGCTTAATATCATTACACACTTTGTACATTATGAAAATAGTGTACACATTTTGACTACTTTGATAACGTGTTACTATCTACCACGAGAAATTAAAAATGGTAAAGCCTACTACTAAAAATAAATATGTACTTAGATGATAATGTGTAAGTGTTGAAAAAAGCAAGATGATTTTACTATAAAATTACAATTCATATACTTAATTATTCAAATTTAATGGTATGTGGGTGAATGTATTTACTATTTACATTTATAATATATAGTTTAGTATTTAATGTTATCACTAAAAATTACATAATATTATTTACACAAACACACGCCACATTATTAAGATTTGACTTACACTTTTTTTTTTGATATCTAATACGTTGACCCAAAGTTTAGCAATAGTCATCGAGCGTAAAAATGTGTAGGGAAAGTGTTTCCTTCAAGGTAAGCAAAAAAAAATAAATAATACATACATACATAAATATTTATAAAATATTAGACTTGAAAAAACATTATCAGTTATTGATGTCTATAATTTTTTTTTTTTTGTTTTCTCTTTTTAGACTTATTAAAATATAAAAAACATAACATAAACATATCCTTAACATAAATTAAATATTAATTAATGGTATTCTTACCAGATGATTGCACATTTGTGTCCCCTGGATTATTACTAGGTAAACTATTAAATGGTGGACTAGCACCTAAGCTGTGTAGTCCAGCTTGAGCGATACCACTAGCTGTATTAGTACCCTCTTCAGAAGTCCGCTTGAAGAAGTTATGTTGCAAAGCATAATATGGTGTAATTCGAGTTTTTGGATCATAATCCAGCATTCGTACTATAAGATCCTAGACAATTGAATAAATAATAATTTAATATATGTTAAAAAACAATTTTATCATCAAATTAAGTATTAGAAATATTTACTTTAAATTTAAGGTAGTCAGACACTGAATGCCCGGGTTCACCTAACCGCCTAGCATATGGACCCCCTGTTTCGACACCCAATATATCATGTAATCGTCGACCACCTGGATTCCTGTACTTTTTAGCATCTTTAGGTTTTTTTAAGGTGTACGAATCGACACCAGGCAATTTATCAAAATATTTGTGAGCTTTTTGAGCCTGGTCAAGTATATGTTTGGGTGGCATGCCAAGAACTTCAATGATTTTATTCATCTGATCAACCTGAAAAATAAAATTCAATAAAATAACACTTTATCATCAATACAATTTGGATTTGCAATAAAACATACTTCATTTGTTCCACTAAACAACGGTTCTCCGGTATGCATTTCTACTAATATACATCCTAAACTCCACATGTCTATAGCCAAATCATAAGGTATACCAAGTAAAACTTCTGGTGAACGGTAAAAACGAGATTGAATATATTGATATATCTGTAACAAACAAATTGAACATTAAAATTATAAAGTAAAAAAGCAATTTTTGTAACTAACTCTTTGGCCGAGTTGGCAAGATGAGCCGAAGTCAACTATTTTAATAGCCGATCTTTTAGGATTGCACAACAATATGTTTTCTGGTTTCAGATCACAATGTATGATGGACAGGTCCGGTGTGGACAGGAACAACAGAGCCGTGCACAGTTGAGCAGCAAATTTACGTGTAAGATTTAAAGAAACACCTTTAAAATTAGTGTTCCTAATCAAATCATACAAGTTATAAGATAATAACTCAAACACCAGGCACAGATGATTACGCCACATAAAATGACGCTTGAGTTTAACTGTAAATAATTATTATTATCCATTTATTTACCGACCCACAAATTATAATATTTTTACATACCAATATAGTATTTGTTGTCAACATCAGCTCTATTCATCATTTCTAATAGTCTTACTTCAATTTGAGCTTGATTTAGGAATGGTTTTTTATTCTTTATTATTTTAATTGCTACATAACAATCTTCTTCCTCGTCACGAGCCTTAACAACCTAATAAACAAAATAAAATAAATCTTTTTTTTTCTTTTACTGTCAATAAATACTTAATCAAATAACGCTTCTCACTTGTCCAAATGACCCTTTGCCCAGCAAGGATATGATTTCATAGCGATCCAAAAACTTTTCACCGCTTCTAATTATATAATCATGGTTATCATCGTCGTGACCATCATTATACACTCTTCTTTCTTTTTTATTGGCTACAGGGCCTTCAACGGGGGCCCCATTATTTTGAGGTTGACTACTCAACCCAACCGCTCCACCACCAGCTCTTTTTTTTTTCTTCGCATAGTAGACCTAAATAAATTTAAAACAAAATAATAAATTGAATTAACAAAATTTATAAATAGTAAGGCAAAAACATACAAAATCAAATATTTTTTTAAACATGTATGTTTTATTGTATTCCACTATAATATAAATTAAAAACACATTAAGCATTAGTTATTAAAATGATTTTGATAATGGAACCTAGGACAAAGCAATTATTATTTATAGTAAGTGTTATCTTAATATTTAAAACCTGATTACTATGATTAAATAACTGACCTTTGACATTTTTAAATTTAACACATAATATAAGCCACATAAATACGCACTTGATAAATAGTATTGGAATGGAAAAAATATTGTTCTAATTGAAAAAGAATAAACATTATCTGAGAAATAATTTCTATTTTGCATAGTTCAATAAAATGAAAAATTGGTAATAAGAATTAAATATAAACATTACTACTTTAGTAAACATTGACCAGATAATTTTGTAATTTATAGATAGCAAGTTGCAAATCTACAAACAATAATAACAGATGAAATGATTATTCGTATAATACCTCATTAATAAACTTGTATGTCTTGATCAGGTCTACCGAAAGCTTTCTCAATGGAGCGGTTGACGGATCTCGAAAATGGGGTGGTATTCTTGCTTGCATCGCATGGATATCAGCATGCACCGGAGCGACACCACCGACCATTGGTAATTGGTCTTCAGCGACAAGCCTTCCATACAAGGGACCACCGCCAAAACCAAAGTTACTGTCTTGGGATCCTTGCCCATGATCTTGATAAAATTATAATAAAATATTAGAATGTTGCAGACATAAAGGTAGTACTCAAGAAATTCTAAAATCTAAAAAAAATACCATATTCTTATAAACATTTTCTAAAAAATTTAAACGCTGTGTGTAAAGGTACACATTTTACACACAGATTTATAGTTACCCTTGAGTAATACTTTTATACTATTATATAATACTAGATACCATTCACTAACGATTATTTGATTTTGTTCTATAACTAGTTTCCTTAATGCTGATCATCAAACAGTTCTTTAAATAATAGAAGGAAAAATAATGCACGGAGCAAGGCCACAACACTAAGATTAACCTGGCTGTTAAATGATTGATTTATTTTTAATTGTTTGTTACATGCAGTAGGTATCAGTCGTACAATAAAATATTAAAATAAACTATGATATGATTGCACTCGCGCTCAAAATAATTTCAAATCTTATATGTTGGAATGATCATTGGTTCAAGTTCAAAGTTATCAGTCACATTGCAGATTGTTAAAAATTAAGCAAGTTTTCTTAATTAAAAATGTACGTATACATAGTACAAACTTCTCCAAGTAGAATTTGGAATTTAAAACGTGTAGACTGATTAACAAAACTCTATAAATAGTTTCGACAGTACAGCAAATCTATTTTTAGTATATGTCATCTAATCCCCAACCATATGCCTGCCAGTGAATTGATTAAAACATGCAAGTAAGAGAAACCATTTCAAATAATTAACTGACGTTGATCAATATTGCAAAATTTTGATCTGTTTAATATTCAAATTATATATTTTAACCAAAGAAAATAGATGGAACAATAATTATCTTCAATATTGAGTGTAGTATCAAAAATATTTTGTACCAATTTATCGCTTATAGAATATCGGTACTAAAGGGTTATTTAAATTAATTTGTAACACAGATCACATACAAATGTAAATACTCAAATAGTTTAAAGCGAATCATGTACAATGCGTGGATGTACACAGTTGTTTAAGAATCAAACAACGATCTTAAATAATAAAAGAAATAAAGTCAACCTTAGTTACTAAATGTCCAAATACCATGCAACACTGAATAGGACAAATAGAATCAAACCAAGCCAATTCCAATTTGGAAAATACCTAAAGATATAAATTACCAATGCAACAACCAAATAAGTAACTACTTTTATTATAATATTTATGTAACTATTTTCATTCATTATTTATTAATTTTGATTCTACTGACAGTTATACCTAGATTTTTGATAAGCAAGAACATAATGTACACTTCACTGTGTGAAATAAAATAAATTAAACTGGTCTGCACTAAACTATTCGTCCTACACGTTTATAAAGACAGTAAAACAACCGTAATAACTCGGTAATAAATAACAACCAGTCCACGTGTTTGATTCAGATTTTATGATGCCTAATAAAGCAACATTTTCTATTTCCATAATGCAATTATAAAAAGTATGAAAGTAATAAACTATTACTCATTGTATCAATGAATGTTCAAACAATCAATGACGTCAAAAAACTTAATATAAATTGTAAATTCGATGCTAATAGAAAATCAGTCACTAAGAACTCCTCAAAAGGGATAAACGCCTAACACAGTTACAGAAACTATTAAAATTGTTATTACTAAATATAACATTGTCTAATGCATTATTTTGCATTTTTCAGATCATTAAATAGTAATATCTCAACATTCATTAATTAATGATTTACCCTATAAACTTTGCTTATTTGAGCACTGACATAGTTTTCTGGGAGTATTTCCAATCGTTCTAAGCAATTATGTAGATACAAGGGCAATTATCGAATTCCATTTAGTTCCTCACACACAGGCATCACATTGATATTTTTTTTTATGACAGTGAATGTTGATAAACTGGTCTAGTTTGTTTTTTATACATAAATATTAATCGATTCAATATTAGGTGAACAAGTATTTAAAGTATTTTTTCATCATACTTAGGTACCTTTGCTATTCCTTAAAGGAAAGCGATTACAGACATTAAACGGAGAAAACATTGGGTAAGTATGACAAGCATTTTAAAGAAATAACAGAAAATAAATGATTACATCATACAATATTGTTAATGCCAATGTTTAAAATGTAATCTATAGTGTTATTAGTAGTTGGATAATTGCCTACTAATTTCTCACATATAGATCTTAAAATGGGTACATGCGAATGTGTGACTATACACAAATTTAATTATGAAAGATAAGCGGCATTTGTCTCAAACAATAGAAATCCAATTTGACTATCAAAACAGTTATCTAAACATATGGTGTTGTGTGGAGAATTCATTGTATTAAAATGTAGCCGCAATCACTCAAGGCCGATTTCAACATCTGGTAAAAAAAAAAACTGTTTCAAAACACTAATCAGAACAATTTTCAGCTAAAGACACAGTGACATGACAAAGGCCGTCAGGGCAATATCTAAACGGTACCTAACTGTAATGAGTGTTAAATCAATGTCTGTTAGTTTCAAATGAAATCCCAATAATGATCGGCAAAGGACGTTACTCGATTTCAATTGCGTTACACTCACTTTTATTTTTCTGCTTTTCGACCATCATGAATGGCTCATGCTTATGCCAACTGTCGGCTTGCTTGGCTCCATTGCTGCCGTCCATATCTCGATTGGTAACCGGCAACACTTTGCCGGTTTCTCAAGAACACCATCCATGCAAACGCATCGTGTCACAATGGTAGTCTATCCGATATACGGTCAGGGAGGGTGCCTGGGTATGCGGTTAACGTTTGGCTAGACTCTGGACAAACAAAAAACTTGATAAATAGGTAGATGACAAAACTTAACTCGCGGACGAGACAGTGGCCAACGGACAGTGTCCGGCCTGCGCGGTGACGAGACTTTCCGTGACCCAATAATAATCCGATACGCGCGCGAATGTCCGAAGAACACCCGTGTCGAGACGGACGGGAGGGGTCAAAGCTCGTCAACAACAACAATACGGCGTGCCAGTCGCCAGTGTACACTTACATAACAGAAGTGACGGTCACCGAGTGTGCTGATCGGGGACTCGCGAACGTCCGTGGTCGTGGCCGCTGCGGCTGGAGGCCTCCACTAAGCACGGCTGCTGACCGACGTGAAGCGCGCCGTTACGACGACGGTGGGCATATGCCCTTTTTAGGCGGTATCGCACGTCGCCCGGCGGTAACGCGACATCACGTAACGACGACGGCGTGTCCTACACTCCTACTGCGCGCACGTACGACACGATATCGTTAGTCGGTCCACTCGGTGGAGACTGTTATCGTCTTTGTATCGGTAACGAAGTAACGACAAGACACGCACAAGAAGCCTGCTGCAGTGCCGACGACCGCGGACCGATCACCACCACACGGACGAACGGCGGCGGTCACCGTCGACACGGACAACCGTAACCGTAGTAGCACTGCACCAGTAGTTACGAAAATGCGACACGCGACGATTCAGCATAATATTTTAAAAAAACAATATACTATTTATTATATATACATTTATTGATTTACACAACCCAATATCGTTGTTTATCGTGTATTTTTGTAATACACGTTGATTAACAGTGATGACGATGACGACGAAGATGATGATGAAAAACCGTGGAAATAGAAGAGAAGAATATAACGTTTACACGATATTTTACGTATTTATACTAAATCGAATGACCGCGGGTCGCGACACGGCGGGTGCGGAGCGATACGTTTTTTTTCAGTTTCCGATAGTTTTATATAATAATAGTAATAATAATAATAAATAAATAATAACAAATAATATACGACGCGTTATGTTATCGCTCACTGCCGAGACGTGCTAACACAGTAACACACACGAGACGCACGCACGCACAGCACATTATAGTCATCGCCCATCGGGTGGTCGGCGGTGGAGTGTGGTCGTCTGGACTAAGTGACGAACGGGCGGCGGCGGCGGTTGCGTCGAACGCTCGTAGTTTTGTAGTTTTGTACTTTCGTACCACTGTACCAGACTACAAGTTTACCACACGTCCACACTACCACCGCTGGCGCGCCGCGGCACACTCACTCGCCGCTCGCACTTCCGACTTTCCAAGTCGCTACTTTAGAGTCTTAGACCACTGCCTGCGCAGCATTGCCGTTGTGAGTTTGTGACTTGTGGTGCCACTCCAAGCTTGCACTTAAGCACAAAACGTGTCATAAATTGTATCTCTTTCCTATGATTTTATCATCCTCATGAATTCGCAACTTGAATTGTGATTGTCGTCTCGAATATCGGTGACCGATGCAGCTACGATCACACTCGTGACTCGTATATTTCGGTCTTTTAACGGTTTAATTCCATACTGTTGTGAAGGTTTATTTCGAAAATGGTTTTCTTTTCTAATATAGGGGCATAGGGCTCACATAAGACGCGTCCCATTCCGTATTTTATAGATACGTCCCATTCGGCATTTTATAATTTATAGATACGTCCCGTAATCTCTTTTATTTGGTCCCGTCCTTCGTTCCACTATGGCAGTATGGCACAGTGCCACAGTCGCGACAGTGGATAAAACGCCTGTCGCCGTTGGTCGGCCGTACTGTCGGACCGCTCGACTGGACCAATGGAATACGCCGTTCGATACTTCGATGAGCAGTCGAGAGTGCTGATGCGACGGGCTCGCAGACGCGGCACCGCCATCTGACGGTCGATCGTCAGTGTTCACCGCTCGTCGTTTTGTCATGGTGTGTCGTAAACATAGTTTATAATTAGGGATGGCAATTTTTTTTTGAACATCGATGTTTCGATGTATCGATGTATATTTTACTATACATCGATGGTGACAATATCGACAATTTAAAAAAACATCGAAGTCAAGAACTCGATGTATTTGGAAAAACATCGATATTTAAAAAAAAAAAAAAAAACATACTTTTTATAGGATAAAATTAATTATTATATATTATAATATTAGGAACTGAACAATTTTAAAAATATTTATTTTATGAAATGTCGAAGAATATCGAAGACAAGGCAAACATCGAAATTAAAACATCGGTAAACATAAACCTCGATGCAAAACATCGAAACTTAACCATCGATGTCAAACATCGATTATTATAGTTTAAAACATCGATGTTTCCAAAACATCGATGTATCGTTGCCATCCCTATTTATAATACAGAACAATTAATATAGATCAGTGCCCGCACAAATTTTTCAAATTTTTTTTTCCAAAACCCATGAATTACAACCAATTGAAAACGATATTGCAAAAATTAATTGCCGGATATCATCAGTTTTAAAGTTATAGCCTTACAAAGTTCACGATTTTCGGTGGCAACACTATATATTTTACCGCACGTTCGGCGAACTATTTTCTGTTTTACTGTACAGCATTTTTTTGTTTTAACGTACCTTCTAATACCTATGTAGTTGAGCATGCTGAAAACGATGCAGGGGAAGTCTGAATTTGGTGGTCGGACTTATTTTAAAGTTATAGCTAATTAAAATTTTTGGTATTTTCGCATATAGTCTGATATAGATATAATACACCCGTCGTGGTCACTCACTATCTTCGGAAAATTAAAATCGGAAACAACCCTCAACTTCAGGGGCGGATCCACCAGTACTTCTAAACAATTTTATACTGTTAAAAACAAAATTACAAAAAATTATCGACATTTTCTGAAAATTATGACTTCTTCCCCTATAACCATGTCACTGGAGCCGCCCCTGCTTGACTTGTTATGTAAAACCACCATGGGTGGTGTCGGAATTATTTTGAACCATAATTTTTAAAATGTTGATTTACTTAGGTTTCAAAAAAAAACATTGAAAATTTGTCGTAAGGCGTTGTGCATGTGGTGCTTTCTGGTTTCGTCTTGGACTCTTTGACCTGTGATAGTGAGTGATGAGTGACTGCCTTACTAGACACTCAAACACGAATTTCTAGTTTATATAATTGTACCTACAAAAATGCACTGGACATACGACGGAGGACCGTATCATTCAATTGCCGGATTTCCTGGGCCGTGTGAGATTTCCAGACACTCGAACTCGACTTTCAAACATTCCCGCCTTTGATGAGCCAAGTCTTATCACAAGACCCAATTCCACCTCCAAAATCACCTTCTCTGACTATTAGGTTTTGACAATTTGACCGACCTACAGGTGATACTTTTATAATTCTAACGATCCTGACTCCACCTTTGGTACCCACTCACAGCCCTCAAAAGCCCGAGTTTCTGTCGTTTCCGATTTTTTTATGCGCTACAACCACGGAATAGATTAAGTAACCAGATTTATGGTAACAACACCGAACCCGTGATAAGGTTATCTTGGTAGATAACGACATATTTTGATGATAGAAAATTAACACGACTTTTGAATCGCGCCTTGCGGTTGTTCTTACTTCTTGTTCATTAAAAGTACCAATAACAACATGTCTCGTCCCGAACATTTAGCTCCTCCTGAAATCGTAAGTTCTGTATTTACATAAAATGGATATGATCGATCTTTTTTATACATTATATCCCCGAGCTCATTGCATATCAAAACATTTGCGTTATTTACAATTTAACTTTTTTAATTATGTGTAATATTACTAATATTTTATGCCTGTTAGCTGTTACACCTAGGACGGTTTGACGGTTTTGTAATTAAAGAATATGTTCATTAATGGTTGTTTTTGTTGTTCAACAGTTTTATAATGACGATGAAGCAAGGAAGTATACCCAAAAGTAAGCAACCTTCACCTACCTAGTCGTTACTCCATTACTATAATTTTTTGTACTCAATTCTAACATTCCTGTAACTACTTTTAGTTCCCGGATGATTAACATTCAATTAGAAATGGCTGAAAGATGTATGGAATTGTTGATGTTGCCAGAAGACGAAACCTGTTTGCTATTAGATTTGGGATGTGGTTCTGGTCTAAGTGGCAGTATTGCTGAAGATTCAGGTCATATTTGGTTTGGCATGGACATTTCAGGCTCCATGTTAAGTAAGTTGAATAATTTGGTTATGTTATTCTATAAATTATAATTATTAAAGAGACAGTTTACATTCAATATGAGTGTCATTAATACTTGACATGAAATTTATTCACTGGGTTATTTATTTTTATTTTATTTATTCTATCATTCTTTGCAAAATTATTTAAAATAAATCTTAAGGTATATTTCATAACAAATTAACATTTTATATTATCAACATTTTCAGTTTTTGGAAAGGCATTCTTATTTTCAAAGAACGTGAACGTGTTCGTTTGAACAAAATATAAATTTAAACGTGTATGAGTTCCTTTTTTAAACACTGAACATGAACGAATTCATTTTTTTAGTGAATGTTCCAACACTGAACATTGTCCATCTAACAATATTAGATTCAATTGTACATTCACATCAAATTTAAAAGTAATAATTGTACGTGTGATATACTGTCAAGTTTGCTTATTTTTTTATTTATTTAATGAGATGAACATTTGTAACCCTATACACTATACAGTGCTAACATTTATATATTAGTCTTTATTAATAAATAAAAAAAAATTGTACAATACAGTGGTGTATATTTTAAAATTTTAAAATTAAAAATGTGTTTTTTAATTTTAATATTTTCCTATAACCTCTTGCCAGTGTTGGTCATGTTAGATATAAAATGTAAATATTTTACCCTATTGAAATACAGAGATGGAAATGTATTGGGGTAAGGAGACTCCCATATACTTAATTACCATTTATAATGCAAATTATTATTATTTTTTTGTTTTATTAGAAATAGCAAAAGAAAGAGAAGTCGAAGGTGATTTATTGTTGGCAGACATTGGGGATGGTGTTCCATTTCAACCTGGTACATTTGATGGCGCCTACAGTGTAAGCACATTACAATGGTTATGTAATGCAGATAAATCATCACATAAACCTGCAAAAAGGTTATACACTTTGTTTTCAACATTATTAGCTTGCTTGGTAAGTATTACATTCATAATATAATTTTTAAACAAATAAATAGAATACAGACACATATTTAACTATTGATCGGTTTGATTTTAGAACCGCAATGCAAGAGCAGTATTTCAATTTTATCCAGAAAATGTACATCAAACAGATTTGGTTGTATCACAAGCGAGAAAAGCTGGATTTTTTGGAGGATTGTTGGTTGATTTTCCTGATAGTACTAAAGCTAAAAAATACTTTCTTGTTTTGATGACTGGTGGTGCTATGCCCATGCCTCCAGCACTTGGAACAGACAATTCACAAATTAATTATACATCAAAAAGGTAATAATGGTACAAATATCTAATAGTGATGTAATATTTGATTGATTTATTAATGATTTGCAGAGAAAAAATGACAAAAGGGCGTGCTTCAAAATTAGTAAAAAAAAGTAGAGAATGGATCTTAGAAAAAAAAGAAAGGAGAAGACGTCAAGGAAGAAATACTAGAGAAGATACCATGTACACAGGACGATCAAGGAGTGGACGGTTTTGATTTTATTTGTAAACTTATTTATATTTTGTCAATTTCAATAAACTGTTATTTATTTAATAATACAACTTTTATGAGTTCACAGTCTTTTTCTTATTGGGTCTTCTTTAATTACCATTTACCACTTACATCCAGTGGCGTATCCAGGGGGGGGGTTTGGGGGTTGTAACCCCCCCCCCCCCGAAAATTGTTAAATTATAACAACGTTATCATTAATAAATCATTTTAAGATAAAATTCCACAAAAATAAATTATAACCCCTCCCGAAAAAAATTCTGGATACGCTACTGCTTACATCATCATAAATTGTTTCTGCAATGTATATCAACTTCAATATAAAGTCAATATCAATCCCTTTATGCGTTTCTTTATTATATTGCGTCATGAGTGGCTGAAACAGATTTTGAAGCTCATTATTGTGTAATTTTCTCCATTCTTTGTTTTAAGGTCAGTGCATTAATGAAAATCAAAGAAATTTATTTTCTAATTTAGTCCTCATTTATTGTTCTCATGTATAATGTATAATAAATAATAATATGTAATATTTATTTATCTACTCCCACATTTAAAACACTAACTGCCGTATATTCAATTTTTTTCCTTCCTGATTGGACCTGGTATGTTGTTACTACATAAGTTTTGCCTCAAGGAGACGAAGACCACTTTTTCAATCCAAGATTGTTTTCGATGCTGCCTCAAGTATTAATTTCAATCTGTTTCATATAGAATCCGATAAGATTCACCAATTCATGCTTTGACTTTTTATAGCAAGTCGCATGTGTTTTGAAACGATACAGTGGACAATCAGCAGACAAGTCCACTAGTCTGTACCCCGATTTAAGATGGACAAAAAAAGATACTGTCTTAAATCCTGATCTTTACAACATTCTGTAGACTGTACCCTGTTAACTCAGGGGGGCCTAGGGGCCCCCCCCAAGCTGTATTTCTATAAAATGTTATACCGTTAAAAACAAAATTACAAAAAGAAATCATTTTCTAAAAATTAAAACTTGCCCCCCCCCCTTAACCATGTCATTGAAGCCCCCCCTGTGTGTTAACCTGTGGCAGTGCTCATGGCACCAGACCAATAGAGTGAAGCTGAAGCATGACAAATTGTAATTTGGATCGAAAGCGTGCCGCAGAATTGCAGAGAGTAGCGAAGCAGCTACTGTAATACAGACAATACAGTGCGTGCCTGTGTGCGCCCGCCGCCCGGCGCCGGCGCCTCAGCGCCTGTGCCTGGCGTGTCCCAAGTTCCCAACAATTTATACGGGATTTTTATCATCACAGTGTAGCCAAAACTCAAAAGCTGTTTCGGGTGCCATAATTTTTCCTGACCATGACTCGACACGACTGAATTATAGTGATTGCTTTGTCGTTTGTTTGCCCGGTCACATGATAAGTCCTTTGTGTGGTGATCGAGCGCCGAGTAGAAAAGGAAGGAAAAACTGTCGTTGCCGCACAAAAGAACAACAGGCCGCCGGAGTGAACGGTGAAAGTCTACGACCGTGGTCTGTGATTCGTCTCCGAACGAGACGACAAAGTAGTGGCCGAGTCTCGTTAGCAGTCAGCGCGCTTCATAGCGCCCAGTCGACGTTCGACGACAGTAGTGCGACAACGCGTTCGGTCATTCATCGACTTGCCGTCTGACTCGTTAGAATAAATATTTCGTATACGACAAATGGTGCGGTAGACGAAGAGTTACTTATGCGACCAGTGCCGGGCACTCTGAGTTGTGCCGTCGCGCGTCTGCACGCCCGGAAGGTAAATACCGAAATCGAACACTACCACCCATTTTTAAACGGTCGTACACGACATATTGTAGTTGCCAAATGTCTTGTGACAGGTCGTACACGGATGTTTAGTAGATTAAATGTAATGTCGCACAACGGACGGTCGCGATCTCGTCTGACGATCCCCTCACACCCTCATCGTTTGTTCGTGCTAAAAGATTTTTTGAATTTTCATCGTTTTCATCAGCTCACCGATCAGTCGATGGCGTCCTCTTTCCCAGTGGCACGGTGAACGGTAATTTCAGAGGCAATTGCCTCTGAGATTTTTCTTAAATAGGGGGTGGGTTGTAACTGCTGTGTGCCTTAGTAAATGTTATATTATGATATACTTAATAGGCAGTCAATACTAATATAATTAGTTGTAATTAGTAGGTAGTATTATTATGCATTAATACTTGGGACATTCGTAACTTGTCCCTAGAAAATTTTCAGTTCGCCATGCCACAGCTTTTACTCGTAGGCGTTCCACTTTTAGAAGCTCACTGGATGGACCCTGAACGGAATCAGGTATTTGACATCGTAGTTACGTATGTGACTTCAAGTCTGTCTAGGCCGTAATAGGTCAGAGAACCACCCTTACCGTGTATCCGCTTTCACCCGTTGAAGGTTATTTATTTTGATTTTCTATGGTAATAATATTATCATTAGGACAAGTACAAAGTGTCGTAATTTCAGATTTTATGAGGTAGGTACCTACCGTTGTACTAAAGGTTAATTGTCACCTCACTACCTACATCCTGACAGAATAATTCAATTGCAAAGATTGCCGACATTTTGTTTAGTTTGAGTAATATTCAATTATTTGATAACCCTGATCATGGGTTGAATTTTTTTAATAGATCTCTGGACTTGCACTACCAATTAGGTACCTATCAAACAATTTTAATTGCCCAAGTACATAAGTAAGGATATGAAAGAAAACCAATTACAATATTAATGTAAAAATTTAGTAGGTACCTAATACTGTTATTCAGATTGTCTAGATGAGATTTATAATTTTTGGTCACTCATAATACGTTGTGAGTAGGTATGGTCCACAGTTATTTATAATTCTGCTTATAGAATAATAGACTATAGGCAATAATATATTTATAGTAATAGACAAAAGGCTTATTCCGCTTTCTCAACAAATGTTTATTGTGTTATTTTGAAAAGAGTAACTATCTAGTTGCTGTTTGTATTATAATAATTGTTTTTCTCTATGAACATTTATCATTATTATAAGTAAACATTGCTATCTTGTGTTGAGGTGAACGTTCCGAGACAAGTGCCTCATATCCACATGAATGTCTATTAATTTGTATACAAATCTTACCAACTTTATTTGATTAAACCGTTATTTATCTCATACTTTCAAACCATATTTCCAATTTATAGGTAGTTGTTTCTATGTTTTAATATCAAAGCTTAAAATGTCTGTATCTTTTGTACAAACTTTTTGTATTGTCCAAATATTTAATTTATGTTAAAATACAGTTATAATTAGTATGTAAGGTAATACCCTACATATTAGTGTAGTTGTACCTCAGACAAAGTATGTTTGTTGTGAAAGTATTTTTTGTCTTTTTTTGAATTAACTGGGTTAGTAGTTTTAGATAAATATTTGTCTATGATCACATTTAAATATTTCTTATCTATTTCTGATGGAAAATGAAGGGCAACAAAGGGCATCAATTTGATCTGTTTTGAACAAAATACATATTATCCAACATAATCTGTATCTAATATACCTTTAATTTGTAATCATAATATATTGTTTATGTAATTACTAATAACCTAAGCTCTCATGTCAAAACTAATTAAGTTAAAGACCTTCGTTAAATACTTAAAAAAAATTATAACTTATGTTTGTTGACTAACTTAACTTATTATCATATGATCAAATATTATTATTTAATATGATGAACATTCTTTATTTAGTTTAGAATGGACAAAGGAAACAAATTCATCCGGCCATTAGGATTCAGACGACGAACAAGATCTGCCAGTAGTGTCGGTATGTTATAAATTACATCACAAACTTATTCATTACTTTCAAACTAATTTTATTCGTATTTTAGCATATCCAGACAATAAAGCTCAAAGTGATGATTCCAGTAGTAATTCCAAGGATGTAGGAGTGTCTAGTATTTATCATGTAAGAACACTTTTAATTGTTTTACAAACATCAATAATTTGATAAGGGTAATTAATATAATTTATTTCAAAAATAGAGTGATTCAGATGATATAAGTGGTGCTCCACAACCCATCCGGTTTGCTTTACTATCAAAACATCTAATGCATTTGGAATCAGATTCAGTCAATGAAAACTTTACCCCAGGAAGGCCATTCACTAGAAGGTTTAATTAAATAATTGATCACATTTTATCATAATTGATTATTGATAAAATATTAACATTTATATTATGTTCTTATTTTTTTTTTTTTTTTATAGAAAAAGAAAATTCAAAAAGATGATTGTCGATCCAGATGTGAAGTTTCCATCACAAATGACTAGTAGTTGTTCTCAAAGTAGCAGCAGCGAGAAGAGAAGAACTACGCGTCACTCGGCTAGTATGCCAAGGTACTGTTGTTGTTTTTCTTTGTTTAACTGAATAAATATGATTTTATTCAAATTAAAATACTTAAAATTAATTATAACAAAATGCCTTAAAAATTTAGAAACTGTGGATCATTAATCTTGGCTATTGGTAAAAGAAAGCGCAGTAATCGAGAAATTATAGCTGGCCATCAGGGTACTTCAAATATCAAATCAATGGATATTGATGTTGCTAGTAGCTCAAGTAGTATTAGTTCCTCAGAAAGTGAAGCTGGAATTTATACTAATGATGAAGGAAGAGAAGGTAAAACTAATATTAATAAAAGTTATACATAGTCATATTTTTATGAACCATTATTTGATTTTAATATTTAGGAGATGATGAACAGAGTGATTGGGTTGGTAATGCATGTGGAGCTGGTGGAGTAACTGATGATGATGCCGAACCAATTAAAATTGATTGTCAGAAATTGTTATCGGTTAATTTACAAAATAGCCCTTTAGCTGAAGGAAGAGGACCTGGGCGTATGCCAATGTGGCATAGAAATACTTTTCTTAAGGTACTAGAAATACTTTTTTTAGTTGTTGTTTTGTCAATTTAAAAAAAACATTAATATATGGTTTAGAAGAGTGATAGAGAAATTCGTGGAGGCTTACGCAGAGTTCGGTCAGTTAAACCTAGTTTCTCTGTTATGACTTCAGCTAATGAAAAAGTATCTCGTTTCTTACGAGATCCTGCTCAGTCTGAATTAAGGTAATTGTTTTACTACTTACTTTCTGTATGGTTTTAAATTGTAACTAAAAAGTATATTATATTTTAGGCTACATCCAATGCCAAAAAACGAACAAGACCAACTATCACATTTGGCAGAAATGTATTCCCTTCATATGCAACTCAATGACTCTCCAAAAAAAGGAGTTACTTTGACCAAAACTGAGTTAGTTTTTTTTTCATTATCATACTAAACATTGATTATAATAAAATCTTATTAAACATTTATTTTTCAGCAACACAATTCAAGTAGACTTAGAAGCTCCATTTTCACATCTTAATCCATCAAAAGATCACAAAAGAAAGAAATCTGCAACTTCTGGTAATAAAACAAAAAAAATCATTATCTCTTAGAAAAACTGTATTCTGCTGGAATATATTATGATGTCTATGTAACATAGACGTCTCCCTTAGGCTGGGAACATACGTGCGTTATTTTCCCGCAAGTATATTTTATATCTATATAGGATAGATTTATGTATAAAATATACATGCGGTAAAATAATGCCCGTGTGTTGTATTCCTTACATTACATACTTATAACAATTTTAAACCATTTTTTTCCAATTGAACTTAAACTTAATTTTGATCATCCCACATTTATTATGATTGTATATAAATATAAATTTACTTTTCATTTTCATTTTCATTTTTCAATAGACTTGGTAGTTATTTATAATTTATATAAAAATCAATAATATGAACAATATGGTTGATCATCATAACCATAAATAATAAAAATATGGATTGGTTTTTTTTTACATGATTGTACTAAAATATATTCATTACTTGTTTATTATTTACAATGTTTTATACAAAAAATAATTTATTTAACATGTGGTTTTAACCACATACGTACATTGTACGGTTACATAATATTTTAACAAATCAATACAGGTCATAACCCATTAATACCAAAACTAATTTAACGCCTAATTAAAATTTAACTTAAATGATAAATCATTGTTTCAGAATTAAGTTTAGGCTTGCAAGCATTACATAATCAAGCATGGATACCTATAGTTCTAGAAGACAAGCCTTGTACATCATCTCAGACAGAAACTTCAACTCAGAACAAGTGAACATTATTACATACTTGTGCCAACTAGTAAGGCTGAAACTAATTGAAAATGCAGCTTCAACACGCTTTTTTTACTATTTATATATTATATATATGAAAAAATTATTATCATATTTTGTTGACATGTAATTTGTCTACCAAAATTGCATGTTAGATAATAGTAATACCAAAGTATTGCTATTGATGATTGAAACAGTCGTAATTATATATTGACTTATTTAATTTACCAATCAATTTCAGTCATTATTTTTAAGAGGAGTTTATCTATTATATTTAAACTCGGAGGTCGAAATACTCTTGATACTATTACTTTCTAAATTCTCAGTATTCTAAACATTCTGTTTTTAAACAAACATTTTTCATTGTTTTAAATGTAAAGCTTTCTATGTCTAAAACTACTCTTTAAATTGACATTATTATAATGATTCATTTTAATCAATAACACTTCTTATGTACACTTTTAGGTATTATTTTTATGTTACTATTCCATATATTTATAATCAATAAAGTTTTATCATATAATTTACATGCTCATTCATGAAATATTATGTAACTTGATGTATGAATGTGATCATAATTTCTTAGTTTATAAGACGTAACATCATGAAATCACCGTTAATATATACATTTTAAACAATTACATACACAAATTGTTTTCATTTTTAGACTTAATATTAAAGATAAGACACAAGTTATTAAACTAACTAAAAATAAATTATCTATAACATACAATTGTTGAAATTTGAATCAGCAATAATAGTTGAGAAAATAATTTATTTAATCAAGAATATTATTTCAAATTTATACTTATTTTTAAATCCAGCTTAACACAATTAAATAATATTGTAAATAATTCAAACACAACATTTTATAGGTACTTAAAATCAATGATGTAACTAAATTATAGACATTTTATATGATAATTTGTTGGGAAATAATATTAGGATTAAAAAATACCTAGAATAACACGGAAATAAAATAAAACGTTTGAACGTAATTTTATAAAAACAAATCTAATTGGTTTTTGCATAATATGGTTTTATCAATCACCTGTAAAATCTATTTTTAAGAGAGATTCCTACCTATCTAATATCTATAATTATTTAGTTTACTTGCATTTATCACAGTTTACTATGACTGAATACCCACCTATATTATTGTGATCTTATTTATAGTTATAATATATTCAATATGGTTTCTAAGGCCAGTTGTACCGTATATGATTATACTATGATTAAGCTTAATCAGCTGATAACAGATATTTAAACGGGCAAATTCGTCTGATTAAACTCTGATTAACCATAATCATAGACGATACAAAATTGGCCCTAATAATCTTAAATTTTAAATATTTAAGTTGTATAACTTGGATTGTCTTTAGTATTTGAGTAATTTAAACCATGAATCATTAAGGAAATAATTTTGATTTCCTTTTGTAAAAATGATTTATTGTTTTGCATTTTTACTCTACAGATAAGATAATTTTTTGATAAAGAAAAACTCATTTTAAATTAATCTTTCAGTCCACTAAGATTTTTAATACATTTCAACTTGATACCCTTATTAATTGTATGTAGTGTGACTACATTATTGTCATTGTATGCATTGTAATGATTTTTATGGTGTCAATGTCAAATTAAATTTTGTACTTGTCCATAATTTATATATCAAGTGGCCCATTTTATGTGACTGCATAAAAAAAAACATGACACCAATAAATATAGGAAATTATTTAAAAAAAATTTTCATATGATAATCTTAAATTGATTACTCTTACGCCTGCTCTTGAGGTACATACATTTGCAGTTTTGCCCATATGAGGTTTGATATTCAAAATCGCATTCTCGTGAGCTCAGTAATAAAATTAAATTTGAAAAAATGAGTTGAAGCGGAACGTAGATGTTGGGCGTAATTTGTACCTACTGTTGGTACTTTTATCGTCTGTGACTCTATAGCAACAGGTTGAACTTCGAACAGTCTTGGGCTTGTGTATGCTGCTCGAGTAGATTTTGAAGGAAGACTATATTATTATTGGTTGCCATTTGAATAATTGTCCATAATAGCAATTTGCTATAGTGTTTTATAATTTTATGGATAGAAATAATATTTTCTTCGCGCTGACGGCGGACGAGCGCACATTCGAATTTAAGCGGGCCCATGCTGTTTGGGAACCACTGGTCGACGGCGGGCCAATGGCGTGACCGCCATGCGACTCCCCAATAGACGGGCGGGAGTCCGCTTGATTTTCCCGCTAAAATCCCTGCGCGCAATCGGGACAAAGGCATCTGACTACTAACCGGTCGCCGCCGAATGCCGATACTGGTAACCGGTACTCCGACTTCCCGTAGGTCGCGGGACCAGTCCGCACCCGGCACCCGACCGATCATATTGCAACTCGACTTCTTGCTCCTCCCGTCTTGCAGCACGAGTGGTCACCGCACCCCGCCCGCCCAGTCATCGCCGCCGCCGCCGCATTACAATTTTTAACGGACAATCGACAAACTGAGCCCGTCGTAAGCGATATCCGTCCGGAGAAGTGCTCGCTCGAAGCGTTTGTCTCGAGCTGAAAGTCGTCTAATCGTTTTCCCGACCGCTAATTACTGTTTTGTTTTTCCTTTTTATTTTTTATCTTTTTTTTTTGGCGGCAAAGCACTGTGTCACGTCACCGTCCAGGAGTTTAAAGGTTAGTACTTAGTGGTTTTTGTGCTTGGCTTCTTTTTTAATCAACTTTTTCCCCCGACCACGTCCCTCCTAGGTAGCCGTAATTATCCCGAGACACATCGGACCACCTCAATAATTTAAAATAATATTGGTTACATTATTTGATATTTGATATCCAAACAGGTGGTACCGATACCAGGCTATAGGCATGACGATTTAAAGTATGTAGATAGGAAAGTTTTTGTAGAACGTAGTGTTGAAGTATAACATACCTCTACTCGACGACATTCGTGTGATCTCAGGTAATTGGATTTATTTTGTGGTCGAGGAGCACGGCTTTTAGAATTCACTTTTTTTTTTCTATTTTAAAACTAGGCGACTAATTTTATTTTTAACGTCTGCTGGAAAAATCTATTGCCGAGGTGGTACGAAGTAAGCACCTAATGCGTACTTACCTCTTTGGTTGGATATCTGGAATTTCAACGAGAAAATTTTCGTAAATCGGTACCCGCGTGAAACTATATTTTATTTAATTCGCCCACGACCACGACTGTCTGTCTGCAATCTACGAAATAGGTTAATCGCATGTTATTATTATTATTATTATGCAAATGCCCGGAAATGGTCACACCGCGTTTTGAATATTCCACAAGTCATTTATTCGATTACAATATCATATGGCATTTGCCTGCGAAAACATTTTAAATGATTATATCGTGTTGAAAAATACTTACCTATTCAATTGGGTGGACTTAGGTGTTAACTTCATCATCATCGTTTTTAAAGGCATAATCTCATACTTTTAATATTTGTTCTCGTTCAACAATATCTTGACATTTTTTTTTTTAACAGGAGGTACTTAGGCTAAGGTACCTTCATATCACATTACTAGTATTATACTTACAATATTTCTATTTAATAAGGTTCCAGGACAAGTGATAAGTATCTTTCAAATTTAAATGATTTTATCGTTTCCAGAGAAAATCATTTAAATTAAAAAAAAAATAATAAAATATTAACAAACTATCTACCTTCTTTTACGAGCAAAATAAAAACAATGCTACCTACTTGCCCAATTTGTTTGAAATTTATATATCTAGTTACATATATGATTCTTGAAAACCTTTTTTTTACCTAGTTTTGACCGCTTTTATCTTGGTATGTCAAAAGTCGAATACAATGTTTTAGTTGATTAAAAATATTATTTATGTTAATAGGTTACATCATAATACACTTAATGGTACCTTTGTACTTTTTTATTATTTTATAAAAATAACCCAAGACATCATGATGGTTATATACATACATGCTTTTGTTTTACCTATTTCTCTTATTCAGTGCCTACCTATATCGGTTTTATCCAATTATATTTTTAAAAATGTAGCTTATATTACAACATAAATTTTCTTATTTTTATTACCCAATTTGTATATAATATAACGGATTGTATTTTTATTTGGTAGTTTCGTACCTAGTATTTAAATGTAATATGTCGCTTACCACAAATAGAAAATAGGAATACATTATTCTAGTCAAATAATTATTGCCTATGTTCTACTTGTACTTTATTATGAATAGGTACTCTTGATTATCTTCCTATTTTTGTTGCTGACAATTTATTTACAGCCATAGTAAAATTAATAAGAAGTATGCTCATCAGATAACTGCGTTAATCATACTTATTATTCATTTTACCAGTGGCATATATAGAAATAATTTTTGAGGTGGGCTGTAGTAGATAGAAATTAGCAAGTGATCTATTACTTAGAGGCTACTGTCTACTATATATTTAACAGTTTCTATAAATATATTCGTATTTTTCAACAAGCTATGAAATATTATATCTTATAATAGGTAGTATCTAATAAAATATATTGTTGTTCTATTTAAAAATACTGTAATTTACGGGGGGGGGGAGGCTGCAGCCCACTATGCCCACCCCCCTATATACGCCACTGCATTTTACTATGTTTACAGTTATATTCATACCTATTTAAATTTTAGCATGATATAACGTGGGATATTTAATAAATAATACTTTTATAATTTATTATACCTAATATTTTCACCGCCTAAAATATCTTATTCTCTGTTGGAAGTTTATCCCTTAGAATACCTTTTATTGTACTATTTTCTGGTTTGGGTTGGTGTACCTATATATTTTCCTTCTTTTTAAAGCAAAAAAAAAATACTTTTTCAATGTTATTTATTTACTTACACATTTTAATTCCAACATTTTTGCAATCCAGCCAGTATAAGTACACATATTTTGATAGTGGAAGAAGTACCTTAAATATTAAAAATTAAATTCTAATAATTTCTCTTCAGTAAATTACCACTTTAGGTTTTGATACCTTCAATTCCTTTTAAGTTTGAATTCTTGGTTGTATTTAATCAGAATCCCAAGCACATTGTATTTAAAATTAAATCAGATTACAATTTTTTAAATATTTATTTACAGGAAATTCGTACAAACAGTTTTTGAGGATATTGATTGAATAAAACATAATGGAGACACCGCCTTTTAATCCAGAGCCAACTAGGATGATGACCAGAAGCGTTCTAGCTGAGATACCAACTAGGCTAGGACGATTATCTATGACAGACCCAAACAATGGTAATATAATATGTATATATTATTAATAATACAGCTGCAATACTTACATCAAATAAACCTTATTAAATATATACTATATTACCATACCTTCATTAGGTTTGGGCCGAAATGATCACCATCTCAATATTATAATGAATACCACTATAAGTAACTATCCTACATCAATGATGACGCCATCCCCTAGTCCAGATGAATTAATCATCCAACAAAGGGGCCGCCGTAAAATACCGGTTACTTTTAGTCCTGACATTGATGCCATCAAACAGGTAGGCTTCATTCATTAGGTATATTTTATTTTTAATTACTTACCAACTCTACCATCATTTTACCTTATTTTAATCTTTGGGTTTTTTTTTTTATTATTAGTATCATAACTTATTACTAAGTTTAACAATGTGGTATGGTTTTATGTTTCAACTATAAAATGTCTTATTTCACTTATAAATATTCAAAATTCAAATCAATTTATACATTTGATATGATTAAAATTTTGATTTATTTTTTTTGTGCAACAAGTATAGAATACAAATATTAGTTAGTTAGCCCTTCTCTGGTTATGTAATTGTTTGAAATAATTTTTTTTTATATGTTTTTAAATTATAAATATTGGTAGGTTTAAATAATATTATTATCTTATAAATACAGAATATCCAGATATAAATTCCTAATAAGATTAAAAATACATTTATCTTTAATAGGTTTTAATTTTCATACATGCATATCTTAAAATAATTACTTGAATTTCTGAGTAAAATGAATATAGATATGAACCAGCTTGTATAATCCCTATATAAGTTTTTAAAATACCAAATTTCAATTAAAAAAATAATTATCATAAGATAAATAATATTAACTGATAACTAATCATTTAGTAGGTATATTAATATTTCATGTTAAAATTATTATATCTATGATTAAAGCTATAACGAGTAGGTACCTTAAATTTATTTTAGTGTATGGATAGATATGGAATTATGTGATTAATTATATCTTTTATCCTGTTTTAATGTTAATATGAAACACATGCTTAATTTTGATAAAATCCATGACCAAATAATTATTTTCTCATATTTCGATTTTTGTAAATAATAGATAAATGCTGCTAGTAAATATCTGGACATATGGAATCAATTATAATAATATTCTTAACAATCTCATAATCATAAGATTAGATAAAAAAAATCAATGTGTTAATTATCATAATATTTCTTGGAGCCTCTAAATAAAAATCTTGAAACTGTTCTATGTAAAATTGTCTTGATGATTATAAATATTCCTTTAAAATATAAAACAACTTGAAATTATTAAAATATACTCATTAATAATCATTAGTTATATTATTACAATATATTTCTAATAGGTTTCAAAAAAAATTCCAAACATATAGTAACCTCAGCTGTGTATGAGATCAACTATCATGTTTGGAAGAAATTTATTACTAGAAATATATAATTAATTTAGTTATTAATTATTAAAATAAAAATTGTTTAACTCATTTAATGTTTTAATTTCTGTTTAAAATATTAAATGATAAATATTTAAATTTTGTATGCAAACTATTTCACACATAATATTACAGTTATTAAATTATCACTACAATAAATGAAACCACAAATCACGAAAATCCTTGATTATATATTATAAATATTCACTACACAATCGATGATTAACATTTCAGTTGCCATATTATATTACATCGATTTTATTTAAAATGTATTTTTAGAATAATCAAGAAACTCCAACAAAATCTGGTTGTTCTAATTTCAAAAGTTCGATTGTTCTGAGGAGTACTCCTCGCAAAAGATTACTGTTAAATGATCCATTGGAATTATCATCTCCAGACAAATACAAAATTGTATGTATAAAGTTACTATAGTTAGTAATTTTATTAATACTTAACAATATGTTTGTGATTAGGGCTCTCCAAGTTGTAAAAAATTACGTACTGAAGTGGCAGTTGAACTTCCAGAAGATAATTGTCTTTTGTCTGCTTTAAAATCATTGTCTCCGGATCAGCTAATTGGTATAATCGGACAGATTGTTATTGACCATCCGAGTATTGAAAAGGTACATACGTCATATTAAATTTTATTCAAAAACATCTTTGTATAGATGTTTATTTTAACCAATAGGAAATTAGATCACACTTCCCTGTGGCCGACTTAAAGCCCCTTGAAGAGCGTATTTATTATTTGCGACGTAATATCTACAAGGCTTTACCAAGTAGCAGATTGATTTCAAAAACTGATCCAACTGCCTATAACAGAGTCTCAACCCATGTCTTAGCATTCAAGGTAAGTTTATTACTTGTTTTTATTTAGTATTGACAATATTTTAATCCTGCATTATTAAATGTGTTTTTCAGAAATGTGTTGTTGATCAAGGTAGACGCTTGGTTGAGAGCAATCAGTGGCCAATCGTTATGGACTATGTGTTCATGGCATGGAAGCATGTTCGTAATACTCCTATATGGGATAATCCTGCCCACAATGCTGCACGCCGACAGTGTTTTAAATCGCTATCAGGTCAGTGTATAACTGCCCTCAAACACATGAAGGACTCTATGAACCAGCAAAGCTGTGACAATTATAAAAACCAGTAAGTTTTTCTTTTGAAGCTTTTCAAATATAATTGGTGATATGCAATTAAATCATAGCGTACTAGTTATTATTTATTATTTTAGTTCTAAAAGTTGTTTGTGTTTTGTCTGTTAACATAGATTGAAGCTGTTAGTGGATGACAGTGAAGACATAGAATGGTGTTTGCATTTCCTGAACATTCGTGAGTGACCCACATTAGTTTGGTTTTCTCTATTCTATTCTATTTTTTTTTTTTGTCTAGCAGCAAATATATTTTTGTAATTGCTGGATAAATGTTGACTGTAGGCAATTATTTAGCTAACATACTATGTAACGTCGTGTTAATTTAAAATATTAGTAAATTTATTTTAATTGTATACAAAAAATTGAATGTTTTCTACTTATATGTGAATAATATATGGTGTATTGTGTTTTATTTCTGAAAATCCTATAATTGTAATAATTTAATAACCCACCCCCAACTATTTCTGCACAAAATTTTTAATTTGCACCTACACCATTAAACCATTAAATTTATGATTTTTTTTGGAGGGGTGGTTTATTTGTTTTTTGCTTATTATTTATTTCATGCACTATTGTAATTTTTTTTTTCTATTGAAATGTATTATTTATTACAATTATTATTATGTTCATAAAACGTGGGACCATTAAGTTAGTTAATTATTTTACAGAATATTATTAGCCACGATTTTGCGTTGTAGTATATTCATTTTATTTTTTTTTTTTTATTAACACATTGTTAAAATTAAATAAAAATGTAGCGTGTTTATGTATTGATGAGCAGTATACTAAAAATAATTTATTATTAATTACAATAAATTTGTTTAACTTAAGACTGTAGGCGTGAACTCAGGGTCGTATTACTCAAATGTCTGCAATGCATGTAATTTGAATCCTTCTACATAGACTGTATAGTTAGTTTTATAAGATAAATTAAGTAAATGTACTTAGATTTAAAAAGTAAAAAATAAATGTTCCATGTAAAATTTGTATACCTAATGTAAGAATAATTATATGTTAGTTTTAGTTATGTTTAATGTTTTTCGTATTTATTGACAAATGTATAATAGTAGTAATAGGGCAGGACAATTCATTATAATATATCCTAAATCATTACTAAAATCACAATTCTATAATTTTCCTAAATTTCTTAGCAGAAATATCCATCATTGATCCACCAAAAAGCACCAATTTTCATAGTTTTTTCCTACTATTTTATAGGGGCACAAGCGTTCAGCAAAGAAAATAATTTTTAAAATCAAATATTTACCTATTTCTCAGACAGAAATCACAAATCAATAACGTATCATTTTACCAAGGTATACAGTAAAATTTATCATATTTTATTATAACAATTTTTACTCCTTTTAAGAGAAAATTCATTTGTTTTCGGGAAAAAAAATGACCTATTCTCTCACAATTTTTGTCAACTCAGGTCATGAAATTTTCAAGTTTTTGTATACAATTTTCCAACAAATTCGATGGATTATATATTTTTTTACCATTTTTTAAGAAACTCAGATTTCCAATTCAATCTCAAATTTCTCATTTTTAAGTGAGAATTTATCATTTTTAGTCATAATTCACCATTTTTTAAAACCCTAGTAACACCTCAAATTTTTAGAGCAGTTTTGGATTTCTCAGGTACTTCATTGTCAAAACATGCGTTTTGGTGCGATGTCCTCTTAAGTAAATGACCAAATTGACATTGATGGATGAATAATTTTTTTTCACTGAATTTTAATAAGAATAATCCTTTATTTTTCACAAAATCTAATGAAACATTTAGATCGCTCACAAAATAATTAGGGAATGAAATATTTTTTAAATACTTATTAAATATTTATGTGTATTTTTAGGGTGTGGCTCGATTACCAGGCTTCAAACTAAGTCTTAAAAACAAGATCACTATTTTCAATTCACCAGATTTTATTTTATTTAAAACATCATCCTTTGAAAAAGGATTGACAATTATAGCATTAAAAATATTATTTAAATCATCACAACTACTTTCAATGTTCACTTTAACCATGTTGAACCTATTTTGAGAGATTATGATAACATTCATTACATCTCTGTACCAATAATAATGTTATCTCTTTCAGATAAAAAATAATGTACCCTATTTCTCTGTGATATACAGTTCACTAATTTTTCTTCAAATATTTTCCTTATTACAAAATGTATTCAAATAGTAGGTGCCTAGTAAAACAGGTATTGTAATAAAATAATTTTTATCTATTATAAATGGAAGTGGATAAGGACTCTTTCATTGACAAATTTTACAATTTCAAAAAATGTTTAATATTGTAAAATAAATTCCATCAATGCATTCTTATATTGAAGTACAGCATATTTCATCTTCATTTAGGAAATAAATCCCAATATATAGAAAGCAAAACTTTTGTATGTTTAAAAGGATTTTATCAAAATCGTAAAATCATTTTTCAATTTCCCCCTTTTGTAATTTGTTTAATCTTGAGAATTGATCCTATAACAACTTGGGAGGCACTTTCATACCTAATCTCTTTCCTTAAATTATTTATCTTTTCAACTAATTGACTTTCACCATTCTTGAATTCAAATTTTTGAAGCCCGGGCCTACCCTGATTTTTAACCTTTAAGTGTACCCAAAATATGCATTTTAAAATTATATTTATATAAGCACACGATGTATCGATCATATTTTTTGCTGTAAACAATTTAAATATTTGTCTATAAATAAAATTAACAATAGTAAAATTTATCGGCAATTCTCAAACGCTTCCTGGAAATACCCCACATTTCTATATAGATATTACACGACCCGACGACCGTCGGTGTTTGGTCGGCGATCACCGCCTTTGTGTTTAATTTATTGTCACGGTTGGCGACCGAGCCCTCGAGTGACAATCTTCGTTTTGAATTTTTTATATTATAAATAGTTCTTAATAAATAGTAGGTACGTCATGTTACAAGTCATACTCATGAGTTAAAAAGTATAATACAATTTTTCTTAAACTTAAAAATGTGTTGACTATACACAAGTTATTTTTGCAGCTGGGCCTGTCCTGAAATTCGGTCCTAGACACGCCTCTGCATCGAAAGCAGCATTCGCTGCACCCGTGCGCACGCCTTTAGGCTGCACGTTTGTGCCCTTATAAAATAGTAGGAAAAAACTGAAAATTGGTGCTTTTTGGTGGATAAATGAAGGATATTTCTACATAGAAATTAATGAAAATTTTAGAATTGTTATTTTAGTAATGATTTAGGGTATATTTTAATGAATTGTCCTGGTGTCCTTGACCTGCCCTATTACTACTTATAATTATTATTTGTGGACATGTATCTAACCTCATATAATTCTAAATAAATGGTAATTAATTTAAAATTTTTATTTTTAAACATTTTACGGTCAGTAGCCCAATTACAAAAGATGTACATTTTACATGCATATGTAATATGTTTTATAAGTCAACAACAAAATTGAATAATACATTATTAATTGGTATAAAAGACAAAACATTTCAGATAGGTAGAGAGGGAACCAAATGTATGCGTTGTAAGAAGGAAGGTAAATCAATATTTTACCATTGAGATTACATAGGAAGAAGGATTCATTAAAGGCAATTCGGTGATCAGCTAAAGACTGGAGATTTAAGCTTCAGGACAACTAGGTCGTAGTTGTGTGGTGGATGTGTAATTTTTAGCTTGAAACCCACAAAACAGACATTTTTACTGGGCGTGCTTAATGGGCAATCAACCTCCTCGTTTTTCTTATATAATAGTTAATTTTTATTTATATTAATAATATAGTTGTAATAAAATATTTTTTTTTTTTTTATCATTACTTACTATAGTACTGAGTAGGTACATAATATGTAAAAAACATTATGTAGAAGTGTATTTTATTTAGGATGCATGATTAATTTTTCAAATAAATAAAAACATGAAGTAACTGGTCATTTGAAAATTAAATTTATTTTTCATAATAAACATTAAGACTGTCTAAAATATAATACGGTCTTTTGAAAACAAAAATTATAATAAATCTAAAGATGGTATTTTTTGATTTCTTATCCAATAATTCAATGATAATAATTTACTATGTTTTTTTTTCCTTTTGGACACTTAAAATCTAATAAAAACAAAAACATTTAATATTCTGAAAAAGCTATCAACAATGCTCCAGACATATTAATACCGTTGGAATGATAAATAAAAACAATGAATTAATATACTATGCAATCTATGAACAATCTAAATTATACCTCAAAACTGTACGATAAAGGGTATTAATAATTTATAATGTTAAATTGATGATAATTGATAATATATGTGTACCTGCACAAATAACCATCGATTTATAAGTTATTTGAAAATGGGAATGTAGTTATCCATGCGAGCACGATGCTTTTGCGACACACACTCAGATATCCACACGACATTTCTGCATTCTTGTTCTTTAAGTTTCAAATACGAGTAGAAAACACCGTAATGGAATTGGCGCATGAATGCATTAACATTCAACTTCACTTCATGTTCAAAGAAACGATCTTCAAGAGTTTTTTCACCAGGATTAGTGCCAGCACCGTCAAACAGAGCACTGTACTCAGCGAAGTATTCAGCAACAGCTTTGACCTATATGTTATAAAAAGCATATCAGAATATGATTTTTTCTAAAAACAATTGTCATTCTATTATGTGGTAAACGTTACCTGATCGTAATCATCAGCTCTAGCTAAGGCTGCAAGACCATCTGGGTAGAGTTTGCCGCATCTTGGATACAGCTTAGCTCTATCATCCTTAGTCAATTCTGTTCCAAACGAGTTGATTGTAATGTTTATTGCCCGTCTATCAGCTTCAAACGATAATATTTCACACATAGTATCAGCAGTGATACCTCCAAGCTTTTTACAAAAATCATAAAACGATTCCAAGTAAGCCTTATACAGAGTATTACGAATAATTTCAATGTTCATTTCGTCGAGATCCTGTTCACTAATGCAGTCAACGAAGAATGGAGCCAACGGTGTGTCGACCAACACAGCATTGTAGAGTTCGGCTGGAGTAGCAGCAACGTGTATTGCTTCCATTTGCTCGAAACTCCCCAATGGATGACACTTTGGTATCAATTCAGATATGGGGCGCTGGTGAAGTGTTCCGGTGATCAACAATATGATGTTGTCAATCATGTAACTGTACGTGATGTAATCGAGGAACGTGCTGAGGGGTTCCACGGCATGGTTGCGCATGTGTTGAAATTCAATGACGAGCTTCTCGCGCAACTTGTCATCGATGACGGACACCGCCAGCGGGCTGGGTTCGTTGGCCAAGAACTGGCCGTAGTCCGTGGATTGCAGATGCAATTTGAGATCGTCCAAGGTCTCGCACTGCTCAAGGTTCAGGTAATCGGCATGTCTGAGTATGCCGCACTTGAAGCCGCGGCACAGTCCTTCCAAGTATCCGCCGTCAATGTTGAAGAAACAACCGGTGTCCACCATGATTTCGTTAGTCGACCTGCAAACAACAACGTCAAAGCGACCGATCAAAAACGAGACCGTTCACGCCCAAAATCGTCCCCACTGAACCGCCCGACAATCAGTAGTTGTAGTGTGAACAATAATATTATGTAAACAAGTGTCGTTGAAAGTGAATCGATAGCGGTCGGGAGGACGCGGACAAGGGCTGGTTCGGGATCGGACGGGCTTACCTGAGAGGGTGCTGACGATCAAAACGTAACTGTCCGCCGCGATTCGAATGTTTAGCAGACTACAGAAAACGAAATTACGATAGAGCACAAACACAGCAGACCGTACACTGTTTCTACAAGTACAAATTATAGTACACACCTTAATTTTTATCAATTGACAATCATCGAGAGTCGTAGTATCATTCCGCGTCGAAAGTGGTGTCACGGAATCTGTGGTAGGTTTATCTATTTTCTATGGTCCTTGGTAGTGTTCTGGTTAGTTAGGTCTGAAGTTAGGAACGCGGCCTGATTGATACGGACGTGGATCGCAATGAACACAGCAACGTTTTGTGACTGCCTGCAAAGTGCCTGTGATTTTCAAATATTGTATTTTGAGGCTGCTGCAAGGTTGAAGTTAATTTCTATTATTCAATAAATATAATATTGTGAACGATGGGAGGGGGGGGGGTCAATTCCTGAAACCCGTCCAAAAAAATTCCGAATTCGATTATCCAGGCTACTACGAGTAAGTACTACGGTCTACGATTTTACTTTAATCACTAAAAAAAAATCCAGATTTTCATGATATAAGAAACTTGAATGTATACTTTAAGTCGTAAAGTTTACGGCCAAAGTTCATAATTGGGAAAATGCCCGGACACTGTGGGAAATTAAACACGACCCGGGAATTGCACAGAATTATCAAAATACAGTTGGGCAATAGTTATGTTTTATGAATTATAATGAAAAATATACAAAACAGTTTTTGTTTTCAATTAATTATTTACCATAGTTAATTTTTATACAATAGGTAAGTATCTATATGAATGTTGAGAAAAAAAGTAATATAAATTGATATTTTAATTAAACTATTGTTTTTTTGTAGTATGCACTAAAATAGGTACTTGAAATGTATAGATAAACTATAAATTTTCCATTTTTTTTAAATTTTTTATTTTTTTTTTTTTAAGCAGGAGCCTATCACAAAATATAATATAGGTTTCTTTTTCCACTTAGTTTTCCTGCAGCTTTACATTTACATTTATTTGTTTTATCTAATACCTACGTCATTGTTTAAAGTTAGTTAAACCTGTCATAAGCTTATTGACTGCCTAGATTCGAAAATTGTCTAGCCACTTCCCTTAGTCTATCGATATCGAAGATGTTATTGATACAAATGTACAATGGTACCTATTGTTTCAATCTGGTCATACGACTCTTTGCATATTCCAAATTGGTTTTTAGTGTTAAGTTTGCCTTAAGCTTGTCATTTTTACGTGGATTTAGGGATTTTAGACCAATAAGCAAAAGAATAAGATATACTTCCAGAATTTCAATTTTATTTTTGAAAAAATGTGTTTTTTGTTTGCTTCTTGCATTTGTTTTGTAAGAAATACATTTTAATTTTTTTTTTCTGTAACTGTAACACTAGGTACAGTAAAAGTTCATTTTGCAAAAACATTTAAACTATTTGGTCCTAGATAATAGGTAGGTATACCTACCTACTAATTAAACAATACAACAAATCAAAAATCCATTTCCTACAAAACTTAGAGAAGAGAATAAGGAACTCAATTAATATCTTTTCAAAATTTCAAAATGGGATTTCGGTACTAAGTCAATTTTTCTTTCGCTTATCGGGACTTTTATAGCCAGATGGGTTGAAATGTGACTGCTCGTTTGTATGCCAAGCTCGGATTAAGGATCAATTGGGCCACCATTAGGCAGAGAGGTAGGTAATTTTTAATACATATTTCTCCTTGTAAACTGGTAAAGCCAATACGTTGGCACTGGGCGCCTTAATAAATTATAATATAAAGCGTTCGGAAAATTCTCACACACTAATGTCTAATGATCCATCATTACACTATTAAATATACACGGCACTTCCGAAGGATATGGAATATTGCCTAAATTCAACCCCTTAAATATGATTCGCTTTCAAGAGCTATTCTTCATCTATTAACTATCGAAACGTATAATATTGTATAGGTAGAGGCTCTCTAATCAGTATAGTGGTGAACGGTAATTTCAGAGGCGATTGCCTCTGAGATTTTTCTTAAATAGAGGGGTGGGTGGTAGCCGGTGGGTCACCAAGTAAATGTAGGTAATATGATAATATACTCAATAGGTAGTTCATAACTATCTGAAATATAATTAGTTATATTTTATTAATATTTAATACATTATTATGCATTAATACTTGGGATATTTGTAACTTGCCACTGGAAAATTTTTAGTTAGCCACGCCACTGTCTCTAATTGTAGGTATGTAGCCATGAAGGTAGGTACATAGATTAAACGTACACATATGTATGTTTAATCTATGGTATGGCGATCAGGCCCTAAAATTAAGATATTTTGCTACTGCACACCTAATTCCACACCAAAATATTTTAAAATAATGAACAAATAGTGCTTGTCTATGCCACATATAACTTCATTGCATAATTTATTGCTTTTGCTATTTGTTAATAATAAGTTATAATAAATACAATCTAAGGCAATCTTTTATAAAAGTCCTTGACACCTATATAGCTATATGACTAAACATTTTAAAATTAAAAACGAATTAGGTAACTTTGGTTAATATACTCATTAGTCATTATACAGGATGGGGCAAAACAAACAGTGCAGCTTTGAAGGGGTATTAAAAAAAACTGCGCAACTTAGAAAAATGCGGTTTGTTTTATTTGGTTCAGTAGTACATCCCATTTTTTTCACTCAAATTTTGAAGATCACATCAGCAAGATAATGGCCTCCATCAGCGATGCACTGATGGAGGCGATTCCTGAAGTTTTCAACCGCCTTCTGGCACATATCGACGGGAATCGCGGCGATTTCCTCTCTAATTCGGGTCTTCAGTTCTTGCAAAGTGTGAGGACGGTGTTTGAAGACCTTTTCCTTGAGGTAGCCCCGCAGGAAAAAATTACAAATGCTCAAATCCGGTGATCTCGCGGGCCACCCCAGGTCACCTCTCAGAGAGACGAGGCGCGTGGGGAACATCTGCCGTAGTTTCGTCATCAAAATAATCGCTGTGTGGGCCGTAGCCCCATCTTTCTGGAACCAACTGTTCCCTTGTTAGCCTTACTTTTTTGAGGAGGGTGGGCGAAACACGACCGTCAACGTTCAGCGTTATGTTTCCATGCTGGAAACGTTTTTTGAGCCAGAATTTGAGCAGTTGGCTGAAGAACAAGATCTGTGGGACATTTGCCGCATGCTGGGTATTATAAGCCGCCCAGAATATGGTGGTGTAGTCGGTATTATTTTTAGTGTTAAGAATTTTAAACAAATACAATATGCTAATTAGTCATTTTCAATAATCAATGTAAAAATCCGGTTGGTGTTAAGCCTACAGTAAAAAAATAAATAAATAACAAAAAAAAGGTGGGCAAGTGGATGTCGCTCTGCTGTACGCCTGTACCTACAGTAAGTTACAAGTGGGTCACTGTATAATGGATGATATAACATTTGAATTCAATGATATAATATCATTGTACAAGAAAAATGATTCTGAGCGAAGACGGTATGTCAGTCTAGGTACAAGGCATAATATTATACAATAATCTATGGTATTAAAAAAAAATTGACCTATAGTAAATTCTAAATTAATCATATCACAATATCCATTAGGTACTTATAAAGCGTTTTACATCAACAACAAACCGTTATACTATCATAGATAAATAATAATTGTATAATAATAGTATACTTTAGAAGTTTCAAGTACCCACGAATAATTTTATACAGTTATTCTAGGTTTTTAATATGTAATTTCGTCCAAATTTGAACTTAAAATGACTATAAAAATAAAATTTGCTTATGTATTTTTTAGATTTTTTTGGTAACAGAATTAACAACTTACGTGGAATCTTGTTTTAAATTTTCAATCTTTAGATATAAAAGTTGAACATTTTATAGATTTTTAACTACAAAATAATTATTCAATTTTAAATTTGATACATTTTGTCAAAATTCGATCTTTAAATGCTTATAAAAAAAAACTGTGCCTATGTATTTCTAATATTTTCAACTGCTATATTGTAACAATATATGAGGAGCCTTGTATTAAATGTTTACACTTTTTGGCCCAACAGATAAAACTTTATTGATATTCATAAAAAAAAAAAAAAAAAAATATTAAATTGCCCGTAAACAGCTCAAAACATGTCAAAATATTTTGAAAATTTTTTCAAGAATAAAAAAATTGATAAAATAAACATTCAGTGAAATTTGCATGTATCTACAGTTGTTTGTTTTTTAATTACAACAAAATAAGAAAATCGCTACATGAGAAATCGAGTGATTTTCATCCAATGTTGTAAAAATTTGAATTTCATACGCTCCAAAAAATTTAATTTTACTTTCTTATAGACATTTTTTTTTTTTTGATAAAGGTAGAAAATCTTTTATAAGGAATCTTGTATTACATTTTAAAATCTTATATTTAAAAAGGAAAATATTTACGAACTCTTAACTTAATATAATTTGCTTTTTTGTGATTTTTCCACATTTTGTTAATTTTTGAACTCTAAATGCTTATAAAAAAAAACTGTGATTAAGAAATTTTAATATTTTTCAAATGTCATTGTAACAATATAGTAGGAGCTTTGTATTAAATTTTAAAGTATTTTTACTCAACAAAAAAAGTGTTATTGACATTCATAGAAAAAAAAACTAATAAAATTAGAAACAGAAAATGTCCCTAAACAGTTCAAAACAAATCAAAATATTTTGAAAATGTTATCGTGTGTATAAAATGCAAATAGAAACAACCAGTTAAAATTTCATGTATCTATGGTCTTTTTTTTTAAGTTACACCGAAAACTAAAGTTGATTTTGGGTAAAAATTCCCGATTTTCCTTAATTTTTCTTTTGTTTTTCAAAATCCCCAATGCACCAACCATATTCACTTTCCCATCGAACAAGATACTGAAGTTGAAAATCGAAGCATTATTTCGACTACATATCGTATAAACACACAAAAAAGAGGATCAATTATAACCATATAACCATATAGTACTATCTTAAATCGTGCTTATCAGTAAAGATGTTATTGTTACAATCGAGACTCGGGACAGTCCTAATACTCCTAATTAACCGTTGTCCGTTGTAATATCTATTGATAATAATTTTATATTTGTCATTAGTCATTTCTGTCTTGACGTCTTGTACGAATAGTCGCTTTTGTAGTTGTGTCTTACACTTTTTCGGTGGTTCTGGTTCGTCTTAACGTCTACGTTAAAATAACGCTGCAGTTTGTTGTAATAAACATTATTAAATTAATTACTGTTGGAGTTATGACGTATCCAGTGACAGACGTGGTAGTTATGTTGTTTTAGACCCCGTTTCGACGATGGCATTCTGATAATAAAAATGATTTGCTAAAAGTGGGTAAGCCTATTCCGATTTTGTAAGCTTTGGCTCCTGACAAGAATCTAAGTAAGGTAATCTGTAGGTCATTTAATCCAAATTTATATCAACAACACTCTTGGTTATGTGGGAGTCATTATATACAAAAAATGTTTTGTTGGCCTACTCAAAAGGTCCTTTTCAGAACTACCAAATTTTAAAATGCTCTGTTTATTACCTATCTATCACTTACTATATTATTTACTATACGAAACAAGTATATTATTAGCATTCATACAATTATAATTGTTTTTATGTTTTTAAATTACATTTATTGTGAATTCTAATTTTGTATGGGGGGTGGGGGGGGGGGGGTGATACATAGGTTGCCTCACCGAAAAAATACTACCAGAACCGCCACTGCAAAATCCCTTCCGGAGCACCGACGGTAGTCTTTTCTGTCCACGAATATGAAAGAAGTCGTCTCATCCCCGTCTGTTTCTGTGGACTTAAATGTCACCGGAGCTACGGACAGTGGCTTACATTGTACCTATATAATTATACGGCACGCCGCATCGCCGGGCTCATCCCAAACTTCGTTGTGGCGTTGTCTGTCTGTTCGTCCTGTCAACTGTCAACAGTTTTACGGTTAAATATTTTTTTTTACTGTTTTTTGTTGTTATGATTATTGTTTATTTTTGTGTGGGTAGGTACATAAACAATTTTAAAATGTTGTTTTTTGTTCAATTATTTATTTCGTTTTGTAAATAAATTATTCAAAAATCTAAACCACAGAAGTTATATATATAAAAAATGTAGAGATAGCATACGCTCGAATAATTATTTAATGAATAATTAATAATAATATAATATTTATATTGTATAGCATTATTATGTCTACGATTACTTTATAGATTAAGATAAGGTTTTATCAAGAGTCAGGACACATTCGACCTGTGCCCCGCGAACCATGATCATACTATGGGACCTATGATACCTCGTTCGTTTACAGTCCATGCTCCTGTGTGAATACTGCAACCATTGATTATAAATACAACTATTATTTAATATAATACAATAAACTAAACTTTCCTTCTCACTTTTACAGGCTTAGGACTGTCAATAAATAAAATAAAATATCTACTGTCATGCTTAAGTTTTTTTTAAATATTTATTAAAAATTATTATGATATTTAATTATCAATTTTATAGAGATAATATGTATTAGTTAATTGTTATGGTTTATTAGGCAAGTTTTTTAACGAACGAAATAATTTTTAGACATTTTATTAAGTCTCTGTCCTCTTCATATGATAAATGTTTTGTCAATTCTAATGTCGAGTTCCATGTAACATGTTTTCCTTTTCTTTCCTTCTAAATTTGAAAAATGTCGATCAAACATATTGAGTCTCCATGCCCAGTTTCTAATTTGAGATATTTGTATCAGGGACTGGAACCGTACCGAAAAGAACCGGTTTTGGACCGGAACCCTTTCAATTTTGGGAACCGAAACCTCACCGAAACCCTAATTCAAATTAATTTTAAAACCGGAACCTCACCGGAACACTTATTTCAATTTATTTAAAAACAGGAACCTTACCGGAACCCTTATTTATATTTATTTAAAAACCGCAACTTAACCGCAACCCATACTTTTTTTTAAAGGTTTTTACAGTTAATTTAGTTTTGTTATATCATTAATTTTATTTGATATATCTGTCAATTGTCATTGGTACATGGTAGATAATATGAACTAAACAAATACGTAAATCTATTATTATTATTAAGAGGTTAATTATACAAAAAACAATCATTCAATATTTGTATTTTGTACGTAACAACTGATAATGTAATAGAAATGAGAAATTCCCAATAAAAATAAGTCATTATTTACTACATATTATTATATGTAGGTACCTATAGGGGTTCCAGTTACCACAATACCAAGCAATTCTCAATATATATGGTTAATATTTATAAATAACTAGGCATTTTATGATTGTGTATATTATACGTCCGTTTCGCCAGCCCCCCCAATATTGAAATCTCGGATTTTTTTTTCACTAAAAATTAGCATGCAATTAGCATGAATTGGCAAGACTATTATCATAATTTGCACGACAATATTTAATGAGAAATAATCAATAAACTTTGGGGGGGGCTGTTGAAACGTTTCGCCGGCCCCCCCATCCTTGAAAAAAAAAGATTTTCCCGAATTTTTTTTAACCAATAATTAGCACGCGATTAGCATGAATTGGCACGCCTACGCACGGAATTGGCACGCCAATATTTACCGAGCAATCCCCCTTTCTTTGTTTTGACCGTTTCGCCAGCCCCCCCCATCCATGAAAAAAAAAGATTTTCCCGAATTTTTTTTAACCAATAATTAGCACGCGATTAGCATGAATTGGCACGCCTACGCACGGAATTGGCACGCCAATATTTACCGAGCAATCCCCCTTTCTTTGTTTTGACCGTTTCGCCAGCCCCCCCTATCCATGAAAAAAAAAGATTTTCCCGAATTTTTTTTAACCAATAATTAGCACGCGATTAGCATGAATTGGCACGCCTACGCATGGAATTGGCACGCCAATATTTACCGAGCAATCCCCCTTTCTTTGTTTTGACCGTTTCGCCAGCCCCCCCCATCCATGAAAAAAAAAAGATTTTCCCGAATTTTTTTTAACCAATAATTAGCACGCGATTAGCATGAATTGGCACGCCTACGCACGGAATTGGCACGCCAATATTTACCGAGCAATCCCCCTTTCTTTGTTTTGACCGTTTCGCCAGCCCCCCCATCCATGAAAAAAAAAGATTTTCCCGAATTTTTTTTAACCAATAATTAGCACGCGATTAGCATGAATTGGCACGCCTACGCACGGAATTCGCACGCCAATATTCCCATATTTCTGTAATATGACATAGTGGCGGTTCTGGCATTAAATTTTTGGTTTTACCCTTCTAGACCTTTTAGCGTGAATCCCCTAGTTCTCAAAACTCAATAATTTTGTTTAAAAACAATTATTTACTGTTTCTAGTTTTGAGTTACAAATAGTTAAATATTTACAATTTAAAAAAAAAATATCAAATAAAAAAATTTATAAATCTAGATTATAACAAATTTTGGTTTATAAAATGACTAGTGCTTTTCTAGTAAAAATCACATACAAATTTAAGTAACTAAAATTAAAGTATAGTCATAAAAAAACTGATTACCTACTTCAATACTTTATTTGGCTCTTACACTCACAGTACCTATCACACAGAAAATAGAATAATTATAAAATTGAAATATTGGAGAATCATAATATAAATAAATAGTATGGTATCTTTTATTATTAAAATAATAAACACAGTATATTAGTATCTGTTATTATACATTTGAAATTGATAATAACTTATTTAGTGTGACGTGCAATAAAATAGGGATTAACTATAAACCACGAACTAAAATATATCTTAGTTCGTGCTATAAACAATACTATCTAAAGATTAATTATTTGTACATGCTGAATGCCTAAACTGGCACTGCCTCGGGCCTATCTTGCCTCCCTGGGAAACACGCCACTGAATTGTATACCTATACTACCAAACTTAATATATTTGGTATTATAATTGAATATTACAAATGTGTACACAATATTTTAAGTGGCATAACTACTATTGTATTACCTATTTTTGACATACACAACGTCATATGTAGTATTCAGTTCAAAATTCAAATAATAATTAAGAAAAATTGTATGTATACGAATTTAAAAATTGAACAAGCGGCGCTGCGTTGTGGGATTTCCTTTTAGGCGAGAATCATCGCAAACAGACGCGCTCACACACACGATTCTCGCCGAGGAACACCGATCACACAGCGTGTGTATAGTATTGCTAGGGATAGGATATCGAAAGGAAGTATCGATACTTTACTTATATCGATAATATCGGAACGTCCCTAAATACCGCGCATTGCTCCACGCCGCCGTGGAATCCCCCATTAAAACGCAAACGAATATTATTCCAGACAATTCTATTTTTATAATTATTCCCAATTCCTATTGCTGTATTGAATTATTTTGGTATTTACTACAACTGTATGGTAGATACTAGATCTTCGTCATTTCTCATTTTAAATTTGATTTGATTTGACTGTTGTTGTAGTATTTGAATGTGTTTTATTAATTATTTCAATATTATAAAGCAAAACATTTCTTTCTTAAATGGCTGGACGAAAATGTGTTATTGAACCGTCATTGGTTATCGATGCTGTAATTTTCTTTAAGGAATCAGTTATTATTACCGACGAAAATGGTGAAAAAAGTAAGTTAAGAAAGATTATTACATTTTTAATTAGAATTATCGTAATAATATTATATCGTAACAAATATTTAAATAGGTAGGTACTACAGTGGTTTTTCATTCTGGTTTCAAAAACATGAAATATTATAATATTCACCCACTCAAACAATTGTATTGTTGTGTGAGGCATTACGTGTTTTTAAGGACTAATATTTTTAATTTAGAAGTTGCTGTTGCTACTGACAGAGTATGGTCTGATATCAGCTCAAAGCTTGATAATCGAATGTCAGCTAGTGCTATCCATACATTTGTGTATAAAGGTAGACATGGGATTAAGGAACAACTAGGATTTCTACCACCGACAACATTTCCTGTTTCTACAAATATTATTGATGAAAATCAATTGTCAAACGGATCGGGTACGTAATTTTTATTTATGGTATTTAGAATTGGAAATATTGAGGCTGACTATATATTATTATGAGATTGTACCAGTTGTATAATGTATGTGTGTATTATAATTTATACTATATTCGGGAAAATCTTTTTTTTTCATGGATGGGGGGGGGGCTGGCGAAACGGTCAAAACAAAGAAAGGGGGATTGCTCGGTAAATATTGGCGTGCCAATTCCGTGCGTAGGCGTGCCAATTCATGCTAATCGCGTGCTAATTATTGGTTAAAAAAAATTCGGGAAAATCTTTTTTTTTCATGGATGAGGGGGGCTGACGAAACGGTCAAAACAAAGAAAGGGGGATTGCTCGGTAAATATTGGCGTGCCAATTCCGTGCGTAGGCGTGCCAATTCATGCTAATCGCGTGCTAATTATTGGTTAAAAAAAATTCGGGAAAATCTTTTTTTTTCATGGATAGGGGGGGCTGGCGAAACGGTCAAAACAAAGAAAGGGGGATTGCTCGGTAAATATTGGCGTGCCAATTCCGTGCGTAGGCGTGCCAATTCATGCTAATCGCGTGCTAATTATTGGTTAAAAAAAATTCGGGAAAATCTTTTTTTTTCATGGATGGGGGGGGCTGGCGAAACGGTCAAAACAAAGAAAGGGGGATTGCTCTGTAAATATTGGCGTGCCAATTCCGTGCGTAGGCGTGCCAATTCATGCTAATCGCGTGCTAATTATTGGTTAAAAAAAATTCGGGAAAATCTTTTTTTTTCATGGATGAGGGGGGCTGACGAAACGGTCAAAACAAAGAAAGGGGGATTGCTCGGTAAATATTGGCGTGCCAATTCCGTGCGTAGGCGTGCCAATTCATGCTAATCGCGTGCTAATTATTGGTTAAAAAAAATTCGGGAAAATCTTTTTTTTTCATGGATGAGGGGGGCTGACGAAACGGTCAAAACAAAGAAAGGGGGATTGCTCGGTAAATATTGGCGTGCCAATTCCGTGCGTAGGCGTGCCAATTCATGCTAATCGCGTGCTAATTATTGGTTAAAAAAAATTCGGGAAAATCTTTTTTTTTCATGGATGGGGGGGGCTGGCGAAACGGTCAAAACAAAGAAAGGGGGATTGCTCGGTAAATATTGGCGTGCCAATTCCGTGCGTAGGCGTGCCAATTCATGCTAATCGCGTGCTAATTATTGGTTAAAAAAAATTCGGGAAAATCTTTTTTTTTCATGGATGGGGGGGGCTGGCGAAACGGTCAAAACAAAGAAAGGGGGATTGCTCGGTAAATATTGGCGTGCCAATTCCGTGCGTAGGCGTGCCAATTCATGCTAATCGCGTGCTAATTATTGGTTAAAAAAAATTCGGGAAAATCTTTTTTTTTCATGGATAGGGGGGGCTGGCGAAACGGTCAAAACAAAGAAAGGGGGATTGCTCGGTAAATATTGGCGTGCCAATTCCGTGCGTAGGCGTGCCAATTCATGCTAATCGCGTGCTAATTATTGGTTAAAAAAAATTCGGGAAAATCTTTTTTTTTCATGGATGGGGGGGGGGCTGGCGAAACGGTCAAAACAAAGAAAGGGGGATTGCTCGGTAAATATTGGCGTGCCAATTCCGTGCGTAGGCGTGCCAATTCATGCTAATCGCGTGCTAATTATTGGTTAAAAAAAATTCGGGAAAATCTTTTTTTTCAAGGATGGGGGGGCCGGCGAAACGTTTCAACAGCCCCCCCCAAAGTTTATTGATTATTTCTCATTAAATATTGTCGTGCAAATTATGATAATAGTCTTGCCAATTCATGCTAATTGCATGCTAATTTTTAGTGAAAAAAAATCCGAGATTTCAATATTGGGGGGGCTGGCGAAACGGACGTGTATATTATATTACTATTAATACTATCGTTATCTGACGTACAGTACGCCTCGCGGTAGAAATATCTGGTAGAAAAATTAGTATGACGCCAACGAAACTTATCAAATATTTCTTACATGAGTGTTAACTTTCAAGTATAAAACCTAAACAGGAATTTCATTTCAGTTTTCATTTTTTAAGAACCGAAAAGAAACCGAAACCTACATTTTTGTTATTTTAAAAACCGAAACCAAAATTTCGATTTTTTTCAAAACCGAAAATAAACCGAAACCGAAATTCTAGTTTTTTTTAAAAACCGAAAAGAAACCGTAACCGAAATTTTAGTTTTCTTAAAAACCGAAAAGAAACCGAAACCGAAATTTTAGTTTTTGTAAGAACCGAACCGGAACCGGAACCGTCAAAATCATCAAGGTTCCAGTCCCTGATTTGTATAGAGCTAAAAAAGTTGGTCGAGGTCTATTAATTTGTTTGTTCAATTTGCTGTTCCAACCATCCAACTTTCAACAACATTATTCGTCCTGTGTCTTTTTTTAATAACAATTCCATAGATTCTTGGACATTATTTCATTTTTGAGCCACTGTTCTACAAAATAGTCATGAAATAATTTAAGTTTTTCATTATTTGGACTCCTTTCCATAATTATTAGCCAACCTTCGTCAATGTATTGAAGTGGAATAAGAGCTAAATAATAATTATTATTATTAATATCTTATATTATTATGTCAGTATTGTAAAACCACTTCATAGGTATAAAACAAATAGTAACCCCAAATGCCACCTAAAAGATATTGACCGCAAACTGTGCCAACCGCATCTGTGCAGACACCAAGTACACGTATACCAATAAGCTATATAGATTCAAATAAACAGTTCAATTTTAAGATTTTGAATATTTAGATGAACTTTTGACAAAACTGCAGTAGGTACGTAGGTATACAGATACAACCCATAATTTGCAGCTTAAATGATAATATATATCAACCTATAAGTTTTATTTTTGAAATTTCATTTACATTTAAATGTGTGGTTTTACGTGTTTAAGACGATACAAGTATCAGAATATCAATATAATGTTTACTTTTTTAAATATTAAAAAACTTAAGAGATACCTATATTTGAATTTTTATTTTATATTTAAATGACCATGATGGAGCGTAAAGATTTATTTATACATATTTAAAAAACTAAACGTTATATCGCATTTCTGATACTTTTATCGCCTTAAACACATAAAAACACACATTTATACGTAGAATAAATTTCAAAAGTAAAATTTTTAGATTGGTAAATAATTGTGTGAAGCGAGGAACTTTTACACGTATAAGATACAGGCAATTACGATGAGCCGGGCCCAATGATGTCACGCGACTATTCTACATTTCTTAATATCTCTTAAAGTAATCATATTTTAACATCGGTTTTCACCAAATCATTTAATATAGCTATAACTACAATAATTTAACATTTGTTGTGTGCTCCTTTAATATATATTTACATGAACATAAAACTTAAGAACTTCGTATGAGTTTGTAAAATTATAACTACAAATAATATCTTCATATTATTATGAACTAACACATTATTAATAATTATTAATTAGTGTGCGTAATTTATGTGCATTAAATTAAAAAAAGTAATAAATGTGAAGACTTGTTGCATCTTTAGTTTATAGGCAGGTACACTGAAAAATTCTTATTTTTTGATAAATTAAAAAATTATAAATATTTACTTTAAAAATCAATTACATGACTCATAAAAGTGTTATATTATTTTTCTCATACAAATAATTATATTTCAGATAGAAAATGTGTAATGATAATAATATAATATAATTGTTTTTACATTATAAATAATATTATTTGAAAAATAATGTTATAATTATATCACAATTACGTAATTAATATAATATTTTTTTAAGTAATCTATTAATACTATTATTTTAATATTTTTTGTATACGGCATAAATAACATTATTTAAAAAATATTATAATTAAGTTACTACTACAAAACTCTTATAATATTTTTACTGTAATTAATTAATAATAATATTTTATTATTTTTAATATACTGTATTATTAATAATATTTTTAATAACAGTATAATAACAGAATAATATTATATTTTTGTTCATAATAATATTCATTTTATTTATATATATACATATAATATATTTAGCTGTGCCATATAAATTGTTTGCGTACTATATTTAGGTACCTTGTGGTAACCTACCTATATTTTATAATATACGCACCCAGCTAGTGCTCGAAATTGTGAGTGGTCGCAGGCGGGGATGGAGTACTACATTTTATAGCGTACCCTTCTATAATTTTTAAGGGGAACTCAAGGGACGCTTCATCATATCTGAAATTTTATAAAAATACACGAGATACCATCATAATTATATTGTCTTAAGGATTATTTCATAACCGTGTATATATATATATAAATTATAGTTATTAGTTAATATGTATAATATTAATTAATTATTAAATTATTACTAATAGCTATTAATATGTATTTACTTAATTATCATTTTGAGTTTGTTATTATAATTATTATTATCCTGTATATTATTGGGGGGGGGGGGGTTACGCCGTTAGTACGCCACTGAGTATAAGTATATGCTTATTAATAAATTAATACTAAATAATATTTTTAGCTAATAACTATAATAAAAGGTTTTTCGTAGGTATATAAATCGTATACCTATATAATATATTAGGTACCATCAAAGTGTAATACACCAAGTAAAATATGATACACCATGATATAAATATTATACTTATAACAATTATTTGTTATACCTATTTGTATTATTAAATATAAAAAGGTGGGTAAGTGGATGTCGCTCTGCTGTACAGTAGGTTACAAGTGGGTCTTTGTATAATGGATGCTATTAAATTTGAATTCAATGATACAATATCATTGTATAAGAAAAACGATTCTGAGCGAAGACGGTATGTCAGTCTAGGTTTAAGACAAATTATATACATATCTATGGTATTCAAAAAAAATTGACCTATAATAAATTCCAAATTAATCATATCACATTATCACAATATCCATTAGGTACTTATAACACGTTATACATCAACATCAATAACAAACCCTGATACTATCATAGATATATAATAGTACACTTTAGAAGTTTCAAGTAGGTACCCACAACCCACGAATAATATTAATAATCTAATACTATAAAATATTATATAATCACAACAAAATAACTAGGTTTTTTAATATGTAATTTCGTCAAAATTTGAACATAAAATGACTATAAAAAAAACTGTGACTAACGATTTTTAATATTTTTCATCTGCCTTTGAAAAAATATACAGGAGCCTTCTATTAAATTTTCAAGTTTTTTTAACCAACAAATAAAATTTTATCGATATTTCTAGAATATAAACTAAAAAAAAATGAAAAATGAAAATGTCCCTAAACAGTTCAAAATAAATCAAAATATTTTGAAAATGTTATCATGTACCTATAGAAAATGCAAATATAAACAACCAGTGAAAATTTCATGTATCTACGGTCATTTGTTTTAAAGTTACACCAAAAACCAAATTCAATTTTCTGGTTATAATACAATATAAAGAAGGAGAAAAATCAACCAGTAATTTAAAAAAAAAAATGTAATATTATAAACAATAATGAAGGATTATTATTAGGACCACATAACAAGGGACCTCTGATAAATAATTTAGTGACGGATCCACAGTTTAGTACATTAATTTTGGGAAATTACAAATTAAAAACCAATGTGGACGCAGACTCATATTTTTGTACAATTAATAATAAAATTGTTAAATTAATTAATACTGCACATTCAACAAACACTGGAAATATATAGTATAGCCATCGTAAGAACGCTACTGGGCGGCGACCAAAATTCATCCGATCTCGCGCATTCCCACCACTAAACCTTCCCGAACGCTGGCCGCCGTCAACTCTGGCCGCCGCCACTGTCGCCATCATCGCTACTGTCGCTGCCACTACTGCCTATTTACGGTGGCGACTAGATGGTAGAGTGGGAGAAACTTGGGTACGAAACTGCGGAGCTCGGTCATTTGGATGCGCGAACGAGTAGCGTTCTTACGATGGCTATACTATAGTTTTAATTGGCAGGAAATTCAAGGAAAAAACAGATTTTTATGTTCATCCTATTAAATCATCACATTTAGGAATTTTTCCTGTTAAACATTTGTCTAAAAATTTATTGTGCTGGAATGTTAAAGATATTAAAAAAAATTTATGATTTTATTTTACAAAAATGAACAGATTGTTGTACCCCTTTTGCATGACATTTAGAAATTAAACATTTATTTTAAATTAAATTTTCAAATTTTTGTTTGTTTTAGTAACATGTATATATTTAATCATTCGTAGTTAGATATATTTATAAACTTATTAATTTTTTTAAATTTAAATTTTGTATGTGTAAATATATTAGGTAAATGTTTGGTAACTTAAGGTAAATATAAATATGAAGATAAGAAAAAAAGTGAATTGTATGATTTTTGGTTGGTGATTCAAAATATAATAGGTAGGTACCTATTTTTTTCATAGTAATATTAAATGAACTTTTTTTTATAAATAAATAACTATAATAATGTATTAAATTAAATATGTATAACTGCAAATGCTTATATTGTAGTAATAACACATTATAGCTAAATTACTATTATTATTATTATTATTATTATTATTACTATTACTATTACTAAAATTACTATTATTACTGATAACAGTTAGAACCACGCTTTTAAATACTTGTAATAACTACATTTTTTTAGTTTGTATAAATATGTGGTCAATAGTATTATTTGAAAATTAAAATACTGTCGAAGTCGTTCCAGCACACTGGGTTAAAAATAATGTTTAATGTTTGTGCCTGGCCCAAATCTTTGATATACTAATCTATACAAGCTCCAAGGTTAGGTCTATAAATCGTGTGCACGTGACGTGCTACCTCTATGATAATTGATAACGCTTGTCACTTTTTACTTTATAATTTTTACTAGATTCTGGCGTTTGTCATCCCGCCTGCGGCGGAAAGACTGTGTTGGCGGTAGTGCATCTTTGTCGGCGATGCTGGGTTTTTTGATCCGGCCTGCGGCGGGAATAGGGTGGTCGTCGGGTATTGTGTTTTGTCGTGTTGGCACCACTGGTTAAGCGGTAATTTTTGAACTCGGAAGAGTGTCTAGTCGTAAGTCACTCGATTCAAGTCGATCGTACAACACAACCAGCCAGGTAGGCAATCCGACTACGTCGGATCGCAGACCATGCCCCGGGCGTGTATGTCCGGTTCTCGTATGTGTGTTGAAATCGGAAATGTTGAAATCGAAAATTCGGGTTCTCTGAGTTTGAGTGTCTAGCTATCAGTCATCTCGGGTAAAAGTCGATTCCCGAGTGTCGGTTGCAGTGGGGGTGTAAGTCGCTCGTATGCAAGTAGCTATTTAGGTAGGCAATCCGACTACGTCGGATCGTAGACCATGCACCGGGCGTGTATGTCCGGTTCTGGAGTGTGTGTGTGTTGAAATCGGAAATTCGGATTCTGAGTTTGAGTGTCTAGCTATCAGTCATCTCGGGTGAAAGTCGATTCCCGAGTGTCGGATGCAGTGGGGGTGTAAGTCGCTCGTATGCAAGTAGCTATTTAGGTAGGCAATCCGACTACGTCGGATCGTAGACCATGCACCGGGCGTGTATGTCCGGTTCTGGAGTGTGTGTGTGTTGAAATCGGAAATTCGGATTCTGAGTTTGAGTGTCTAGCTATCAGTCATCTCGGGTGAAAGTCGATTCCCGAGTGTCGGATGCAGTGGGGGTGTAAGTCGCTCGTATGCAAGTAGCTAGTAAGGTAGGCAATCCGACTACGTCGGATCGCAGACCATGCACCGGGCGTGTATGTCCGATTCTCGTATGTGTGTTGAAATCGGAAATTCGGGTTCTGAGTTTGAGTGTCTAGCTCATTGGCGCAACTAGGGGGGGTGCTTTGGGTCCTTAGCACCCCCTAAGTCAAAATTAGCACCCCCTAGAAAATTTTTATTTGTTAGGTCTCATTGAATCACAAAAAAACCTGGAGCTTAAGCACCCCCTAGTTCAAATGTGTAGTTGCGCCAATGGTCTAGCTATCGCCTATCAGTCATCTCGGGTGAAAGTCGATTCCCGAACGGACAATCCGCCTACAGCGAAAAGTGCTCGAAACGGCCGTTCAAATCTGATATACCTACCATGTATATTTATTTAATTATGAGAATTAAATCAAATTAACAAATAGATAATTATATTGGTGAATAACAAATTTTATTGAAATGTAATACTAACATATTAAACGTAGGTATGTATACCTAAATGAATACACTATACAATTTTTTGGCACTTATCTTCGTAAGTACCTACTATCATAATATTTTGCTGTTATATTGTATGTCTGTATATAATATATGATGTACCTACCTACCAATTTATTAAATGTCATATGATGTTTTAAATTATTTAGTAATTATAATTGCATAATTATAATGATGCATCATTGTGTTATGACTTAAGCCGGTTTCCCACGACTGGCGTACTTGCCAAATATTCGCCACTTGTGTATACTTGCCATGTAGTGGGAACGGTATACTTGTACAATTATTTGTCACTGGTGCATTTCCCGAGGATTGTCGGTAAACGAGTCACAAGTCAAAGGAACGCCAATATACTTGACAAGTACACCAGCCATGGGAACACTCGTGTTTTCACCATTCGTTCGCCTATAGACCAGGAATACGGTAGCACCTAGCGCATATGCAAATGTGACATATAACAATATTGAAAACCTCCCGATAGCGGACGTTTTCTTGTGAAGCAAATACAAACTTTTTACAATAATTTAAACCCTCTGAATAGCGAACACCTCCGAATAACGGACGAAATTCCAGTGACTAGGAATGGCCGGCATTAGAGGTTTCACTGTATAGGTATGTTATTATATTATAGGTATTATACACCATAAATTACGGATAGTTAGACTCTAAACGCACTGCGGTATTTTCGCCGTGGAGTCCAAACGGTTCTACCTTTCGCGGATTTTACTGCCCACACCGCACTACGTTTTTTTGCCGCTGATTCGATAGAGGCTATCATAGAAAATGAACCGTCACAGTGGGTTCTTCTTCGTCGAAACAATGTGTTTACTTTACGAACGGTGACCGTCAAACTTCAAATTTAAAAATCAACTAACTCCATCATCGGCGTCTTCTCAACATTTACAACCCGATTACCACGTAGGAAATTTCCAGGGACATGTTTCTACTCCTTCATATTCTACTTATAATAGCTATCCTGTAGTGGTACCTTCAACATCATCATACCATTATCAAACCCCTAATAACATGAATTAACACTGTTCTTTTATTTTTTTAACTTAAGCTTAGAAGGTACTTTTATTTTATTTTATTAATAGCGGAGACTATTTAATACTTATGTCAAGTAATACCTAATGTATTTTATTATTTATATATTTTATAATCAAAAAAAAAAATTATATTTTAAAGGTAAATTTTAATTTTATTAAATTCTTAAATATTTGTACAATACATTATTCCACATAATATATTTGAAGCTTATGTTCTTTCTTCTTTTAGTACTTGTATTAAAGGTGCTACAAACATCGTATACGCATCTCGACACTGTTTGGATTGAGAATTTAAATAAATATGACAGACTACTGAAACTATCGCCGGATGCCAGAAATCTAAGTGCAACTGCCAGTCTTTATAAAAAATATGTAACAATATTACAATTACGATATAGAGTAAAATAAATAAAAAAAAACTGCTAACCTTTCCTGTACAGGGATCGCTTCTCTCATATTGGTATCTGATTTTCGGATCATTGGACCAATTTTGCATAGGTAATAAAAATTAAAAATCTGTAGCTGACATTCGGCAAAAATTCTCAAATTTACCAGATGGTTCACGCCTCAAATCGTCGATTAGATTTGTCGCGTTGTACCTTTATAACATGTAAACAATAAACATATAGTAATAATCTGCATTACATGTAATACTTATTTTTACCTGTATATTAATCAACGTAATATAATATCTATGTATTTGTTGTACCTATGTACCAATAGGTAACATAATTAGTATATAGTGTATATAATATGCATATTATATGCAATATATTGCTAAAGATATAGTTTCTAAATGGAGAATGTATTGAGTACTTACGATTAGGCACTCGCATTTAATTAAAAATACTAAAATATAGCTTAAATAGTCTAAATATTAACTATAATTAAGTAGGTACCTACCTAATTAATAATATGAATATTAAATACTTTTAAATATCTTAAACATTTTGTAAGTAATATCTAAAAATATCTAGGTACATAAAATGTTATATTAAACTTACCTATTGCGGCTTAGATGACGTCCACCACCTTCTTTTTTTTGGGCTTTTTGTAGTTTTTTTCAAATTTAAGTATTCGCCTCACATAACGATAAATGACGCACAAGCCAATACTTTATCGTCGTCACTCATGGTGTGTTATAAGATTATTTATCTTTTTCGGCTTTATAAACTATTTACTACACGACCACAAGGATAAATAGTAGGACTACACTGCTAAAAACTAATTTATAAATCCAAATTATATATTAAATACCTCCCCCACTGCCAGGGCCGTATTTAGGGATTTTTCGCCCCCGGGCACAATATTTATGGCACCCCTTTCCAACACATTTTTTTTAATACCATAGAAGTGGTGCCTAAATTTTATTTTTTTTTTTGGGGGGGGGGGCATAAAGTTAATTAATTTTAGATTCTGAGTGAAACGAATTAACGATGAATGTATTGATTTTACAATGATGTGTGTTTTTTTTAAATTTTTTTTGTGTCTGTCATCACGTTTTAAGAGAGTAAAAGAGCTTGGATTTTTTTCATCAGTATCTTTTCTGATAGGAAAGTGAATCTATTTGGTACTTTGGGGGATCAAAAGTAAAAATTTCCCAGTAGTTTTCACAAAAGATAACATTTTCAAAATATTTTGATTTATTTTGAACTGTTTAGGAACATTTTCATTTTCCATTTTTTTTTTAGTTTTTTTTCTAAAAATATCAATAAAATTTTATTTGTTGGTTGCGAAAGCTTGAAAATTTAATAGAAGGCTCCTAATATATTGTTTCAAAGGCAGATGAAAAATATTAAAAATCCTTGGTCACAATTTTTTTTAATAAGTATTTAAAGTTCAAAAATTGACAAAATATGGAAAAATCACGAAAATTAGCAAATTATTTTGAGTTAAGAATTCGTAAAAATTTTAGATTCTGAGCGGAGCGATGAATGTATTGGTTTTACAATGATGTATGTTTTTATATTTTAGATTCTGAGTGAAACGATGAATGTATTGATTTTACAATGATGTGTGTTTTTTTATTTTTTTTTTATTTTTTTTTTTATTTTTTTTTTTATTTTTGTGTCTGTCATCACGTTTTAGGACAGTAAAAGTGCTTGGATTTTCTTCATCAGTAGCTTTTCTGATAGGAAAGTGAATCTAGTTGGTACTTTGGGGGGTCAAAAGTATAAATTTCCCAGTAGTTTTCACAAGCGCCGGGAAAAACAACATAAAAATTAAGGAAAAACGGGAATTTTTACGCAAAATTGGTTTTCCAAAAAATCGATTTTGGTTTTTGGTGTAACTCTGAAACAAATGAACGTATATACATGAAATTTTCACTGGTTGTTTATATTTGCATTTTCTATACACGATAACATTTTCAAAATATTTTGATTTATTTTGAACTGTTTAGGGACATTTTCATTTTCCATTTTTTTTTAGTTTTTTTTCTAAAAATATCAAAAAAATTTTATTTGTTGGTTGCGAAAGCTTGAAAATTTAATAGAAGGCTCCTAATATATTGCTTCAAAGGCAGATGAAAAATATTAAAAATCCTTAGTCACAATTTTTTTTTATAAGCATTTAAAGTTCAAAAATTGACAAAATATGGGAAAATCACGAAAATTAGCAAATTATTTTGAGTTAAGAATTCGTAAAAATTTTTCTTTTTAAATCTAAGATTTGAAAATTAAACACAAGATTCCTTATAAGTTTGTCTACCTTTATCAATAAAAAAATTTCTACCGGAAAGTCAAATTAAATTTTTATGAGCGTTTGAAATTCAAATTTTTACAACATTGGATATTCACTCGATTTCTCATGTGGCAATTTCCTTTTTTTGTTGTAATTAAAAAACGAATTACTGTAAATACATGAAAATTTCACTGAATGTTTATATTAGCATTTCCTATACACCATACAATTTTGAAAATATTTTGACTCTTTTTGAGCCGTTTACGGACATTTTCAGTTTTCAATTTTTTTAGTTTTTTTTTTCTATAAATATCAATAAAGTTTTATCTGTTGGGCCAAAAAGTGTAAAAATTTAATACAAGGCTCCTGATATATTGTTATAATATCAGTTGAAAAATATTAAAAATACATAGGCACAGTTTTTTTTTATAAGCATTTAAAGATCAAATTTTGACAAAATTTATCAAAATCTCGAAAATTATCAATCATTGTAATTAATAAATTATAAAATGTTCAGTTTTTATAGCTAAGGATTGCAAATTCAACACAAAGGTTCTCGTAAATAGTTCATACTGTAACCAAAAAATCTAAAAAATATATGAACACAGTTATTTTTTACAGACATTTTAAATTCAAATTTGGACGAAATTTCATATTAAAAAACCTAGAATAACTATTTTAGTTATTTTGTTGTGATTGAATAATATTATTCGTGGATACTTGAAACTTCTAAAGTGTACTTTTATATATCTATGATAGTATTACGGTTTTTGTTGATGTATAACGCGTTATAAGTACCTAATGGATATTTTGATATGATTAATTTGGAATTTATTATAGGTACCCATTATAGGTCAATTTTTTGTTTAATACCATAGATATGTATATAATATGTCTTATACATAGACTGACATACCGTCTGCGCTCAGAATCGTTTTTCTTATACAATGATATTATATCGTTGAATTCAAATTTAATATCATCCATTATACAGTGACCCACTTGTAACCTACTGTACAGCAGAGCGACACCCACTTGCCCACCTTTTTTATTTATATTTTTATATATATTTTTATTTATATTTTTGTGTCTGTCATCACGTTTTAGGACAGTAAAAGTGCTTGGATTTTCTTCATCAGTAGCTTTTCTGATAGGAAAGTGAATCTAGTTGGTACTTTGGGGGGTCAAAAGTATAAATTTCGCAGTAGTTTTCACAAGCGCCGGGAAAAACAACACAAAAATTAAGGAAAAACGGGAATTTTTACGCAAAATTGGTTTTCCAAAAAATCGATTTTGGTTATTGGTGTAACTCTAAAACAAATGAACGTATATACATGAAATTTTCACTGGTTGTTTATATTTGCATTTTCTATACACGATAACATTTTCAAAATATTTTGATTTATTTTGAACTGTTTAGGGACATTTTCATTTTCCATTTTTTTTTAGTTTTTTTTCTAAAAATATCAATAAAATTTTATTTATTGGTTGCGAAAGCTTGAAAATTTAATAGAAGGCTCCTAATATGTTGTTTCAAAGGCAGCTGAAAAATATTAAAAATCCTTAGTTACAATTTTTTTTATAAGCATTTAAAGTTCAAAAATTGACAAAATATGGAAAAATCACGAAAATTAGCAAATTATTTTGAGTTAAGAATTCGTAAAAATTTTTCTTTTTAAATCTAAGATTTGAAAATGAAACACAAGATTCCTTATAAGATTATCTACCTTTATCAATAAAAAAATCTCTACCGGACAGTCAAATTAAATTTTTATGAGCGTTTGAAATTCAAATTTTTACAACATTGGATTTTCACTCGATTTCTCATGTAGCGATTTCCTTATTTTGTTGTAATTCAAAAACGAATAACTGTAGATACATGAAAATTTCACTGAATGTTTATATTAGCATTTCCTATACACCATACAATTTTGAAAATATTTTGACTCTTTTTGAGCTGTTTATGGACATTTACAGCTTTCAATTTTTAATAGTTTTTTTTTCTATAAATATCAATAAAGTTTTATCTGTTGGGCCAAAAAGTGTAAAAATTTAATACAAGGCTCCTGATATATTGTTACAATATCAGTTGAAAAATATTAAAAATACATAGGCACGATTTTTTTTTATAAGCATTTAAAGTTGGAATTTTGACAAAATTTATCAAAATCTCGAAAATTATCAATCGTTGGAATTAAAAAATTATAAAATGTTCAGTTTTTATAACTATAAGAGTTTAAAATTTAAAACAAAGATTCCCTTAAATAATTCATACTGTAACCAAAAAATCTAAAAAATATATAAACACACTTATTTTTTACAGACATTTTAATTTTAAATTTATACAAAATTTCATATTTAAACCAAGAATTACGATTTTAGTTATTTTGTTGTGATTGTATAATATTATTCGTGGGTACTTGAAATTTCTAAAGTAATCTACTATATATATCTATGATAGTATCAGGGTTTGTTGTTGGTGTATAACGCGTTATAAGTACCTAATGGATATTGTGATATGATTAATTTGGAATTCATTATAGGTCAATTTTTTTTAATACCATAGATATGTATATAATATGTCTTTTACCTAGAAGGACATACCGTCTCCGCTCAGAATCGTTTTTCTTATACAATGATATTATATCATTGAATTCAAATTTAATACCATCCATTATACAATGACCCACTTGTAACCTACTGTACAGCAGAGCGACACCCACTTGCCCACCTTTTTTCTTTTTAAATCTAAGATTTGATACAAGGTTCCTTATAAGATTATCTACCTTTATCAAAAAAAAAAAATGTCTATAAGAAAGTCAAATTAAATTTTTAAGAGCGTTTGAAATTCAAATTTTTACAACATTGAATATTCACTCGATTTCTCATGTAGGTAGCGATTTCCTTATTTTGTTGTAATTCAAAAACGAATAACTTTAGATACATGAAAATTTCACTGAATATTTATATTAGCATTTCCTATACACCATACAATTTTGAAAATATTTTGACTCTTTTTGAGCTGTTTATGGACATTTACATCTTTCAATTTATTTTAGTTTTTTTTCTATAAATATCAATAAAGTTTTATCTGTTGGGCCAAAAAGTGTAAAAAATTAATACAAGTCTCCTGATATATTGTTACAATAGCAGTTGAAAAATATTAAAAATACATAGGCACAGTTTTTTTTTATAAGCATTTAAAGATCGAATTTTAACAAAATTTATCAAAATCTCGAAAATTATCAATCATTGTAATTGATAAATTATAAAATGTTCAGTTTTTATAGCTAAGGATTGCAAATTTAAAACAAAGGTTCTCATAAATAGTTCATACTGTAACCAAAAAATCTAAAAAATATATGAACACAGTTATTTTTTACAGACATTTTAAATTCAAATTTGGACGAAATTACATATTAAAAAACTTAGAATAACTAGTTTTGTTATTTTTGTTGTGATTGAATAATATTATTCGTGGGTACTTGAAACTTCTAAAGTGTACTATTATATATCTATGATAGTATCACGGTGTTTGTTGATGTATAACGCGTTATAAGTACCTAATGGAAATTTTGATATGATTAATTTGGAATTTATTATAGGTACCTATTATAGGTCAATTTTTTTTAATACCATAGATAAGTATATATTATGTCTTATACCTAGACTGGCATACAATCTCCGCTCAGAATCGTTTTTCTTATATACAATGATATTATATCGTTGAATTCAAATTTAATATTATAGTATTATACAGTGATACACTTGTAACCTACTGTACAGCAGAGCGACACCCACTTGCCCACCTTTTTTATGTTTCCCTTTCTCATTGAAATTTAATTTGCAGTTAATTTTTAGCAATTTTAACTAGGTACCTATGCATTCCAATATTAGATTTTTAATAGTAGGTAAACTATACAAAAAAACATAAGTAACTAATTTATAACTTAGGTCTTAGGTACTATCTACCTAGAATCTTCCATGATACCTAGTAGGAACCTTCCTGCTTAGTTAATAACGTTTATTTTTCTTTATTTAAAATGATAAAATATAGGTAAAAAAAAATGTACGCATATGTGAATTTAAAAAATAAATAGTAATAAAATGTATCATTTTTTAGAAATCTTTCTCTTTACAAAAAAAATTAATTTTTTGTTTATTTTATCTGAGATAATTTTGCCGCCCCCAAAGTGTGCCGCCCCCGGGCAATTGCCCACCGGTGCCCCCCCTTAAAACCGGCCTTGCCCACTGCCAATACTTGTAATAACTTAACCAGCTGTGGGAACAGTTTACTTGGCTACTTGCACAAGTGCGCGAGTATTGGCCTACTTGACAAATATGCCAGTCGTCGGAACACTATATTTGTAAATCACTCGCCATGGCGATTATTCGTGTACTTGGCAAGTACACCAGTCGTGGGAATCCGGCTTTATGTGTATGAAAGTGTGTATGAAAAAATCGAACTTTTTGTCGCATATTTTCATTTCCGTATAAAGTAATAACAACACTGTCCGCTCCCCGATCTCCTCCGCGGAACTCGACTCGAGCGAAGTACTGACGACGGCGGCTTATAAATTTAGCGGGGAATGCCAATAACATCCAAACAGGCAGGGTAATACCACTAAAACGGGCCAAGAAACGAATTTTAAAAAAAAACAGCAAAAAATGACGCGACGCATGTATTTATTGCTGTATATAGCGATACTTACACGGTACCTACTCCCTTTTCCGCGACGCCGCTCTTTCCCGGGACTCGTCTGTGAAAAAGTAGGGCCGCGCACCGGCTATAAATTTAGCGGGGAACGCGAATAAGATTCAAACGGGGAGGGTAATACGACCAAAAGGAGCTAAAACTCAAATTTTTGAAAAAAAAAGAAAAAAAAAAGAAATCGAACTCTTCGTCGCATAATATATTCACGCCCATGTATAGTAATAAAGACACTGTCCGCTCTGCTAAATCATTTGACGGGGAACGCGAGTAAGTCTTCAACGGGGAGGTCCGAAGTCAGTAGAGGCGTTAAAACTCGAATTTTGAAAAAAATCGGAACATTTACGTTAAAAATGATAAGACGGAAGTGATAGCGAACGACGAAAAAAAAAATTAATTTATCACGGCCGCCGCAAATTATCGTATATTCCCGGGGCCGGGGGGTTTGAACCCACGACCCTCAAGTCACCTGTTCTAACGCCTAACCTACCTAACTACCTACTGAGATGAAAACCTGAGTCAAATCTATGACTCTTAAGCCGCGTTGCCATCCCCGCGAAAGGCGAACGCCGTTTAGAAGAGGTTCAAAGGGGGTTTGAGCGGGCGATCCGACAGCGTCGGTGAGCGGACGACCGTCGCGAGATTCGCGAAGAAAATCGAACCTCGAGACGCATGTAATTATGCCTGTATATAGCGATACCATACACGGTACCTACTCTCGTTTAAGCGACGCCGCTCCTTGCCGGGACTCGTTTTTGAAAAAGTAGGACCTCGCGCCGGTTATAAATTTAGCGGGGAACGCGAATAAGATCCAAACGGGGAGGGCGATACGACCGAAAGGGGATAAAACTCGAATTTTTTAAAAAATACGGCAAAAAACACGCGCGACGGATATCTGCCGCCGCGGGCCGGCCGGGAATTAAGTAGGACAGCGCGCCGTCTATAAATTTACCGAGGAACGCGAATAAGGTCCAAACGGGCCCTCCCGAGGCACCCGAGGGGGGTAAACCTCAAAAATGTTGAAAAAAAATTGTGAAAAATGGTCAAAACCGTGAAAAGTGATAAGGAGGAAAGATAACGCAGTGACGGCTCCCCAAAAAACGCCTCGACGCATGTATTTATGCCTGTATATAGCGATACCTACACGGTACCTACTCTCGTTTCCGCGACGCCACTCCTCCCCGGGACTCGTCTGTGGAAAAGTAGGGCCGCACGCCGGCTATAAATTTAGCGGGGAACTCGAATAAGTCGTCGACGGGGAGGGTGATACGACCGAAAGGGGCTGAAACTCGAATTTTCGAAAAAAACGGCAAATGGAGCAGTCATATAGTCGTACTATTTTTTAATATAGTTTATTAATATCGTATTAAACAGTATTTATAATCTGTAGCAATATTTAACCCAATCGGAATCACCTAAAAACTGTAATATATCAAGTAGGTACTACATTACAATTATATTGTAGGTTGGTCACGGTAAAATCAAGTATTAATTAAATGTTAATTATTATTTTTTTGCAAAATAAATATATATAAATACCGATATATATAATATTATAATAACGCGAATTTTGTAAAAAATCGGAACACATGATTAATGTGACCAAAAAAAAACGCGAAAAAAAAAATTCCATTTATCACGGGCGCCGCAAATTATCTATTGTCCTGGCGGCGGTTTCGAAACCACGACCCTCGAGTCACCTATCCTAACGCCTACACCACTATGTATTACCGCCGCGCGGAGCGTGTATAACCTATTTAAATTCTTTTTACGGGGACAATAATTTTAAAGTTGAAATTCAATTTTAGATTCTGAGTGAAACGATGAATGTATTGATTTTACAATGATGTGTGTTTTTTAGATTCTGAGCGGAGCGATGAATGTATTGGTTTTACAATGATGTATGTTTTTATATTTTTATATTTTTATATTTTTATATTTTAGATTCTGAGTGAAACGATGAATGTATTGATTTTACAATGATGTGTGTTTTTTTATTTTTTTTTTTATTTTTTTTTTTATTTTTGTGTCTGTCATCACGTTTTAGGACAGTAAAAGTGCTTGGATTATCTTCATCAGTAGCTTTTCTGATAGGAAAGTGAATCTAGTTGGTACTTTGGGGGGGTCAAAAGTATAAATTTCCCAGTAGTTTTCACAAGCGCCGGGAAAAACAACATAAAAATTAAGGAAAAACGGGAATTTTTACGCAAAATTGGTTTTCCAAAAAATCGATTTTGGTTATTGGTGTAACTCTAAAACAAATGAACGTATATACATGAAATTTTCACTGGTTGTTTATATTTGCATTTTCTATACACGATAACATTTTCAAAATATTTTGATTCATTTTGAACTGTTTAGGGACATTTTCATTTTCCATTTTTTTTAGTTTTTTTTCTAAAAATATCAATAAAATTTTATTTATTGGTTGCGAAAGCTTGAAAATTTAATAGAAGGCTCCTAATATGTTGTTTCAAAGGCAGATGAAAAATATTAAAAATCCTTAGTCACAATTTTTTTTTATAAGCATTTAAAGTTCAAAAATTGACAAAATATGGAAAAATCACGAAAATTAGCAAATTATTTTGAGTTAAGAATTCGTAAAAATTTTTCTTTTTAAATCTAAGATTTGAAAATGAAACACAAGATTCCTTATAAGATTATCTACCTTTATCAATAAAAAAATCTCTACCGGACAGTCAAATTAAATTTTTATGAGCGTTTGAAATTCAAATTTTTACAACATTGGATTTTCACTCGATTTCTCATGTAGCGATTTCCTTATTTTGTTGTAATTCAAAAACGAATAACTGTAGATACATGAAAATTTCACTGAATGTTTATATTAGCATTTCCTATACACCATACAATTTTGAAAATATTTTGACTCTTTTTGAGCTGTTTATGGACATTTACAGCTTTCAATTTTTTTTAGTTTTTTTTTCTATAAATATCAATAAAGTTTTATCTGTTGGGCCAAAAAGTGTAAAAATTTAATACAAGGCTCCTGATATATTGTTACAATATCAGTTGAAAAATATTAAAAATACATAGACACGATTTTTTTTTATAAGCATTTAAAGTTGGAATTTTGACAAAATTTATCAAAATCTCGAAAATTATCAATCGTTGGAATTAAAAAATTATAAAATGTTCAGTTTTTATAACTAAGAGTTGAAAATTTAAAACAAAGATTCTCTTAAATAATTCATACTGTAACCAAAAAATCTAAAAAATATATAAACACACTTATTTTTTACAGACATTTTAATTTTAAATTTATACAAAATTTCATATTTAAACCAAGAATTACGATTTTAGTTATTTTGTTGTGATTGTATAATATTATTCGTGGGTACTTGAAATTTCTAAAGTAATCTACTATATATATCTATGATAGTATCAGGGTTTGTTGTTGGTGTATAACGCGTTATAAGTACCTAATGGATATTGTGATATGATTAATTTGGAATTCATTATAGGTCAATTTTTTTTAATACCATAGATATGTATATAATATGTCTTTTACCTAGAAGGACATACCGTCTCCGCTCAGAATCGTTTTTCTTATACAATGATATTATATCATTGAATTCAAATTTAATACCATCCATTATACAATGACCCACTTGTAACCTACTGTACAGCAGAGCGACACCCACTTGCCCACCTTTTTTCTTTTTAAATCTAAGATTTGAAAATGTAATACAAGGTTCCTTATAAGATTATCTACCTTTATCAAAAAAAAAAAATGTCTATAAGAAAGTCAAATTAAATTTTTAAGAGCGTTTGAAATTCAAATTTTTACAACATTGAATATTCACTCGATTTCTCATGTAGGTAGCGATTTCCTTATTTTGTTGTAATTCAAAAACGAATAACTTTAGATACATGAAAATTTCACTGAATATTTATATTAGCATTTCCTATACACCATACAATTTTGAAAATATTTTGACTCTTTTTGAGCTGTTTATGGACATTTACATCTTTCAATTTATTTTAGTTTTTTTTCTATAAATATCAATAAAGTTTTATCTGTTGGGCCAAAAAGTGTAAAAAATTAATACAAGTCTCCTGATATATTGTTACAATAGCAGTTGAAAAATATTAAAAATACATAGGCACAGTTTTTTTTTATAAGCATTTAAAGATCGAATTTTAACAAAATTTATCAAAATCTCGAAAATTATCAATCATTGTAATTGATAAATTATAAAATGTTCAGTTTTTATAGCTAAGGATTGCAAATTTAAAACAAAGGTTCTCATAAATAGTTCATACTGTAACCAAAAATCTAAAAAATATATGAACACAGTTATTTTTTACAGACATTTTAAATTCAAATTTGGACGAAATTACATATTAAAAAACTTAGAATAACTAGTTTTGTTATTTTTGTTGTGATTGAATAATATTATTCGTGGGTACTTGAAACTTCTAAAGTGTACTATTATATATCTATGATAGTATCACGGTGTTTGTTGATGTATAACGCGTTATAAGTACCTAATGGAAATTTTGATATGATTAATTTGGAATTTATTATAGGTACCTATTATAGGTCAATTTTTTTTAATACCATAGATAAGTATATATTATGTCTTATACCTAGACTGGCATACAATCTCCGCTCAGAATCGTTTTTCTTATATACAATGATATTATATCGTTGAATTCAAATTTAATATTATAGTATTATACAGTGATACACTTGTAACCTACTGTACAGCAGAGCGACACCCACTTGCCCACCATTTTTTTATTTTTTTATTTTTTTATTTTTTTATTTTTTTGTATCTGTGTACACGATAAGTAGTCGAAATAATGCTTCGATTTTCGACTTCAGTATCTTGTTCGATTGGAAAGTGAATATCGTTGGTGCATTGGGGAGGTCAAAATTTAAATTTCCCAGTAGTTTTCACAAGCGCCGGGAAAAACAACATAAAAATTAAGGAAAAACGGGAATTTTTACGCAAAATTGATTTTCCAAAAAATCGATTTTGGTTATTGGTGTAACTCTAAAACAAATGAACGTATATACATGAAATTTTCACTGGTTGTTTATATTTGCATTTTCTATACACGATAACATTTTCAAAATATTTTGATTTATTTTGAACTGTTTAGGGACATTTTCATTTTCCATTTTTTTTAGTTTTTTTTCTAAAAATTTCAATAAAATTTTATTTGTTGGTTGCGAAAGCTTGAAAATTTAATAGAAGGCTCCTAATATGTTGTTTCAAAGGCAGATGAAAAATATTAAAAATCCTTAGTCACAATTTTTTTTTATAAGCATTTAAAGTTCAAAAATTGACAAGATATGGAAAAATCACGAAAATTAGCAAATTATTTTGAGTTAAGAATTCGTAAAAATTTTTCTTTTTAAATCTAAAATTTGAAAATCTAATACAAGATTACTCATAAGATTGTCTACCTTTATCAATAAAAAAATTTCTACCGGAAAGTCAAATTAAATTTTTATGAGCGTTTGAAATTCAAATTTTTACAACATTGGATATTCACTCGATTTCTCATGTGGCAATTTCCTTTTTTTGTTGTAATTAAAAAACGAATTACTGTAGATATAGAAAATTTCACTGAATGTTTATATTAGCATTTCCTATACACCCTACAATTTTAAAATATTTTGACACTTTTTGAGCCGTTTACGGACATTTTCAGTTTTCAATTTTTTTAGTTTTTTTTTTCTATAAATATCAATTAAGTTTTATCTGTTGGGCCAAAAAGTGTAAAAATTTAATACAAGGCTCCTGGTATATTGTTACAATATCAGTTGAAAAATATTAAAAATACATAGGCACAATTTTTTTTTATAAGCATTTTAACATCGAATTTTGATAGAATTTTTCAAAATCTCGAAAATTATTAATCATCGTAATTAATAAATTATAAAATGTTCAGTTTTTATAGCTAAGGATTGAAAATTTAAAACAAGATTCCACGTGAGTAGTTAATTCTCTTACCGAAAAATCTAAAAAATATACAATCACAGTTTACTTTTATAGTCATTTTATGTTCAAATTTGGACGAAATTACATATTAAAAAACCTAGTTATTTTGTTGTGATTATATAATATTATCCGTGGGTACCTACTTGAAACTTCTAAAGTGTACTATTATATATATATGATAGTATCAGGGTTTGTTGTTGATGTTGATGTATAACGTGTTATAAGTACCTAATGGATATTGTGATAATGTGATATGATTAATTTGGAAATTTTTTAATACCATAGATATGTATATAATTTGTATTAAACCTAGACTGACATACCGTCTTCGCTCAGAATCGTTTTTCTTATACAATGATATTGTATCATTGAATTCAAATTTAATAGCATCCATTATACAGTGACCCACTTGTAACCTACTGTACAGCAGAGCGACATCCACTTACCCACCTTTTTTTATTTTATTGTATATTGTACTTATACACAATGTTAAATATTTAATAAACAATATTATCAGCATTTTCTTCATCTGTTTCAAAGTTGCACAAAATTGCACATTTTAATTGGTCTTCGTTCTATTTTTATATCAATATCGATATTTTATAACTATTTCATTATAACTACTAAATTGTATATTATTACAAATATTGTTATATTCAATTATCTTGATGATAATTATATCAGGTAGATAAGCTAATGAGTATATTGTAGTACCTATTATACCTATATACCTCCGCTCCGCAAATCGAAAATATCCCCCGACTTGCTGTGCAACACCTCCCCAAGTGGGTCACAGGGTTGAGAAAATTGCATTTTTGTTGCACCGAGCCACCAATTTGAAAAAACATCGTACAGTGATGCGGCACTCGTCGCAACGCTCCTCGGCGCCGTCAATGCGCTCCGCAAATCGAAAATATCCCCCGACTTGCTGTGCAACACCTCCCCAAGTGGGTTACAGGGTTAAGAAAATTGCATTTTTGTTGCAGTTATGTTGTATAGTATGGGCAGTGATCCCTTGTTAGCGGCACTCGTCGCTGCGCTTCTCGGCGACGTCGCTCCGCGCGGTAATATAGTAATGTTGCGCGCATGCGTATAAACGTAAAATCGTTAACTTTGGGAGGCTATAACTTCCAAAATAATGGTTTCCGCACAAAAATTCAAACAGTTTCAAAATCAGCGTTGAAAAACACTTCTTAAAAAAAAAAAAAAAATCGAAATTCGTGAGGGGTGTGGTAAAGTGCATTTTAGCCGGGACTATTTTCCGGGGACTTTTTTTCTTACATATAGACCTATAAACTAATGGATTGCGCCTCCCTCACCACCCAACCATCACTGAGTAACGCCAATATAGAGTGAGTAAGAAGGAACATAGTGGGGGAATCTTGATGAAATCATATAAGAGAAAGAGAGAAAAAACATAATGTGGGAAATCATAGACTTACGAAACTAATACTGTATATTGGACCTCTTACTTCTCTCTCTAAGCGTTGTCCATTAGTTTATAGGTCTATGGATAAACATGGTAATGTTGTTCGCTTTTCTTTTTCAGAATGCTACAATTGCAGAAAACCTGGTCACCTGGCCCGCCATTGTAAGTGTATTTTGTGTATATTATATATGTGATCGTAGGCAATGCATCTAAAATATTATTTATTATGCAGGCAGAAGACCAAAAGTTCAGAGGGACCGGTCCCCTCCCCGTCGGCGAGACCGGTCCCCCCCTCGGCGGCGAGATCGGTCTCCGAGAGAGACGATCTCACAGCGGCTGCGGGACTCGGCCCCCCCGTCGTTGGGGAATGGTGCCAGAACTTCGCACCAGCACTCGGGCCATGACCGTGGCTCGAGTGCTGTGTCATCTATGGGCCACGATATGGCCTCTATGAATGTAGGAGTGAGTATAATATTGTAATATATTTGTAATATACCTACATGTTAGTTATAAATGTTTTTAAATTTTAATTGTTTATAGGATGACAGCAAGCTAGTGGTAAGCTATAAAAAGTTCCTGTGTACTAATTTTTGTGTTCTTTTTATTGTCTAATTCTAATTTGTGTTTGTATATATTTTCAGAATGAATAATGTATAAGTTATAAATAGAAATATATATATATAATATATAACAACAGTTATTTTTAAGTGTTTTTTTTTATACATAACCTAACCTAAGTTATATTACAACATATATATAACAGATGTTATCATATTTATAAGTTTGCATAACTCTCCTTTAAAATGGTAGGTATGCATAGGCTCGAATAAATTATTGTTGGTATTATTAGTTAATGAATAATATTAATGGTAACATTAATTGTTAACCAATGGCTAATAAAAGATATGAAAATGTAATACAAGATTCCTTATAAGATTTTCTACATTTATCAAAAAAAAATGTCTATAAGAAAGTCAAATTAAATTTTTATGAGTGTTTGAAATTCAAATATTTACAACATTGGAGATTCAGTCGATTTCTCATATAGCGATTTCCTTATTTTGTTGTAATTCTAAAACGAATAACTGTAGATACATGAAAATTTCATTGAATGTTTATATTAGCATTTTCTAAACACTATACAATTTTGAAAATATTTTTGAGCTGTTTATGGAAATTTTCAGTTTTCGATTTTTTTAGTTTTTTTTTCTATAAATATCAATAAAGTTTTATCTGTTGGGTCAAAAAGTATAAAAATTTAATACAAGGCTCCCGATATATTATTACAATATCAGTTTGAAAAATATTTCAAAAACATATGTACAATTTCTTTTTATAAGTATTTAAACATCGAATTTTGACAAAATTTATCAAAATCTCGAAAATTATCAATCGGTGTAATTAATAAATTATAAAATGTTCAGTTTTTATAGCTAAGGACTGCAAATTTAAAACAGAGGTTCTCATGAATAGTTCATACTGTAACCAAAAAATCTAAAAAATATATGAACACAGTTATTTTTTACAGACATTTTAAATTCAAATTTGGATGAAATTATATATTAAAAACCTAGAATAACTATTTTAGTTATTTTGTTGTGATTGTATAATATTATTCGTGGGTACTTGAAACTTCTAAAGTGTACTATTATATTTATATATCTATGATAGTATCACGGTTTATTGTTGATGTAAAACGCTTATAAGTACCTAATGGATATTGTGATATGATTAATTTGGAATTTATTATAGGTCAATTTTATTTTAATACAATATATATGTAATATGTATATAATATGTCTTAACCTAGACTGACATACCGTCTCCACTCAGAATCGTTTTTCTTATACAATGATATTATATCATTGAATTCAAATTTAATACCATCCATTATACAGTGACCCACTTATAACCTACAGTACAGCAGAGCACATTTTTTAAATTACAAATAATGTATAATCAATTAGGTATTACTAATCAGTAATTGTATAATATTTTTTCAATGAAAATTATTTGGGGTGGCAAAATATCTAATCATACCTCATTATGTTTATTACATATAAAAGACATTGTTAAGCAATACAAATTCAAACATACAATATAGTGTAGTTTAATGATGTTTAAAAAAATTTAATTGAATCGTGCGTCGACTGCAATACGTAGAAATGAAACATATTGTACATACAACAAAATTGAAAATTTCTTACAAACTCTGGTTATAGTAGATAATATATGCTTATGAAATTATAATAATTTGTGTATGACACTTACTATTAATCAATTTAAGTGTATATACATATATATATATATATGTGTGTGTGTGTGTGTGTGCTACATCAGTTACAAATTAACAATGAATAATAATTAAGTGTTAGCTGTAGTAATTCTTATGATTATCAGAGAATGGTTTAGTTGCAAATTAGTAATCAGTATTGATACAATGATGAATCTTTTTGTTGTGTTTCTGCTACATCTGCATTGATGAAGTCATTTCTAGTATAATGTTTCTGAAATAATACAATTGCATACAAATATCTGCTGATATATTTTAGAGTACATAAATAATTCTAAATAATTTACCACATAGTGTGCGAGTCGTAGCCAGTTTAAATGCATGTTTGACATTTGATACAAATACATTACAAAATCCGCATCAAGAGAGAAGCACGTAGAGGTTGTCGAATTTCCCCTATGTCTTAGTAGCAGTCCAACAATGATTCTGTTTCTATTACACCTGCATTGATAGTCATTTCTAGTATAATGTTTCTGAAATAATACAAGTGCATACATATATCTGCTGATATATTTTTAGAGTACATAAATAATTCTAAATAATTTACCACCTAGTGTGCGAGTCGCAGTCAGTCTAAATGCATGTTTGACATTTGATACAAATACATTACAAAATCCGCATCAAGAGAGTAGCACGTAGAGGTTGTCGAATTTCCCCTATGCCTTAGTAGCAGTACAACAATGATTCTGTTTCTGTTACATCTGCATTGATAGTCATTTTTAGTATAATGTTTCTGAAATAATACAAATGCATACAAATATCTGCTGATATATTTTTAGAGTACATAAATAATTCTAAATAATTTACCATCTAGTGTGCGAGTCGCAGCCAGGTTAAATGCATGTTCGACATCAGTTACGTATTCATTACAAAATCCGCATCCAGAGAGAACCACGTGGAGGTCGTCGAACTTTCTCTCCTCCGCGAGTCGTACTTACGACTGCTTATAAACCATGTGTCACACAGATCGGATTCGATGTTCATTATATTCTTGTAGACTTCATTGTACAGTTATATCGCTTGTAGAATTTCTCTGTACACAATGTTCTTAGTGACGAATCTACCACGGCCATCACTGTACATAGCAACTCTAATGGTTTTTATGGATTGAGAGTCCCTCACTCGGGAAAACGCTGCATACAGTTGTCCTATAATAAAGTTTTAAAAAGTAGAATATAAATGATACCTATGTATTTATTAATATAATATATATAAATCATGTATAATACATTTTTGCATGCCAACGACATAATAAAAATGTTGACAAATAGTACAATATTTTAAGCATAGTTTTACACCTTTGAAGGAATTTAAATTCAATTTAACATATAATACCTATGTAAATGTAGTTTTCTTGTTTTGAAATTTATTTGAAATATTGCAAAAAATTAATACGTGTAACCCAATGTAAAGGTTAGTACAGTTATAAGGTATGAATTGAAGTAATTAAACTTGGTAATACAATATTAGTATATTATAATCGAGGGGTAAACACCTTGGGGGTAATCATGTGTAATCATAGGTAATCTTTGTAGTAAGTCATGGGAAATCATAGGTATAATCATTTAAATCAGTAATCTGGTGTACAAACTTTCTGTAATTACCCCTCGTATATAAATGTATTGAATTTACTTATTATTACTTACCTTATTACGTATGTAACGACATTGTCATAAACAATCGACACACCAAGCTCCTACTAAAACTCTTAGATATAATAGTTAAATGTACTGCAATACTCGTGAAAAATGTCTATCTAATCCGTGCATTCAAACTACTTATATTTTTAATATTATTGAAATTCTGAATGGCTGAATGGCGGCTTCCACAACGGTACGATAATAAAATTCATAATAATGACATTTACATAACACTTGAACAGTTTCTGAATATTGCGTTTTACATATTTTATATATTTTACACACGGAAATATCACAATTTTTGTAAAAATCGCACACGCACTTTTTTATTTTTATTATATTATATAATATATAGAAATACGGAATAACTCGGGAAAATAATATTCGAAAATATTCACGTCAATCGTCGATAACGAAAAGGGAGATAAGCGAGCGGCGACCACGGACTAAGATATACAGGACTGGACACGACAAGGTTGGAGGGTGTGTGGGGGTTGACTACGAAATGTTTTACAACAGGCAGTGTTCGGGGGGATATTTTCCTTTTAGCATTAGTAGCGCCGTCCTAGTGGATACTTATGGAACTAGAACACATCATACAAATTTCTAGTTCCATAAGTATCCACTAAGACGGCGCTAGTAATGCTAAAAGGAAAATATCCCCCCGAACTCCGCCTGTTGTAAAACATTTCGTAACCACAATATTCATCTCGTGTCCAGTCCTGTATATCTTAGTCCGTGGCGGCGACGTGAAAATTTAGCGAACGCGCGAGAAGTATTATGATTGGTCGTCATGGAAGAAACGCGGAGTTGCTTATTTGTCGCGTCGCCCCTGGTGGCAAAAAACGGAGACTATTTGTGTTTTATAATATAAGAGAAGATATGACAGTTAAAACCACGAAAATGCTTAAAAGTTAAAATAAATATAAATTAAAATACATAATATCTAAGTATTTCATTATTTCAATCTGGTTGATATTTTTAAGTCATTGAAGTTAGTGCGTTTGAATTTTCGTCAACTGGTTGTTATCGTCTGGAAATGTTTGCATTTATTTTAAACTGACATCAGAAGACTCTAAGAACTCTATTTACTCTAAGAAGGTAGGTACTTGTTTGTATCATAGAAAAATTATATTTGTATTCATCACCATCATTAGTTAAAATTTGAGGATATGTATAGTTTGATTATTTATCAATTTGTAAATGCCTTCAAAGTCGTATTTAACTATGTTAGTATAACAATTTACGTACGCAAGATAGATATCTAAGAATAACATAATATAGAATGCTTAATCCAGTTTTATTTTCTGAGTGGTAATGTTAATACATTTACTTATCTATTATCAATACATTATACCATATACAGTGTTATATTAAGTATTTAAGTGGCACAATTCAGTATATTTCAGCACCTAAATATCTATATAATACTAATGTATTTAATATTATTTTACTTCAATTCCTGACTCATGACTTAACTTAATTTTTATTTAGACCATTGATTTAAATTAAAACTGTTTTATTGGATATGATCCATTTTCTTCAAACAGTTTAAGAAAAATGTTTACTTTTTAAGAATTAAAACATTTTTTAAATTCTTGAAATGTAGACAAGTTGAACCATTTTGAATAAGACATTTTTAAATTTCATAGTCGTCATTATTCTCAATAAAATTTTTCTTCAATTTATCTAAAAGTCATTATTCATTATTGTACCTATCTAGGATTTCAAATTTCAAATTAGCTTTTTCATTGCAATTCTATGTATGGTAAATTATTATGAAAAAGCAACATTTAATTTCTCTAAAAGTCATGGTTCCTAAGATTTCAAACATGACAACATTTTTTTTACTAAATAATATTCTCCATATTATTCATATTGTGCCGTTGTTGTATCTGATGATATATTTTTACTTTAATGGAACAATTCAAATTATTTCAGCACCTAAATATCTATATCTAAAAGTCATTGTTCATTTATACATATCTAGGATTTCAAATTTCAAATTAGCTTTTTCATCACAAATCTAAGTGTATTCTTAATTTCCTAAGTTTTCTAATGTGACATCATTGTTTTTATTAAATCATATTCTCCATAATTATATCATAATGAAAAGTGGAACAAATCAGAATATTTTAGATACTTATATCTAGATTTGCTATTTTGCTAATGTATTTAACATTATTTTACTTTAATTCCTGATTCATGACTTATGAGTAATACCTAATTTCATAGAATTCAATAATTTACTTAATAAATCACCTAAAAATTCACTTAATCACTTAATAAACTTAGAACCTTTAAATGTACGTAGACACTTATCATACAACACCTATCTCACCAAATTGCTAAATAACAAGATTGATGATTCATTTTTATTAAGTAAATTAAATTTCAAAGTCAAAAACCACTACACTCGCAACAATCATTTATTTTATATTCCTCATTCATCTAAAAAGTATACGTCATACGACCCCATAAATATTTTAATGTCTTCGGGAAATAGTGAATTATTTTAATAAACATTGAATGTATTTCTATTATTATTATAATCATTATTAATATTATTATTACTATTATTATTTTTATTATTATTATTATTATTATTATTATTATTAATTATTATTACTATTATTCTATATATTAATCGTTTCACCTTTTATTATGTTATATTTTATTATTTTAAATTATATTATATTATTGTTATCTATACAAATATATTGTGAATTGGACTTTTGTCCGTATAAATAAATAAATAAATAAAAATAAATAAATAAAATAAAATATTTGCATGTATGGGTTTTTGTTGGTTTATGTTAATAAAATTATAAAATGTATAACTTTTTGACTTAAAACTTTAATGTAGTAATATTTTACAAGGTTATTCATACAAGCCTAATAGTTATTTTCTACTAATTTGTTTAAACATTGGTCGCATTAAGTAATAGTGTATACCAATACCTTTAGAAGACGATTGAACCTCTGGCGTGGACCAAAATTCTGCAAGTAAAATGGCAGTCATAATTATATTGTATTGAGAGTATACACTTGTTGATAAACATTAGTCACATTAATTAATAGTGTATACCAATACCTTTAGACGACGATAGAACTCATTTAAACCTCTGGCGTGGACCAAAATTTTGCAAGTAAAATGGCAGTCATAATTATATTGTATTGAGAGTATACACTTGTTGAAAATAAAAGTATGCGAGTGTTTTAAACAAATAGTTGGTACCTATAATGATATAACTTTTTAACAACTTTTTAAAAGACTAGTTATATTTTACAAGGTTATTTGCACAAAACCAACTATTTTTAACCAATTTGAGCATATGAATACTTTTTAAAGTAATTTGTTTAAACATTAGTCTCATTTAATAATGTAATAAATAGTATGGCGAAATAGTAAATAGTAAATAAACATATAATTTATTATTCGATTGCACCTCTTGTACGAACAATGTTCACTAAGTTTAAATTGTGAAGTATGTTTTTATTAGGCATTTATTAAAATGCTGACTTTCATAAATTCTATATTTCTTTAGATACCTACCTATATTGGATATTAACGAATAATGAATTTGCTTTTAAATTTAGTTTATCATACATAACTTAATAGCTCCGCAATCATTGTAGTATAATAAAATTTACTAAATGACGACAATAATGTATCATTTTATTAGTGAATATTGATCCTTACATATCAAAATTGTACACAGTTCAAATGTATTCACATTTATTAATACTAAATTAAGTTTTAACCCTTAAATAGATTTTGTATCTTACTAGATACATTATGTTTGTAAAATTATTTTCGCGGAATTTGAAAAATCATTTTATTATCAGACTATTGGCTACACTGGAAGTATTCATGATAGATAAAAAAAAAATATTTGGCGGGAATGTGAATAGATATCAGTTAACAGTTATCATTTGATTGACGCGTATCAGTGAAGTTATTGTGATTACCATTTTTTCATTTTGTTAACCCGTTCTATAGGAGCGAAAACGCGTCGAGTTTTCCATGAAGTGAGCAAATTCATTAAATCAAGTCTTAACTAATATTTTCATGCATTATTTAAGTAATTTCATTAAGTCATATTGATTTCCTAGTAACTATAATATGTTGTATCTATGGAGATACAAAAATTAAATACCATTATTTATATGATATATGATATTATATGATAACTCCTACGTAAGGGCACTCTACAACTGAATCTTTAGATAAACTTTATGATAAATATTTTAAAGATTATTGATCACACTTCCAATTTTGTAAGAGATATTCCTGACTCATAAGAGCCCCATGCATTTCTTTTTTTGTAATTCAGAATTTTTAAAAATTGTTCAACAAATACATTTTATAAACACTTTTAGTAATATCTTGTTAACATTGAAGTTTCATTAAGAAATTGTTTTAAAAGTAAGTTTATTTTCAACTTTTTCGTTCATTTATTAAGTAGTATTAAGAAAAGCATGTTTTTAAAAATTATTTTTTTATTTATTTTATTTTCTATTTTTTAGTGATAACTATAAATTAGAAACAAACGATTTTTTGAAAGCATAATATTTATTATTTTCGGTACATTTGAATATTATAAGCAACTATGTAATATTATACTTTAATTATCTCAGTTCCCGCATTCTTTCCATTTCTTCAAGGGCGTCAATATTACATGGTGTTTAGTATTTTATTATTTTTATTATCTTTGTCAATCTCTTTGTAGGATTTTCTTACTGTTTTAACAATGAAACGCGTTAAAAGTAATTATTATTATAATGGTTTTATAACCCATGGAAACCGTTCATAAACAAAATTTCGTACCTGTATATTATTTATTCTTCTTCCTCGGAGATGACTTTGCACACCCGTCATCGCCGACCTGGAAGTCCGGGTCCCAAAATAACAACGGATTATTGTATTGCCTTCCAAGACCTATGTCTATACCAATTTTCAGAATTTTTCATCGTAAATAAGTGCCTCAAATCGAGCGCGCAAGATTTGAAGACAACAGGAATGAAACATTGTGAGTTAAAGAAAAGCATGTAAAAAATAACCTAAATTGGTTTTTAGATCATCAATATAATATTATAGATCGACGTATAATTTATAGAACTAAGTAATAAGAAATATGGATTATGTATCTTCAGGGATACATGTGTTAAACAGTGGCCTCGAGATTTTGTGTCCTATAAGATACATCTCATATTTCAAATTTGAGTATTCAAATTTTTTGAGGACGATGTTTTCTAAGTTCAGTGACCTTAAATAAGCCAGAAAAACCTTACTTTAAAATGTTCAGGTGCTTTTTTCGCCTAGTGAACATTTAAGGGTTAAAATGGATAGTCTGTCAGAAATAATGAATTTGCTTTAAAATGTATTTTACCATGCATATCTTGCATATTCCTTGCTAATTTGAATGTACTAAAATGTACTAAATGGTTCAACAATTATTTGTCTTTATATCCTTTCTTATGAAAATTGTACACATTTCAAATCTATATTTATTAAAATTAAGTTAAAAGTTTTAAAATTGCCCTAAATCCAGACTGAAAATGCTTCTAAAAAAATATTCAATCCCGGTCTAAAACCAGTAAAACCTAACCTTATTCACCACTCAGAATATATTACGATAATTTTTACTGATGCAATTGACATATTTAAAATACTTGATAATTATGTTTGATGTCATGATTAGGACTTTGATGTTGTTATAATTAATTAATAAGGTTACAAGGTTTCTACTTATTAGAGCAAAAAAAAATTTCATAAAAATGTAGTTTAAAAATTAAATTGCTTACACAAATGTGATATACATATTTTACCAACGTTGTGTAAATATTGTGTGACTTTCATGTGATGATCCATGCTACAGATGTTAAACCCTCCTATGGGCCTATCGTTTTTTTTTTTGCTTAAGCCATTGGAGCAATAGGTACAATTATTTAAAAAAAAAGGAAAAATTGATAATACATTAATAATAATTAAATACATTTTTAATAAATTCAGTCAAAATTGTCTTGTTCTAGACTTCTAGAGTATACATATTTGCTCATATTTTTATGCGTATATGTTTGTGTTTAAAGCTTTTAAGTCTCTAAGTCTAGCCATAACCTTTAGTCTTTAGTAAATGAATTATTAATTTTAATAAAATTAATGTAACAACATCCAAGCCCTAGTTATTATAATTTAATATTAGATTGATCATATCTTAATGTTGTGAAAAGGTGATGTTCTTTCAAAATCTGTTTGATTTTATATGCATCATTCAACATTATGTTGAACGCGAGGTTTAATCATACAAGTTTTTGAAATCAATGTTGTCATTTTGCAGCGTTTAGAAATTATATACATATTTAATATTAAGTTGATTCAAACATAATATGAAAGTATAGGTATGTAAGTATGTTATTAGTCTTACCAAGGTTCGGAACTTTAAGCATTTGCATATTTGTTTAGAAAGTGCATATTGAAAATCTGATTCGATACAAATTTGATTCATAGTAAGTATATTACAAATACAAAAATGTTTGTTGCATAATTTTGAATATTTCGTGATTTTTTGTACAAATTCGCATATTTTAGGTATAAGAACATTAATTATATGCATATGTTATCATATAATTAACGTGAACAATTTTTTTTTTAGAAATTTATACTTTTATAATGTTTGACAAAATAAATTAATTCATCAACGGCTATTACTATTGCTCCCAAAAATAATATTATAATCTTTATATCTACTACTGAGAACTTGTAATAGTGATCGCTGACCGGCCCATATTTATTTTTATTCAAATTTACCACTGGATTAATATTTTGTACCATGATATAAATAAATTGTATAATCGTAGGTAATTAAATACATAAGCGTGCGGTGTTAATTTTTTTTTTAAATTCTTCTAATTTTTTTTTCAGACACCTACCTAATTTAAATTTTTAAATTTTGTATGTAAAATTTATTTTATTCAATAAATTGCATATTTTCCAAATTTTTACTGCATATTTTTAAGTTCCTAGCCTTGGTTATTATTTTTATTATTTAAATTTATAAAATATGAATAGGCACCTACATTAGTCAAAAATACAGATACAGGTACCTAACCTATTTGTATACATTTTAAATAATTTTATGCAGTATAATAACATTTATACAACAATTTGGTATAATTAGCTATTGCCTATTTGTCAACTGAATGATATTTATTTCTAATTTTATATTATAAATAATAAATATTATGTAAAATTATTGAGGACACAAAAGTACAAAACCCGTTCCATAGCATTGATTATAAATAAAACAATATCCAATAAACATAATATATGTAGACGGTGTATTATTATCTAATGCCTTGTTTTTTTTTTTTATTATCGATAGAATCATGTAGCTTGACCTGTCCTATGTAATATAAAATTAAATTAAGATAACAAATACACGTTTTATTACTAGTAAATTGGTAGTTAGATAGCGTACAGATTATAAAGGTTGTAGGTACAACAATGCATCGGCGTAAAACAGAAGCACAAAGTATATTATTATTATTATTCATTGATGGCATTTTTACAAATTAAATACAAAATTCGAATGTAAATAGCTTCTTTAATTATCAACCAATAATTATGAATGATACGTCAAAATTCATTAAAAAAAAAATCCTGTAGGAATCATATTTCAAAAATATAGACTCCCATTTAGATTTTAAAAGTTACCCCTAAAATCTCCCCCTTTTAACTAATAAAAAAAACAATTAATATCAAATTAGTTTTGAGTATGTGATTCAAATAAGTTTTCACATAGGTCATTTTTTCCTAATTTGAGTAGATCATGCTGAAATCTGCTGTCACATGAAATTTGGAACACCCTGTATATATAAATATTATTATTATATACAGTTCATACTGCATACCTGCATCTAACCGACGAAAGTGAGATAAATGATATCGGTACAATATAATCAATACTAACATTATATTATCTAAACGCGATTAAAATCATTTTATGAAAAATGACTACGCCGAAATCGACCCACGCCGAGATGGCCACGCCGAAATGTCCGGATCCGAATATTTACATAGTTAAAATATCTGCAGAGGGTAAATTATTTTTAAAATGATATAAACTAGCAAACATCATAATTATAACTTAAGTATACGTGACTAATAAAAGCCTAGATATTATATAATATATTAATTGAATATCATAAATTAATATTAAAAAGTTATTAATTTATTAGATTCCACTATAAAAAGTTGGATTACAAGTAATTTGAAAATTGAAAAAGTAGTTACAAAACAATTTTAAATTCAGTTTTTTAACTATAAAATAATGTTTTTTAGCTGTTAAAAAAATATTATGTTTGTATTATTATTATATTATTATGTTTGGAACGTTATAAAAATAATCAAACCCCGGCCAAAAAATAATACTAAAATATTATTAAAACAATATTTCAATGGCGCAATAATAAAAAATTGTAATGATAAAAAAATATTAGTCATTACAAATGTAATTGTATAATATTATTATGATTTTGCTACCTAGTATTATATCTTGCATGATAATTGAATATTTTCCTTTCGATTCTTCAGTCTTCATCAATGTCTGGCACTTCCAGGTGAATTTTTAACTGGCATAACTTTTCTAGCACAGCAATACCTTGAAAATAAAATTACTTTTGTATTTTTATATACTTTTTAAATTGATTAATTTACATACTGTATACTTAGAGTTGTTAATAAATAGCTCTTACCTTCTCCTCTATTGTTACTATATTTACATTCCCATGCATCAAGAAGCATATTATAATATCTGGAGCTATCGAAGTATTTATGATATTTAGAAGATGAAGTGGTTGGAAATACTTTTTGAAATCTAAAATCATAAAGAATTTAGTAGTATATTTTTGCTTTATGTATTAACTATTAAGTTACAAATGTAGAAAAAAAAATGTATTAATGAAATACATACGAGCCAACTTGTGTAAGTTCATCTTCATACACAATAAGATGTCGAATATCATCTGGTAATAGATCATCCAATATGCTATCAATATACTAAACAAATAAGATTAGGTATAATTAATTTATATGTACTTTTAATTGTAATCAATAATTTTGTACTTCTTCTCTAGATTCAATATTTGTATAATATTCTTGTTTTTCTTTTTCTTTAGCAGATAAATTCAATGTATATAATCTCTTGTCATAACATAGTGGTGCTTTGACTCCTAACACCTCGAGTAAAGAATTCTACACAAACATTTTAATTTAATAAAAATATTTATTGATGGTTAGTTATGGAAATTAGTTATTAAGTTAAATTAATATTTGTGCAATCGATTATGACTCACATGACGTGTACTACGAGACATTCTGTTTGTGATAGGTATGATAACCAGCCATATTCATGAGATCTTTGACTAATGGTCCTTTGACAGCCAAGTCAAGTCGAGAAGATGTATCTAATGAAGGAGATATATTTACCTAACATGGTACATGTTTAATTAATCAATTAGTCAAAAGTATAATAATAATAATAATAATAATAATGTTTAGTTTATTGTTATTTCAAAAATTACAATTTAAAAACATAATATAATAGAATGTGAAAAAATTTGTCTCCAAAAGCCGTAGCTTGTGGGGAGACAAGAGTTCAATGCTTCTTAATTTTATGAATTATTATTTAATACTATTTACAGATTTAAATACATTTAAGCATAAAAAACAAAAAATAAAGATAAGATAAATAATAACATAGTGATATACATTAGTGTATTAAAAGACAAATTGTTAAAGTGTTTATATAAAAGTAACTCTGAGTAGTGAGTAACTAATTTTATTAGTTTCTGTTCAAATTGTGATATTGTTACTTTATAGATAACATACTTTTTATAAAGGGTAAAATTATCAAAACTGTTAATATTGATACAAAGGTAATTACAAATTACAATAATATAAACTAATATAATATGGGTTTATTTTACCGAATTCACTATTACATTTGAACATTTGAAAAGTATTGTTTACAATTTGGCGAGTATCATAATTGTGTTTGAAATTAAACTCTTTATGATTATATAAGTATAGATTGCATAAAACTTCTTTAATATATAGGTAGTTGCTTAAGGTTGAGTAAGTTATAAGTTTTATATATAATATAAATAAACTTGTAATTTTAATAAGGTACCTCTAATATCCAAGGTTGAAGATATTCATCAAACAAAACATCTATTCCAAATAACTCATATGCGTTATATCCAGTTGCGTATATACAAATTATTTTCACTATGGGCCAATTTATCACTATATATTATAGTCAACATAGCGCGTCAAACGGACTAACATAGCCATAACTATACATTTTGTGCTATCCTTCCTTTTAAGGAGCATATAAATACTAATAAAAATTGCGCAAATTAAATTTTATAGTTATTATGTAAAATTCATTTTTAATTATTTTTTAAAAAATATAGATAATTTCGTATATACATATATATTTTAATGTTATCTTATTGTGAATTTAACACATAAAAGTCATCAAAGCAAGTCCTGACAATCTAACATTTCCTTGTTGATTCCTCAAAACGATTTTAATCAACCGGCTAAATTAATCATGGTGAAAAACTGTAAACAGTGTATATATACATAAAATGGTTTAATTGTACCTGCAATTTCACTATGGGCTCTGGCCTAGGGGGCCTCCCCCCTATATACGCCACTGGTTATATCTATTGTTCAGATTTGAACTACACCTTTCACTCATCGGTGATTCACCACTAATGACAGTTTTTACAACTAGATCTTCTAAGCTCTTCCATAATTTTTTAACATCAATCTTGCGTTCTTTCTCCATATACGTCCATAGTGAACGTAACGTCCTAAGTAGTTGTAATTAATTAATAATCGTTATATAATTCTAAATTTAGATTCTAATATTAAGTCTAAAATAAATATACATTTATACAATATATTTACCATTTATGACCTTGACATGCATCAGCATCTTCGTTTTCAGTATACTGACTACTAAGTCTGTTAATGCTGTTATTTGTCAAATGCATATATCTATCAGATATAGTGGTAAGACCAGATGAATACTTAACTGAAATATTAAAGAAAAATGAATAATAGTATCAATGATATAACAAAAAATATTATAAATGAAGCAAAACGTACAAGCCCATTATCATAAAGATACAAACGAAGAGGATTGATTGAAGTGATGAGTATATAGAGTCTTAAATCAAATTTGGTGTCGTTGATTAAATATGGATTATCTATGTACCTTTGTACAACTAAAGGTATTTTCTTTGGTATTTGAGCCCATTTTGATATAACACGAATTCCAGATCCTCCAGCAGATGCTGGCTATAAATAAAATAAAAATTCTAGATATTAGTTTAATCATTATTATTAGGATTCATTTTCATAATAATTCTGGTTTAATAATCCATTTGTCTTCATCATTTTTCTCCTAAACTTGTCGTAAAATTCTAGCTTCTTGAGGTAATATATATGATGTGGGTATAAACCCAAAATGTTCTTTGCCATATTTTAACATTAACCGTTGCAAATTTTTCCACAACCTATCTTTACGACCAATTTGAAAAGTACCTGGAAAATGGTTCCGTTTTTGGTGTTCCCGAAGTGTCTTGAAACAAAATGATTTCATATGTTTAGCGCAAGTTCCCATCCAATAATTTGATTCTTAAAAATAATAGTAATAAAAACAAACATTAATTATTATTATTGACATTTAGGTAGGATAATACAAAAGAAAAAAGTACAGATATACTCACGGGATAGAGGTAAACTTCTAACGAGTTCAAAACCACTATTTTGAACTGTTCGACGTACAACAATTGGAGTAGTAGAACTTATTTTCCACTTTAATAACCTTTGCAAAGACAATGGAAATGATTCACCTGTAATAATAATTATATTATCGAAAAATGAATAATTTTCAACCAAGTATTAAATAAAATCGTTAGTAGTTACCTTTAATATCATGTGATGAAAATCTTATATATGGTGGCTTATAAGAAAATAAACTACGTCTTAAGGCTGAATGATATTCAAAATTTTCTTTTTGTTTTTGAGCACCTGAACATTTTTTGTATTGAATATTATCATTATTATACAACTATACATACATTTCTTTTTATTAAATTTGCATTTGAAACATATAATACCAGAAAATAAATGAAAATAAATAAAATTTCATCTGTTCGTAGATTACAATACATTTGACTTATAATTAAAATTAATAATATAATTTTTGATTTTAAACAATGATTTTTAATAAACTAATTAGAAATTACTTATCTTACATAGTACTTACAAAATGAATGTGGAGATTTGGATAATGCATTTGAGTAGTTTAAATTGTTCACATTTGAATCGGGATTTAATTTTAGCAGTTTTTCTGAACTACGGTCCGTTGTTTGTTGAAAGTCTGTACGAAGAGTTTGTATACGGTCTGCTGAAAATTCATTATGCTCTTGCTGCTTATCAAGTGCATTGCATAAAGGGAAAAAATAATTTTCTGGCACAGTTCCTACATTTGGCAGATAATTAACCAATAATATAAATTTTGATTTTATATAAGAATTTTTTAATAAAATAATTAGATATTACTTATTCTATTTACCAAATATATTAGGATATCTGCGGGATAGTCCATTAAAGACTAAAGTAGTTTGAATCGTACAAAGTAGGATTAGCATTCAAAATTCGACAAGGAATACATTTTTGCAGTTTTTCTTTGCAATTGCAAAAGCAATTTGTTAGTAAAATTCCATCGTGTTCAGAATTAATGGCCATTTCTTTTGTTAATATTGAGTATGAATTAATTAATTAAGTCAAGTACTAACTTACAACTTACAAGAATACTTATAGATATTATAGAGACTTACTGTATATTCACAATCAATTTAAAAATCCACTTCAGTCTTCAAGATTAAAAAAAAATAATTTATTCAAATATGTAGCTCGCGTAAAAACGGGATTTTAATTTAAGCCCGTATTATAAAAAAATTTAAGTTAAAAAACAATGTATTATTATTATAATTAGACATAGGAAAACGTTAAAAAAAACTCACCATTGATACTCTTACGATCATATAAGTCATAAAGGAAGCCGAGATATTTTATTAACTTGGTTACGCGTTCAATTGGTTGTCTGTATTATAAAATATGTGTTACAAAAACACATCCTTATCATAGACAAAATTAGGAAATGGCTGACAAATGGCAATATATAGTTCATTCTTAAAAACCCTTTTATAATATAATATCATCCACTTTCATAAATATAATATAGATTATAATTTATAAGTATTAGGTATCCACAACTCTACAGTTATCACTAAGTAAATAATGTCGTACGTACCTATACGGCTGGTTTGTAAACCGTAAAAAAATGCAACAATCTAGAAATTCGCTAAACTAGACCGGTTTAAAACTATCCCACATTATCCCGCACCGGGATAATGAACCATGTAAACGATATGGTCCAAACATCCAGGTGCATTATTTTTCACACCGGTTTAATCTAGCGAATTTGTAGAATATTAATACAAGTTTTATAATAAATTATTGAAAAAAAAAAAATAGCAACAGTAACTAAGAATAAAATATTATATGAATGGTTGGACTTGATGATAATAATTAATAATATTATATGGTATATTTTTTTACACTCAATAACAAAAGTTATTATATATCTGAAATACGTAATTGATAATGGTATACCTTTATATTCGAGAGGACCGAGGTGAGAGAATTGAGTCAATAATAATTCGTTCACACAACTAACTTTTATGTATACTTTTTGAATCTAAAATCATGAAATATAAGCTCCCTCGGGAGCGAGCGATTTACCCAACAATAAGAAATAAAAGTTTAAAGTACCCCTGTATATACATTATATGCTATAAACTATACAAAACTCTATTTTATATACAAGAAAAAAATAACTTTACAATTTTTATATTTTACTGAAAATAAACTCGCTCACTCATTCTCTTCGTTTTTACGTTATCAAACCATAACTGTACTATAACCATAAGTCATAACAAATTTTGAACAAGTTTTTTGATTTTTATTACGTAAAAATTACTGTATAAAAACTGAATATACGGTATACGGAAAAAAAAAGACGGTATTCTGAATACACCTATTATTAAATATTAATTATTATACCAGCTATGCTGAATGCTGATTATATTGTTATATTATATAATAAATATTTCATAACCTATATATTATGTATATTATATACAAAGTATCGTATCCACTAATCAGGTGGAGCTAATAAGGATACCTTCGAATCTTTCTCACAAACGCTTTATTAAGCTTGTTACAATAATATGCTACGGCGGTTGATGAAATAAATACATATTATGTAAACGATTGCTGCAGTGTCCAGTGCCCTGAACAACGATCACTAATTAATGACTTAATCACGACAATTTTATCAAATAATAAAATTATATTGTAGTTGTATAAAAAATAAAAATGATTAATATAATATAACAAGTCACATATAATATGTAACATAAAAAAGTACCTATCTGTAATCTATTATTTATACCTGTATACATGTTGTATTAAATATACATTTATATTTAATATATATATATATATATTGTCTAACTATAACAGTTTATACTGGAAATTCTAAATAAAAAAAAAATAATAATAATAAAATATATATCTATAATAATTTATAATGAAAAAGAACTGTTACGATACCTTATTTTCATTTACTATGCTTAGTCTCTATTTCGTCATACAGTATATTAGGTATAATATACATTATACCAGGTTTTATCGAATGGCGACCTGCAGACAAGAAAAAAAAGTAAAATTCGTTAATATTATACGTATTCTGATGTAATTTATCTTTTTTTATTCATTGGTGTTTATACCGACATCAGTAAGTTGATTTTGATTTACAAAATAAATTTGATATTTTTTGTATTTTTTTTTATAGAACAAAATTTATATATTTACATGTTATACAATAAGTAAATTTTATGAGATTTGATTGACGGGAGGGGGAAGTCACCCAGTGGCGGCACCCCGTAAATTCGATATTAAAGGTTAAAATGAGTGAGCACTATAAGTTTAATATAATATATAGGTAATAATACCGGTATTTTAAGGTGCAGGATGTTTTTTTCTCGAAATAACTAAATGAATATAACACCTCAACAATAATAAACGATTGACGCCGTTTCCATTAACCCTTCATATTATCATTGAGCTGTATACAATATAATACAGGTACTCAATGATATTGATATTATATGTGTAAAAATAGTGTATTTATTTTATTTTTTTTCATTCATTATAATAAATAATAATATAGTCACTTCGGTTTCAAGGACTGAACTGAATAATATTCAGATCAGTGGTCTTGGGTAATATATTATTATTTAGGTGTTTGAGTGTTTTGACGACGGTCCCTGCGCGATGTCGGTAATCAATGTGAGAGTCACTGAACAGGTAAAACGGCGGCGCGTTAGAACTATATAATATAATATTCGAATGTAAATTTAAGATTATATGGGACTATACGCAGTATTAGATTATACATCGCCCTTTACTGCTATGACCGGGTGTGTAGGTCGAAAATGCCCTTACTATACAGCGGCTAAGACAGTGTATAATGCACGCAGTATAAAACACTCGCGTGTCGATAAACCTATTTAGGTATTATATATATATATTTCGTAGTATAACCGTATTAATTAATTTCAGCAGTTATTTTTCATAATAAAATATGTGAAATGTTAGTTTCGTGTTTATGATAATATATTATAATATTATTATGTTCGTATTCAGCGGATGTAATATTATGTATACAACTTAACTATATTAAGTACGAATGTTGTTACACAATAATAGTATCGTACTAGGGTACCGGTATGTACTATATTGTAGTGGTAGATTGAATTTAAATAATGTGACACGTAATAGCTTGTGGTTTGTGCATAGATATATATCATAACGTAGGTACGTACTATTATGTGCAGCAATAAAATATATTATAAAAGCATTAAATAATTTCTCGAGTTTTCCTATTTTGTAATAAGACTGCTTTTTAATTATAATTAATATCGTCTATGGTCGTAAATCGTAATCCGCCGTCTGTATTTAGGTACATCGTACATTGGTACATATATAAAACATGATATATGTATAATATTATAGGTTTGGAAGATATTGTTGCGATTATTATTGCATGATTAAAATTACAATTATTGTGGACATTGTCGTATAATTATATTAATGAACACTTTTTTTTACCAACTCAAACATAATATATATTATACTATAATTACTAAGTAAATACCACTAAATAGTGAGAAAATGCAAGGATATAGGCGGGTACTTCTGTAAAAAAAAAACACTGGTCAAAACTTCCATGCATATTTTAATGAATTTTAAGATATTGTTTAACACTTTAAAAGAATAACATAACGTGTATGATTTATTAATGGCATTATTAAAGTAACTACTATTGCACAGTTTCAATAGTTTATGTACTCATGCAGCCATTCTGCATATGCAACGTATTACGTATACCTAATAGTTACTACTTACCTAGACTATATAAAACATGATATAGGTAAATATATTATAGATCTATATTATATAACATAATATAGGTATATAGATTAAAGATAAGATCATAATAAATATTATTGTGATAGTATATAAATGATAAACAAGCAAGCTGTGTACCACCGAATGTCTATATACAATTATTGACGATGTCTATGCGACTAATGCCTACTATACTACCTATCTATATATAAATATATAATGTTATTTTGTACTTATGTGGTATAATATAGGTATTATAGGTATAACCGTGTATTGTGTATAAGTGTATTATATTATATTATAATAGGTAGGGCGTATACATTTTGGAAGAAATGGTCCCCTTATAAGAAGGATGCCCATATTTAATAATTATCAATAATTTTTTATTTAGAAACATTCATCATTTTCATTCAAGTATAACACATGAACGTTTTATTATAACAGTTTTACGTATATTTATTGTAACATATTATTTTTTTTGTATAATTTTCAATAATCTGAAATCATAGATATTATATTATTGTTACCGGTGTTCAAATAATCCTATTAGATGTTCACAATGGCGATATCCTGCGAACATGCATGTATCGTTTTTGTGTACATAGTACAATAAATATTACCTATACCAATACAATGCCGATGTTTTTTTTTTTTTTTGGATAACTATTAGTATGCCAAAACAAACTACATTATGTCGGTGCTTTTAAAAACTCTTAAGTGTCATCATAACTCGAACGGTTGACCCAATTATATACGCATAGTTATAATATGCAAGCATGCCGCATACTTAGCTGTCTATACACAAACACAACTATTATGGGATGCAACGTTGTCATCTTTTCAAAGTATATAAAATTAGTAGCGGTATACAAACATACAATATTGTACCTATATAAGTTTAATGATTATTATTTTCAAACTCGAAATCAATGATTTCAATAATTTCCATATCTATATAACAAGAGAAAATACCAACGCAAATACGTTATCACAAAACTCAAAGAATCGAAAGTATAAATTATAATTTATTATGGACATTAAAACGTATGTAGGCATTACTCTATTGTACCTACTCGTTGCTACGCAAATGATAATCTAACCAATATATTATTGTTCCTAATAATTTATTTTTATGAGCCATCGCTATTATGTTATACGTTGCAATATTACACTTGGGGGGCACCTCACTCGCAGTATCCTTTATGCAAAATTATTTATATTTTTAATAAAATCACAATTTTTTCCATAAAAAAAATTATTGTAAATTGAATAACAAATTAATAGGTATAAGTGTGAATTATATATTATATATAAAATATATATAGGTAGACTCAGTGGCTAGTGGAGTATACCCCAGAACCTTTTTAGGAGGTGGGCGGGTGGATGGTCAGGTGGGTGGATAAATTATAGGTATTGTATATAATATAGTGTAAAATACTAAATAGGATGTACTTATACAGAATATAACAGAGAATAGACACATACAGTATACTTGCTATTTAATTACTAAATTCAGTCGCAAATCTCAGTGATGAATGCAGTAGCAGCAGTATTTCACTATTGACCCTTCGTCAATGGCGATGCTATTAACGAACCCCGCTCACCAGCCAACCATTCTACCACCATCCACCTCATAATAAAAACAGGTATTATGATAGCAACACATAGGTGACGGGTCACCAAATGTACCTATTTTTAGACTATTGGAAAAAATTAGGTAAGCAGAAGAAAAACAATATTTGAAAGAGAAAAAAGTGGGCAAGTTGGTAACGATCAGCTGTATAATAGGTGTCTAGAGAGTCATTGTAATGGATGTAAATAATAAATTTTTGACATAAAATCATTGTACCCATACGAAAAACGATTCTGAGCGATGACGGCCTGTCAGCCTATAATATAGGTATAATATTAACTAAGTAGGTATATATTTGATGATATTATTGTGATTAAAGTTATTAAAGTTTCAAGTAATTAAAAGTTTTTAAATATCTAAGTTCGTCAAAATTTGAACTTAATAAATGTCTATAAAAAAAACTCTGTTCATAAATTTTTTAGATTTTTTAGTTATAATATGATTAATATGAACTACTTACGTATATGGAACCTTAAAACTTATAAGTAGGGTATATACATATGATTATAATCCCTAAAATTATTATATTATTATCTTCGTAGCCAATAAATTATGTTAACATATATTATTAAATTATTTGTGATAAACTTAAAAGTTATAACATAATATTATTTCTATCGGTAATCAGTTTACAATAACAAGTAATTACATATCTATAAGATATTATAGCTTATAAGTTATAACTTTATAATCAACTATTACCTAAACCTAATATTATAATGTCATCGGTTCTTTATCGACAATTTCGTCTAACTACAATACAGTTCATTACTTAATATAACAAATTATGTAAATTCGTGAAAGTGTTTTCATTTAAAATTTAATTACTTTATTGTACTCATAACGGTAGGCATACAGACTGTAATGGACGTAAGCAAAATGTACGACTGTTCAACTAAAGGATTTAAACGATACTTAACCTTGTAGATAAAGAAAAAAGCTTTAAAATTACATTATTTGCCAACTTGAATGGTTGGTTGAATATTAAATTAAATAAAACTATTATAAATCGTAGGTTAAAATAAAATATAAAATATAAAGAGTTTAAAGAGTTATATAGTATTGTGTTTTAATAAATTAATAACACTTCAGAAATGTTGAAGATTCTATGTGATTGGATAATTTTTCATATAGAAATTCGCTAGGTTCGTATATAGTAAATATACCTAAAACCTAGATTTCCAAAAACACGTTAATGTATTTTAATTATTCATCTTTATCTTCAACAATATTATTGACTCCGTAAACAGAATATACGTAATTATTATATTCACATCATGTCTTTTGGGTGGCTTCGCATCGCTTATGTGCAATAATATACGCTGTTTAACCATCGAGCGATAACATATTTTTGTATATCAGTATCAAGTGTCAACAGTTAACACGTGTACATCGTACGTAATAGGTACCTTATTGATAAATTATTTGTGTCCATATAATATCTAGGTATTTCGTATATTTTATTGTGAAACTATGCAAGGTATAGTACCTACCTACTGTAGTAGTCAGTAGGTATAGTATTAGTCTTACGTACGTTATTTCGGGAAAAAATCGATCCGTTCTTAGTACGTTATGCATAGGTGATGCTTAGAATAAGCAAAGAATAAGAAAGAATTCTTCTTTCATTTAAGTATTAGATACTTAAATTAAGGTTGGTCGAGACCTACCTTAAGCATTGCTTTAGTTATAATCACAGTTTTTTTTATTTTTTAAATTATCAAAATTAGCTTAAGCATTACTTATTCTTAAGCATCCATTATGAATACAGCCCTTAGAGTTTAATCATATAAAAAGTAAATTTCTAATTCAAAATATTTGAATCGTGTTTGCTATATAACTTATAAGCACATATAAGTAGTACATTTTCATAAGCTCGCACTATATAAATATAAGACATATTTTTATACAATTAAACATTTTTAAAAATTGTATTCATAATTTGTATCCATAATATATTCTATATTATTATATTATGTTTGATTGATCACACCAGCCCGCTTAAATAAAGTACCTATTTTGAATGTGCATACTTTTAATTTTAGATATTAAAAGAAAATGTATTTTAAATTCGTTCTAAAGGGGGCATATTTAGCATTATATAATATATAGGGTCCTATATAAAAGTATGCTTATTGCATCTCATTATAATTGTATTAGACAATATAGAGGTATTTATAATACATATTATATATAATGATAATGATATATTATTTACATTCATAAAATTTTTTTTTTTTTTGGGGGGGGGGGGTTGAGGCTTCAACTACTGAGGTTATTAGCCTGTGGAACTGTAGGGGGATGGAACACGTGAGTGTTTAGCAGATTTTTTAGGTATCTGCCATGCCCGGGAGATGGGATGGCGGCACTTATATTCTCTGGACACCGTGATTTGCCCGAAGAAAAATGCCGCCCAAGGCCGGGAATCGAGCGGCATCGGCTGAGTCGCAACCGACGCCTTAGACCACTCGGCCACTCCGTGCCCCCCCCCCCATAAAATATATTATGCTGAGATTTACATATATGTATATTGTATACCTATATACTAGGTACATACAGAGAAATATTTTATTATAATAAAACAAGATATTTTAGTTGTGACAATAGGTGTATAATATATATAGTAGGTATATACCGTATACCAGTATTTAAAAATAACATATTTAGGTAGGTACCTTTATGTATATTATAACAATATAGTATACACTATATAATATAATATAATATGAAGGATAAAATAAGGATAGCTTAAAACGACGTGTGTGTTCTATCTTGCAGTCGTCACTACTATATTATAGAAACTACAAATAAATGGAAAATAAAATAAAATATTATTTCATATGTCGGTATATTTTGGCTTTTGTTATGTCCATACTCATAATAAGCCTATATCGGTTAATCCGTTTATATACTGCCTATAAGCCTGTTTAAGTATTATAAATGATAACAAAACATTGGTTCAGTTTTAAAAATACTTTTTAAAAATATTTTCCCCGTTTTTATACAAAATAAAGAGTTTTGAAAATTTGATGTTTGCTTTACTATTTAAATTGTATTGTTATATTATACAGGTACAATTTTAAATATTTCTTTCTATAAGACCAAAATATTTAACACAATCCATAAAATTGGTATACAGTATCATAACTGCAGTGGAGCAGCACGTGCAGCAGGTAAAAACTTAAAATAATCTCGAAATGGTTTTTAGATGGTAAATTAAAAATAATTAAAACATTAAAACATCTTGACAAAATAGAATATTTTATAATATTATTTAAACCTATAGATAAGTATACTTATCACCAGGGCTCGTAAGTTCATGCATCTGCATGTTTTTTTTGCTACACAGGAAAACATGCTAACTGAGATACAAATCCGTTTCATAACAATAGTAATAATAATATGAAGTTTGATAGTGCATGTTTTTGCATGTTTTGGGTGTAAAGTCATATTTGGCATATAGTTGATTTTTTACAGTCGTTAGTGCATATTATTTCATAAAAATATTTTTTAGACAAATATTTGAAAAGTTTCTTCCGATTTTTGATATCTTGTTCCAATCGTCCAATATCGCATGGTAAATTATAACGGTTTTTTAGATTTTTTATTGATTAATTATTTAGCTAATTAATAAAAATATCGAAAATCGGGCTTCTTACGATTGTAAAACAAGTTCTACTCTACAATTTTTATAATAGGTATTTTTACTGTAAGCCACTTTAATAAGCCGTATTACTTGAATTACGAAACCATGGTTTTATGCCATATTTTGTCTACTAGTGCGCCCTCTTAAGTTGGAAAACATAAAAAATACACTTATAAAATATATATTACTAAATTATGTCAAAATGAAAAATCTAATATTTAATTCCAAATGTTTTCATTGTTGGTGCTGAATAAGGGTGTACACAAATTAGACAAAAATGACTACCTAATTAAAATTTATAAAGATGACAAAGCTATTTGAACTTCACAAGTATTAATTTTATTTTTTATTTTATTAATTTTGACTGTTAAATATATAAAAATAAAAAGGAATAAAATACTTTTAAAATGTATGGATTTATTCTAATTTTAAAATTTGGTCATGTTTTTTTTACATAATGCATATTTTGAGTTCATAATTTAAAAATGTGAAGGCATATAAATGCATATTTTCGAACTTTTAAGTGCATATTTTGACAATTTTTAGTGCATGAATGCATGCTTATTTATGCATTTTTTAGTGCATGAAGTTACGAGCCCTGCTTATCACTATATAGGAATACATATATTATATAGCTATATATAATATGTTTATGTTATTTCTTAAGATTTCTTTTAATTTTAATTATAAGTGTCTATACATTTAATGTATTACCGGTTAATATTTAGTTTTTACTTAACAGCTTGTATATCTATAAAAGCTTAATGGCTATATTATATATTTTTATATGAAAAAATTCATTAAAGCATATCTTTAATTATTTTTTCTACTCTCATCTACATGTAATATATATGTTCCTATTAAAAATAATACCCAATGGTCATTGTTGCAGTGTTTAATTAATAAAAAATAATAATTATATGTCCCACTATGTAATATATTAATATATAGTCTATATATGCACTATCTCACAGCTGTCAACTATATAGTTGACAAATCATTAAATTAGAGCTCATTCTATGGTGCTGGCATCATGAGTTTGGCTGAGTGCGATATTTATAGCTTCAAATTGCTACCTTAACTATTGTAAAGTTTAATATAAGTTCAGTGTGCTGCACTGTGCAGTCATCGCTCCTCATTTGATTATAACATCATCTTCAAATCTGTCCAATCCACTCTACCTATATAGGTACATTATATTATACATTCTACACTATATATTATATACTCTTATTATTAGTGGCTATATGTTGACTACAAAAATCTATATAATAAAATAGCTAATACAGTCTATCTGCAGTATACCCCGATATATACTATAGTTCCTACTTCCTTACTCTTTCTGAAAGAAACCTCGCCTTCCTTGCACAATAGTATAGGTACAAGAATTGGGATGTGAAAATAAATTAATCAAAATCTATACTGCTCTTTCATTCTTATATTATCAGAAAAAATGCACCTTTATAGTCTATAGATCTTATGTATAATAAACTAATAGTTTCTAAAAGTTACAACTCCGCAATGGAACAGTTTATTACTTATAGACTACCTATATATAGGTATTCCCAAAGGTGCAGGGTATATTAACTAGTTAAAAAGTTAATGTTAAGTTAAATTTTTTATAACTTTTAACTTAACTAGGTAGGTAGTTATTAAATTTTCTAACGAATATATGAATTTAACGAGTTTAATTGACAGTTAAAATACCTTAGCTTTCCTCAGTCGATTTAAAAATAATCCATCAAATTGAAATTGTTTTGAAATTTTCAGTTTTATTGTTTTATACCTACTAAAATATTAATATTCAAATTAAAACAACCCCCAATATAATAAACATATCTGTCATTTTTCTTTTTGTACATAGATATTTTAGTAGATGAGATACCCAGGTCCCAGACATAATATTATATAATGACTTTAAATTGCTAATTTTAAACACTGTGCAGTACCGTTAAGGCGTTAAAGTTTAGTAAAATTTTTTATTACAATTTAGGAAATTAGAAAGAAAGCAGCAATCCTCATGCACATACTAATTAAAAAAAAAAATAGATTAACATAATTTGTATTTTAGGACTTTCGTCCGAATTTTTTTCAAATCGGACTAATTCATATTTGACCGATATTGTAAATTTATACCAGAACTGCAAACATATTGCAATATATTGAAAAAAATATAACAAGCATTAATAGGAAAAGATAATTTTCTAAAAGACATAATAGGTAATAGATTTAATTCATGTATAATGGATATAAATAAGAAAATAATCAAAAAACATATGTGGCTCAAATTTGTTGACAAATGAGTAATTAGCATATTATTATAGCCATTCTATATTTACCATTACCATTACACATATTATTATTCATACATTTAAATAGGTATAACGTATTAATGAAATATAATCCTTCTGTTGTCATTTTGGATATATTATTAACAATTAACAATGTTTGTACACAATAATTGTTGTATAATCTTATTGGGGTAACTAATTTTTGTAATAATTGTTGTAATCTTAAGGCACGTCCGGACGGCAGCTGTTGCGGTGCGGCATGAGTATGATGAATAGATAAATACATTTTCCGAGGCTTTTTTTGATGCCGTGAGGCAAAATTTCCGATCGGCCTAGTAGACGGTCTACATCAAAGGAAAGCCGCCGTCATCTATGCCACCTGCAGTGTGTGGACGTATTTTCGGCAAAGCCGCACGGCATCAGTACTTATATTTTTTAAGTTTTTAAATTATTTTTTAAGTAAGTAGCGGAACAAACTTTTTTCAAATACCACACCGCGTGGACGCGTATATTTGCCGAGAGGCCGTGTCGAGGGTCAAAAACTGGTCCGTCTGGACTAGGTATATGTTTTATATTCTCTCGGGTTCTATTTCGCGCGTTTAGTGCTATTTTTGCCATATCAATACCATATAATTTGTTCGCAAAATGTTACCATATCAGCTCCCATGTTGACAAGACTTAAAATCAATTTAATTTGTCAGTAAGTTATTGCACGATACGTTTACTATATGTAATATGACATTTTAATTTTGTGAATTTAATAATTTGTATTTCTAGACTTGTTGAGATAACGGGGATTCGTTCGTAGTTATTTATAATACTATCTAAATACAATTTCATCAATATATATAAAGTAAATCCCGAGTTATTGAATTATAGACAGATAACAAGGTCCCGCTGCATCACAACAACTCGGACGCACCAAAAATGAGTCTCTAATGCGATTCGGTTGTTATTATTAACTTGTTGTGGTTTTTATAATCTATTTAAATCTGTCGAAGGAAAAAATTTGGTCGTACAAACAGAATCGTCTGCGCAGGAGATTGGGAAAAAACGTCGTCGAAATATAATCGAAAAATTAGACGAAAACGGACGGAAATTCAGAGAAACGTGTTGAAGGATACGCCGCGGCGCACCAGATAAGACTTAAATATTTTGAATCTTTAGTAATATAATGACTGAATACAATCGGGCGGCAGGTACCTGGCCCACCTGTGTTACAATGGGCTTACCGAGAAATCGGCGGCGGCGCACCGTCAGGTCTTTCCGCGGACGGCGAACAACAAAAACGGACACGACAAAACGCGCTCGCCCGGGCCGCCGTCGCCGTCACGTACGTACGTTCGACGCGGCGGCGGACATATTATTTTTTACGCGGAAGCGCGGCGGGTCACGACCACCGAGGCGCCGGTCGCGCCGCGATTGGCCGGCGCGCAGCCCGGCGGGAGTGGTCCGAGTACGCCCGTCACGTCCCGCCGCCGCCGCCCCCGACGCGGCTCGCACACGAATGCCGTCCGCGCGCCACGCTCGACCGCACCTCATCAGTCGTAATCGATCGCGTGTCTAAATAATATTAAGTACACACTTACACGCACGCACACACACACACACACACTCGAACGCGTAATATTAATATTATAATATCAACTACGCTTGCTTACACGTACAACTACAGGTACGTACGACGCACACGCACGCATTCGTCTGTCACACCTCGAAATATAAGTCTGCTGTATTTTTTTTTTTCGTCTTTCTAATAGGTACGCACACAATTAATATTTTTCTAGTATTATAATATTATATTGTACGCTTTCGAAACTCGCGCAGCACACACACTCGACGACCGCGACGACAACGACGACGACGGTTATACGCGAATCGGTTTTACTATAATATTTACGCGACAGGTAGGTTAACCCGATACCGGGTTACGCGACGGTACGTACAATATTAATATTATAATAAACGCATTACCCAAATAACAATACTTACGCGAGTGTACATTTGAGCGTGGACATTATATTATATCCTTCTGCAGTGCCGGTTGCATCAGTTCGTTTTCGCATTGTTCGCGTTTGTTAAGAATAATATCATAATATTGCGTCGGAATAAGCGCATTCACATTTTAATATCGTATAAAAACAATTTAATAATGTTCGTCGCGACTCGCTAAAGATCTCGATCCTACGGGCGACGAGATGCTCGCTTATTGTTCCATCTTTAATTATTGTAATAAAGATACGTCGTCGGTAACTCGCCTCATCCGTCCATAATTTCTAATATCATAATCGTATACGATCTACGACTGGGACCACCTGCAGATGCAATTTTCGCAGTATATAACGATATATAATAGACGGTATCTGCTGCAGGGAATTGCAATATAATATTATTATTTTACAATCGTCGTGTACGATATAATATTATATTATAGAAGACTGTAGCAGGTGACGAAAATGCGGCGGGCTACCTGCACGTGAAAACCCGCTGCAGGCCGACGAAAAATGAACGAATCGGTGACCGTGTGCAGCAGACAACAGGGACCGTCGTATCATCACCACCACGGCCATCACGTAGTAGTCATGCCGGCGCAGTGCAACGGTGACGAGTGCGCGGCAGAACCCCAACCGGCCACCGTGGCCGGTTCGTGGACGGGATACGGCCATCAGCCCGCGGCGGTCGCCGCCGGTTACCATCAACATCACCACCACCATCATCTGCAACAGCAGCAGCAGCAGCAACATCAACAGCAGCAGCAACAGGACCATCACCTCCATCATCCGCATCAGGGAATGCCCACGGTGCCGCCGCCGCCGCCGCAGTCTTTGATGCACCAACACCATCACCATCAGCCGGTGGACGGTGGCGGTTACGCCGCGTGGCCGACGGCGGTCGTGTACAACAAGAGGCGGCCCTCGTACGCGGACGACGTGCAAGCGTACCACCAAGCGCACCACCACGCGCCGCCGCCACCACCGCCGCCCCCACACCATCAACCATCCGGCGCTGCGGCTACCTTGCAGGCCGTTGCGGCCTACAACCCGACGGCCGTGACGGCCTCGACGGCCACGTGCTCGTCGCCCGGCACGTCGTTGGACGAACCGTCGTCCGCGGCCGCTGCGGCGGCTGCTGCTTACCAGACGGCCAACGATTACAAGTACTGGCCACCCGTACAGCAGCAACCGTCGCCAACCGGCACAGGGCGCGTGAGTCCGTACGGTTGGATGAAGAGAGTCGAGTACCAAGACCGTCCACAACCTGGTAAGTAAATTATATCAATAATTAGTATATTTGATATCATTATATTCAGTGGCGTGGTGAACTGAACATTTTCCAGAGGCAAGTTATAAGTAGCCCAAGTGTTAATGCATAAAAATGTATTAATATAATATAATAATATATCAGATCATTATTGACTATACCTATTGAATATATCAAATTACATTTACTAAGTGACCCACTGGCGACCACCCACCCCTTTATTTAAGAAAAATCTCAGAGGCAATTTCCGCTGAAATTACCGTTCACCACGCCACTGATTATATTAGATTATTAAATTAAAGCAAAGTACGGGTTTCCCGCCAAACTCGCTTAACCAACTTTTTCCATTCACTCAACAATATTTTCTATAACATAATATTATATTATTTTGGTAAATTACCACAGATATTATTAGATTGTTAAACGTTCGAATATACCAATTTAGATTTCCCATGCTATATTTAACACATAGGTAATTTAATAATAATTGTTTGTTCGTCGAGTCGTTTATAATAATATAATATTTTATTGACAATATTAAGGACTGTAAAAGTATCTTTATGTGCCGCAGAATTTTAAATTAATTAATAGGATATTAATTGTATTATACAGATAATATTATTAAATATTCAAAAGTTGAAGTTATAGTGCAGTTTTCTAAAATTCTTAAAACTGTAATACAAAATAAACTATTTCTCATAAATTATGTTTTGCTTTAATATTATTTCTTTTAAAAGTACACATATGATTTAAAATAATATTCAGTATATATTTATTTATTCATATTGTTTCTATACTTAGAAATATTAAACTTTGGTTACATAGGTATATATTTGATAGGTATATTATAATATTATCTAAACCAGCTACATAAATATTTAATAATTCTCTTTCTTTGGGCAATGAGTGAGAATTAATGTTCATGATCTCATTTTGTGTAGAAAAATTTGTATGTTATTTTAGAAGTACCTATACCTATTAAAATTTAAAGGGTGTGCATTTTGATAATGATCTTAAATATATAAACAAATACAATAAAGATTTTTAAAATACAAACACTACACTACATATTTTTGAATGTAGAATAAAAGCTACTAATTATACTATAGCTATTAGCTACAAGCCCGGATTAAGGGGGGTCCAGGGGGTACTCGATAGTTTGAATTTATTTAGGGACCTCAGATTTGTCCATTACTTTTTTCGTTATAGGCTATAATACTTACTGCATAAATTACCTAAAAAAAAAATTCAACGATTATTTAGCGAGGAAAAAAGCCCTTGAATTATAATTTATGAATAAAGTGATACATTATTCATTATATTTATTGCTGTGTACCTAATACCTATATATATTTACTTTAACAAGTACATAATATATAAATTATTTTTTTTTGGTACTGGGGTCTTATTAAAACTTTGCCCCTTAGGCCTCAAAATGTCTTAATCCGGGTTTGACTAGCTAAGGTACTATAGATTAATACTTAGTAATAATTTGGTTTTATTTTTATAATTTACACATTAGGACAGTTGTACCTACATTACAATACTGACATTAAAACTTGACAAATCCAAAAGTGTCAATTTTGCTTTGGTTTATTTTGTCGTATTTCAATCTCCATAAATAGTGATATCAGTCTACCTATAATAGCTAGGAGCGTTCTCGTGAATATAGTATACATTTAACGGATTTTGCATTGCACTAAAGTAAATTAAATAAGAAATGTAAGCTCATATAATTAAACAATTAATCAAATTTCGCGATAGGAAATTATTATATATTTTATCACACATACACACTATTTCGCGTTTAAATCGGCGCCTTACAATTAATAATTATACTATAGTCAACCATACCATAAATTATACATATAAAACACTTTTTAGTACTATTTACAGTTAACACTAATATATTATGTGGGATACGGCCTATCATGGGGTAAGGACCAAGGGGTTACTATATTGTATGAAACACATATTATAAAGTAGACAGAGGTGTTTAAGGGTACTATATAGGTAGGTAGGTATTAGTATAGGTATATTTATCTATAATATATTATATTGTACATATTACATTATAACCTATTGAGTGGTGTGTCTAAAGTTGAGTGAAAAATTCTCGGCACGTCGTGTTTAAATAAATTTGTATACCTACAACTTTGTGAATTCTACGTAACTATTTACTATATACCTATACTTACTACTACCTAGGTATATTACAGGTGTGTGCGAGTCGTCGTGACTTGACATAAGTATACTCATGCATATTAATACGCTCACGAGATAATATTAAAAAATAATAGTTATTGTAAACGAGTGTTGCGCGTGCAGATCGTATGTGTACCTCGTGCATAATAGGTAAATATACAGTTTAGTATATCTATTCGTTTTGGGGGTAAAAAACAATATTTTGTTGTTCAAAACAATTTTATTCTGTTTGAAAACGATGTTTTCAACGACATTTATTTTATTTTTGGTTTAAGGTATTTTGCCATTAAAAATAATGTAAAACAGAATTGCTCCCATAGGTATTTATTCTTATTATTATACGAAAAAACATATTAATTATTAAAAAAACTATAATGTATACATTTTAAATTATTGTTATCTTTCTTGCCTATATTAATGGACTTTTTATGACTTCAAATGACGCACTAAAGTATGATATTATGTTCTACTGTTTTTGAAAATACTTGGATTTTATAGAGATATTAGTATTCTTAGTATGGTTTTTTTTTGAGACATAAATAGAGTAGGTACTATAATAATACCATTATAATACATTATGTACATGTAATAAGTAAAAAGAATGCAATTTTGAAAATGTCGTGAATACGATCTTTAAACAATCCTACAATTGCATTAGTCATTAATCAAATTGTAATGGAATTGTATTGAAATTTTAGTAGATAATCAACGGAGATCTGTACATAATTTATCACCAATTGAGTATGTTTGATTTGCATGATCTAATATTATTTCCGTTTAATGAGAGAACCAAAAAAAAAATTATTTTAATCACAAAAATATCGTCTGTATGTTAATATTTCATACTATTTTAAACATATATTTCAAAGGTAGGTGAAGAGCTAGGAGGGAACTACAGTTATGTATGTAGCTGTGCATTTTTAATTTTTATACTAGTAATCAGAATATTCTAATTTCTCGATTGTCGACAGAAAGACGTGTTTTCTAGTCTTTTATACTGAAATGTCAGCTACTCAGCTGATATTGGCATTTACATGCATTTATTAAATATAAATTGTTTTCGATCAGAAAATGTACAAGTGCCTACAACTGCAGCCTGCAAGTATAAATTATAAATTTAGACGTATAAATGTATAATATTATTGATAGTATACTTATTATATTGATATCAACCCCCTCCGAGAAAAGAGACCGTATGGCGTCCATAATATATTTTATTGCTTTTTTTTTATTTATTATAATTATAAAATGTTTCAGCACACCTGATGCTATTACAAACGTATTATGTTTTAGGTACATTAAATACATAGATTAATAACGATATTGATAATAATGCGTGTTAGCGGAAAATTGTATTGTATTAAAAATGAAAATACCTATATAGGCTATATATACGCCATACATCACAATTTATTATTAAAACATTTATTTTGTTTTTATATACACACTACAATAATAAACTTACCTATACATTACAACATTCGAACAAATTTATTGCATTATATATTGTTATTACTTTTTTGGGTACAACATTTTCATTGCCTATTTAAAAGTTAACCATCACAAGTTAATAATTCATAGTGAACCATTGAGCATATTACAATGTTCCGTTAATTTTGTTTAAATACTAACTATATGAAAATTACAATAAACAATGTGTGATGTGTTTTATTTACTGTAAAAACCTATAATTTAACTATTACACTATATAATTACACTATACTATTATTTAAGCTATTTGGGGTTCGTCCCGTTTTACTAAAATAATTTAATAATGCAAAATTAAATGATTTTATTATAATATATATCGTCTTGTGGTTTCTTTATTTGGTAAATATTGTATTATTATATATAATAATATGCTAATATCTATGTAAATTGTTATCAACATTTAAAAAAAAAATGTACCTATAAATGTATACTATATTGTATACAGTATTAAATAAATAGTTTCTTGCTAGATAAATCTCTGATCGCGTTTAGCAGTGAATCAACTTAAAATACAATATTAATTAACTAGGTAGTCTTTTTAGTCATTTTAAGTAACCATCCACCAAACAATGCATAACAAATTATTATTTTTTATATTACATCTATTTAAACAATACTGTTAGATGAATGATTATAATTATTTATAACTTATTATAATGTTTAGGATTTTCGTTTCCTAATATATTATTTTGCTTTTGTATCTATTTATATATATATATATATAGAATATGTAGGTAAAATTAATTTTATCAATTGATTCCAGTTATTCTATTATTACATTTTGAATATACCCACTGCAGATTTGTACTATATAATTGTACCTGCAGGTCATGATATACTTATAATGATTAATTATGTGGACAGCGATCCTCTACTATTAGATGTTTGGGTCATATAAGCTGTTCTTTTTTTGGTGTATAACAAAATATTATAAGGGCTACAACTCATTTGAGCACATTTACCTTTTTTACTGGCCATTTACGCACAAAAATACAACTCATTTGCTCACAAATTTACGAATAATAGAAACCTTTTTTCAAAGAAATTTATCCACGTATAGAGTGTACCTAACCTGCGTTTCTCTAAATTTTCAATTTGGTCATTACTGATGGTGGAAAATGATTATATTATACCTACTCATACAGCACTTTATTTAGTCTAGCTTAGTACTTTCTGTTTAATCATATTCTGGTGTCATAGACTGCTGGTTAAAAATTGTTTCATGAGCTGTTTAATATTAATATTTATTTGATGTACAGATATTCTGTTGAAATGCATTATTACGAATTAAAGAAATATTACGCAAGTACCTAACCTATTGCCGATTGGGCGAGTGTTTATTCAACAAAAATCATCGATTGCGCAAATCTGTATGAATATACAGATAAATTAATTTACATAGGTACCTATTGAAAAAATAAAGACGTATATAAAATAAATAATAGATAATAAATTAATAATGAATTATACGACCCCCCATTGGTTTAAAACATAATAGTCTTATAGATTTGGAATTTTCAATGGGCAACGCAGTGCACGGTAACAGCTAGTGTTTACATACAAACATTTCGTTTCTATAGTAATATTAGCAACTTGTTTTTCCACATACATGGTAATTTCTATTTCCTTATTTTTGGAGTACTGGCGGGGCCACATTTAGGGGGGCTTGGTACAACTGCCAGTATTTTAGGGGCGCCTAAATGTTGTGAAATATGTTTACTTGTGAATTATTAACATTTTAACATGAATATACAGATAAATTAATTTACATAGGTACCTATTGAAAAAATAAAGACGTGTATAAAATAAATAATAGATAATAAATTAATAATGAATTCTTAATTTAAAAAAGATATTGGTAAATAGTCAACATTAATAAACATTTTGCAATTAACAAAATCATAGTATACGATATACTGTGTAATAAAAATAACTAACGATGAACCATATTTTTAAAAACATTCGCATCAAAGTCACCAGGTTTTCACTTTATGCCGCAGATAAATATAATTTCACTCAACCAAACGGTATAAATGATAGTCGTCTAAACCATTAATTTTTTGGTCAAAATTATTGCCTTCGACCACCACCCGTTTTAACATCACAGCTGTCTGTAAAATTATGTATCCGAAATCCGCTTAAATACCTCTGTATAATATTATAGTTATAATATATAGGACATAGGTATACACTATATAATATATACCTATGTACAGGTACCTTACAGACGTTATACTATTTCGTTATTCACGAGTTTGTAGTTATTCTGATATGGTATTGTAATATACATATTAATGTACACAATAAGTGCCACATAAATTGCAGCACAATACACGCACGTATATCCAAACTATTTGATATTATTATATTATTATTATATGTTGTTATCACGTTTGCGCTCATAAAATATACAAAACCTGTGAAAAAAGCCTACCACATTATATTGCAGTAATAACGACCGAAACGCATGTGCTCGCATCGACACGAGGATGATGCTCACTTTTCGAAAAAGCCGCCAATTTGGGTGTCGTCGGCGACTGTTTGTGTTAAATTTATATAATATTGTATATAAACACGATGATGTAATACGTATTATAATAATATATTATATTTTTGTATTATACGGTCGCATCATGATGTTGACTCGCATTATAGATTATTGCGTCCACGACGTGTCCGAGGTTGCGAGACGAGAAAGAAAAAAAATGTCGAGACCGAAAGGATTTGCTTTGGGGGGGAGCAAAAAAAAAAAAATGTCGGCGATTCCGGAGCCATCCGATGGGTGAGGCGGCACCCCTGTCTGTCGTTAAACGTGCACTTAAACGAGCGCGCGCACGCGTGACATTGTATTCTTCCCATTTCCACGATAAAAATCACGAAAGTCGTCTGAAAGGACTTATTCTAAGGATTTTTTTCTAGTGCCCAAAGAATGTTTAGGATATTATATTATGAAGTGATGACGATGTCTGCGGTATGGGCGATTTGAGGGGGTTCGCAGAGCATCTATATGTAAAAGTATAGAGTTGTAGAGGTAATTTTTTGAAACACCATAATAAGTACCTATTTATATTACCGGAAAGAACATAATATGTATATTATGATATATAATTTAATTTCAACTGCGGCCGTTAAAGTATTCGTGAAGTCTCCGGTGTCAACCGATATGGCCTTTTGCAGGTATATCCTATATACTGTACTGTGTGATATACAAGCCGAAAATTGACGTTGAACGTTTTGAACCTACAGGTATTCCTCTACAGACGGGATGTATATAAGCGTATATTATGTAGAGTGAGTCAGTTGGAACTTGGAGACATGATGTCGAGCCTTTATTTATGCTTTGAACGCAATTCGTACCCAGTGGCGTTATGAACAGTAATTTCAGATTCAATTGCCTCTAAGATTTTTCTTAAATAGAGGGGTGGGTTCCTTAGTAAAATGTGTAATATGATATACTTCATATATGTAGTCAATAATGATCTGAAATATAGGTAATTAGTTATACATTATTATGCATTAATACTTGGGATATTTGTAACTTGCCTCCGGACATTACATTTTTAGTTCGCCACGCCACTGTCTGTACCTATACTCTGCAGACCACAAGTAGTGCCAGGATCTTGGACGTCCCTAGGGATCGCAATTAATATAATATTGTGTTATAGTATAGCTATATATATCATACGCAATATCATCATTGGCCCATCATAATATTATGTCGAAGACGTGATGGCTTCGGGTCGTTTTTGTGTGTCCTCAGACGGGTCACCGCGCGTAGAGAAAGCCTGTCGCTTCCTTTATAGCATTATTATTATTTTTATTGTGTTGTACACGCACACGCGTTGTACGTTGCGACGGCGGCGGTGGACACGCACGCACGCGCACGAAACTCTGCAGTCGAGAAGTAGATAATATTATTATTATTATATTATAATGTAAGGAGCAGAGACCCGAAGAAAGCGTACACATGTTATTGTTGCAGTACACAATATATTATTATGTTGTGCAACACTTGTAAATCATCCGGCCGGGAGAGGAAAAAAAAAGGTTCCGATGAATCGTGCGTCAAAAGAGACCGACTTGTTTGAACTGCGCGGCGGCCTTCTTTGTCGCCCTCACGGCGCGCCGATCCCTCGTCGGGGAGATCCTTATAATATATACTCTAGTCACCCATCATGTACACTGTAGTCACCCATGTACATACTGCATACATATATACAATTGTTATATACACACTATGTACCTATTTAGGCCCTACGTACTTATATGTGCGCCACGTATATAATGGTACCTAAATAACGTGTCACCGTATTCTATATACATCGAATACCAATACATATATTATTATATACACGTAAATAGTACACATTAATATATACTTATTACGATAGTTTACAGCTATATAGGTATATTATTGAGAAGTATATATATTAGTCGTAGTGCACTATATATATTATGGTACCTAATATTCTTATGTTATAATGTAGAGTACTGATAAACAGACTACGACTACCTAAATATATACATATAATAATATAATATACGTCATTATATTATTATGTAGCACACGTGACCGGGTGAATGGTGACGGTCATAATACGGGTTGTTGCGGCACGGCGTTTGGCGTTTTCCTTGAAACGATGATACGTTTGGAATTTTTTTCCACCCCGTCCCCACCACCCCGAAGGGTGAAATTTATGTGGCGTTTACCGCTCTGTGTGCGGCGACAAATAACACGCGCACGTATACGACAATAATACATATACACGACACACGGCAGCGCCACCCACTGTGACGTTGTCGGTTTGAGTGTGTCACACCGACATTATAGAGATGTATTATTATTGTGTTGTGATGCTGCGGTAGTATTGATGTCGTCGTCACAAGATTATTTAGTTACAAAATGATATCCCAATATTTATAGTATGTGATGGACGGATAAATTCAATCATATAACTGTTAATGATATGAATAATACGATATTACGATATGATTATTAATATTTAATATTTCCTCAACTAAAAGCTGTAGGTCTGCACTCTGATCGAGTTGATAAAAGTTTTATTAAAAAATTATTGTATATACGTATACCATCATGTAAATTACTATTTTTGAACAGATAACTTTTCTAAACTAACAATACCTACCTATACAGTTGTTGCCTGACAAAATTATTTTAATAATCAATAATTTTTATACTAATGGATAAATGGACTGTATATTTATTATATTTTATTTCATGACAACTGGACGACAACGACTGTAGACTATAGACAAAGAATTTTATCGATCACAATATTAAGTACAAGGTGTTCACCCCGCGGTATCAACAATTAAAAATATCTTGCAATAATGAAATACAACTCTAAATAAGTGCCTATATACTTATTCAATTTTTAATAAAAAAAAAATGGTTTCCGGCCCACTCAAAATTTTAAATGTTTATTTACGTATATGTTGTTTCTTTCAAAATAATTGTTTTATATAGAAGAGTATTATATTATTTTGAAGTGCATATTTGGTTTGTTTTTAGTGCATATAAATCCGGATCTAGTTTTAATAATATTATTACATTTACATCACGCACATAGGTATACGTATACTTGTCTTATAGTATATACCTACTTCGCCATCATATAGGTACCATAAATAATTTATGCGCTCGCCACAAATTAGCCAAGCAATCCATTACCGTTAAGCGCTGCAAGTCTGATGTACGCGCTTCATAATAATATATCGTTATATGCGTGTATATAACTTGTTTATCGTGTTGAGATATTTTATGTGTAAAATATGCGTTTAATGTCGTGCACGACATGGCCGGTGTAAGTCGAAAACATTGAGCCAGCGTATATACTACTTCCAGTACCTAATGGTGTATAGAAAATGCCACGCGGAGTGAATTTTATTTTTATTCCCTCGATTGTCGTAAAAATTGTAATTTTAGATAAGAAATTCTAGAAAATCCAGTATTGCTACTGTGCGATGTGAATTTTCCTACGTGCCCGTACTTCTGTCCTATACCTACGGATATATACGACACTGTAGCCATGACACGTTAATGATCTGTAAAACATGTTTACGATGCTCTCGGTTATTCACGTATATATATTATGTACCTATATATTACGCCTGTACCCAGATATATTTATGTTCGCCTTGACTATCGAACCTCGCTAGAAGTCGAGACGAGAGGAGAATACATTTATATTTATGATTATCGAATTTTATTTAAAGCTATAAGGCGATTTTGAAATATTTAATATACCTATACCTATAACATAATTAATATATTATTGCTTTTACGATGCAAGTCAATTAAACACATAATATAAATCCAACATATTACACCTTTCATCAGATTTATTATATTATGCAGATTTAGTAATCTGTATTACACATCATAATTACATTTTTTTATCTGGATAGGTATACTGTATAGATATATAGGTATATATTTTGTTATCTGCTTATATATTATGTACTAAAGGTGTACTTACACTGTATGTGTCATTTAGCTTTACGTACCTATTTGGAGAGTCAAGTTGCAGGCTACTGAAAATATGATATAAGTTTTTTTTTTCAAAATTAATAATATACTACCAATATTATATTTATATCATACATTACCGCCATTAACATTTAAGTAAATTTATGTATACATACTGACGTATACCGTAGAACGGCGTAGGTCCTTGGGTATAAATAGCTTAAATTTAATCTAAATATTTTGAAAACTGTATTGATATAACATAAAACAATAATAAACATAGTAACGAAAGGTTTCAACCTTTCAAGTCCCTACGAATAATATTTTTTGGATTACAAAAACACAACTAAAATCGTTACTTTTTATTAAATATCAATTTTGTCGAAATTTGAACTTGCGGTAAATTACTATAAAAAAATTATCCATTTATATTTATCAGATTATTAGGTTTCTGTTAATTAACCATATGGTTATGTTTATTAAGAACCTTGTATTAATTTTCCAACCAACTTTAGCTATAAAAATAATAAATCAAATTTCATAATTTAGCCCACATAAATATCGAACAATAAACAATAAACTAAATTGATGATGCCATGATGTCATAATATAATATCATGATATTTATGAAAAAAAATACATGATTCACATACCTAATAAAGAATCTTCCTACTTATGGAACTCTGAAATTAGTAGGCATAGGTACATTTAATCTATTATATAATTGTCCATGATTTAGCTGGTTTTCATCCATACTCCTACATGTATACTCCTAATACCAGTGGCGTAATTTCGGTTTTTATTATAGACTAGGCCAAATTTTCACTGCTTTTCCGACTCAACATGTTTTTCACTCAGATTCTCATAGAATAGTGCCATTGTGGTTAATGGTTGGAGGAGGGAGGTGGTGTGGTAAGTGTGCCAACTTAAGGTTGATGTAAATACTAGACTGGGGCAAATGCCACAGTTCCCCCCCCCCAAATGACGCCACTGCCGAATAACTATATATATATATTATATATATATATACTATACATAAACATAAATACATAATGTATACAATACATTGCTTTTGAAAATGCCAGCTGAAATTCTATCAAAACCAGCTTAGGTTTCGTTAAGCGATTGGCAAATTAATCTAAATTGTCGACACTTCCGAATTTATATATAGGCTCGCTAAATACTGTGCATTTGTCTGACTATTAATATAGAATAATTAGACTCTGACCCCTGCAGAGACATATTTATGGTGCAGGTTGACTTCTTGTCAACTAAAAAGAGTTGAGCGTACATTTTAGCGGTTTTATGTCTCCCCCTCATGATTACTCTCCTGCAGTGTTTGGCACATCGTCTACGCTATTAATTTCTTTGGAAGATCCTATATAGACACGAATCTATTATTTAATTTTTATTAAAAATGTACTTAAATCGATTCTCTTACGTAAAAATTAATTTAAAGCCCCTTCAATCTTCATGCATCAAGCATTCCACATCCCAATGGAAATTCTTAGTATGACAAAAACAAACCACTCCTTCGTATATGTTTAAGTTAATTAGGAGGGGTTCTTTTTTATCTTAAGGTATTAAATTTTTTCCACTCAATTATTAATTATAATATATATTATGTTATTCACATAAGCTTGAATAGTATTACTTATATTGTTAACTTATAAAAACTGCAGTAGGTATGATGTTTACTACGTTACCTACTAAAAAAATAACTAATAAAAATGACTTAAATAATATTATCCCTAGTAAAGTTAAAACTATAAAATTAGTAATAATCAAATATATATATATATATCTAAAATAAATTTAAAAAACTAATAAGAACTAACAATTCAAAAATATAAAAATTTCACAAAAAGATCAAAAATATTTTGAAATTAATTTCAATAGTCTAGAAAATGCTAATATAAATAAATCTTTGGTTAGAAATTCAAGTCTCTATACAGTTATTCATTTATGAATTACAACAATAAATCAGTTTCAAAAACTGGTTTTTGGAATTTCTTGTAGTTTTATCCGCCCAAAGTACCAACTAGGTCCAATTTGCAACCAGAAACCACTCTTTTCAAAGTTGAAGATGTTTACTGCTCCTATAAAAAATTACGTCAGACACAAAAATAAAAAGCTGATATAATATAATATGTATCATTGTAAAACCAATATTATAATCATCGCTTATATTAGCTTGAGTCTAAAATATGACATACCTATTCATTATTATAAGATTAAAAATTTTAATGTAATTTCAATTGAAAATGATATATAGGTATCAACTGGTTCTACTCGAGGAACTATAAATAGTATAGCCTAAAGCCTAAATAAAGCCTAAACATTATTATCATACAAGATTAAATCTTGAAGCAAAACCTTAATACCGGTGTGAAGGTTAGTAAGAAATTGTTTGGCCAAAAAATATTTTATGTAGGTACATATTATTATGTTAGTCTCTTAAGAAGATTAAATCTTGATGTATCTACTTTTTATAGTGAAAAAACATTTTTAAACTATGTTAATAATTAAAATTTAAACATTTTATGAAATAAGTTTCGTTGTATAGGTTACACTGAACTTGACTTCTAGTAATTATGTATTATTTATTTTTGGATTGCATTTATTTTTAGTATTGTTTTAAATGATGTTTAATGTATATTGTATAACTGTTTTGTTAACTCGCTACTCCCTTTTACAAGCTTGCTTTCGGGACAGCCTCATAAAAATACCTATTATTGTATATTGTATAATGTGTACCTTAGTATACTTAGTAATTGATGATGATTCAAAAGAAATTTCACTATCTAAAATTGATAGAAATATTTAGTAGATTTTATTGATTGTAAGTAGGTATTAAAGTAAATTATAGCGATAGTCTTTTTCGTCAGCCATAATATTGTCATAAAAAATTGTTTCGGTGAAATAGTTCAAATTATTATTAAGTAATATTTTTATTGTAAGTATTGTACGCATGTATCCTAATCATCGTTACAGATACAGTTTATAACTCTATACGTCTACATACTATGTATACGAACTTGTAATACATAATGTTGCATTACTGTAATAGTAATATAGTACTTGCCATTGCCACTTGATTAGCTATTTCGTCAGCAATTCAGCAATTTACTATATAGTATATACAAATACTTCAAAAACTAAAATATTATATAGTTAGCGTCGTATAATATAATTTGTACAATGCAGAGCTATGGAGTATAAAGTAATAATATGCATTATGACATTACGAACGCGTTAAATGGGCACAAAATGGCGTGCGTCTTAATGAAATAGCTCAAAAAAATGTATCTATGGATATATTATACCGAGCGAGATTTCCTCGAAGGCTATATTAGTTAGAAGAAAAAAAATTACAACTTTCAGGATTTCGGAGTCGTACTCGGAAAAAAATATTAAAACAAAACGCTCGTTAAAGTTTTTATTCAGAGTTAAACAATTATATTATTGTGTATACTGCTGAAGCATGTATTTCGTAATGGAAAATTAAAAACGAAACGAAAATCACCACTACAGTACACATAACGTCATAAACGGTTTTCCGCTTTCGATCCGCCCGCGTAAGTTTATATATTATTATTATTATTGTGAAGCACTGCATAGCAGTTATATTATTGTTATTATTACGATTGTCGTCGTTGTGGTGGCGTTAACAACGCGTATTAAGCGCGAATAAATATATCGGACGAGTGAGGCTCTACGCCCTCTCCCCTCCCTCCCCCCCCCCCCGACCATCGGCGCGTACTCCTCGTCGCCTGCGCACTGCCATCCCTTCCGGCCACCCTTCACCGGAAGCTATCGAGCTCGCGTATTCGAAAAACGTTTTTTCGCGCCTCGGCGGTGTGACGGTGTTCGCGCCGCTTCCGGTTTCGCGCGGCGTACACATGCACACAAACAGCGGCGGCGGCGGCCAATGGCTCCCCAGCGGCCCATTCCGGTGGCCCTCCAATTAATCCCCTCGCCACCACCCTCCACCCGCCACCGACACCCGCGCCGACACTTGGCGTAACGACTCGGCGGGACGCTTATATACAGTCATCAAATTCCGCTCACATACAAATGCGGACAATAACGGACGACTCGGTGCCGGTAATAATGGGCCACTGTGCGAGGGAAATCGAATGAAATAAAAACAAACCCTATATAATAATAATATACGAAAGCGAGGCTCGCCATCGTTATCCGCGCGCAGTTATCGTTGTCCGTCGCGCAGTATTGTTAACGCGGCGATTCCATAGTTCCGGTGTATTATTATAATGTCCGTTTTTATGACGACGACAATATTATATTATTATGCGCCCGCGTAAGGGTTTTTTTTTTTTGTTGTAAAAGATGTGTAACAATATTTATTTTGTACTTTTTATCTCGCGGCCGACGCTTTGCGGTGAAGTCGTCGATTTTCAATATTTTGACATAAGTATAATCGGACAGGTCCATCACGCCCAGAATTTCGAATCCAAATTGAGTACACTTTTTTTTTTGTTCGTAATATAGAAGACCGGAGGAGGGAGGAATCGCTTCCCCTCTGACCCAATACTTCCCCTCCGGTCCCCAAATTAAATACCCATACCTATTTGTTTACCCGCACTATTTTGTCAAATCTATATACATACAAATGTCTGTCTGTCCTAAACGGCTGGACCGATGTTGATAAAATTTGTACAGAGGTAGATTAGATCTCTGGGCAGAAGATAGGCTAATTTAAAAAGGAGAAGATCAACCACGGGAGGTGCTCAAACAGGAATTTTGAGATTTCCAATGGAAATTTTTGTTAATAAATGGTTGCCATGGGTTTTAAAGCTATTATTATAAAATTATTTGGTGCCCTCCATTGGTTTACAGCATATTAGTCTTATAGATTTGAAATTTTCAATGGGCAACGCAGTGCACGGTAACAGCTAGTTTTTATATACAAACATTTCGTTTCTATAGTAATATTAGTAGCTTGTTTTTCCCCATACATGGCAATTTCTATTTCCTTATTTTTGGAGTACTGGCGGGGCCACATTTAGGGGGGCTGGGTACAACTGCCCCGGGCGCCAGTATTTTAGGGGCGCCTAAATGTTGTGAAATATGTTTACTTGTGAATTATTAAAATTTTATAATTTTAATTATTTTAATAACAGTATTATATAATATAATTTAGTATAATAGCATTACATATTAGGTACCTTATATATAGTATTAAGCTGTTTGACATTTTTTTAATTAATATTAATTTGCATAGTTTTATACAATTTTATTTTATTTATTCGTGAAGTACCTACAACCTACTTAAATATGTAACTTATATGATGAATTATAAGCAAGGTTTAAGTGACATAAATTCAAATGTATCTTTGAGGAGAAAGGATCAAGCAATTACTAAACAATATTTTTAAAAAAAGCACACATTGTAAAACAAAATATATTCTTTTCTGTGCTCAAAATCTAAAAGGTTAGTGAAGATATATCTCCCATATTTTCTGTGGGTGGCCCCTTAGGGGGGAGCAATTTTTTTTCACGGGGCCTTAGCGGGCGCCAATTTTTTTTTGCACCGGGGCGCAAAATTTCTTAATGCGGCACTGAGTACTGGTGGACCAGACCTTATAATAAACCGATTGGTCATGATATAATCATTATTGTCGTTGAGATGTCCAGGCGTAGGCGATTTGAAGAAAAAACTTCTTTAATTGATCGATGGACAATGAGAAAATTTAAAAACAATCAAACATTTCGGTCGAAATATTGTTGTGCACGTTGTTACCAATTTAGTATTTATACCATCGATGATAATACATCATAATACATCGGTACCTATATGTCACTGAGACTATACACTCACTATACCTACAGCATAATAATATTGTAATATTATGGTATAATAATATCGTGTACCTACTGCACATTGCCACATTATATTAAGTATTTTATTAATGATGTTGCGATATTTACACAAAATAAAAAATATTTTGTTTCCTTTTTGATGAATAGCGGTATTACTTATTATTATGACGGCGTATTATGTTTTTTTTATTTTTTATTTATGGTTTTACAATACGTATTATAGTAGCCCATAAAATTGCATTAAAGAGTTACATTTCCCATTTCGCTTTAATCTTCTTTAATTTATTCGGCGTTTAAACTCCTTATATTACGATTGAAGTCGACAATTAAAATTAAATTTCAATTATTTTATTACGATGAGTGCATATAAACGTTAAATGGAATCTCAGTATTTTGCGATGATGTGCAAATGTTATTAATGTTCCGTACGCCTGCCTGTATAACTATTATAATATATTATGAATTGTCAAATCCGTTTGGTTTATGTGGGAATAGCAATCGTGTTCAAACGGGAACATAATTTTTTTTAACTACGTGTCGGTGCAATTTGAGCTTGTGTTTATGGCTAGTATTTTCATATACATAATGTGATGTTATATTATTTTTATGAACATCAATCCCATGAATAGGATCCAGTACTTCAGTAGCTTGGATTGTTTTTTCTTGCTACTCGAAGACAAAATGGCAATTTGTTTTTTTTTTTTCGCAAATTGTTATCAGGCGTAGACAACGCCGTGTAGTTGATTCACAAACATTACTTTCCTTGCAGTTTCCCACACCTGATTTTCATATCCTTACGTGTTCTGATAGAACGAATTTCCTTTTTGCCATTCCTCCTCCCTGGACTAACAATTATGAGCTATAAGCTCCACTCAATAGACGCACGTGCAGATTTGCCAGGGAACACACATATATGTATTAATTGTTTGACAAATTATAATTACTCTGTTTGTACTGGTTTTCATATTTTATTTTTATTTTTAACGTCATTAAAGTGTATTTAAATTGGCCACTTCCGAATTGTACATGAAAATAAATATTTTAGTTGCTCGATTCTGAATCAAAAAACTTGCTCTCAATAAAGACCATTTTTGTTCACGGACTCGTGGTTCGATTCTTGTTGCGGAGTCTGTACAGCTGTATTGTATATACCTACGTTTTACATAGATACTTCGACCCATAAACTTCAATCGGGATCGACATTTTTTAACGTTTAAATTTCAGTCTGAAAAGTTATTGAAACGTGGTTGCTGCGTCTTGTCGGCAATATACATAATATGATAATTGATAATATAAGACCGTGTAACAGAGAGTTGCTCAAATCTATAATAGTGACTTAACCCGAACGTATAGGTAGGTGTTGATGAATCTTATTTAAAACATTTTTTATCTAATATCTTGTTCAGCCAAAATAATATATTATCTTCTTCAAATTTCCTTTCACTTGAATTAATTTCTTACATAATGCCCTAAACTCCCTTCTATTTATGCGCATATATTACAGCCTGTTGCGTAGATATAATATTTTGTCTCGTTCTTCGTACATTAATTGTATACAACTGGTTTTATTCTTAACACAATTTATTATCACCTTCCATCGATCTGCTCACTATATTTTTGTTAGCACACGCATGATTTTTCATAAATAATATGCTTTGAGTACAATTTGTTATAATAATTGTATATTTAGATATCATCAAACAAATCTTTAATATCTACCTAATAGAAGATTATAACAAAGTATATTATAGTTTTTCTTATGCACTTAAATAGTTAAATGTACAAGACAATATATTTGTATACTTATAGAGACTACAGTAATTTGGATAATTCGTTCGAGCTTGATTTCTCAATCCAGTTAAAATCTATCATCAAAAATATTCAAGTCAAAAGTTCCTTCCGCCGTCCTATTAATAAGTATTTAATGTATGGGTACTTACTACTTGGAAACTTTATGTTCTAATCACTGCAGGAGAACTGCAATAGCAAAGTCTAGAGTCTAGACTATTCGTATCGTAATGTGACCATCTAATGCGTAAATGATTACCATTAGAAACTTTTTAATTTTTGTTTGCAATTATTTTGAGCCCCAAAAGGCGATAAAACTCGCGCTCAGTCGTTCGCATTATGTTGTAATTTTGATATGGCGAGTGACGAGTGTTATAAAATATTGATTTACGCTTGTACCTATATATAGATTATACTTGCTGTTTGTAATTATAACTGTATATTATATCATCAGGAAATAATTGTTCAACTCATTAATTTATGTATTTGTTAAACCAAGATTGTTTCCAATACTTACCTACCTGTTGAGTGTTGATACATTTTTTTTCAGTTATTGGATTGGATTTTTTTATCTTAATAAGTAATACCATTTGAAATTGATGATAAATAATGGTACACGGAAATTGATTTCGATAAAATCTCTGTAATATCATACAATTATTGAAACCTAAAAATGTTGTTCATGTTTGTTAAATTACACAAAATCGAGAAACGTAATAAATATTCATAAAATTGTAAACAGAAAAAATTATGTTTAAAATCCGATATACAACCCTAGAAATTTGCTCGTTATTTAATACAATTTAATACGGCTATTTATTTAGTTGTGCACACTAATAATTGTGTCAAGCAACTGAAATAGAAAATATTTCCGGGGTTGAACCAAAAACAAAACAGTAAAACAAACAATAAAACAGTGGTAGTACCTATACCATAGAATTATTATGTACCTAGCTAAATCTGTTTCGTTACACAATAATGTTATAATGTTCACATTTTTCATTTCTACGATTGCCAAAATATTGTATCCTTCGCCACCTTACATAAAAGATTTTTTTATTGGGTTGTAAATCGCGAAATCTCATGGTGTTTTATCTGAAAAAACTGATATTCTCAAACAAGTAGTAGATATATGTATAGGTTGTAACCTATATAGGTACTAAGTTTTAAAAATAATATGTAAATCTACAGAGCATAGGCTACAAGGTAATTAATTTAAAGTTAAACATTTATTTTATCAAAAAATATATGAACTTGTTTGGAAATGCATTTTAGATTCTGAGCGGATTCCAATGGTGTTTATTTTTATTTTTATTTTTTTTATCCTGTATACGAAATTTCTACCAGAACGAGTACTTCGGTTTTTACATAGAGTATCTTATATTTTAGCAAATTGGACCACGATGGTACTTTAAAGAGGTCATTTTTCGATTTTCTCAATAGTTATTTAATGCCACGGGAAAACTACCGACAAATTAAGGTAAACCGCTAAAGATAGGATTTTAATGTCTAACGCTTTGCTTATCACCATAGAAACGAATAAAAAATTATAATTTTATAATATCAATTTAACTTAGAGGCTTTAATAAATTATAACAATACTATAGCTGAACCCGTGCACTTAGTTGCCCATTAAGTGTACCAACTCTATGTGACTCAAACTTTGTTCAATTCGAAATTTAATATTCGGTGTATGGTTTCAAAATTAATCTTAACTTTTCCGTTGCCCGGAATAAAAGTTCCGATTTTCTGCAGTACATTATCAGGTAGGCAATCTACCTGCGGTAGATCGCGGATCCCGTGCTGTATGCAATACCACAATACCCATATGCTGAGGGTTTGAATCTTGGATGGCCGATATTGTTTTTATCTTTTTTTTTCGTTTTAAAATAATTAGTTACATATTTTATGATAAATAATAATATCTATGTAACATCTTATAAATGTTACAAGTTGATTTGAAATGTTAATGAAACATAATATAGCACAGTGGGATAATGTGTCAACATAACATTATATGTATGTGATTTTTGATGTTACATACACATTACTTGAACACATTTACATTGCCGTGAAATAATGCATCTATGTTTCAAAAGATGTGCTTACACTGTTTCCCGAATGTCAGCAAAAACAGGGCATTAAGTGTTGCAGCAATGTTTTTCATACACGTATGCAACTCGCATTGCGATGTTACACGTTCCAGTAAAACATCGCTGAAACATTGATACAACAATTTATTGCACAGTGGGATGCACGTTAGTGTATGATTTAACTGTAAAGTATCAAAGTTATACCAAGTTTGTCGTTTTATTTAATTCCATCCTATGGTGAGATATACGGAGATATTTTGTCGTATAACCATATTATCAAGGTATGCAATCTAGTATCTACCTGCGGTAGATGCCGTGCTGTATGCACATTAGTGTATAAATATGATTTAACTCTAAAGTATTAAAGTTATACCACGTCGTTTGTCATATTCAGTGTTGGGAAGGAACGCGTTCCTTTTATAGGAACGAAGCTCGGAACGCGTTCCATTTAAAATATAGGAACGAGGAACGGGAATGAGTTCCTATTTTGAAGGAACTTGAAGGAAAATTTCCGTTCCTCAAATAATGAAAATAAAAATCTAAAAAAGTCTACGCTATACAACTTTTGAATTATAACAAAAAAATCTAAGACAAATCATTTTTGTTAAAAATCGGTGCTCCTAGAAAGGAGTGAGTTAACCGATTTCAGTGGTGGTCAATGGTGTTTTTTGCGAAAAATTTTTAAGTCAGAAATAATCGGTTAACTCTCTCGGTTCGATTATTTCTGACTTAAAAATTGTTCGCAAAATACACCATTGACCACCACTCAAATTGCAAAAAAAGGAACATGAAGGAACGGGAACGCGTTCTTTTTTCGGGACAGGAAAGAGGAACGGGAACGAGTTTCTTTCTTACAGTAGGAACGAGGAACGGGAACGAGTTCCTTTTTAAAAGGAACTTTCCCAACACTGGTCATATTCTACCTATGGGTGGATTAATATAATCAATTAATACAAAATCCTAACATAACCCGTACTGTAATCAAATGATTAAACAAAACCTAATTTAACCATTTTTAAATTAGCCAATCTTCTTCCCAGAGGTCTAATCTACACACAAACATTCAATTTTCACGGCAACCAATATTTATTATTATAACAGCTATTTAGAACCCATGGCAACCATTTATAAACAAAAATATCCACCATAAATCTCAACATTCCCGTTTGAGCACCTCCACGGAATGGGCCTACGATTGTGAATCTAAAACATTCTAGGGCCAACTAAAGCACACACAAAAAATTTCATCAAAATCGGTCCAACCGTTTAGGAGTTCGCTTACAAACACATGTACAGTAGAATTATATATGTATAAAGATGATATATCCAGACTGACAAACCATCTCCGCTCAAAATCGTTTTTCTTATATACAATGATATTATATCATTGAATTCAAGTTAAATATACTCCCTTATACATTGACCCATTTGTAACCTACTGTACAGCAGAGTGACATCCACTTAACCACTTTTTTTTTTATAATTTGAACTTCGAAGTCTACAAAAAAAAATATTTTTTTTTATTTTTTTACTGTTGTATTTTTTTAAAAGTATTTGCATTTTTTTAATGACAGCGTACATTTTTTATTTTTATGTTTCGAATACTTCTGAGAATTTCAAATGTCAACATTAAAAATCGAATTACGAACAAGTATATCCAGGTAGGTATAAGGTTACTTCTTAGGTCATAACTAAATACTTGTAAAGTTGTAACTAAGAATTAATTATAGTTATAATACAATAAGTTTGCTTGTTTATTGCAACATTTAGATCCAAACGCTAATTTAACACGCGACAGGTCCGTCGTTATAATGAATGCGGCGTGATGGTGGAGGTGCGTCGTATAGGTGGATTTTCCCACGACTTGGATGGATAAAAAATATGACATTTCATAGTTCTTTTTGCGGTATCACTAGCCACTGTTTATCATTACAGTGCAGTGTAATCGGGTACCACTTATATCTGCACCTTTTAGTATTATATTGAGCTGACATGGCGACCTCGCAGATTTATTGCGAGATTATACGGAGTGTTGCAGGACGATTGTCGCGATGCAGCAGCGAGCTAGGGATGTATAGATTACACTCTTGTATTGCAGTAGCACCTATATGCATAATACAACCTAGGTAGTTTAGTAGTATACAGCCATAACATTATAATAATATTTTATATTGCTGTTAAATATATTAATACTTATTATGACGCGTTTGTGTATAATATACATACCTATACTATATTATATGGGTACCTACTGCAGCACCAACAGCAGTAGCAGGCAAACGCAGAAAAATCCTTTACAAACACTCGTATAATATTATATAATATGAAGAGGAAAATATAAGCGTAGGTACGTGCGTGTAATAATAATTATAATGTTCCTCCGCGATGAACTCAGCTGGGATCCGGTTTCGGTGGTGTGCAGGACATTAAAAATAAGGAAAATATATAAAGTATAATATTATATAATACGAAATATATATTTTTATATACCGAGTAAAATAGCCGGCGTACAATATATTATGTACTGAAAAAGCGGTCGCTTAGAGGGGGGGGGAGGTGCGACTATGTACGTCTAAACATAAAATTATAATATAGGGACGTACGCTCGGCCGCATAAATATATAATAATATAATATTGTACATAATATTATCATCGGCTCGTACATAATACATAGGTCGTTATTGTTATAATATACATAATAATATATAATGGCGCATTGGCGCGTATGTATGTCATAATATTATTATGTATTATTATATTATTATTATGCGTCGTGGGTCTTTTTTGTATGGCTGACAAAAACTAGCGGCTTACACCTGTACCTATGTATATATATATTATGTGTTGTGTATAATATGAGCGATGACCGCAACACCGCCGAGGTATATATATAGGTACCTATTATAGGTAGGTACATATTGTTGTTAAAGTAACATAACATACATGTATATAAATTTTACATATTATATTACATATTATTATATATGTATATTCTGTACTCGTCATGACTGCGTTCGCGTGTTTTATGTATTTTTATTGTACGACCAAAGACCGGCCGCAGACGCACACACATGCACATATATATTTATTTATATAATATAAATAGGTTAGGATTATACATATATTATACAAATACCTACAGTACATGTATATCTACACGGAATTTTACGACTTAGCCGTACGACAATAATGATGAAATCCGATGCGAACCGCCTCAGGTACGATTAATATTATACCGACGACGCCACTGCCGCCGACTGTCGGCTCGCAATAATGTCTCTCTCTCTCTCACACAATATCTCTCTTTTATATAATAATAATATGATCGTTTTCCCCCCCACTTCGCCACTCACGGGGCGACTCAGTTTCGATCGCGAGAGTTGTGCGCACAACGAGCTTTTTCCGAGGCGATTCGCAGGGGACGCTCTCGCGGGTTTCCTCTTTTGCGCCACCGTCGCCCCTGTTTTACGTCGATAAATAATATTTTCCATTACCCGCGATATTATGTTACATTACCGACGATATCGGTCGGTTTCGGATATTCATGAGAGAAAAATGACCCTCAACAGTTGACTTGTCAAACATTTTAACCGTTCGAACATTTGCAAAAACCATCCTGCACCCACCTGCACACATTGATCGTCGCATGTATATTCTGATCGCTTTTTTAAGCACTTTTTCAACGATATTATTTTTCTTTTATACCATGTTTAAACTTTTTCTGACAGCGTTTGCAGTGTTCTAAACATTTCAAGTATATGTAATAGTTTATCGGTAGACACAAATGCCTATAGGTAGTAAGTATATTATCTATCTATGAAAATACAAGTCAATTGATAACATTGATATAATTGATGCGATACATCGAAATGGTAATATTAGTCCATCTTCGTATGGTAAAACTTACCTACATTCGTTTTTGATTATATACTATTTGATTATATGCGATTTATCAAACCTGCAAATATATACACACCCGCCCCGCTGCAGGCCCACCCAACTCCCGAGTCAGTGGCTATAGTTTTGTTTTCGTTTTACAGCTTCTGCAGCTGCCAATAAATCTCCGTGCGATGATATAAGTTACAACTTTTTAAATTTATTACTGCCTACCGTGGTCGTCCGTTTATACTACCTAAAACCATAAACAAATTCTCGAAACTATTGTTATTACTTTATTAGTTATTACTTATTACTATAAGTATAACATTATAACTCTGGTACTCTGCACAATATTATATACAATATGTATATATATACCGTGTAGCAGTTTGATAGTTTTTATAGTATATGTTAAATGTTTATACTTTTTTTTTATTTCGATGATCTTTAAATATTGTTGTACATCAATCGTTTGGCACATTGTAATTTAAGTAGTATTCCATAAAAAATCAACATCGTTCGCTGGTAAAGTAAATCTAGTTAGTGCATTCGAAAGGTCAAATTTTAATATTCCAAATAGTTTTCAAAAGCGCCAAGAAAAACAACATAAAAATTAAGGAAAAACTGGAATTTTTAAGCAAAATCGGTTTTGGTTTTTGGTGTAACTCTAAAATAAATAAACGTATTAAAAAATATTAAAAATCCTTAGTCACAGTTTTTATTTATAAGCATTTAAATTTAAATCTTGACAAAATACGGAAAAATCACGAAAATTAGCAAATTATTTTGAGTTGAGAATTCATACCTTTATCAAAAAAAAAAAAAATATCTACAAGCAAATCAAATTAAATTTTTATGAGCGTTTGAAATTCATATTTTCACAACATTGGCTATTCACTCGATTTCTCATGGAACGGTTTTGTTATTTTATTGTTATTCAATAACTATAGAAACATGATCATTTTACCGAATGTTTATATTTTTATTTTCTATGGACCATAAATTTTTGAAAATATTTTGACTTATTTTTAGCTGATTACGGACATTGTCAGTTTTAAATTTTTTTTTTTCTTTAAATATCAATAAAATTTCATTTGATGGGTAAAAAAGCGTGAAAATTGAATGCAAGGCTCCTGATATATAGTTACAATAGCAGTTGAAAAATATTAAAAATACATTCACAATTTTAGATTCTGAGCGGAGCGATGAATGTATTGGTTTTACAATGATGTATGTTTTTTTTTATATTTTTATATTTTTGTGTCTGTCATCACGTTTTAGGACAGTAAAAGTGCTTGGAATTTCTTCATCAGTAGCTTTTCTGGTAGGAAAGTGAATCTAGTTGGTACTTTGGGGGGTCAAAAGTATAAATTTCCCAGTAGTTTTCACAAGCGCCGGGAAAAACAACATAAAAATGAAGGAAAAACGGGAATTTTTACGCAAAATTGGTTTTCCAAAAAATCGATTTTGGTTATTGGTGTAACTCTGAAACAAATGAATGCATATACATGAAATTTTCACTGGTTGTTTATATTTGCATTTTCTATACACGATAACATTTTCAAAATATTTTGATTTATTTTGAACTGTTTAGGGACATTTTCATTTTCCATTTTTTTTTAGTTTTTTTTCTAAAAATATCAATAAAATTTTATTTATTGGTTGCGAAAGCTTGAAAATTTAATAGAAGGCTCCTAATATGTTGTTTCAAAGGCAGATGAAAAATATTAAAAATCCTTAGTCACAATTTTTTTTTATAAGCATTTTAAGTTCAAAAATTGACAAAATATGGAAAAATCACGAAAATTAGCAAATTATTTTGAGTTAAGAATTCGTAAAAATTTTTCTTTTTAAATCTAAGATTTGAAAATGAAACACAAGATTCCTTATAAGATTATCTACCTTTATCAATAAAAAAATCTCTACCGGACAGTCAAATTAAATTTTTATGAGCGTTTGAAATTCAAATTTTTACAACATTGGATTTTCACTCGATTACTCATGTAGCGATTTCCTTATTTTGTTGCAATTCAAAAACGAACAACTGTAGATACATGAAAATTTCACTGAATGTTTAAATTAGCATTTTCTATACACCATACAATTTTGAAAATATTTTGACTCTTTTTGAGCTGTTTATGGACATTTACAGCTTTCAATTTTTTTTAGTTTTTTTTTCTATAAATATCAATAAAGTTTTATCTGTTGGGCCAAAAAGTGTAAAAATTTAATACAAAGCTCCTGATATATTGTTACAATAGCAGTTGAAAAATATTAAAAATACATAGGCACAGTTTTTTTTTATAAGCATTTAAAGTTGGAATTTTGACAAAATTTATCAAAATCTCGAAAATTATCAATCGTTGGAATTAAAAAATTATAAAATGTTCAGTTTTTATAACTAAGAGTTGAAAATTTAAAACAAAGGTTCTCTTAAATAATTCATACTGTAACCAAAAATCTAAAAAATATATTAACACACTTATTTTTTACAGACATTTTAATTTCAAATTTAGACAAAATTTCATATTTAAACCAAGAATTACGATTTTAGTTATTTTGTTGTGATTGAATAATATTATTCGTGGGTACTTGAAACTTCTAAAGTGTACTATTATATATCTATGATAGTATCACGGTTTTTGTTGATGTATAACGCGTTATAAGTATCTAATGGATATTGTGATATGATTAATTTGGAATTTATTATAGGTACCTATTATAGGTCAATTTTTTGTTTAATACCATAGATATGTATATAATATGCCTTATACATAGACTCACATACCATCACCGCTCAGAATCGTTTTTCTTATACAATGATATTATATCATTGAATTCAAATTTAATACCATCCATTATACAGTAACCCACTTGTAACCTACTGTACAGCAGAGCGACACCCACTTGCCCACCTTTTTAAAAATTTAAAACAAGGTTCTGTAACCAAAAAAAACAATAATATATAAACACAGTTTTTATAGTTATTTAAGTTCAAATTTGGACGAAATTACTTATTAAACAACCAAGAATAACGATTTTAGTTATTTTATTGTGAAAAATAATATTGATCTGAAGTGATTTTTTATTTTCATATTAATTTAAAACATTTGACGTAAGACATAACTACACGATTTATTTCATGTTGTATTAATATTATATTATTGTTATATAATAATGGGGTCATTCATTATTTTATTTTATTTTTATCATCTGGTTCATAATATCTAAGATTTCTACTCCATTACAAACGTATTATAATTTGTTAAAGGAAGTAACGATATTTGCTTTTCTTCATAGGTAACATAAAGGAAGGTATTCAGTGATTCAAGGTTATAGTCATTTTCCATATTTTGTTTTTCAGTAATTACTAATTCCTATATAGGTACCAATACCTACCTATTATGTAACGTAACAGTGTAAATTTCTATTTTTTTTAACTGTACCTAAGTCTGCTTACTTATTATTGTTTCGTGTATTTATACAAATACCATCATTCGATTTTCTATAAAATATTAATAACGTAAAGATTTAATTTTTTTTATATACTTTAAAAACTGTAAATTTAGTGAAAACAAACAATTCGTCTTTATAAACGTCTCATATTCGAAGAAGGATTTTATGTTTCAAACGCACTTTAGTACCATCGACCTACCTTAAATACCAACTCAAACTTTGACCTAACGGTATGCAGGGTAAATAAAACAGCAACTATTATAGGTAGGTATACGGAAACCGCTACCACGTTATAATATATGTATACTCCTACGCGTATTCAAATGAGTATATTATGTACACTTTAAGACTGTACCTATAGTATTATGACTTATTTTTTAGTCTGGCAAACGAAATGCATTTTTACAAAGATAGTGTCGTAATAATATGTGCATATCAAATATTTAAATTTCCCGACTAATTTTTGATAATGGTATATGGACAGAACGAAAACATATATACCTATGTACATATATAGAGACTGCAGTGCGCAGCATTATTTACCTTTGGAACAAATATTTTCCGACTTTTCGTATCCGACTTTCGTGTCGTTTTTTTTTTTTGATGTCGAGAATTAGGTATACACGCGATTAAAACACGAGTGTAAACATCGCGTACCTATATATAATAATAATAATATAATACCTACTGTATTCTGCGAGCACAAGCGTCTCACAGACGAAGCAACGGATTATGGTAACCTTCCTACATAACCTTCTTTCATATACATTTTATGTGTTACTAATAATATTATATCCTTCGTCGCGGATTAGATTTCAAAACCGCGCGTTCTGAATATTTTAATGTACAGGCAATAACTCTGAGGTATATAATATTGTAATAGTAGGTACCATAATATTATGCCTAACGCCGACGCGCAGCCGGCCGAGTTCAAAAAGAATATTATTATTGTAACGTTTATACCCATATAATACATATAGGTACCTGTACACACAGCTCTTATCGCGGTACAACTCGCGCCGGAGTCATTTTTGTAATTTATCGGTTTTTATTTAAACCACTAGGTAACGTTTAATACTTATTATTTTATTGGTGTTTATACCGGTTTCGGCGGTCTGGACATCGCTCGAACGGATTTTATTGCTCGGGACGGTGGAAACGCGCTATTAAAAACCATCAAGAAAAACCCTTTCGCCGGGCACGACGAGGCGGCGGCGGCGAAAAAAAAAAAAAACAACCGACCACATTATCTTATTTAATTTTATTGCATTAAACATTTCCCACTCGCCCTCCCCCCCCCTCCACCCCTCGTACTCGCCGCCGTAACACGTCGTAACTATAACTTTGATAGCTGTACACACATTATATTATTATTATACTTGTACACGTCCTGACGGTTTTAGTTCAATTTTTTCCATTTTTATATCCTTATTCCAATGGAGACATCACCGTCATCAACAAAAGGTTTCACGTCGCGAGCGGAGGAATGTTACTTTTATTCTTTTCGTCGGAAACGAAGACGTCGTCGGTAATCGTCGTCGGTGTCTACCTATATAGTAATATAGTGTGTACATCGCCCAAGGGCCATTAAAACGACCCGATGGTCGATAAATGTGCAGAGCTATAATGTCGGAGAGCAATAATTATTATTATATTATAATATATTATTTACATCCGAGAGACCATAATATATTATATAATTACCTTGGTCGTTGGCGATAAACTCGATGATGTACGTCTTATATAGGCAGTCGATATCAATATATTATATCGATGTCTCGAGAACACATAATTCTTGCAGATTTTAACTGTTAACCGATGCCAGCAATGTAACTCGACGACAATGTATCATAATATTATACTATTACACACTGCGTAAGTATAATACTGCGTACAAAAATACGAGTCTTCGATATTTTTCTATATATGTGCCAATTATCAAATTTTCTTTAATTCTATCAAATTTCAAAATTTAACTTTATATTTTAGTTGCCATCTTAATTATAATATACTTTTCCACTAATATACTACCCAATACCTATTTAGGGGAGGTGTATAGGGTGTATTATATTATATCGAAAAAAAATACTTCACGGGAATAATTCTCAGGCCTGGGAGAATCGTGAGATTTTGATAAATATTTTTTTATCTGAGAGAAGACTTCCTACAGGCCTCATCGGACTCGGATTTTTTATTATATTTTAAATAATGGTATAATATAGTTTATAAAAAACCGTTTAAAATTGCATTATTTTTGAAGACATATTATAAAGTTTGAGATAAAAAACTGAGATCGATACCGCCTGTCGAGTATTACTCTCTAGTCTCTATTATAGTTAAAAAAAAATTATCAAATTTGGTTGATTCTACAATCTACAGAAGAAGATCATTATTCCCTTAGAGAGTTTTTTTGTGTACGAAATTACATTAGCATCGGGCTCCTTAACCGTCTTTGTAATAATATTACATTTATATTATTATAATACATAGGTATTCCATTATTGAAGGTTATTCAGTTATTGATTAGTGATTACATATTATATTCGTGGACAGACTACCTACATGTTTCAGAAAGATTAAGTTATCTCAGGTAATGTTGATTTTACCAGTATGATGAGGTCCAAAAGTTTTAATGTCAATAGTAATAGTATACTCATTTACTCAGTGGTCCACTAATCTGAGTGTTAGAATATTTAATGGACAATTTGTCTGGTTGCACCAAAATATAGGAGCATACTCTTAAATAATTGAACGCCTACAAAATATTTGAGTGGACAATTTACACATTTTTTAAATTTGTCATAACAACATGTTCGCATCTTCAATAATTTTATTGGTTTGCAGCAGTTCATCACACTTGCCTATTGTAACTTTTTTCCGTTAAGTCATTGTAGCTATTCTTATTTATATTTATCATTATGTATTTCATGAAGGTACTCCGTATTTGGCTATTGGTTCTTCGGATTGTACTCTTCGTTTGTTACGTTCTATAATTCTTTTCGTTTGGCTATATTGTGATGCAGTTGATGCCAATCATTGTACCCATCTCTTCTGGTTTTGATACCATGGCACCATGCCAAAGTTCTGGTTTTTCTTTTAGACTGTTCAATACTTTCTAGTTCGTTATTCATTCCGTTCGCATTTAAAAAGAAAATTCCGTCCATCATTTGAGCATTTTACCATCGCATTTCAAAATCCTTTGGTTTTATTTTCTCTCCTTTACTATCTGTCCAAATTTCACAACAATGGTTTTATGACCACACTCTTCAAATGCATTTTCAGTACCTAATGGACAATGGTCAGTATAAATTATTGTTGTCCTAAAAAGCCCTACTACCTTGTGATATCCTGATAACTGTGTCTGATTTATTTCGACCATCTCCTATTATTTTACTTTATAAATCATTTAAGTATTGTATACTTTTGTGTACATAATAGTATATATTACATATCTATTCTTACATTTAAATAAGGTTTCTGCTGCGTACAGGGCATTTTTAATTTTTTTTATTTATTCTCATTGTCTTGTTTTACATATTTCGTATTTTCGTTTATCTTGGCTAGAATATTAATTTAACGATGTGATATTCTTAACGTTCTGCAGGAAAAACAATATTATTTCCCAAATGCTAGATTGGTATTGAGTCGTAGGAATCGTCTTGATTTATCACTTTCCGAAAAATAGCCGACTCCGGATATTGCCTTAACACCGTGTACATCGTGTAAATGGACATGTAGTACACGTGTACACAATCACACTGTATAAACTAGTGAAAAAAATTAACCGTGCGCGTGAAACTGTTACATTTTTATCGGTATACTCGTCGGATTTCGAATTAAATCGCTTACGCATAACGCACATGTACTATACGTCTTTCTCTCTCTCTCTCTCTCTCTATATATATATATATATATATAATACGTATGCTTCGGAGTCGTACTCGGATTTGATTTATCGTCCTCCGGACGGACGTCTGCGCCACCACCACCGCAATTTGGGCCGTTGATTGTCGCGAACGATGTTGCAGTCGTTTTAGTCGTCGTTGTCGTGTCGTCGACGTTGTCCCGCAAAATGCGGTGCAGTGGCGGTGTAGATCGACCGAACAAACCGATCCCCCGAGAGTCGTTATAATAATAATAATAATAATATTATGTGTACTCGTCGGCCGCTATAATAATGTTCCCCGCGCGCACAACAGTTGTAGTTTAGTATATATATATTATGTGTCTGTAGCTCTGTTTCGGACGACTTTTTCGACGTGACAGCTGCGCGTTGAAACAATAGAGCGTTTATTAAAAAAGTAAAAAAAAAAAACAACAACAACAAACAAATCCCACCGCCGGCGGCGCATCGCTCGATGTGATATTATATAAAATTATGCGGTAACCGCGGCGAAGGTAGTTTATCGAGGCCCCGAACCAACTCGTATACAAGGTGGTGGTGATGGTGGTGGAGAGGGGATTTTCGAGCTAGATTAGGAGGACGTGAACTAGTGTGTATGTATATGGGATACACACACATATTAATCGTCTCGCGTATAACATGTATAAATCTATATTTTATGGCTTTCTTCGCGATAAATTATGCGCGCGCATAAATTAAATATTAACGAGCGCGTCAAACTAAATAATATAATATATATATTGTAGTATAGTAAAAACTAAACATATCGAGGTGTTGTGGTGAGCTCGAACTGCCTATATTGTTTACCACACGCACACGATACCTATATGTATTATAATATATTTTCGATAAATACAAATATATACGACACGAGTGTTATATATAGACATATAATAATATTTAATTTATGCATAAAGCGTACTTGCATCTCATATATACCTACATGTATATTATATGATTTATGTGCATACAGGGTGTAACAGATAGAACTGACTTTTGGAATAACTTTTGTTCTAATCAATATTTTTAAATTTTTTAATACTGAAAATGAACAATTTTAAATTTGATTAAAATTTTTTTCAAAACAACCTACTTGTGAATCTGATTATAATAACGATTTGCAGGATGATAAAAACATTTATCTAAGTCAAGTAGTTTATTTTTTAGAATTTTTTTAAATATCAATCTTTTTTGATTAAATTACTTTGGAAGTCAATAACTTTTTTAAAAATGTTACATTTGGAAATTTGCTAACACTGGGATATTTCTTAAGCTATTTACTGATCATATAATTGTTTATCAATATTTTTCATACGTTTTAGTAGCGTCAATTTTTTTTGGTCAGTTACTCAGTTCTTTCTGTTACACCCTGTATATTATATATGCGCTTATATTGGACACGTAGGTATATGTGTGGTATATATAGTAGTTGTGGCGTGTATATTACATACACCTATTATTATACAATAATTATTATAGGTATTTGTTGTGTGTGTTATGGTCGCGTACGCACTGTACGCGCGCGCGGTTCACCACCTGTTCACACAGAGTCGCGAGCATCGGCTGCCATATTGTTACCTGGCCAATGGCGTTCTCTCGTCCCGCACACCACAGCGGTTTGTCGGACAATCGTTAACGCGAGAAGGCATGAAAGAAAACCGCGGCGACCCATTGTATATGCTTTATGGTAATATAATATCATACCCGTCGTATATAAGCCCATTATATTATGTACCTATATTATAATATCGAATACACATTTTATATGCACAGACGCACATGCGCAGCACGCGTATCACAACAATATTATTACAATATGGACATAGGTACCTACCCTGTAGGTACGCGGGAAGAATTCGAAACGATTTGGCAACGATAGGTACCGTCGACCGTACTTACCTATATAACCACCATTAACCGCAGTCATGCCCACATGCAGCAGTCGCCCTCACGAAATTTCCTCGGGAAACTCTATGGTTTCCGACCAGTGTTTACCTATAGGTATATACATATAAAGGTGTCTATAGTTGTATAGTATGATTCATCGTAATACCTATATAGATTACTCGGAGTATAATAAATAATAATTATTACGTTTAGGTATTTGTAGGACATATTATTATGTAATACCTAGGTATCACCTACGCGGTAATTTAGCGGCGTACACTTTAGAACCTACACCGTGGTTCTGGCGATCGCTGCATATAATATATAATAGACATAATCTACCCATCATGTGGGCAAACCAATATTATGTACCCGATGTATATACGCTTAAATATTATTATTAATCGTCTCTCTGCTCGTCGTCGTTATTGTCGTCGCCGTTGCTGCAGTGTGTGTGTGATGTATGTCTGTGGATTATCTCGAGTGGCTTGGCGGCTTATTTGAAAAAACCTCGAGCGGCCCGAGATAACGTTTTGGAATTACAAAAACCTTATCCTATCAGTTGTCGTCGTATACATATAGGTATACACACGCACGCACGGAAAACGTTGAACAAGTCAAACATGTGTATATTTTGTGTGTGTGTGTGTGTGTGTGTGTGTGTGTGTGTGTGTGAGCACTGAGTGTGTATAGGTACCTATGTGTGTGAAAAGGTAAAAAAAAAAAATGTTAAAACCACAACGCACACATGTACGAACAGACCGAACGAGATAACCGAGCGAAGAGCGCGTATTTTCGTGTGGCTTACGTGTTCGTTTTTTACTTAATTTGTTCCGTCATTGCTGTAGGTACCTACCTCTATATAATATACAGGTATAATGCAATATAATATATTATTTATATACATCAAGTCGAGCGAATCTATATCGTGTCTTATTTATATATAGCTATATACTTACAGGCTATAGATATACACTATATGCAGTAATAACCCTCAACACACTCACACACACGTATGACTGTACATGCTTATACATATACATGTATATAATTTATATAGGTAAACTATACAGGGTGACTTATTATTTTCCTGTGGGTCGCTCTGTTTATAGAGGTGTTTAAAATGCAGTTTGCCTATAATACTCCAAGTTCCAGCCGATTCGAGTGAATTTTGTATTCGATTTATGCAAATAATAATTTCCAAATCTATATATGCATAAAGGCAAAGGTAATAGAAGTAGGTTAACACTTAATATATGCATGTCATATACATAATTTACCTGTACAAAAATAATGAATCGGTACTATAGACTATAACACAGTGGCGTCGTGAACTTTATGAACTACAAGGGCACATATTAAAACTATATATACCAGCCAACACATGCGTTTAAAATTGTTTAATAATACAATTTATGTGGCACATGTCCGCATATACATAGTCAATTTTTGTGTCGCATAAGACATAGTTTAACATGTCTTACGTGACACATATTTGGAAGTAGAAATGTTAATATTTCCTATTATTATTAAAATTAATCATAACATATTAGGCCACTCGATACATAGTATTAAAATTAATTTTCATTAACATTAGAATCTATATGTTAAAAGTTATTTGGGAACAATATTATTGCTCAAAAATGATGCATCGCGTGATGCCACTGTGCTACAACAGTTGTACAACTTAACAACTATATACCTGTTCAATTATAATTTACCCACCAATAAGTCTTATAATACTATGCCTAGTATTTGCCTAGGAATGTGTACCCATATAACTTTTGATTTTGTATTGAATAATTTTCATCATCAAAATGTGTGTTGTACTTAACTTAGGGCATTCATAATATAATATATGTAGGCTGGTAGGAACATAATATTATATTATAGAACGTTCGCTGCTGTAGTGATTAAGTACGACGACTTAACGCGATATAATAATGCCTATTTATATACATTATATATATATACACAGGCATGTACCTATATTATTACTAAACATTTTTATAGTTTGGCCGTCTTCGTGATCTACCGATGACTGATCATATATTTGTTTGTAAAGGATTTTCAATTATCTAAATAAAACAAAAAACTCAATCATTGTTATTACACTTGTACGAGTATTGCTTGTATAGTGAAATTATATAAATAACCTACACAGTCCAAGGCGATCGCATCAACAAAATTAACACAAACCTATTATTGAATTTAACAATATATATAACATAATGTCGCCATCGTAAGATGCCTCTATTTCAAAATATTCGAGAAATAAACTTATTGTTTCCGTAATTGATGACTTTTAAAAGCTTAGTATAATAGTTCATTCCTCAATAAAGTCCATCATTTTTAAATATATTTATTGCAAAATATATTATAAATACGTTGATGTACCTACATGATTATTATGTATATCATAATAATATACTCATTCAAAAACTCCATTATAATATTGTAATGTAGGTATTGATATTTAAGAAGCGGGTACCTACTGCCGTATACCTAGGTACTGGTCGTCATAAAGTTGTCATGGTGCACATACGCATGTGACCAATGATACTTATTTAATATTAATTATTCTTAGAATGAAAACAAAATATAATATTATACCTTATATAAATTAAATTAAATAACTTTACGTTAGGTATCCCACAACGACGATGATGTGATAAAACGTATTACGATTAGTCGTACTTGTATATATGTGTCCACGTCGTGTCTGAAAATAAATCATCACGATTTAATAAATTAATTTCAATTATTTTTAATCTTTTTTTATAGACGATCAATAAAATATCTATAAAACAATAATTAAAAATCTCAGAAGATGGATCAATTAAACTGTACGTCGATGTCTATGTTTACCTTGCCGTGTTACCTGCACGTTAAGCGATTGTATATAGACAATAAAAATGTCACATAGTACTTATGCACACCCGTGCCGCGGAAATTGCCACTAATTTATCATCTTTATTATTTCACAGCAACAGCTCTTGTGTTAATTAATAAACTCGCTCGCAGCAGTTGTTAAACCTTCAATTTATTAAACCGGCAGGCCTAATAAATAATTTTTCTTTTCACTATGCGCAGGTAGAACACGCACCAAAGATAAGTACAGGGTCGTATACACCGACTTGCAGCGCCTGGAACTCGAGAAGGAATTTCACTTTAACCGATACATCACGATCACAAGGAAAACCGAGCTGTCCAAAATGCTGAGCCTGTCCGAAAGACAAGTAAGTTCATATTATTATAAATATTTGTGAACAGATAAAATCGATAATTAAGCCTACAAGCGCTGCATAGGTGTGTCTACTACGGTGGCAGCATAGGGTGCCGGGGCTGCCCCTGCAATTTTTGAAAGGTGCCGGTCAACCGAATATTAAGTCAGAGGGTTAATATAACATATCTTTTTTTTTTAATTTGATTTTTTTGTGGGTATCGTTATAATTATCATTTACTTACAAAGATTGATTTCCCGACTTCTGAAATCGGAAAAACCTACTATAAAGACTTGAGACAGACGACGACGGTACAGTACGCATCTATAGGTATTATTAATATTATTGTGGTATTATTTTTGATTTATATCTAGGTGGTATAGGACATAGGTAATCCAAGCGATCCTGTGGATGAATAATATTTCTGAAGTTACTGTAGATTTTTATTTTTTATTTTTTTTATTTTTATTAATCAGAAAAATAATATTTAACAAGATAACATATTAAATAAAACCTTAAATTGATTTATCTTTCTCCTGTAAGCTTACGCTTGTGTTGGAGAAAGAGAGTTATAAAGTGGTAGAATTAATTACAATATAAATCATATAAAAATAAATTTAACATTGAAAAATAAGAAATAATTATCAGAAACAAGTACACGTAAAGATAAAATATTACAACTAGGTAAAAATAAACATAAGAAGACATTTACAAATTACATTTATCATCTTACTTTTTAGATAGCATAATAATTAGTGACCCTATACATGTATTAAAGTTTTTCCATGTTAGTAAATAACCAATCAGAAACCAATTTTTTCGCATACTTTGGTGTTACACAAATTGTATTTTTTATTTCATTATTCATGGAGTTGAAGATAGTAGGACCTAGATAGTCCAGAAATCTTTGACCATATGAGGTATTTGTGTATGCTTTAGATTATTATTGTAAATAGATGATTTAGACTTTTTTTTAAATTATGTAAATATTTCATTGTGGAGGGGGGGCTTAACAAATACGCGGCTTTGGGTGTATAACCGGTCATTAGCTGCTAGGCTGTCCTTGCCGATGAAGTCTAGTCACGCCTATGACGCGCTAATAACGAATTGGGGTGGTATATTTTATTTTGAAAAATTAAACTGTAGGCGGCAGCGGGATAATAGTTATTTTCATTAGGTAGGTACAACGGACATGTGATATCTGACCACTTGTGACAGTTAATAATTTTAGAATGAATGTATAACTGTGATAATATAATAATATACAATTTGTAATAGTTTATATATATCTATAACATTAAGTTTTAATATATTAATTACTGTTCAAAATTAAATTTACGTTTAAATAAATGTTTTCAGAATACAACTTACAAGTAGGTTTGTAGGTAGGTATACGCTTTAGTATTTCTAGAAAAAAATATCGTTCTCTGCAAATGTAGACTTAAAGTATATTAAAGTATTAAATATTTCTTTTTAAAATAAAATTATGTAAATTATATCTTTAAATGTCTTTACACTCTAAACGTTCCTACTTATATAATTTAAAAGTTTGTTTTATACAACAATTTCATTTAAAATTGGTTTCAACTGTATTCAACTGTGATAACTGCTCTAATTGCTTAAAGTTTAGATAAGTGAAGTGGATATATTATATACATTGTTTGCAGGAATTTTATCTCTATTTATTAACACATTTTACTTATTCGTTAATTGAGTTCTTCTAAAATCATAATTCATGCAGCGAATATAAAGAATCTAATGTTATACAATATGATATTATTTATAAAAGTAATACATATTTTTAAATTTTGACCAAAATATAATAACATTTATATTATATAAATAGAAACACACACACACACACATTCACACTTTATATAGGTTATAGGTGCATAATATTTATTATTTATATAAGTATAGACTATACTGGCTGGCTATAGAGTGATTCACAAACCAAGTACAACTGTACAAGTATATAATCCATATTCCTTTAGTTTTTGTGTGCATATGAGATTTTCAAAAATATTTCCATTTACACGTCTTGACCATTATAAAAAATATATTTCTGGGTAAGGAGTTTTTTGTTTGATACATTCAAAATAAAAATAAATATTTACCTTATATACCTATTCGTAGATATAGGGTACATATTGTTATACATTAAAAACAATTAAATTAATTTAAATTTAGAAGATGCATATCAAAACAATTATAATATATAATTGGGGGACGGAGAGGCCGAGCGGACTAAGGCGTCGGTTGCGAAGCACAATGACTCTGGTTCGAAACCTCGGCCATGGGTGGTATTTTTCTTCGGGCAAGTCACGGTGTCCGGAGCACAAGTGCCGGAATCCCCCACCCGGGCATGGCAGATACCTACGGGTGCCCAAATCAAAAATTCTGCCAAAACAAACACACACGTGTAAACAAATCTACAGTACCCTCCCCTACAGTACCACAGGCAAATGACCTAGTAGTTGAAGCCTTAACCCTAAATAAAAAAAATATATAATTATTATACAATAATAATAGTATATAATATTTACTTACACTGAAACATGCACTGTGCGAATTTTATAATTATGTTTGTTATTATTAATTAATAATTATTATTATATTATTCGATAAATAAATCGCCTAAACAAAGCTAATATTTCATAACTATTATTATGACGTGTAATTTGGTGTAACCTATAAGACAAAATTAATAATATAACCGATTGATAATCAATGATAATATATAGTTAAATGGTTGTATAATTTTGAAATGCATTATATTACAGGTGAAAATATGGTTTCAAAACAGGCGAGCCAAACAGCGGAAAATCGACAAAAAACGAGAAGAGACGATCATCAACGAGAACTCAAAACAACTGATCCAGACACCTGTCGATACAAATTATTCGATCGAGAGCTGTTCGTCCCTGTGAAACGATCGACATAATCGTACCTTGTAAATCGACGATATGAGCTGACATATTCGACGGGTATAACATTATATTATTATATATAATGATAACTATCGAGAAACCCCACAAAATGTGGGCACAACGAAATCGGACGTTATACATACAATTTTGTATAATATTATATATATAGATTGTAAGTTTGAATCGCGTCCAAAAGAAACGATAAAACACTTTTCATTATTTTATTTTGTAAACACAATTTTATTTTTATTTTAAAAATTAGCATAATATTATTATTATCATAATTATTATAATACAAGACGTTATGTTTTTGTTTTAGCCGATTTTCAATAATGCGCGCTTATCATAATATTATACCGTTACACTTTAGACTGTACATAATATATATTATTATAATATAGAAATCGTTTAATTTTACTTTACAATACCTGCCCTATTATTATTGGTGTACGGAGTGTATTCGCTATGATATAATAATAATAATAGACAGGTATAACTGTTATACTCGAATTTTTAGTTTTTACGAATGTATATAGTGAGCTTATCGAACTTGTTGATATTTTTAGTCGTCGCCGTTGTGTACTTACCTTCGTAGGTTTTATTGCAATAACATTATGTTTTAATAATTACAGGTATACACCTACCTATATACCTATCTGGCTATCTCGATCATAGTGTATGTATAATAGGTACTATGTGCAACTGTTGTTTACCAACGTTATTAGAATAATAATGATAATAATAGTAGTGATAATAATAATAATAATTATTATTATTATAATAATGCGATGATTATTGTTATTATGTTGACGAATGTGTTTGTACTTATCGGCGAACGTTACAGCTATGGGTGGCGCGTAAGCGGTGTACCTATATCACTTGGAATTGTATTTCTAGATTGTAAATAATATTGTACTTAAGCAGACTTAATCCGAACGAATATAAGTAGTTGAACTTAAAATAAGATTATAATATTAAAATGTTTAAAAAAAAATGGAGTTGAACAATTAATTATGTGAATAATTATACTTAGGTATCGAAATGTATATGTTTCAGATCGTTTCAATTCGTATAATTTATTACTATTATTATTATCATTATTTATATTATTATTATAGTTATTATTTGTATCATTATTATTTTATTATTATTATTATTTAAGGAAAAATACGATTTCATTAATTGTTTATCGATATTTTTTTCAGTGTTGTATAATTATTTTGGTTAATGTATTGTAAAAATAAATAGGGCATACAACTTATTGGTTAAAAGTACTTGTATTAATTTGTTTAAGACAATTTATGTGAAATTAAACGACACTGCTATATAATTTTGCCTAGTTAAAAATTTAAATCCTATATACTATATATATATTCTATATTCATATACATCAATAAAATGTTAGGAACATATTTTTTTACTAACCTAAAGATCAGATTACGTAGGTACTCGCATGGTTGTCGTCATCGATCTGTATTTGTAGTAAGTTTCAATTGCTTATATCTCAAACCTTGTCCGTATAAGTATAGCTATATATTATTATCTAGAGTAGTTATATCCTCGTCGTGTCCGTCCGTCCTCCGTCTGTTACCAGTATAAATATTAATGCACCTACCCGATACCGAACATATTCGCATGGCTAATGATTCGTAGGCGTGTACTGTTTCTTATTGCGGTCGTGTTTGTGGTCAGGTGCGAGGAGAGTCGAATTTCTGGATGTGGCGTGCACCGGTGATTGTTCTAAGGGCGAAGTTTTGGATGGCCACGATTTTGACCATAGGTCGAGTTCTTGACGACTGGCCCCCGTGCCGTCGGCGCTAAGTCAGCATCAGCTTTATGTACATTTCGAAGATAGCCAAACTATTGGTTACAGGTAAAGGGCTGCTGTTTTTCAGAACCGGGTAGAGACCAGCTCGGGCCTGTTTTGCTTTTAGTAATTATTGTTTTTCACATGTGAGTTAAAAGGAAGGTGCTCGTCGATTGTGACGCCTTTACCCGTGGGTAGATATTATATTGGGTTTCGGTTAGTGTCAGATGTTAAATTTATTGGTCCAGGACTGGTAGGTACCAGACACCAGTCCAACACTAAAAAATGAATACGGAATGATTATTGAAAGTATTCTTCTTCTTGTCGTGTCCGATTATAAAAATTCCAATAACGATTATATTAATAATTTAGAATAAAACTAGCTGATCCCGTGTACTTCGTTACCTGTTAAATGAACCAAATCTATATGACTCAAATTTTGTTCGATTCGTTATTTAATATTCAGTGTATGGTGTGCAAAATGTATGTTAACTTTTCCGTTGCCAGGAAAAATAATAATAATTCTGATTCGCAGTAGTATATTATCAGGTAGGTAGGCAATCGTTATATTAAGGGGTATGAATAGTATTGAAAAAATCTATAAAAATGTACTTTTGTATTTCCAATAATATGGTTTATTAAGTGGTTTGAGAGTAAAAACACCTATTATCAATATTGTAGAAGAGAAGTTAATCTGTGCCTGTATAGAAGTCAAATTTTAATATTTGTAATTACTAAACTCAATAATTCAAATTCAAAAAGTAAAATATCATAAGTTTTAGAGTTAAATATTGGACATTGAAAATAAAATATCGAAAATCGACTCCTATACAAGCCTAGATAAACTCCTTCTCTTCAATTTGTATACTAGGTGTTCATACTGTAATGTCACTCATTAAGCTATATTATTGGAAATACGAAACTAAGTTTCAGTGGTTCACTAAAATTCACATTTGTAATTATAGTGTAAAATGTTCCGTTTATGACATGTGCGTGCACGTGCGGGTGTGCTCCACTATTTATTTTATACACAGTCACTCACACTAATAATCACTTACTACGCACACATTTACACGACCCGCATGCACACAATTAGAAAATTGCCTATACCGAACTCCTTAGAAACGGTTACCCCTTAACGTAGTTTATAAATTATTTCCGATTTCACGGCAACCAATATTTATTATTATAATAGCTTTAAAACCCGTGGCATTGTGGCAACCATTTATAAACAAAAATATCCACCATAAATCTCAACATTCCCGTTTGAGCACCTCCACGGAATGGGCCTACCGGGTCCGATTGTGAATCTAAAACATTCTAGGGCCCACTAAAGCACACACAAAAAATTTCATCAAAATCGATCCAGCCGTTTAGGAGGAGGTCGCTTACAAACACACGTACAGTAGAATTATATATATAAAGATAAAATGCAGGCAAATACTTAGATAATAAAATAAACAAGTATAAATAAAAGTAAAAAATAAATAAATTTGGTTCTTCTAATAAATCAATTTTTTTGGTAACGTTCTATATGTTGTGTTGCGACCAGTAATAGCAGCCACCCCCGGTGCATTGGTGTTTATCAAAATCAAATCTTCTTATGTGCATTGTGCTGGGGACTCATGGTGCACTTGGTGACAAAAGGAGTTAATCGGTCTGTCGTTCTCCACAGTCGCATGTGTCATCTTCTCCATTAAAGCCCCATTTTACCATGTTAGCTTTAGTCCTCGCCACCCCGGCTTTCAATCTGTTAAGAGTTTTCTTCACATTTCACTATTGAAAGTGACAAGATAGTGTTCGTATGGTATCAAATTAGTTAGAAAAACATAGTTTCAACACCATTCGACATTTAAACACCATTGGACTAGTTGTATTAACAGGACACACTGTACAACCACATACCGCAGTGCAAAATTCTACGTGGACACAATTTCAACACTGTTTGAACACCATTTGTCCAGTTTTAATCACAAGACGGTCCCGACACAAAATCACTGTGAAGAATTTCTACCCAAGTACTTTTATTGTTTAGTGTCCTTTCGAACCTATAATTTGTAGTTTTGTTGTTGGGGTCGTAGGCCATAGGGTGCCTAAGGCTACTATTTATATAAGTTGAGTTTGAGTCTCCGTTTTTTTATTCGTGGTATTATTAGATCCAGTTGCCTCTGAAGGAGGGCACTTGCTTAGTTTACGCTTTTGTTCTTGGAGTAAGACAAAGTGTCATCCATGAATAGTACCACCTCAGTTTGACGTGCAGTGGATAAGTGGTCGTTTAGTACAAAACATACAGTAGCGGGGAGAGGCAGGATCCTTGTGGGACACCAGTTTCAATGTGTTTGGAGGTCAATAGCTGCAGATCACCGACTTTTACACGATACGTTCTGCCGATTAGAAATGATCTGATGAGACGGATGAAGCAAATTGGTGTTCTCGGCTGGTGGAGTTTGTGGAGGAGACCGCTCAAATACTTTTTCCATGTCAAGGAAGACGATTGTAGTTCTTTGTTGAATTTTTTCTGTTATATCCTTTAAGTGTGAAGTTACCTAGCTGCGTTTCTACGAAGGTTCTCAATTAAGTTCTTCAAGTATGATTTTTTCGAATACTTTTGACATTGAGGTGAAGAGCGAAACAGTTGGGCGAATTTCCAGTTTTTGATGGTCTTTCTTTGGTTTCGGGATCATGATAATAGTTTCCATTTTCCATTTATCCGGGAAATATGTGAGTCTCAAGCATGAAGTAAATATCTGTGCTCAGTCCTGACAGCTTTAGGAAGGTGTTTGAGCTTCGTGTATTCGTTATGTCATCGTAGTGTACTTGTATTTTACCAGGAGAAAGTCGTCATATGAATGTCCGTACTGTTTAGGGTGAGATCAGGTCAGGTGACGGTAAAAAAGAGTTTTCTATTTGGTGGTTAGATTTGTTCACTTCGTGTAGGTACTTCTTGACCAGGGTAGTTTTTAACACTGAGCACGGAGCACCGGTATTTATGCCGAATGCTCCGTTTCAAGAGTGGGTTGTAGTTGGCGCATGCGTCGATGTTTGCGTCTTGAAAACCACACCAATTCATAGCCTCGAATGATATGTACACCCCTTGTACCTATAGTTGTATCTGCTGTACTGAAAGACCCATGTCGGTATAAGCCATAAGGTAAACCTCAGAATATAATATATGCAATAGTGTTCAAACTATATTAAAAGTTCACCATTATTATTCGTTAAAAAAAATATAAACATAATTTTACATTTAATCAATAGAATAATACGTGACTTTGAAATTCCGTTTTCACATAATTTATCTTCGTATTAAAATCGTATAATATTTTTCAGCTGTTGTAAAATTATTTGGTGCGTAAATTCTAAATTGCAGTGTTAATTTGTTTACGTGTTGCGCTATAGTCGCAACTCGCAAGTATACCACCTATGATGTCGCACTGTCGCATTAACCCTACAAATAAATGATTATAGATTGACCCTATTAAATTACAAAAGAAATAAATAAACTTTAACAGGCTGCAGATGTCTTATAGTGTACAATATAGGTAGGTACTGCAGTACTTGGATAATTTGCAATAACCAGTGATAATGTGCAATAATTTATCATGGACAAAATACTATAAAGCTTCCGGCTACAGTATACTTCAAATTACTTCATTTTTGATAAAATCAAGTTGCTGTACGTATTATATTCATCCGTATTTTAATGCGTAGGTATAGGTACAGTATAATATGCTGTACACGCCAACAGATATAATAGCAAAATATAATATTAACTATATGAATATTGTCAAATCTAACAATACCTATTCATATTGCGTAATTTAGATCAATGGAGCAGATGGGCTGATGTAGCATAAGCTTCAAATGTAATATATAACAATAGAAGACATAATATAAGCTCCAAAATGAGATAAGAAAAAAAAAGTTGTATCGTACCAATGCGCCACGGTTAATAGATATTAAATAACGGGTATTAAATTTAAAATTATAATATATTATATTTTAACAATTTATTATTTAACATTTTTATAAGATCGAAAAAGTCAACAGCTTTATTATAATTTATTAATTTCTATTATGCTTATTGGCAATTTTTTATAAAATCGACTTTTTTAAATAACTTAATATAAAATATTAATTTTGGTGCAAATGATATGTCATTTTTGTACCTTTGGCACTTTTATCATATTGCCACGTACCTACTTAAGGGCACCGGGGCGACACGAACACGAGTTATCCTCTCCGAATCGAAAGTTGAAAACCAACGGTCTTGTACTATGGGGTTCGGGGACATCTATTGGTTTAAATTGTTTTTTTGTGTTATTATTATAATAAAGGTTCTTATGTAAGGCCGACCGCACACCAAAAGAGCAAAACTGTGTTAGTCATCGTTAGTCATATTTGTTTTAATCAACTTAAAACAATTTGTTTTTTATATACGCATATCAGTTAGTCAAGACAATTCTAGTCAAACAATATTTTAGTTATTTTTTAGTTTCAAAAATGTCATCTGACGAAGAGGTTGCCATTTGTATGTGGTACTCCGTACTCTCTACACAATTTAGAAGAACGGGAAAAAAAAAAGTTATGGGTACACCCATTAAACCAAAAACGTATCACTCACAACGTAATTGTGTCATTTATATGTGAATTACGATCTGATGAAAAAAAATTTAAAAATTATACACGTGTTAGTATTTCAACTTTTGATTATATCATACAGCAAATAGGAGAGGAAATAAGAAAAGAAGACACTAATTTCAGAAAAAGTATTTCTCCTGAGGAAAGGCTTTTAATTACACTAAGGTAAGATTTGATAAGACTAATATTTTAGTATGATATTTTATTGTATTTAGTTGTACATCTTTATTAAATTTATTAAATTTTATGTAAATAGATAAAAAGATAGGTATAGTATGATATTATTTTATATAAATTGTGTACTCGTTAACTTAATCCTATGAACTGCTACTATCTGTCATAGGTGATGCAACATCAGTTGCAAAAGCATTGTAGAAGTTATTCATATTTTGCCCTCCTTGTTGTCCTACTTGCAAAGAATATAACTGTTGTCCATTTTGAAATGAAGTCATTTGTGCTTGTTTATTTTGTTCTTGGTCATCAATAAAATTGTTTAAAGTTGATAATACAATTTGTTTAAAGTGACGTTGATTTTGATCGTTAAGTTTTTTGTAATCAGGAATTAAACTTTTGAAAAATAATAGTTCTGATGAATCTTCAGTGCTAATTTGCTTAGTCCTTGACTTTAAAAATTCTATCATTGGCTCAGCTACTTGTTCACTTGCTGTTTTAAACTGAGTTTTAGGTTTTTTTGGTCTTTTGAATACTGCTTCATTTAGTTGTGGTTCACAATCTGATACTGTACCATCTTCTGGTGTTGAGGTATTGTTTTCTACTGTTGATGTATCAAACGAGTATTCCTCAGATTCACTGCGTTCATCAGACTCGCTACAATTATCACTTACGTTGCTAGTCATTTGCTTATGTTGTAACATGCAATTTGACAAAAAACTCATGCTTTCAAAGAGATACCATTTCCTTTTCTTTGATGCAGCTGATCCAGATTTTTTATTTTTTATTTCACGCAACTCTCTTGCGTATGAATTCCTAAGAGAAGTCCATTTAGTTTTGCACACTGATACTGAAAAAGAAAAAGAATTATTAATACTTGGTATTTAATATTTTGAAAACATGCAATGCCGTAATTATACCTATTAATAATTATGAATTTATTTAATTAATTTACTATTATATAGTATACCTATTGACTATTATATATTAATAGTAATAAAAACAATGAGTTAATATAATATATTTATTTTTTTAATGTAGGTAATAAACATTTATATATTTAATTTTTTTAGTTTTCTGGCTTCTGGGGAATGTTTCCAACGCCTACACTATAACCTTCGAATAGGAGCTACTACTGCAGGTAAAATTGTGAAAGATACATGTTTAGCAGTATGGACAATTTTATCACCACAGTATATGCCTTTACCATCCACCGAAGGTTGGTTAAAAATTGCAAGCGAATTTGAAAAATCTTGGAATTTCCCAAACTGTCTTGGATCTATAGACGGTAAACATATAGCAATTCAATGTCCGCCAAATTCAGGATCTGCGTACTTTAATTACAAAGGGCACCACTCCATCGTTCTACAGGCAGTCGTCGACGCTAACGCCAAGTTTATAATTATTGATGTCGGTGATTATGGTCGAAATAGCGACGGAGGCATTTTAAAGGAATCCAATTTTGGAAAATTACTTGATAAAAATAAATTAAATTTGCCAGCTACACCAAGAAAAATACACGAAGAATTGGAGGAAACATTTCCTTTTGTTTTTGTTGCAGATGAGGCATATCCTTTAAAAAGTAATTTGATGAGACCATTTCCACGAAGACATCTTAATAATATGAAGAGAATTTATAACTATCGCCAATCTCGCGCAAGGAGAATCGTTGAATGTGCTTTCGGTATTCTGACAAAAAGATTCAATGTTTTTGAAAATAAAATGTTGGTTCATCCCGATAAAGCTGCTGTTATAACGCAGGCTGCATGTGTTCTCCATAATATAATCATGGATAAAGAAAGTAATTTGACCGATATTCATAATGAAATTGAAACAACTACTTTGCAAGTATACCAGGAAGATAGTGACCGACCCACAAATCGTAGACCATCACGAGAAGCTATCGAGATTCGTGAAAAATTCATGACATATTTTAATTCAGAAATAGGATCTGTTCCCTTGCAAAATACTTATATTATTTAAAATAAGTTTATATTTAATTATTTATTAATTATATTTAACTAAATAATTAGTACATTTATTAATGTCATGCACAATCATTTTCACTAAAATAATACTAATATATTATAATACAGAAAAAAAAGCTATTATTATTTCATTATTTTAATACATATTTCGCGTATTTTGTTATTATGTTACAATATTATAATTAAATTGAGTAAAATAAAGAAATATTTAAACATACCATTGACATTCATTTCTTTGCTGATTTCTTCCCATAGCTTGTCTTGTACTGCCCTATTACTGTGGTCTTTGTCTTTATAATCGTATATCGATGGCCTTTTTTCTATTAAACTTATTAAAATTTCACCATCACATGCCATTGTAAAATTGCAATAATATATTATAAATAATTTAAAATAATTTATAATTTGTATTTTAATAATATTATTATAATATAAACACGATATATAAAAATATCCGATGTTTAATTATGACTAACTATGACTATCGAAAAATGCAGACACTTCAGACAGTATCAGTCATGACTAATAAATAATAATGTATATAACACTTAATATTTTAAAAGAATTTTGCGTACCACAGCTGTAATATAAAACAGTATTTATATAAGTTTTAATATTGTATAATATATTAAACAATACATATATACCACAAAACAGTTTACATACATATTAGTCACTAAACATTATAAAAGTAATGAATACAATTTTAAAAAATTTCAGAATCTGTGGAACATCATTAATATAGGCCATTATGGTTTAAATGTTAAACTGTGTCATTATTATTATATTTAAATTTAAACTATTTATTGTAAATCTATATATTAAATATTATAATTATGTATATTTTACACTGTATGACTGTACCATACTGTATATTTAAAATAAAAAGTTAAAAATATAAAAGTTCTTTGAACAATTTTGAATTGGAATATTCAAATTGTACCAATTAGTAATTTAGTTATTTGTTGTATTAATCATATTTTAAGTTAAATATAAATTCTTATGTAATTATATTTATTACAATAATTAGATAGAAAATACATTTATTATAAACTACAAAGGTACAAATTAACTTAATTTAAATTTATAGTATTTTTATAAACAATAGTTTGATTCTTACAATCTTAACAATAATTTAATGTTTCATTCCTCGCAATCATAATTAATTTCAAAAATGATAAAATTATTATTAAAATTAATCATTATTCAGTTGTGTAATTTCATCTATCTGAAACTGGTAATGACGAAATATATGTATGAACGGAAGAAAACATAATTGAGTAGTCCATGTTATACATTGATATCCTAGTTTATCTGGAACTTGAAAACCCTCTTTTGCTGACTATAAGAAACAAAAAAATACATTTAATTGTAATTCTTGTAAACATATATTTTTAAGTAACTGTAACATAGGTATTGCAAATTAAGTGTTATTTATTTATTATGATACCGTTTTGGAGGGTAAGCAGTTATTTAACTAACATAGTAAACATATGTGTGTAGTTTGTATAATGTATTATGTGCCAAGTTGAGGTAATTTCTGATCTATAGACTTTAACGATACTGGATGAAACTTTGGGATGTGATTTTTAATAAATTGATGTTATAATAAGCTATTAAATGTTTATTAAAATACAACTTGTAACAAATGTCGGGTTCTTGGTATTAGGCTTAAATAATAATATCAGTTCAAGTTCAAATATATAATTCAGAGGCAATTTATTGACAAAGATTTTAATTTTTAGGTACAATAAATAATTTATGCATGATGTACTTACAGTATCAGTTAAAGAAGAAATATAAGTATTAAGTAGGTATTTTAGGTATCTATTTTAGATTCTGAATGGAGCGATGATTGTGTTGATTTTACAATGATGAATATTTTATTTTATTTTTGTGTCATCATATTTTGGTGCAGTAAAAATGCCTAACATCTTTTCTACTTCAACATTAAAAAGAATCTAGTTAGTACTTTGGAGGGTCAAAAGTAAAAAATTCCCAGAACTTTTCAAAAACATCAAGAAAAATAAACCAACAATTAAGGAAAAACTAAGATTTTTATGCAAAACAATTTTTAGAAAAAATCAATTTTGTGCTTTGGTGTAACTCTAAAAAATAAACTTAAATACATTAAAATGTTCAAAATATTTTGGAATTTTTTTAATCTATTTAATATTTATAAACATAAGAAAATGTTGTCGTAATATAAAATCAAATCTATGGTAGCTTGTTATGGTACTTACAATCTATGGGTATAGTACCTACAAAGTTATAATTTGTAATCATATTATATCATCATTAATAATGTATCAATAATATTCTATCCTTTGGTAATATTGATATTTATGCATTATTATAGGCATGTAAGTATAAACATACTTAGTATATGTAATTCATTGTTTACATAATTTTATACTTGATAGTTAACAGTATAATAATATAAACAATTTGATAGATACTCTTATTCGGTATTACAGTATAAAATTGAAAATTATTATCTCAAATTTTTCTTTTTATCATTTGTTTTTATGATGCTTCCTAAATTGATGGGTGCCCCCGAGAACTTGTCCCCTTTGCGGCTTTGCCCCCCCCCTAGTACGACTTTGATTATATTGTAAATAAAAAATTTAGTATTAAGGTATACAACTTTTGTTCTTAAATTAAATATTATGTTTACAATTTTCACATAATTGCACACTTCAATAGAATTTTATTTAGTATTTTGTGTCATAAAGTTACCAGCAATGTCCCAAAATGAATCACATCCAATTGTCAGAACACTGAATTTCCAAACTTGTTATGTGTCCTTTGAAATTTAAATATGTTCAGATGCTCCGTACTATTAAAATTGGATACTGGTTCCGCAATATATTACCTATAAATTAAAAGTTTGTTAAAAATATGTCAGTGAACTATTTGTTTTCTCTCTGACCTATGAGTAACATAACAAATTTGTGTAGAGCAGATCCAATTTTGTAATGTTAGCTTTAATAAACATAAAGTAAAAATATTTTCTAAAGGTATATTTCTTTATATTTTATTTTTAAAGCAAGTTATGGGTATTTTAAGTACCTAATATAATGAATTTAACATAGTTATTTATTATTTATTTCTAGATAACTGGCTGAGCGGTTGAACTCTGGCTTTTGGGTCTGGGAAAAAAAACGCGAAAATATTTCTAAGTCCATATCACATCTATAATATTATCACTACAGCAATACTCTGCAGTGTTGCCATGATAATAATTTTATGTACCACAATAAAAATTTATACTACGTAATAATGGTAATAATCACAAAAGTATTCTAAGTTCAAAATAATCAATTTATTCACTCGTTCATTTTCCAAAGTAATTAGGTCCAAAATAATATTTCAAAAGTGTAAACTATTACGACCACCTAGGCTTTCGGATTTTTGATTTTTCCATTTTCCGACCACTTTTCACGGACCACCTTGGCTTTTGGGTCTGGGAAAAAATGACGAAATATCGAAAAACGTCTAAGAGGTTTTTTATTCGTATGCCGTTATAGAAAAATATCCTGTAGTCGGATTTTTGATTTTTCGATTTTCCGACCACTTTTCACGGACCACCTTGGCTTTTGGGTCTGGGAAAAAATGTCGAAATATCGAAAAACGTCTAAGAGGTTTTTTATTCGTATACTGTATTAGAAAAACATCCGGTAGTCACATTTTTAATTTTTCGATTTTCCGACCACTTTTCACGGACCACCTTGGCTTTTGGGTCTGGGAAAAAATGTCGAAATATCGAAAAACGTCTAAGAGGTTTTTTATTCGTATACTGTATTAGAAAAACATCCGGTAGTCACATTTTTAATTTTTCGATTTTCCGACCACTTTTCACGGACCACCTTGGCTTTTGGGTCTGGGAAAAAATGACGAAATATCGAAAAACGTCTAAGAGGTTTTTTATTCGTATGCCGTTATAGAAAAATATCCTGTAGTCGGATTTTTGATTTTTCGATTTTCCGACCACTTTTCACGGACCACCTTGGCTTTTGGGTCTGGGAAAAAATGTCGAAATATCGAAAAACGTCTAAGAGGTTTTTTATTCGTATGCCGTTATAGAAAAACATCCGGTAGTCACATTTTTAATTTTTCGATTTTTCATATTTTTTAAATATATAATAATATATTTATTTAATCTGATATAATTATATGAACTTAAAAATGTGGTGGCCCTAAGAAGGGCCGTTTTAAATTGTCGGTTCTTAAAAGAACCATTTTTGTTGATGTGCCTGCTGTGGCCTCCCATATGTGAATTGATCTGTAAAAATATAATATCATTTAAAATTATGCTCCAACCAAATTTATTATGCATATGAAAACTCTCGAGAAATTTTCTACAAAATATAATGAAACTTATTCCTTTTTTTTACCGTTATTTAACTTACCTTTTTAGTTTAGCACTCTGGACACTGACAGTCTTCAATGTCTCTGGCCATTGGTATGTATCCAATACCAGGATATGCCCTTCCTATGTCCCTCATAAACCTACAGAATTGCTGCTGTATACCTCCTTCCCGGTTTAAAATATTAGTCCGGTACATCCATTCACCAATGTAAGAGGTTGACACTCGTGGGCAGTTGCACCTTGTTAGTACGCGTTTTAATTCACGCCACGAACGCTTGATGTGTTGGGTATGGTATCTAATTGGTACCATGTTGGGCGGCAATGCATCATCCCACTGCTTGTCCAAGCACTCAGGGCTGAATCGACCGGCAGGTACCCAAATTGGTGGTAAATGTTTGGGTGGCTCGACAAAGTTAACTGTATGGTTAACTACACCATGTCCACTAAAGACACATAAAATATTTATATTTATTATAATCTCTTTAAATGACATGTTTGCTTTAAAAAATGTATTAAACTCTAAATAGTATAATAATTAGTTTTATTCATAATTGTGGGTACTGTATGAAATTCTTACGAGGTATTTTATTTTACATTTTTAATATTTAGCTATTTTATAAATTTTTAACTGTAAAATAATTTTCAATATGATTAATGTTGCCGAAATTTGAACTTTAAATGCTTTTAAAAAAATCTTACCAATATATTTTTAATTTTTTAGATTCTGTGTGGAGCGATGAATGTAATGATTTTACAATGATGTTTGTTTTTTTTTTTATTATTTTATATATATTAAAAATGTGACTACCGGATGTTTTTCTAATACAGTATACGAATAAAAAACCTCTTAGACGTTTTTCGATATTTCGACATTTTTTCCCAGACCCAAAAGCCAAGGTGGTCCGTGAAAAGTGGTCGGAAAATCGAAAAATTAAAAATGTGACTACCGGATGTTTTTCTAATACAGTATACGAATAAAAAACCTCTTAGACGTTTTTCGATATTTCGACATTTTTTCCCAGACCCAAAAGCCAAGGTGGTCCGTGAAAAGTGGTCGGAAAATCGAAAAATCAAAAATCCGACTACAGGATATTTTTCTATAACGGCATACGAATAAAAAACCTCTTAGACGTTTTTCGATATTTCGTCATTTTTTCCCAGACCCAAAAGCCAAGGTGGTCCGTGAAAAGTGGTCGGAAAATGGAAAAATCAAAAATCCGAAAGCCTAGGTGGTCGTAATAGTTTACACTTTTGAAATATTATTTTGGACCTAATTACTTTGGAAAATGAACGAGTGAATAAATTGATTATTTTGAACTTAGAATACTTTTGTGATTATTACCATTATTACGTAGTATAAATTTTTATTGTGGTACATAAAATTATTATCATGGCAACACTGCAGAGTATTGCTGTAGTGATAATATTATAGATGTGATATGGACTTAGAAATATTTTCGCGTTTTTTTTCCCAGACCCAAAAGCCAGAGTTCAACCGGCTGAGCCCTTTGGACACAAATATAATTCTACACACATAATTAGATATATTATAATATAACCATTTAATATAATGATATCAGACAATATAATGTAGTCATAGCACCATACAGATAACTCACTATTAAATTAATAAATCAATAAAATCCCATGAGGTGCCCACAATAATATTCTTACCTTTAAGTTTTCGTATTCAGGTTAATATTAATTATTAATGTTTTTATAACTTACTTGAATCATTGCAATATTTATAATGTATACTTGGCCTGTAGAATTGTCTTAAAGAAAATCAAATTCTCAAAAATGTTCAATAAATTGGTTTGACTTCCTAGTTCCTCGTAGTCGTAGGTACCTACATCATATTATTATATTTCAGTTTTGAAAACCATGATATAATACAATGTGTATCGTGTATTCTTGAGAACTAAAAACAGTAACAGTAGCAGTAAATCATTAAGTAAGTTACTTTAAGCAAATATTTAAAATTTTAGAGAACTCAGACAACTACTTACTTACGTGTGTCGTGTTTGAACTATTCAACTATGAGACGCGAGTTAGACAATAGAGTATAGACCATGGCTATAGACATTACAAAATGTGAATGTCTGTAAACCAAAAAGTCTAAAACTACAAACTTATCAGTTATTATTGACCTAGCTAGACATTGATAAGAATCGGTACGATGTGTTGCCTATACAAGTCCCTAACATAATACGGTAATCGGAAAAGAAGTACCTATACCGATAAAAAAATAGTGAAAAACGTACTGACAATCTTTTTCGTGTACAGTTCTACAGTTGTGCTTTGTAAAAAAAAATACAGAAATCGTTTGACTGATGTGCATTTGGACGATTCACTGCGGTTGTCAACATCAAATACAACCGTAGGGCTGCATATAGTATGCGGTTTACCGGTGAATTTACAAATATAGTATGCGGTCTGCCGCAAATAAATAAATTATCAATTATATCATAATATTATGGTATAATTGTTGTCAAAAACGATGAATATTGTGCATTATGTTAAATAATTTAAAAAAAAAAGGAATAAATAAAAAATTTGTTTGTCAAAATTATTGTTGTCTATGAAAAACAAATATAATAATAATAGGTAATAATTTATAAAAAAAAAAAAAAAGGTGGGCAAGTGGGTGTCGCTCTGCCGTACAGTAGGTTACAAGTCTGTAACTGTATAATGTATAGTATTAAATTTGAGTTCAATGATATAATATCATTGTATAAGAAAAACGATTCTGAGCGGAGATGGTATGTCAGTCTAGGTATAAGACATATTATATACATATCTATGATATTAAACAAAAAATTGACCTATAATAGGTACCTATAATAAATTCCAAATTAATCATATCACAATATCCATTAGGTACTTATAACGCATTATACATCAACAAAAACCGTGATACTATCATAGATATATAATAGTACACTTTAGAAGTTTCAAGTACCCACGAACAGGGGCGGACTGGCAGATCGGGAGATCGGGAAATTTCCCGATGGGCCGGTCGAATAATGGGATTATAGGCCGTCTCGGGCGGGGCAGTTTGATTGTACAAATAACTAACTTATATTATGATTTTTAAATTTTAATAATACAGTATTCAGTATTTGGTGTATTTAAAATCTATAAAATATAACATAAATAATACGATAATAATCATACCAAAAATTATATTTTGTTGTTCTAAGACACAGTTATAAAAATAATTTTAGTTTATATAAATAGAAATAATAGCCAATAACGCATCCGGCAACCATTTGGGTTTGTATCAGTGACGGTATCACTATTTGTTTGTATACGATAATTCAATATAATATTATTTAAAAATAATATATACTGTTTTCGTATTTCATTCACGAGTCTGTCGTCTGTAATATTGTAATAACTAATAATAGTTAATTTATATTTTGCATTGACTACTGGAAAGAAGCACGTACCTTTTGAATATTTACGATCCCGATATCGCCTTTTAAAAGGTAAGATAAATATAGAAGATAATACTATTTTAGACAATTTTGTAAAATTTGGTTTGCGCGGCAAATGGCAATACAATGTGAGTCGTGAACTATTTTACTAAATTATAATTAATAATATATTAATATGTATGCAACAACAACATATTTAAATAATAAAATAAATATGAATTAATTTATTAAATTTTTAATTGTTTTTTATACTATAAAAATGAATGAAATTGTCTTCTCGGAATAGCATGACACGGAATAATCTAGAAGCTTTTGTCTTAATGGCTACAGAAAAAAATATTTTAATTTACATACAGCACCAAACGGTTATAGACCGTTTAGCCTAAAAAAGCAAAACATTTCATAAATTATTAATTCCTTAAGCCAATAAATTAAATATATTACCTAAAACGCATTATATATCTGCTGTTATTATTTATATTTTGAATATGCAATGGAAAAAATGTGTCGTATTTTAAACATAAATGTTATAATTAGGTTAGACAATAGTTTTTGGGCCACTTTAAAAAAAATTCCCGGGCCGCTCTAAAGAAGCCAGTCCGCCCCTGCCCACGAATAATATTATCCAATCACAACAAAATAACTAAAATAGTTATTCTAAGTTTTTTTAATATATAATTTCGTTCAAATTTGAATTTAAAATGTCTGTAGAAAATAACTGTGTTCATATATTTTTTTTAGATTTTTCGGTTACAGTATGACCTATTTATGAGAACCTTTGTTTTAAATTTGCAATCCTTAGCTATAAAAACTGAACATTTTATAATTTATTAATTACAATGATTGATAATTTTCGAGATTTCGATACATTTTGTCAAAATTTCAACTTAAAATGCTTATAAAAAAAAATTGTGCCTATGTATTTTCAATGTTTTTGAACTGATATTGTAACAATATCAGGAGTCTTGTATTAAATTTTTACAGTTTTTGGCCCAACAGATAAAACTGAATTGATATTTATAGAAAAAAAAACTAAAAAAAATTGAAAACTGAAAATGTCCGTAAACAGCTCAAAAAAAGTCAAAATTGTATGGTTCATAGAAAATGATAATTTAAACATTCAGTGAAATTTCCATGTATCTACAGTTATTCGTTTTTGGATTACAACAAAATAAGGAAATGGCTACATGAGAAATCGAGTGAATATCCAATGTTGTAAAAATTTGAATTTCAAACGCTCATAAAAATTTAATTTGACTTTCTTATAGACATTTTTTTTTTTTTGATAAAGGTAGATAATCTTATAAGAAATCTTGTATTACATTTTCAAATCTTAGATTTAAAAAGAAAAATTTTTACGAATTCTTAACTCAAAATAATTCGCTAATTTTCGTGATTTTTCCATATTTGGTAAATTTTTGAACTTTAATTACTTATAAAAAAAATTGTGTTTAAGGATTTTTAATATTTTTCATCTACCTTTGAAACAATATATTAATAAGGAGCCTTCTATTAAATTTTCAAGCTTTCGCAACCAACAAATAAAATTTTATTGATATTTTTAGAAAAAAAACTAAAAACAAATGGAAAATGAAAATGTCCCTAAACAGTTCAAAATAAATCAAAATATTTGAAAGTGTTATCGTGTATAGAAAATGCAAATATAAACAACCAGTGAAAATTTCATGTATATACGTTCATTTGATTTAGGGTTACACCAAAAATCAAAATCTATTTTTTGGAAAACCGATTTTGCGTAAAAATTCCCATTTTTCCTTAATTTTTATGTTGTATATTCCGGCGCTTGTGAAAACTACTGAGAACTTTTTACTTTTGACCCCCAAAGTACCAACTAGATTCACTTTCCTATCAGAAAAGCTACTGTTGAAGAAAATCCAAGCACTTTTACTGTCCTAAGACGTGATGACAGACACAAAAAAAAATAAAAAAAACACACATCATTGTAAAATCAATACATTCATCGTTTCACTCAGAATCTAAAATATAATTGTTAAAATGTATAATGTTATTACTTATTTTATATTCATAAAGTTATAAAAAAAAAACAAGATTTTTCAAAAAATGGATTTATTATTAATTATATTTAAAATATCAGTTAATACTTCATTAAAATAAAAAAAAATTGTACGAATTGTAAAACAACTTAATTTGACATCAGACCACATGAAGGAGAGAAATGAAAAATGAAAATAAACATAAATAATTAATATCCACAATCTAAATAATAGATATTATATATAGAATCTTCAATCTACATAATATTATTATTTCGTTATTCAATGCGTATAATATAATATTATTAATAATATAAACGTGTGTGGTGTGTACCCATGTCCCATACCCATATATATTATAAGGATTAAGGAATACCTATATTTATAGACTATAAACATAAATTAATGATTTATTAATAAATATTATAGTGTATTAGTGTGTAATTTGTATAAACTATAAATAACATAACCAACAATCGAGTATTTTGAGTAATTTCTCTCGATTATTCCCATCCACTACTCGTGTCTCGTTTATTCCATTTCGATCAACGGTCGGTGTAACACTATACATTATGCAACTGTCGTGAACTCATCGAAAAACAACCGTGAGTATATTAATTTTTTTTTTATACATCTAATTTTATAAGATTAAGTGCTCGTTATTTTTAAAAAGGTAATTACTCTTTTTATTTTCCATTTTAAGTAAATTAAATCAAATTAATTACGTTTTGTTACAATTTAAAGATAGATACCTAATATTATAAAATTCAAGTTTAAAAAAAAAAAATTTAACACCGAATACATACAATAATAGAAATAAATATTATATTATTATACTTAATAGTTAACAAGATATATAAAATAAATACCTACAATTTTACTATGGATAAACTATATAGAGACGACATTATTCATTATAGACTAAAATTAATCGTACAACGCATGATAGGTATTATGAATTTTACATAATATTTTAAAATCTACAATGTTTTCTTACTTAACCGAGACCTATAACCTATTTAATCATAAAGTGAAATCAGCCATTACAACAATTTATTATAATACGTGTTCAACCTTCGAACGTTTAACACGTGTGTATCGCGAGTTCGCATTTATCAAGCTTCCGATAGCACATCTTACTTAAATCGTCTCAGGTAATATGAACATTATCTGAACATTAAATCCCCCAGCATGTCAGCCAACCCCCACAAAGGGTCCTCACCTAGGTTAAAACCTCCTACCATAGGTGCAACAGCCCAAAAACAAAAAAAAAATATTACTATCAAACCTCCAAGTAAGCCTTCCAAAATTATTACAACACCAACTAAACTCAACAATCAAATCGCAAAACAACAATCCAGTCCGGGTACATCATTAGCGAGCGATAACGCGGCTGCTAATCACAGTACCTCCGCCGCACTATCTACATTGCATAATGCCTCTATCGCTAACGATCCCATTAGTAATATCGATAAAAACTTCACCGTATTCAATTATCCATCGACACCGTCGTCTCCAATTAACATTGGCAACATAAATATTCCACAACACAATAATACTGGTATCACATTTGCAACAATCGCCGCAAATGACAAAACACCGTCGAGAGACCAGGCGATAGTCTTCAACTCTATTGACGGCATCCCACAAAAAGATTATGTATTAGCAGTTGGCAAAATTGTCTCTCCTAAAAATATCACATTTGTGTCTAGAATTTCCAACAACCGGTTCTGCAATGGAGAAATTGTGCTATGTTACCTGGAATTCGAACAAGAAAGTAGTCCAAAGCAACATAGCACAATTTCTCCTTGATATCACGAACAATTTCTCGTTCAGCAGTGGTGGTGAAACTGTAACCACGTTTGGTTAAGATTTTCATAAGGTAGTCAGTGAGATTCTTATAATTGTAAATATTCCTATTTGTGCTTTTTTTTTATACTTTTAGTAATTTCACTATTTAGATCATAGTCTTATCAATTTATTAGGTTAATTAATAGTTAATTTATTGTCTACAATATTTATACCTAAGTGATTAGTAAATATTTACTTTTGTTTATACTTGGTTATAAATTTATGAAAGTTCTACATTTATTTATTATTTGTTACAGTTTAAATAAATTAAAAACTAATTCAATATGTGTGACGAAGAAGTAGCCGCATTGGTTGTAGACAATGGATCCGGTATGTGCAAAGCCGGTTTTGCCGGAGAACACATACCTCGTGCCGTATTCCCGTCTATTGTTGGACGTCCCCGTCATCAGGTAAATATTTTAATTTTTAAGCTTATGCCATTCAAATATTAACTTATTATTTTTATTATTAGGGAGTCATGGTCGGTATGGGACAAACAGACAGCTATGTAGGAGATAAAGCCCAATCCAAAAGAGATATCCTTACCTTGACATACCCCATTGAACACTGTATTGTTACCAACTGGGACGATATGGAAAAAATTTGGCATCATACATTCTACAATGAATTGCGTGTAGCCCCAGAAGAACACCCAGTATTACTAACAGAAGCTCCATTGAACTGAGGCTAATCGTGAAAAGATGACACAAGTAAATATTTATCTTAATTTGAAAATAAATTGTTGTCAAACACAAAATACTTAATAGTTTGCTAACCACGTGTTTTGTCTACAGATCATGTTTGAGACATTCAACACCCCTGCTATGTATGTTGCCATCCAAGCTGTACTTTCATTGTATGCTTCTGGTCGTACCACTGGTATCGTCTTGGATTCTGGTGATGGTGTATCTCACACTGTCCCAATCTATGAAGGTTACGCTTTACCTCATGCCATCCTTCGTCTCGATCTTGCTGGCCGTGATCTCACTGACTACCTTATGAAAATCTTAACCAAACGTGGTTACAGTTTCACCACCACTGCTGAACGAGAAATTGTTCGTGATATCAAGGAGAAATTGTGCTATGTTGCTTTGGACTACTTTCTTGTTCGAATTCCAGGTAACATAGCACAATTTCTCCATTGCAGTATCCACGAGACTACATACAACTCCATCATGAAGTGCTATGTAGGTATCCGTAAGGAATTGTACGCCAACACTGTATTGTCTGGAGGTACCACCATGTTCCCTGGTATTGCCGACAGAATGCGGAAAGAAATTACTGCTTTGGCCCCATCTACAATGAAAATCAAGATAATTGCTCCACCTGAGCGAAAATACTCCGTATGGATTGGAGGATCCATCTTGGCTTCTCTGCCTACCTTCCTGATGTGGATCTCCAAACAGGAGTACGACGAATCAGGCCCATCCATTGTGCACAGAGCACTCTTCTAAATACTTTTATATTTATTTTCCTAAAAAACTGTATTTTTTATTTAAATTTTCCTGTATTTTTTATTTAAATAAGAATCAAAATTATAAAAAAAAATCCGATGCATTAGGCCTACATTCCAGTAAGTTATTTACAGCTCAAATCATTCCTTTATCATAGCACGTCTGCTTTTGATTTATAATTTTTTTATACTGACTGAATGAAAAGAGAATATAATTAAATGTATTTATTTGATAATTATTTACTTATATGGAATTTTTTTTAGACATTCCTAAATATCCAAAGTTGTCTTATAGGCAAAAATATTAGGATTATAATTTTATTAAATTCTCTCTAAAAATATTTGAAAAATAAATGTTTGTAATTTATTATACATGTCATTCTGTCTATTGGTTTTCTAAATTGTCTTAGATCAATTACCTGCATCATTATTCGCTTTAAGTCCAAAAGTGTGTGAATACATGTGTGACATTTATAATCATTATAAATAATATTTGTGTGTGTGTAAGATGTTATTTCAAATATTTTGATTTTAAGAAAATTCCTCATTATCATACTTCATTGTTTTGTTATTTATATTAAGTAACTTTAAAAAAAAAAATTTAATTAAGTTTCGAACAGTTATAATGTTATTCCTTATAATCTTGTTATAAATATCTTAATTTTAACTACTGAAGTATGGTCAATGGATACTGAGTGAAATACGGGAAGAAGTTTAAACAAAGAAAAAATGATACTGGTTAGTGCTTTCCCTTTTATTAAATCTTAAACACTCAATACTTTCGGATGTTAATTATTTAATTGATAAATTCTTATCATTTCTGTACAGGTGGTTAGGGTGTGGGTCATGAGTGTTGTCGATTTCGGAAGCTGCGGTGGTCTCGACGTGGTGCGGACTTGCGAGTTGCGGTCTCGAGCCGACACGGTATATCGGCGAAGAGGTGGTATGCCGATAAGGATGTCTGGATGTGTGATAAGGCTAGGACCACTGCGGTTCGACGTGGTAGCCAGGGCCGGATTTGACGGGGGGCATTAAGGGCATATGCCCCGGGCCCCCAAGTTTTAGGGGCCCCCGAGACTCGAATCAGAAATGAAAAAAAAAAATTAAAAAATTAAAAAAATAAAATTGCAATTTGGAACCCAAATTTTGGGTTCTCAAACTATATTTTTAAAAAAAATATAGTTTTGAAAAATGAATTAGGTATAAAATATAAATTAAATTGTACTACAGTACAGGGCCGGATTTAAACATTATGGGGTAATGACTGTAGTATACTACAGTTGTTGTTATTGCATTATCACGGTGACGTAAAGTTGCGGGTTATATAATTACATGTGTATGTTTATACGAGTATATATAAAAATCATAATGTAATCTGTCACAAATCACAATGTAAAATGTTGGAAAATTCAAGACGTCTATAATCGTTATCGGCTTATCGCTGTTTATAGCGTTTATGCCTTTATTGTGAATTATTTATTATTTTGTACATTCCACTTTTCGACTAAATCTCGTTACTTCATTATGATCAGCCAAGAATACTCATGAGCCTGTACTGTTCAATTGTTTAAGTAAGTAATATTTATAATAAATTTAAAATTAAATAATTTTAATAATCTATACGAAGTAGAAAATATTTATATATAAATTTATATTTATAAATTTATTATAATAATTAGAGAATGGATATTAAGGGGATCGGTGACGTGCAGTTATTTTAGTCAAAACATACCTATCTTTTGACCATTCTACCGATCGACCTAATAATGCAAAAATATTTCTGAAAACTGATTTGAATTCGTTATTATATCTAATTGAGAACGGTCAGTCCACTTTTCCCAATTTTACCACCTCCCCCAACAACAACTATAATTTAATTTGAATATTTTGAAATTTCTGAATTTGAATATTAATTATTCGGAATTCAGAATTTTTAAAATGTTGACTGATCGATCTCTAGTAGACATACATAATAACGGATTCAAATCAGTTTTCAGAAATATTTAATAAATTAATATACATTATGTGCGTATTGTTATTTTATATGCAATGATTATTATTATGTATTAGTGTATTACTATACATTGATGTAGTTATTTGTCAATTAGCAGATAAGAAGTAAAGCGAGTATTACAGGATGAAGACGTGTAGTGCGAGACACGTACACATACTAATAATCATTTACTACGCACACAGTCACAAGTCACGCATGCTTTCAAGATTTAAAATTATAAAAAATAGATTACGAACTACAATGAATGAAGATCGTTTGAACTTTTTATCAGTTATGAGCATTGAAAGTGATGTGTTGGATAATCTGTCATTTGATGATATTATAGATGACTTTGCAGAAAAGAAATCAAGAAAAGTATGCAATTTATAATATTCTATTTTCTATGTAAACATAATAGGTTAATGACTGTAATAATAATCTTAACTTTTAATTGACTATTTTCTTTATTAAAAATATAAATACAAATTTTTGATACAGTTTATTAATATATATATATTTAATTAAATACATTTTAGCCATAGATTATATTTTTTTATTAATAAAATAAATAATATATTACTGTATGACTTGTTCAATTTATTTAACATAAATAGTTATTTTTAGTTGTAACTATAGTCTATAAATATATTTTACGCATGAAATAAGTTTAGGTAGGTATGCAATTTTTGTTATGGATCATTTAGGGCCCCAAAATATTTTTGCCCTGGGCCCCATAATGTTTAAATCCGGCCCTGGTGGTAGCCCGTGGTAGCCAGGGCAGAGTCTTTGACAGAGTCTTTCCGACGACGCCGCCGGAAATTCGAAATTTGGTAAAAAAATAATATAGTAATTTTTGTGGGTGTCTATAGCTGGTGTCAGTCACCTCGAATAACGTTCGCCGTAGTAACACGGGTGGACTATCCGACTTCATGCGACGGCCCAGTTTTATAATGCCCTCCCCCCCCCAAAAAAAAATAAAATTTAGCCACCACTTCTATGGTATTAAAAAAAATGTGTTGGAAAGGGCTGCCATAAATATTGTGCCCGGGGGCGAAATATCCCTAAATACAGCCCTGCACATGTAGGATTATTTTATAATACCGGTATACACGTAAGACATGAGTCATAACGCAGTACCTACAGATCAATATGAGAATGCAATTGTAACATTAAATAAACGGTAGAACCTATACGACCTGCATAAACAAAAAATCGCGTAAAAAAAATGCTCTCCAACGCATATATTCACGTGCTCTCCGCGACGTCAATCGGAGCCGGTTAACGGAAATAACGGACAGATCAGAAACGCGAAAAAAAATATTCGAAAATTGTCGACTTTCCCGACGGCCGGCGTCGAAACCACGACCCCCGGGTCATCCACATTAAAGCCTAAACCTACCTGCCTACCTACTGAGTTGAGAACTGGAGTCGAATATAAATTATATGTATTTAAGCCTGTATATAGCGATACCTACTCGACGGGGGGCCTCGGGCCGTCCGCTTTCCACGACGCGGCTTCGCCCCGGGACTTGTCAGGAAGGAAGTACGGCCGCGCGCGGCATATAAAATTAGCGGGGAACGCGAATAAGTCGTAAACGGGGAGGTCCGAAGTCAGTAGAGGCGTTAAAACTCGAATTTTGAAAGAAATCGTCACATTTACGTTAAAAATGATAAGACGGAAGTGATAGCGAAACGACGAAGAAAAAAAACGCGAAAAAAAGAAATTCGGTTTATCACGGCCGCCGCAAATTATCGAAAATCCTGGCGGCCGGAATCGAACCCTCGACCCTCGGGTCACTTGTCCTAACGCCTAACCTACATAGCCACCTATTGAGATGAAGAATTGAAGACTGGAGTCAAATCTATGACTCTTAAGCAGCGTCGCCGTGCACGCGAAAGGCGAACGCCGTTTGGACGGCCGTCAAAGGACGTTTGAGCGGGCGATCCGACCGCTTCGGCGAGCGGACGACCGGCTCCGCCGCCCTCGGACGTATAATACGCGAGCTTCGCGAAAAAAATCGAACCTCGTGACGCATGTATTTAGGCCTGTATACAGCGATACATACAAGGTACCTACCTACTCGGTACCTACTCACGTTTCCGCTCACGTTTAACCTCCCCTAGACTAGTTTTTGAAAAAGTAGGACCTCGCGCCGGCTATAAATTTAGCGGGGAAAGCGAATACGTCGCCGACGGGGGGGGGGGGGGGGTCGGATGTCTCGTAAAGGCGCCGAACGCGACTCTAGTCGAAAAAGTCGGGAAAACCGTCGAAACGGCAATCTCGGCGATCGATTCGTCCGCCGGAGGACTCGTTTTTGAAAAAGTAGGACCTCGCGCCAACTATAAATTTATCAGGGAACGCGAATAAGATCCAAACGGGGAGGGCGCACGCCCTAAAACGCCCAAAACTCGAATTTTTGAAAAAAACGACAAAAAACGCGCTCGACGGCGGCGCTCGTATCGCACGCGATATCGGCCGCGACGGGCCCCCCGGGAAAAAAGTAGGGCCGCGCGCCGACTGTAAATTTACCGGGGAAAGCGAATAAGGTCCAAACGGGGGCCGCCCGAGGCCCCGAGGGGGGTTAGAGTCGAAAATGTTGAAAAAAACCGTGAATTTCGAGAAAAATCGTGAAAAGCGATAAGGAGGAGTGATAACGCTGCGACGGCTCCGCCGCCGCCGGGAGACCACCCTCCGGGGAAATTGAATTTTCTCATTGGAGGGTTCCCTATAAAGTGCCGATTTAACGCATAGGGGGCGCCCTCGGTTTCTTGCTTTATATATAAGGAGGACTATATGAATATTGTCAAATCTAACAATACCTATTCACAGTGGCGCCGAACTATTTTTTTTAGGTGTGGCAATGAACAATTACTTATACAGCCACCTCCCCCATTGGATATTGGCTATTAGAACTAAGTCGTGGGAGCAACCTCCGCCCCACCAATTTTTAATCTAAAAAATATTTTCACAAGTTATAATATTTACCGCATTATGTCTACAATATAGCATTATTTAATATTTTAACATATTACAGTTAAGATTATCTCCAGTAAAAGCCTCCTCAAAATGAAAATCAAGTTTTTATCATCTAAAAACGATATTCACAGTCACTGATTTAGTTATTTAAGCTTTTAGCTAGGTAGGTACATCATATCATTCAGTAATAAATAGAACTATTACATTTTTTTTCTTATACCCATGTAAATAAATGTATATTATTTGGTTAATGGTTTGCATAATATTTTTTGAGTATAATGTACTATAGTAATACCTATATTAAATAAAAATATAAATAATTGCTGTAGTTTCAATTCCAATGTAATTTTCACCTGATTCTTATATATTCCTATACATAATATAATAGTATAATATTGGTAAATATAGGTAGCTATCTAGATGATATTATAAAGTTATATTTATATTACAATTTACAGCTATTTAAGTAACTCATTTTACTAATAGTAAAATATTGCATTATAAAACGTCTAATTTCGTCCAAGTTTCAACTTAAAATTTCTATAAAAAAAACTGTGCTTGTATATTTTTTAGATTTTTGGTAACAGTATTACCCACTCATGAGAAATCTCGTTTTAAATGTCCGATCCTTAGCTATAAAAATTGAACATTTTATAAAATTTTAACCAAAATAACGTTCGCGGTATATTGACTAATTTTGTAAAAATCTGTACTTAAAATGCTTACAAAAAAAAAAATAATCGTACATAATGTATCTTCATTATTTAAAAATTGCTATTATAACAACTTATGAGGAACCTTGTATTAATTGTTTAAGCTTTTAGACCCGTCTCTAAATAGGTCAAAAAAAGTAGAAATATTTTGAACATTTCACATGTAGGTACCTTTAGACAGTTGTAATATTTTATCATAATCATTTGGTGAAAAATTGAAGTATCTATTTATAGTTGATTTTTGAATTACAACAAAATATAAAAAATCGTTTGAGGAGAAATTATTAACTAACTGTTGAATATCCATCGTAAAAAATTAATATCAAATGTTTAAGCGAAATGATTCCAGTGTTGGGAATAGCTCACTAAAATAATATCTAGATAAAGATTTTTAAAATAAAATATCTTAAAATGTTATCCAGTAATAAATTAAAATATATTATAACACAAATATTGGTTAGGTTACAAGAACACAAGAGAATTACAAGGACAGTTACTAGTCGTGTTGACTCGTTTGTATTTTGTTTTGATAATCTGATCCTAAAATTTAAACTCTGAAGTATATCAATATTTATATTATAATGGATACTGTCTGTATAATAGTAATAGAATTGGCATCGGGCATCAAGCGGTGGGATGTCAACCAACAACCACCAATAACCCACCACCGATAAATCATCCTACAAATTACAACAAATACATTTTATCACGACTTAAACTAGACGGTTATTTTTTCAATAATTTAAATATGTGTTCATTGCTATTGTCAATTTAGATTTAATTTGAGAAAAAAATATCAATTAAATTATTATACTATTATACATTTTACTACATTTATAACGAATACTATTTAAATTTAAAGAAACATATAGTGTTTTATTTTTTTTGACATTGCTGACTAGCAGATAAAAAGATGCAAACACTATTTTCATCACAGCCAATTGAGAAGTCTTTGGGTAAATAACTATAGGAGTACAAGTATCATTGTTTTTAAGACTTCAAGCTACATTGTTATTAGCTAGTTTTTACTGTGGACAATATTCCACACCATTATTTTTAACTTGCAATTCACTATATGTCATGCGAGAAGCTCAAAAATAAATCATAAAATGAACTTCGTTTTTTTGACACTCCATTCGGTTTGTGTGGCGGCTACGGTTGGTACGCGTTTTTTATGTGAGGCAGATAGATCGTCGCAAAGAACCCTGGTGGTCACCCATCTGGGAGCCTGCTCGACCTCTGCACACATTATGTTAGTGACTGCGTCCAATCACCGCGATTCACCAGGTCACCATTCAATGAACTCTAATACCATCCACGTTAAATTGTATATTATTATTATATGTTTATATTATATTTACAATTTACCAGTTTAAATTCTTGCAAATGTATTATATTTTATAACATTTGACATGTCAACAAATTGTATACAATATTATAATCCTTAATATAGCAATAGTACTGAGTAGTAAAATACAGTAGTAGGTAGTATATACAGATTAACAGATTAGTGTAGATTTAATAATTTGTTGATCGTTACCACATCGATAAAATCAAATATTAAAATTACTTGACCGTCATATTTAAAAGGTGAGTTTGAAAGGCTTTAATATAGATACTTGTATATTTTAGAAAATTAAGGTTTCGGAAATATAGTTAAAATATATTAGACTAGGTACGTTATGTTATTTGGTATTACCAAGACTTAAACAGTTAACCTAACTATTAATTAATCATAGAAATAATAAACTAGGTATAGGATCAATGGATCATAGTCAAATATAATTTTAATGTAAACATTCAAATTAATAATTTTGTATATTCGTATAACGTATCTAGTATACAGAGTGTGACAGTATAAATGAAAAAAAAAGAAAATTAAATATGTCCATTTATATGTTCAGTTATTACCTAATAATGAAATGTGTACCGGTTATTAGGTATTTTTTCAAAAATGATAAATTACAACTATAAGACCTCCTTTTCGATTTTTTTTTTAAAATTGTGGTCGTTAAATATTTTTTTTTGCTGAATCAAAATCTTGAAAATTTACCAATATCAAGAGTTCAAAATGAATGAACATATAAAGATTAAAGGCATACATTTTTAAATAAGCATTTTAAATTCAAATTTTGACAAAATCCATCATAATCGCTCAAACATAATCAAATTATTTTGTATTTAAAAATGTATATAATGTTCAACTTTTATAGATAAGAACTAAAAGTTCAAAACAAGGTTAAAATATATTTTATAAATATAAGTTATACCTATCTATTTAACTATTGCAAATAATAGGAACAACTAGGCAACAAAAAACAGCGGTAAAACAGAAATATTTACACAACACCAGTTTTGAATTAAATTTACCTTCATATTTTTGTTGTAATTAAAATCATAATCAAATACTTAAAGTACCTACATAAATTTTTTATAGACCTGATATTATGTCTAAAATATTTTAAATTTTTTAGAGTCTGCATTTGGTACCTATAAATAATTACCTTATTTTAAATAATTATTTATAAGTAATATTAACGCAGGTAAAACAGAAACTAACTGCAACTATAACTTAGCATAACTACGACCTGCAGCCACATCTTAATTGGTTGACGAAATCACTTCACATGTGAAACTTAGTGTGCTAACTGCTAAGTACTGTGTTAGACTGTTGACAGCTATTTTAAGTCGAGGAAAAATAATTAAATTAATTGAAAACATTACTTTACTTTAAACACTATATATAAATACCAAAATTCAAAAAAGTTAAAGACTTATTGGATACAATTATTAAAACAATATTCACTGTCGAAATATTACAATATATATAAACTTAATCTATTCGATTAAACATTCAAAAAGTGTATGATAATAATCGTTGTCAACAATAAACAATATACTAGTCACCTGCAGCTTCCTATTATAATAATAATAATATTTGTAGCCAGCAGTTAACCTAACCTAACCTATTATTATATTACACATAATATTATATTTATTTTTGAAGTTATACTTCTTTACGCACGGTAGTGAGGAAAAAAAAAGCGAACGGGCGGCGCGTACGAACGGGCGGCCGTACGAACGCGAAAGCGTACATGTCCGTAAATAAATAAATATTGTCATGGTAATGTTGTTTTATTATATATTATAATATATATATACATATATATATATATATATATCTGTATATATAAAACAGTAAGCTGATTGACTGCTATCAACGCATAGCTCAAACCATTGGACGGATCTGGCTGAAATTATACATACATATTATATCATACAGTTAGCTATTATGATGTAAACGTTCGCTAAGAAAGGATTTTTCGAAATTCGCATTTTAAATAGGTGCTCAAACAGGGACATTGAGATTCAAGATGGAAATTGGAAATTTTATTTTTATTTATTAATAGTTGCCATTGGTTACAGTCTACATTAGAAATTAGCATTTATTTATTGGTTGCCATTGGTTATTCGGGCAGATCAGGTACAAGCTTGCATCAAATCAAATTATTGAACATTGCCTACCAGGGTGGCTGAGTTGCACTTACCCCAGCAAGTTACACCCAAAAGGAGTTCAACAATCATAATTTTTTTAAGAGTTGTGATTTTTTACGAGCAACCAAATTTGTTATATGAATAATTAATGATCAATTATTATTTATTTTTATTATTATTATTAGTATTCACCACGATTAAAGATAGTATGGTTGCGTGACGACGACCAAAAATGCGGCGATAGAAGTGCTTAAGTCTAAACTGACTGCCTAGTGCTGCTATCTAGTAGTTAAATGTAGAAAAGACAAGTTTTTACATATAAGTATATAACCACTAGATATGTAATTACTAATTCATTGTCTCATACTGTCATACGTCGATATTAGCTTTTTTAATTTTTTTGATATTTACATTGGAAAAAATAAATTAAAAAGTCAACACATTTTACAGTTACATATCGCACCTTTCTTTAACCGCTTCCTTTGATAACATACCTGTAAACATTTTATTTTGACAAACATTCATTGTTTTTTCAGGCATAGCCGCATAGGCGTGCGCAGACTTTATTCGCAGGTTATGCAATAAGGAAAATAGGGCCCCCTCACAAATTCTAATCTTTCCTTTTATTTATTCTAAAAAACAATTCTAAGCCGTTAAACATTTTTTTTAACACGTATAGGATTCAATTTACAATCTAAGTTTTTGCAAATAATATACTACTTAGCTTTTTTGCTTCCCTCGGAATCTGAAATCACACATAGTTTTACAGTAGAATATTAAACAACGCGCTGTAGAAATAAGTAGTTTGAAATTTGAATTATATTTATTTAAAGAAAATTTGATCAAGTATATACTAGTATGAATGTTTTTGAATAACTTTAACACATTAATAATGTTGTTATTTCATGGAAGGTACCTACTTAAAATCTAAACTCTAAAGTTCAAGTCTTCTTTTTATCGGCACACATGTTTTGAATTCATCTATTACTTCTTCAATATTGATTTCTGATGCCATTTTTTTCTTGATAAAAATTAACATCAGTGAATCAAGACGTTCTTGTGACATAGTACCGGACTCAGTTATAATAATAATATTGTCTTTGATTACAAACTATAAAAACAATAATAATTAGGTACCTATTCTATTCTTGCAACATAGATAACTATATCTACGTGTTACGCTTTAGTATATTAATAGTTTAGATTATCTTGCGGGTCTCGAGAAAAGTGAAACCTAAATTTTTATTATTTTTTTTTATAATATAGAAGATATCAAAAATGCTTTGGTACCTACCTATATTATATATGGGCCCCTCACATAAAGCCGCAGACTATGCAGCGGCATACCCTGCATACCCTGTGCGCACGCCTATGTTTTCAGGTATAAATAGGTATATTAATTTTGCAGATTTGCTTTACATTGTTTTTAATGTTCTCTGTATCTTTTTAAGTAGGTACCTACATACCGAATAATGATTCAAACCAGAATTCCAACAGCTTATTATGTCGCATTCATTAAAATGAGAAGCACATACGCGATGGCTTTTTTTTAATTTCATGCCTAAAGCCTCCTCCCATTTATATTTTTCCAACTCATTCTTCGGTACTTCAAAAGTGGTGTTTGCAACAGAATGTGGTGAGCGAATGCAACAAGACATTTTTGGGCTAGTTGTAACTTTTAATTAAAAGAATAATTCACAATTTTTTATATAGTATATTAGAACGAGATGTTATGTCAGTGTGTAAAATACTGTAGTAAATGTAAATCACAGACGATAAAAAACAAATTCCTGAATCCCGATCGTACGATACCTAAATTAATAAATATAATAATATATTTACACACAATTACACTGTGGTCTACCGCCATGCTATCTATGATTGCAGTCAAAACCACATATATTAATTCTTGTGAATTTATTGATCAGTAGACAGCGCCACCAAGCAGTCAGATTAACTGTAAGCACTATCGTGGCCGCTTCAGCCTATACATTATCATACGTCGTCACGCAACCATACTATCTTTAATCGTGGTATTCACTCACAAATCTATTGTCTATATAAAAACAATACTACAAACAATTACCCATCGATCTGTCGAATAAAAATATAAAAATAATAATAAAACTATCAATAATAAATAATTCCGGATACTTCTTCTCATTTTTTAAATTAATTAATATTTTTTTCTTTCTTTTTCACTCACTCACGTGTACCATTCAAAAGAAGTTTAACTTCCCGCGCGCGTACTGGTAACACACATGTATTATTTTTTTATGTACTAGCCACCACAGCATAATATTATCAATTTTTTGTACGACAGAGTTTTTTTTTTTTTTATTGATCTTAAATTCATCGACATCTAGGTCATTATGCGTCATAATAATATAATAATAATTATAAATATAAATATATAACGACACTGAAGTTATTGACAATAGTAGGTAGGTAATATTGGTAATAGGTATTGGGTATATTATGTGGAAAGGGCAGAAAATGAGTTATTTCAGTCGTAGGCGACGCACAGTGGTCTGAAATCGAATTTTAGGCGTAAAAAAGTGAAAGAAAATTGTTTACTCGTCATGCAGGGAGGTTATAATATGAATATAACTTATAAGATGTTGCCCACGATGTAGATAACCTAAAGTTTATGTTTTGTAAGGACCGTGGCATATAGTTTTCAGTGTTGCCCCAATTACTTATTCGAGAGGGGGTAACATTTATTTTACCCCCAATGATTTTTTGACATCATACAGCATACATTTTATACATACATTTATCTAGTTAAGTCTCAACACAAATTAATGTGACTTTCTGGTAAGGTTTTCTTTTAACTTTTCTTTGGTAGACAGTCGAAAATTTTTTAATTTTCTTAATTTTAAATGAATTTTGTTTAAGTTTCAACTTTAGACCCATATTGAAAATAATATATTGTGGATCTGTGATCAACTTGACCGAAAGAGAAAATTATTTATCGATGATAATTAAAAATAAAAATGTTTAATGCTCAAAAAGAGTCTATATATTTTGAATATCTTGTAGGAAATATCTTTCAGGAAAATTCTTATATATTATCTAAAAATTTTGTTAAAATATAAAGTTTTAACGGTTAGTCATTTTTGAGTTACAACAGAAAAACACAATCGATTTTGTCGATAACTGGTTTTGTATAAAAATTACTTTTATATTTGTTAATTTTTTTTTTTGTTTTTCACGACGCTTTTGAAAATTACTGGGAACTTTTTTACTTTTGATTTTTGACTCAACAAGGATCAACTTGATTCACTTCCCTATCAGACAAGATGCTGAAGTAGAAATTTGAAAATAGAATTTATGTTTTAATGGTAAAACTATTAATTAAATTATTAGTTATTGGCTATTTCTAATGTTATCACACAGTACACACTGCACGCTGCGACACACTAGGAAGTCATCTTTCTTATATTTGTACAATATCTTTTTACACTTAGGATTACGATTATCCACCAATTTTGGTTGTACACCCACCCCTTAAAATAGGTGTGGCGGCTGCCACACCTAATACATGGATTCGGCGCCACTGCCTATTCATATTGCGTAATTTAGATTAATGGAGCAGATGGGCTGATGTAGCATAAGCTTCAAATGTAATATATAACAATAGAAGACATAATATGTCTTCTATTGTTATAAGCTCCAAAATGAGATAAGAAAAAAAAAGTTGTATCGTACCAATGCGCCACGGTTAATAGATATTAAATGACGGGTATTAAATTTAAAATTATAATATATTATATTTTAACAATTTATTATTTAACATTTTTATAAGATCGAAAAAGTCAACAGCTTTATTATCATTTATTAATTTCTATTATGCTTATTGGCAATTTTTTATAAAATCGACTTTTTTAAATAACTTAATATAAAATATTAATTTTGGTGCAAATGATATGTCATTTTTGTACCTTTGGCGCCTAGGGCACCTACTTAAGGGCACCGGGGCCACACGAACACGAGTTATCCTCTCCGAATCGACAGTTGAAAACCAACGGTCTTGTACTATGGGGTTCGGGAACACCTATTGGTTTAAATTGTGTTTTTGTGTTTTTATTATAACGGTATTATGACGGTTGTCCTATCGATTCTAGATAGTCAAACTATAACCGCTTAGTTTATAGTCTTTTGGTAACACAAATGCGTAAATAGAGGTACATGGTATATATAATCAAAAGGTGCATAATATTATGCAACTCTACCATTATCATTTCATTATTGCGATGAGTGTCGTGGATGTCATAGAATAATAAAACCTTATTTAACTGTACGCAGTTCAAAATTATGCTCAAGTATTATTATTGCATTACAGTTTTAAAATAAGATTATTTGTTGGTGCTATATAGTATTTGTACTATTTATAGGGCTGATCAGCTGGGCATTTATGAAAATAGGTTGCTCACTTGCTCGATCAGTTCATTCATCAGGTGGGTACCCACTACCCATTTATATCAAAATCGTAGGCCACAGTAGTTTGCTTCGTCACACACCCAGTGGCGTGTAATATAGGGTCCAAGTGTTGCTCGGGCAATTATATGAGTGGGTGGATATTGATAGATGAAAAAATAGGTCATTTTATGGGTCGATATGAAAGTATTATGAGGGGTAGGTCTCCTAAAATTATTTGAGTAACACCAATTCAACTCGCCATCATAATAGTACGTCTTCAAATATACGATAAAAAACCAAATTCAAAAAATGTAATGACGAGTGATGATATGCACCTGTTGAGTGTGCATAGATAATAATATTATTGTGTCTCTAAGACCTACGATCCATATCGGCGCAGACTTAACACCCGAACACGATGAGAGTTGGGCTCAAGAGTAAAGAGTTAAGGTGCCCTCGAGGCCTCCAAACATAACTGATACACATTATTATTTATCACAATAATAGTTCAATAATCAAAATAATAATAATAATAATAATAATAATAATAATAATATTATAGCAGAAGTAAGCAAGGTTTATCGAAAATATCTATAACCACTTTGAGAAGTAAGTGATTTGTCGGCTGATAATATTATTATTACAACGCATGGCACACTCTACCGAAGAATTTTCGTACTGACGGTTGTACGCGGGTACAACAGACCGAACTAACTAATATTAATTCGTGTGTCTAGAATGAAAAGAATCCATTTTTTTAAAAGGTCACTTTTGAACTAAAATGGTTTTAGAATGCAAAGGCGGATCTTTTAAGCTAATATTTGCGATTATACGATCATTATTGTCGAATTTTTTGAAAGTAAAACGTTCTAAATCGTCAGAAATCAAATTGTAAACACAATTAAAATTCAAATTGAAAACACTTGGTTAACGGAACCAAATTATTAACAATGAATATTATTATTATCATAGGACCTACGGAGGGAAATATAGTATTGCGTATTATGGTCGACCTAGTAACAACAGTCTCTAACGACAATAATAACAATTCGTTGTCAAAAGAGGAAAAACATTCACGATTTTTATTAGGTAATGTCTACATTGAATTAAATATTATATATATACAGTGTGTCCCAGAAGTCCCGTATCACCCTTAGTATTTCCGTGGAAAATCAATATATTTAAATGCAGTTTTTTTTCACAGTCATAAGCATGGAAATTCCGATGAATAGCTTAATATTCGATTTGTTTTTTCAAAAATTATCAAAAATATTTTTTAGTCAAATAAGTTTTTTAAATTTCAAAGATTTTGATGATATTGTTTTATATTGCCATTTTGTTGATATTATTTTTTAAGACAGTTCAAAAACAAAAAATATTAAAATTTAATGAAAATCGCCCAAATTAGAGCTAATTATTATTTTTAACTTTAGGAGAAAAATCAGAGTGATTGTAATAATTACCGTGCGAATTGTATTTTGCTAATGCAGTATGCATAAGTAACATAATTATTATTCTTAGAAATTTAAAATAACAATTAGCTCTAACTTGAGCAATTTTCAATACATTTTGTAATGAACGGAACACATATTCATTAAGGTTAATATCTTTTATTGTATTGACGTAAACAAATTCATAAAACAAAATACAATATAGAACATAGAATATAATATACACGTAGTAATACGAATTTAATTATCCCGGATGTCCGATTACGGGTAAAATCAAGATAGGAATATAATTCAAATATAATAATTATGATAAGTAAAATTTTATACAAACAAAATATAACTTCGGTACGTTTTAGTATAATTGGAAATAACAATAAAAATCCGACTTACAGTTTTTGCAGCAGTAGCCAATATATTCACCTTCAACGGCACCCTAACAATTTACTACTTGCTTCTTAGAGCGATAAGAGAGTGTAAATTACTAGACTCCTTTCACATCGACCAAATCGCGTATCGTAGTATAACGATCGTCAGTACGGGGTATTAATGCCGTACCCGGTAGAGATGGGCGCAAAATCACGTCGCCGTTACTTTGTCACCGCGACAATCGTGTCGCTGTTAGTCACTGCGAAAATTGCCCAAAATTAATGGTGACCAGCGACTTTGGTGACTAGACAGTGACTACTGAGTACTGACTATAGTGACTGTGTTTTTAGAGGTTGGCACTGGTGTTAGATTAGTGTGAAACAGGCTGTTGTCGCGGTGACAAACTAAACAGCGACGTGATTTTACTCTAGCTATGATGGTTATTGGTCACTGTCCACCGAGTAACTTAAATAATATATATTGCGCAAAACAAATGGTGACCAGTCACCATTAAAAGTCACGGTGACTTTAAAGTAGCTGTCACCATTGTCACGGTGACCAAATTTTGTCACTGTTAACCATCTCTGGTACCCGGACTGTTACACTACGCCGTTTGATATGGTTGGAAAGTAAGGAGTCTTATAGGCGTATACGGACGCAGAAAAAGAGAATTACGACTACTGGTGGGAATAGGCACGGTACCAGGCAGTCGGACAGTAAGGGGTTTTACAGCCTTACCCACGACTCTGGACGGTGGTGTCTATTCCTACCAGTATTTTGGTCGGAAAAACGAAATCGGTGAGCCGACCGTCGGGCCTTCCTATATGTGCTGTTGCGCTTATTCCCGATTGTCAGCCTAGCGAATGACAACATACCCGTTTCGATGCCGCTGAGGGTTTTCCGGGTCGATAGGGGTTTGGATGTACATAGGAATCTGTTCAGAATGTATGCCCTTACTAGTTTGCTATCATTAATCCCCCCTGGAGGGACCAATTGTATCCTTAATCAGCGATCCCCAGTCGGATCTATGATGAGTTGTCCTTGAGCGCGATCTACCGTTAGTCCGCGAGCGAAATGTCGTATCGGTACTCGGGCGCGCAGTATTGGTGGCGCGGACTAGCGGAGAAAGGAGTGGTCCGTACATTCAGAATCGTTACAATTTTAATATTTTTAGATTCTGAGTGGAACGATGAATCTATTGATTTTACAATGATGTGTTTGTTTGTTTTATTTTTATGTCTGTTATCACCTTTTATAGGACAGTAAAAGTGCTTGGATTTTCTTCAACAGTATATTTTCTGATAGGAAAGTGAATCTAGTTGGTACTTTGGAGAGTCAAAAGTAAAAATTTCCCAGTAGTTTCCAAAGCGCCTTGAAAAACTAAAATTAAGGAAAAACGGGAATTTTTACTCAAAATCTGTTTTTGAGAAAATCCATTTTGGCTTTCGCCGCTTTTGGTGTAACTCTAAAACAAATGAATGTATATACATAAAATGTACACTGGTTGTTTATAATTGCATTTTGGAACTGTTTAGGAACATTTTTTTTTAGTTTTTTTCTAAAAATATCAATAAAATTTTATTTTTTGGTTAAAAAAAATTGAAAATTGAATAGAAGGCTCCTAGTATATTTTTTTAAATGCAGATGAAAAATATTAAAAATCCTTAGCGTTAGTTTTTGTTTTTATAAGCATTTAAAGTTCAAAAATTGACAAAATATGGAAAAATCACGAAAATTATCAAATTATTTTGAGTTAAGAATTCGTAAAAGTGTTTTTTTTTAAATCTAAGATTTTATAATGTAATACAAGATTCCTTATAAGATTATCTACCTTTATCAAAAAAAAAAAAAAAATGTCTTTAAGAAAGTCAAATTAAATTTTTATGAGCGTTTGAAATTCAAATTTTTACAACATTGGATACTCACTCGATTTCTTATGTAACGATTTCCTTATTTTGTTGTAATTCAAAAAAGAATAATTGTAGATACATGAAAATTTCAATTAATGTTTATATTAGGAAATCTATACACCATACAATTTTGAAAATATTTTGACTCTTTTTGAGCTGTTTACGGACATTTTCAGTTTTCAACTTTTTTAGTTTTTTTTTCTATAAATATCAATAAAGTTTTATCTGTTGGGCCAAAAAAATATTATATATCTATGATAGTATAAGGGTTTGTTGTTGATGTATAACGCGTTAAAAGTACATAATGGATATTGTGATATGATTAATTTAGAATTTATTATAGTTACCTATTTTTTGTTTAATACCATATTATATATCATATTATATGTATATAATATGTCTTATACCTAGACTGACATACCGTCTCCGCTCAGAATCGTTTTTCTTATACAATGATATTATATCATTGAATTCAAATTTAATACCATTCATTATACAGTGAAACACTTGTAACCTACAATACAGCAGAGCACCTTTTTTTTTGAACTGTTTTAAAAAAATACGATCAATAAAATGGCTATCTTGGAAATTTAAAAAACTTTTATTATACAAAATTTATTTGTCTAAAAAAAATGTTTGATAATTTTTGATTTTTTAAAAAAAAAATTGAATATTATGCTATTCAATCGGAATTTCCATACTTATTACTTTAAAAAAGACGGCATTTTTCCATGGAGATATTAAGGGTGATACGGAACTTCTGGGACACACTGTGTATTTAAGTATCCGGGTCAATTCATCACTGAAAAATATCCCAATAATATTGTTACAACTATAACAATAAGATTTAACGAAGTAGGCAATAATATTATTGTTTGTGTTATCAAAAATGTATTATAAATTATTAGATAATATGCAATCTACATAAATTTAGTTATATTTGTTGTTTGAATTTAAAAATTCCTTCAAGAAATTTCTATTTAAACTTTAAAGTGCGATTTTACGTTATTTTAGTATATAGACTCTAATCTCCTTTGATTAAACTTTATTAAAAGTTGTATTTCTTACCTGTACTTGGAACATAGAATAAATGCAATTACCTATCTGTTTTTAATTATTTATATAATTTATTCTGTGCATTAATGAGAAAAATCTATAGATTGTTTATTTTATTTAAACCACAAACAAAGTTTGTTTACTTTCAAAGATTATAATTTTCAATTATTTTATCAACCTAATGTATTAGTAATATAAATTATTGTTTAATATTTTTGTTTAATTTTAAAATTCAAAGAACTCCAATATTTAAAAGTTTTGATTTAGTCTACCCTTATTTCTAAAAAATCACTTCGGATTGCTATAATTGATTTGCAAGATAAGAACATAAACACGGAATAATAATAAAATCATTTTATAGACGTTTAGGTGAAGTATTTCAAAGAATTTGTATAACTTAAATTTCTTAACTTTTCCAGTGGAAAAAAATTCTGTGAACAGCATTTAAATATTTCAAATTTTGACAAAACCGCAATAATTTGTAGTTCAAAATGTATATAATGTTATATACAATTGTATGAAGTTTATACCTTTTTTTTCTCCCCCCCCCCGGTTCGGTATCATGGTTAGAGAGGGTAATTTGGTATCCCATTGCTGTTCGTATAAGTAGTTCATACTTACCGTAACTAAAAAATCACTGATAATCGTATGAAAATAGATATGTATGCAAATACAATGTTCTAGGCAAAATTAAATTCAAGTTATACCTAAATAATTATTGCTAATAAAAACAATACTCATTAAGATAAAATAAAATTTGCTTCGGTAACACACTACACAGTACACACCAACACCAAATTCACTTAGATTCGTTTTTCATAATATGTACAATGATATTATATAGGTAGTTATCGTTGAATTCAAATTTAACACATCCATTACAGTGACCCACTCGACACCCACATTAATGCTGCAGCAGAGTGATTGCCACTTCCCACTGTCCCATTTTGTATTTTTTTTTTTTTTTTTTTTTTTAATAATTATAATAATATTTATTTTTATTTTTAAAAAGAATAGTTACAAATTAAATTGAACATAAAAAATGAATAGAATGTGAAAAATGTTGTCTCAAAAGTTTGAGCTTGTGCCTTGTGGGGAAAGAAGAGTTCAAATGTTTCTTAATTTTATAAATTATACAAATATAAATATAGATAGAAAAAAAATAAAAATAAAAATAAAAAAATAACATTGTAATACACAATTTAAATTAAAACAAAAACCAATTGTTTAGGATATTATTGAATAAAACAGTAAATATTTATGTAGTCTTAGTTAGGTAATTCAATAAAACGTATATGATTTAATGATTTGTTTAGTAGTGGGCTATTATATAATATTAAATAATAATAATACGGGTAATGGGAGAGGGGGAGGGGGTCAGCCGGTTAGCCCCCCCCATGCGTACTCCTCTGACTGATGGTATGTGTACGGATTGGTAACATTTTCACAACTATAAATTGTTGGGTACGATTTTAAACAGGATTTCTCCATTCTGTTATAGTTTTAATGCGGCATCAAAAAGTTTTATCCCATCAAATAATTTTATAGTCTGGTCTCAGAAGTTTTTACTTTAAAGTACCTATAGAACTTTTGGATTTTTGAAACAAATTATGAAAGTAAAATATGTGTTGTACTATATTTGAATTTAATCGTAAAATTACAAAGTAGGTAATTATAGTTAGTTTATTTGATTTAAATTATTTTGGAGTGTAATTACTAATTAGTATACCTATTACCTACTATTTATGGTGTATACATAAAATATAGTGTTAAATAAAATATTAAGCTGACCGGTTTGAAAATAAAAAATGTCGAACATGTAATATTTAATAACATCATGGACATTTAATTAAATTTACTTTAGGCTTGAAAAATTTCAATCAAGCCAAAAAAAAACAATTAAAACATACTAATAACCTAAATTGGGCATATATAGTAGGTTAGCTATTATTTACCCTGCAATGTGAGAAGTTGTGTACATTACTAATACAACTATGAACTATTATTGAATTGCATTTGTGTTAAAAAAACGTTATAGGTAAACGGTCGACCGGCTAGGCTACTGCTAGACCAAAACTACTGGCTAACTCCGTCAAGTAAAGAAAATTTGCCTTAGTCCGAGTCCTGAGACAGGAAAAATGTATTTTCACGTGTTTTGTCAACCAACAAAAGCAGCTGACGAACTTGTAATGACTGGAAACGAAATTAATATTTAAAGTCATAAGTTTAGTATGATTGAATAGCGTTCTCGTCTTTGCACTTCTAAAATAGGTATACTATAATATAATGGTTAGTCGACAACTTTAAAATATTTTTCGTAAGATTCAGACGTTGAAAGTAATTTGAAATTTATTATTAAATAGCACTGTGTTAATGTAACAGAACAATTAAAACATACTAATAACCTAAATTAGGTAGTATAGGTAATTTAATTACATACCTATTGTTTACCATTCAATGTGAGAAGTTGCGTACATATTACTAATGCAACTATGAACTATTATTGAATTGCATTTGTGTTGTTAAAAAAACGTTATAGATAAATTCTTGACCAGTTGACCTGCTAGGTACGCCAACTATCTGCTAAACCAAGACTACTGGCCAACTCCGTCAAGTATAGATAATTTGCCTTAGTCCGAGTCCTGAGACATGAAAAATGTATTTCCAAGTGTTTTGTCAACCAACAATAGCAGCTGACGAACTTGTAGTGAATGGAAACGAAATTAATATTTCAAACCATAAGTTTAGTATGATTGAATCGCGTGCTCGTCTTTGCACTTCTAAAATAGGTATACTATAATGGTTAGTTGACAACTTTAAAAATTGTTTTGTGAGATTCAGACCTTGAAAATAATTCGATTGTAATAATGAGGAATACTAAATAGCTGCACTGTGTTATTGTTACAGAACCATAATGATAATGCGTTTTTACTTTGTGTTTTTATAAATGTTGGTATAATATATATAATATAATGTGACCTTATAACAGTGGAATTAAATTATAATTTCTTTTTCACCAAACTTGTACTTCGGAGACAAGTGTGGATGATATAAAACCACCTGCACGTGTGTATAAAGTACAGTCGAAAAGTCTCCACAATATTAAACACTATACATGCGAACAGAACTTTCACCGGCTCAAAAGTCGCTCGCTTTTAAGGTTTTGAATTTGTGCCGCCCGAAAATAAGAGTCTAATATATTATTACTATTATATCGTTTCTCGCGGCTCTACACTCAACTTTTTTAATTAAATTAATAATTTTCAAAATATAATTAATATAATAATATAATTATACCAACACAATAGGGTTTTAGAATGATGGTATTTTTTTTTGTTTGTTCAATCGTCGTAATATTACTCGATTGGTCGTATGGCACGGTCGTTTGTAATTCGTATTGCGATCTTGGCAAATGTTTGCCCAAGTCTTGGCTGTCGCCGGTCGTGGAAGAGGGCGGCGAGGGCGAGACGGTTTCCTTTCCGTTTCCATTATGTGCGCGTACATAAACGGACGTCATTTAAACTCGCCGCGGTATGTATACTATACAAACCGTTCTCTAATGGTTCCGGAAATTGCAAAATTCATCATCTGGAGATGCGGCCGCACGTTTGTCGGGTGCTCTATGCCCTCACTTATTCGCCTGCACGTTAAGGTATATTAATATAAGTATAGGTATATAATATATAGTCACGTTCAGCATCGCCGGGTGGGATATTATAATATATGCCGAGTGAAAACTGCGCAGTGTTCACGGGAAATGGTATTTCGAGCCAATTTAATTACTTGTAATTTGCGCCACCAATAGGCAGTGTTGGGAATTATCTAGATAAATGTATGTGTATTTTTAAATGATGTTATATTTTATCTTATCTAGATACATTTTGAATGAATTGTCTGTTATCCTATCCAGATGATTTTTTGGTTACCTTTTCCCAACACTGCCAATAGGTATATATTTTAAGCGAGTATCCAATTTGCTCCAAAATATGAGAATTAAACATATTGTATATTTTGCGCCACGCCTAAAAATTAATTTTGGCAATTTGGGCCACGATAGTAAACGAAATGGAATATTATGTAATCTGTGCCACACGTTCGACTTTAACTGTTGGATAATATACCAGCAGATAACTACAGAAGCTGATTTACTTCGAAATCGATAATACCAACGATAATATCAACGCGTGCAGGATATAATATCGTCGTGTTCTAGTAATAATTATAAGTAAAGGAGAGATCGATTACGCCGAATCTAATAAAAATATTATCACCTGTCAAAATATCGAACAATATTGAACAGCCTTATGGTGACATTTACAGTTAGTCCGATATCAATCGAGTGTGCGTTCATTTCATTTAATATTTCGCAGATACAGCGAAAACTATACCCTTTTGAATGGGAATATAAACAGTAACGATTCAAATGTTTTGACATTTTCTGATAGCCTGAGCCTAATATGTATCATGCAAAAGTGCAAACAAAATATCGTGCTATAATGAAAGGAAAAAGGAAGAAAATTCTATTCCTGGCCTCTGGACAAGTGGCAAATATAGGGCTTAATATATTATATTATGGTTTATGCACTGCATTTCTTTGGGCGAAAATACGATATTTCAAATCGTCTGTGCTACATATTATTCATAGAGTATAATATTTATTATCGTGACTGGTACACTCTTTCGTACATTGCGAATACTCCACAATATATTTTGTACAGTGGAATTTATTTTTGTGTACCGTCACCCCTTGAGGCTATAAGCATCAATAATTTATATTTTTTTCAACTATTATCTTCTTAAAATTATTTCCACGGAAATTATGAATGATGATAAAGGGTCAACAATATTTCATTTAGAAATCAACACGTTTGCAACAATTTCGTGTACACCAGATATTTAACTGTGTACGAATACGGTATATTTGGTAAAAAAAAAGGTAGGTAGTAGGTGCCCAATACGATATATGACATTTAAGTCATAAATACAACTAGGTAATTAAATTATTAATTCAACTAATTTTTAGAGACCTTCATTGCTAAAGTCAGTTGTATTGAACATAAATCTAATACTGTTGACACTCGGGCACATATTATAGCTTCATTTATAATTTATCTACGATACTATAAGTTATACGCATAATATTATTTACATTTTTATTTTTATTACTTTTCTCAATTATTGATGTATGGCTAATTTACATTATTGACACCTGCATACGTCATAACCATACAACACCATCACATCCTCTGTGCGTTACCAGTAACCACGTCATCTCTGCCGATTTCGAAGTGATGATCATTATCCTAACCGACGATCGGCCGGTGGATACCTATAAATAGCTAGGTGTTGCGTGGTGATGCGCAGAACAAATCAATTCGTTCGTCGGCGAATTATTTCGCCGGACAAAGCAATATAATACAATATCATATAATAGTTATAAACAATAATAACAGTAAGTAAAGACGAGTACAGAAACCTGTTGATATGGGATCAAAAAAAAAATCGGTCGACCTTTTTTTTTAATCCCTGGAAGTCGTGCTAGAACCATTTGAAGTGTCCATATTATATTATTATTATTATTTTACTTGCATAACCGCCATAGTCGTCAAGTTTATCAGCTGTTCTGCTTACCTGTTTAGTTTATCTGATATTATCTTAACAACATCGTGATGGAGATAATATTGCGATTGTTTATTGTTTCTCCGGGATGTTTGACATCGGTTCGTCGTATCAAAATTGCCTATACAAGACGCCGGCTTTATAAAAGGATGGTAATATATTATTATAATATTTTATTTTAGTTTATGAATAATATGAAATATTGTACTTTTTATCGCACTGGTAAAGAAATTCTGCGCCATATCCTTTGATACAGTTTTGCTTATAATTCTCGTCACGCCAAAATGGGAACAACAATAATAATATTTTTAAAAAGTGTTTGAAAACGAAATAATAAGAAATCAATTTTTTTCAAATCCGTTTTATATTCTATATAGGTACTACATTCGGTTGCAGTCGGTTATTGATTCGCAGGTATAATATAATATTTTATTGTTTGAAAAAAAAATATAATAGTATTATATAGTTATATGTAGACGGTATGTCCCACGAGGATTTATAAAACATTTTAAGGCGGCGGTGGGCTAATGTGATTGTATCAGTCCCACAGTCCCATTCAGCTTAAAAATAGTAAATATTAGCTCTGTACCGCAATAATAAACGAAAATCCTTTTCCCCCATAGGCTTGTTTCGTTACCAGACAACAGTCGAATGTATGTATGTCGTTTAACTTTATTGGTATTTTAAATACAGTACAATAATAATAATATGGTGTACATATGATATTTATATACGATAATATTATAATTTTATACTCTACAACAAGGTTGATCTATATAATATATATAATACTATGGATGAGATTATGAAATGAACGAACAACATTAGATTTACCTACTATAGAGAGTTAACACTATACTATAATATAAAAGTTATATATTATGAGAGTACAGTCAAACGACAAGAATGTTTTATCACTAATCTTACGGGTTAAAAGGTTATTTCTTTTTTTTTTTTTTTTTTTAATAACATATAATAATATACTTTTGTTTGTTTGCATTTGATTCTAGAATCATATCACCGCCGTTTCTATGTTATATTGAAAACGGTAAAATCAATATATTGTATTATTGTCAATAATAATAATAATAATATATAATATATTATGTAATAAATATATGAGAAACTACATAATAAGTATATACCATACAAACATAATGGGTGGGGGTACTACGACGCGGCAGACATATTATATATTTATACACATTTGTTACGCAATTACTTGTAAATCAAGTTTTGAAAACTTCTCGTGGATATTATGCAATATTATAGTGTCGCGTTTAAGATTTTAAAAATTCACAAAATGTTTATTAAAGTGCAGCATCACAACCGTGACTCGGTCGAGTATACTAATAAACAAAATAATAATGAATTTCCGGAGCGCACGAATTATATCCCTCGAAGTGGATGAAATCCCTGCCCACCCACCCCACCCACCACGTGACATCGACTCGAACCAGCTGTTGGTTACGACTTGCGTAATAACCGTTTAGAGTAATAAATCGTAAACGCAATTATTGATTTCTATTGAATTTCCTCGCCGGTTATTTAAATATTATAATTTATCGAATTCTGACGCACCGTTCGACATAATATTTTCTCGTTTTGCAGGACGAATCATCAATTTATTACAATAATAGTATACTCGCACTGTAAACATATGTTAAGGTTTTGTGAATATTTCTATTGTTATTATAGTGTCGTACGGTTATTGTTAGGAACGCGGCGTCGGGTGAACATTTTACAACCGGGACCATGGTATTTAGGAGATCAAAAAAAAAAAAAAAAAATATAATAGTAAACAATAATATACAAACGATCGTCGTGACTATTTCACGTGTCGTCGTATGAAATATTAGAGAGATTTTGCACAACGCCGGTTAAAAATGAGGTATGTATCCGATAACGTAATTTAAAAAAAACAAGCCTTTGTGCATGCGCTCCAAATATCGGGGTACGGTTATTTCATTTTCGTAATCGGTTATTTTAAACCACGGTCTTAGAAGATATCTTCTAAGGCCGTGTTTTAAACATTATAACGGACACCAGGATACCTGATATCGGTAATCGGTTATTATCTTATCAAAATATGAAATAATATCTATTGGAAAATATAACCATAAAACATAAACCGGTTTAAAGGTTTGGTGGTTATTGGTTAGAAATCACAATGGTATAAATTAATAGTTTATAATAATACAAGACATCCGATAATGCTAAAACTAAAGTTACAATTACAACGACTTGTTATACTACCGTATAACTTAACCGGACGTTATTTTAACCGGAATGTTCAACCGGCGTTGTGCAAAAAGTCTCTATTATATAATAATAATATATAACGTTACAATATGTCGGCGGGTATAATATAATATGTGATGCTGTGGGTTACGAAAACACGAGTGCAGTCTACACTGTCCGCTGAGTCTCGTTCCTGGACACGCACGTCGGTATGGAATTTGACCATTTTCCGTGTTTGAGGCACCGCAGCACGGGGGCGCCTTTGATCTTCAAGTTCTCGTCGCAGCTGAAAGTGATCACGTCGCCGATGGCGTAGTAAAACTTGACGGTGGACATGCGGCCCCGGATCACAGTGCCCGGGTACGGGCAAGCTTGAACACCTGCGAACACGAGGCAATACAGTCGGCCGGTTCGGGCACCGGGTGATGCGAAGAGCGACTTCGAAATCGTTATTGAAAAGCGGACGTGCGAACGAACGAACGTGCGGCCACCGAGGCGTATATTATAATGTATAGGAAGGTATTATACGCTTTGAAAAATTATTTATAATAATATTATATTGTTATCGGGTGCCGAGAAAACAACAGTGCCGAAAACAAATCGATCTTACAGGTGTGTACGTGCAGCAATCGATTTGGGCTAGGTAAAGACGTATTATATTAATTTTAAATTTATTAGTTTACTCATTTTTTAAGTTGCTATATTTATAATATTTTCGTATGTATACATACGACTGCAATTTAAACAATTTTTGGGTTAAAATATTATGCTACTTGTATTTTATATATACCTACTTGAAAATACATATAATACTTGTGGTCATTTTTCGATCTAACCTAACCTACCTACCGTAGATGTAAAATGATATATAATATATAGTATACAAGTATTCTGATTAATATGCACATTATAAAATGTAACATTTAAACTAACATGATTTAAATTACATATTGTATTTGAAGAAAAAAAGTTGACTCAATTCTTTTCATTTCGTGGGGTGTATTATTTAAAATAATTAAAAATGGATATGTGTCTACTCGAAATTAGATAATATATACTATTACGACGGTACCAATATTAATGAACAATGCAACCATCCTGTCGTCGGAAGTGAACGAGTTACTAAAAGATTTGATATTATGTTGGGTGATAAACCTCAAGTCTCGAACCAGATATAAGATATATTAGAAAATAACGGGACGTTTGTAGTTTTTTTTTTTAAATGTTGATAGTTTCTTAAACATTTCTACAATTATCAATGTCTTGAAGTTTAAAAAAGAAAAATTAAAGTTATATTAACTGAAATGCCACAAATTTACGACAAAATTTACAGTTATCGCCATATCATTTATGTGTGACGTATATATGTATATGTTTTAAAACTAACCGAGTCTTAATCAATAAGTCATAACTCATAAGTATTATATTATGTAAAGTTTGATTTTTGCCATTATTCGATAAGACGCCTCCGCGAGTCGGCCACCCCTGGATTTGGCGGACGGGAGTTAATAGATTATATTTTGGCCAGGAGATCCGTCGTGACGTATTCCAGGATGCTTCGGGCGGCATTCGTTCGAAGTCGCTATGCATGCACACTCTACCCGCCCCACTTACAGATTGGCATTGGCGCTGACCACTCTCCGTTGTCCCCACAAACCAGCTTGGGCTGACCGTCCAACACGTAGTACGGTTCGCAGCTGATGGACACGTGTTCGCCGGGCCTGTACGAGTTTTGCGAGACGGCCGCGTAACCGTGCGGCGGGTCCCCTGGCCAGGGACAAGTGACCGCTACAACATATCAACACTACACTTAGGGCCCGAGATCAAAAAGGGGTGGTTGGTGGTGGTGGTGGTGGCGGGGAGGGGATCAGTTTTTTCGAAGTCACTGAGTACCCGCAAAAACGCGATAGCCTCCCCTTCTTGCAATAATCATAATAATAATAATAATAATATATCGTGTCAAATCTGTAATATATATATACCTGCGCACGTGGGGAACGGCTGTTCCCATTCGCCGGTTGGCAGGCACGTCGAGTGTGTGGGTCCGTCGAGTCCGAATCCTTGCATGCAGCTAAACATTATTTCACCGCCCACTTGGCGACTGAGCACGGCTATCCGTAGGTTCGGGTCAGTCAGTTTATCGATCTTTTCGCACTCGATGACTGTCGAAAATAAAAAGCAAAATACACGAAGATATAAGTTCGGGGACTAATGTTTTTCGACTATCCACTATGTAAATATTACGTATAGTTTTTAAAGCATGTTATAGACTGTATTTGTACAGTTATATACTCATAATAAATATTATATTTCGTTTTGTGGAAAAAAAGTTTTTTTTAGTTTTATCCGTATACATATTATAATATGTACAATATACAGTTATAACACATAATAAAATACTATACTATAGTAGTCGATAAACTTACTCTCACATGCGGGGATCGGATCGCTCCAGTTACCCGAAGGCAAACAGACGATTTCAGAAGCGCCGATCAGATTGTTGCCTCTGGCGCAAGAAAACTTGACGCGAGTGTTTAGTTTTGTGTTTTGCGAACCAATAATCAAACTCCGTTTCGACGGTATAGACGGACAGTGCACGGCTATAATATTCGTTTAGTATACATATAATATAATAATATCATTTCATTACATATTTTGTAAGACAACGGTTATCGTCATTACTATGCAGTTGTTATGCATAATATGATTATTTCAGTGTCGAGTAGTGCAGGGTTAAACAATATGTAAAAAATACAAACCTTTTACGATTATTTCGACCGAATGAGTGTGCCTTGTTGGGGTGATGCAGGAAAACAGCCCTGAGTCGTCTCTGCTCGCGTGATAGATACTCAACCGATACTCCAGATCCGGGTCTCGGCCAGGGTCGGTGGTCCATCCCTCGGGATACTTTCTACAACACCGACGTAATGTGATTACGTACTCAAATCAAAAACAATGTAAGACCATAGGTACGTTACCGGAACGAATGACTGACATTCCATTTAGGAGTGCCGAACCGTTTGATCCACAAACACTCCATGTGCAATATCGTTCCAGGGTAGACGACCAGTCGTCCCTCGTTACTCTGCGCTATCGGTCCCAGTTGATGGCGAAACAGTATTGTTGGCGGTTTTTCCACTTTAAACGGGTACAAACGAATTAACATGCAGCGTAGACGACTTTTAAAGTTTGACATGTTTTACAAAAACAATAGCGTGTTGTGGCTTGGTGTGGCGCAGTGCGTACACTCAACTGCGGAAACGCACTGAGTGTACGTAACGGCCGGCGTTGCTAGTTCCCGGATGGGTGACCACCCGGGATTTTTAGCAACGAATCCTTGCCACACATACAAAAACGTGTTTTCAACAGTTCCCCCCCCTACTAACAACCTACAAACAAACAAATAAAAACCAACAGCTTATGGCCAAAGTTGCCGGGCTCAAGCTCAATAAAAAAAAAAAAAAAAAAAAAATAGCGTGTTAATGTTTAACCGAACGAGTTTTAATTTTTCGAAATATTATAAAACAATAATTAATAATATATTACTCTTGACTTAAATAATATTTTGTGTACATTATTATAAGCGTATAATATAGATATTATATATGATCTGTAAATTGTAAATGTACCTATTTTGTTGATAATTTCATAAATTAAATTTTTTTCTCATTGACACAGTAACATTTAACACTTGAAAAGTAGATAATATATGCATCAATTGAAAATAGTAAATACTTGATTAAAAATCAACTTTTCAGTTTAAATATTGAGAATAAAATAATTTTAATAATAAATTCTGAATATAGTATTAAAGGAAAATCTCAGGAAGTGTAAGAGCCAACAAAAGGAGCAAAATAATAATAATATGTACACATTTTTACAACATACGTGCATAATCGTTTTCCTGGTTGAGCCCAAAACAAACCGGACGTTGTCCTGACCATTCACCATTCGAACACACCCGCCTGTTGGAGCCTTCCATTGCGTATTTTCCAATGTCTGAGCATCGGGACACCTAAAACGAGCACACCGCGAAATCATACTCACATATTACGTGTGACAAACAACGTACATTATTACAATAATATTAATAACGTGCAATGTTTGCCAGTTTGTGTTATTATTATTATTATTATTATTACCAAAGCCGTTCCTGCGTTAAACTCGGTCAGCTCGTTCGTGATCATCGTGTCACTTATAAACGTCACCACGTTGGGCTCGCTGTTCCGAAACATACAAGTGGTGTTGTCCAAAGTGGAGTTCATGGTTTCGACGGGTTTCGCTGAAATTTACTGTCAATATACGTCCGCCCTAAAATATAAGCTAATGACGACTTACTGCAATTCAACGACCTGCCAATCCAGTTGCCGTCCTCGCACCGTATACGCCAAGTGACCTTTTCGTCTATAATGTTTCCGATACAATTAAACGTCACTTCTGTCCCATCGGGAAAACTAAAGACAAAATACACAATTTATCATAAATTGAAAGTAATTGTTTTGCATGTAATTTTTATAATGAGTTGTGGTAGTACATACCTCTTTTCCGCGTCTTTTAACAGTTCTCCGTTTCTAAACACCATTGATCCGTGGACCGATTCTGGGGGTCCGCAAGATCCTCGAAGCCCGGACAGAAGATCAATGGTGCCTAATTCGCTTTTCTTCAAAATATCCGCACCGGTAATGAATAATCCGCCATCTGGAAATACATTTGTAAAACCATTATTTTATTATTTACAAAATATGTATAATACAATAAATTATTTTGTATACAATATTTTTATTTGAAATAAATTTTTAATTACCTCTTTTACAAGAAGGAACTTTAGGAACTAATCGACCTAATACACATTCGATGGAAACTGATGTAGTTTTTATGAACTCTGGATCGCATTGGAAGGTAACGAACGATCCATTAGCTATGGTAAGGCCTGCTCTATATCCAAGTAAGTATTGGCCATGAGTTATAGCCGGTAACTCACATGGAGCTGAAATCATATTATGTTTAATGATGACTTAAATTGATTTTTAAATTATAATATTGCATAATTATTATAATCCATCCAACAGTTAGATAACAATAAAAATATCCTTTTTAACCACTAATATTGTAAGCATCTCACTAATGTTAATCTCTCTCTCTCTCTCTCTCTCTTTATATATTATATTAATCCTATTACTACACACTGTTTCTTATTACTAGGTACTGTACAAAATCATATTATATTTAGTATATACTAAAACATCAAACATTAACCTTATATTTAATTAAAACAAATAATTGTGTTACCAGGAGTGCACTCGGAAATAGTTCCAACATCCCAGTCACCCTTTCTGCATTCCATTCTTGAAGGGCCTTTTAAATTAAACCCAGAAAAACATGTAATAGTTACGATTTCACCGTCCATGAACTCGGTGCTTTCAGTTACATTTAAATACGTAGGTTCCACTTTACTGTAAAAACCATTTGCTGAGTATGGTATTAAGCAAGGTTCTGCAAATGAAATTAAAATAGTTATAAATTATACAATAGTATTAAGAAAGAGTTGATTAATTTTACTAAGTTTGCAGTCAGGTTTAGCTGGCTTCCATCGAGTTCTCCAGCATTTGGCTGTTCCATTAACCACGTTAGGTTGGTACCCATGATCACATGACACTTTGAGTACGGTTCCATGTGAATGGGTAACATTTGCATGCTTTCCTTGTCTCACAACTTCTATATGTACACTAGAACTATTTGTTAGAGGTTCACAAGGACCAACTGTGAATCAAAACCAAAAAAGTATAATTATAATATACCGGTATAGTAATATGATAACTACTTATAGAATCCGAACTTAATGACACAAACATGTTAAAATTGTTTTTATGAAAAGCCAAATTCAAAAAAACTACTATTTCTTCTCATTAGCTTGGAAAAAAACTATAATATTTTTTTCATATTATTAAAAACTATATTTAAATTGTTGAATGACATATTTTTAGTGCTATTTTCACTACTAAAAATAGTATAGAACATGCGATCGTAATGTAGCATTTATTAGACATTAACAATTTACCGTGGCCGTTGACAGATAAAGTATAAACTCACTGTAGTGTATAGATAACAAAAGTCATAAAGATAATAAGCAAAACAATTGACAATTGTTTATGAAACGCATAGGTATACATTTCTCGAAATTATGTTTTGAAATGAAATGTTTTTTTTTGTTAACTGTATACAAAACTCTTGCATAATGTGCACTTTAAATTATTATAGTACCATATTTTATAATGGTTTGAATATCAAACTATCTTTTGTATGAATCGCATGTTTTAACTAAGGAAGCATTGTCCAATCAAACAAAATTAAAAATGCATTAAATACCTGGTCTTAATATAATAAGAATAATATATTTTACTATATATTTCTTTATCTATATGAAATATTAAACCTACCTTTTCTTTTTCCATGTTTGCCTTTGCCTTTAGCGCCTTTGTGCAATGCTTTTTCTCCGTCTATCGTAGAGTTACCATCTTCGGTGTCATAATCTTTGAATGATACATCTCCAGATTCCCGACCTCTGGATCCTCTATTTACTCCCGGATTTTTGGCCGTTTGATCTTTATTAGAAGTCTGTTTGGCTTTCATTACTTGTTGATTTTGTGCTGATAACGCACGTTTACTTCTTTTCCACCAAGCTTTTATAGAGGTTATTAATCTGCCAATCTGATAAAAACCAGGTTTTTCCGTAATCAGTTCGTTCGTATTAATATCAGTACTATTCTTAATGGATCTACTGAGTCTGAGTTTTGGATGTATTGATGGTACGCACCTGAAACGAGAATAGTACAAATATAATATTTTGAAATAATAATAAATAATATATTGTACATAAAATTGATTTTCTCAGTATATTTTCCTAGGATCGTTTTTGATAGATTAAAAACAATCTTCGGGTGTATTTCACGAGGATATTACGATTATTATAATTATTTTACTTTGGCAGATATCCGGGGCTCCATTTTCCTCCGATACAGGTTGCACCTACGGGTCCTGATTCGATTACGTATTCTCGATCGCATTCAAACGAGATTTGCTTGTTGTTTTTTATCTTACGAACATATGGTCTATAGTCGTAAACACCCATACTTCCCACCAATAAGACTTTACCGTGATCGATATATCCAGGGAAAGTGCAATAAACTGGAAAAAAAAATAATTATGTGTTTCACGGTTCGGTGCCAGAAATTAACGGACGGTCGTAACTGCACATTAATCAAATGTTAAATACCTTCGTCGCATTTTGGAGTTTCTCCGGACCAATTTCCGTACCGGCATTCTGTGTACCGGTCCCCCACCAGTGAGTAGCCGTCTCGACATGAGAACTTTGCCTTGGCACCGTGACCCATTCGTGGTGCCAGGACTATGCCGTTTTTTGGAATCAGTGGTAGACGTTTGCAATGCGCTGCAAAAAAACATAATTCCAATCTTTTAATGAGCTCAATAATATTATCGTGGTCCCATTTAATTGCAGTTTGCGTTGATTAGTATCACTATAATACCCTAAAACTGTCACTGTTGCTAGTCATACTTTAGTTTCCAAGAGTCCGAGGTAGATCAAGGTGTAACGCGATGAATTGAGAGCTTATAAATTATATACAAAATGTTTATTGAAAGCTTAACACTATAATATACGTCTACTCGATGCGAATGTACAAATAATTAATATGATAAAATAATATCGTTTATAATAGTTAAATAGTCAAATAAATAATAAATGGCGGGTAGGTTTTGATTTTACCAAACGATTAGCCCCAAGCACATTTTAATGTGGGGAGGGGGATTGATATGAAAAATTCAAATTTTTAACGAATAAAATTGGTCCGAGGGTCTACGATAGATTTGATCGACTTAACACCAAAATATGAAAGAATAGAAAAATTTAAAATACACATCATGAAAAAAAAATTCCTAATAGAACCAATTTAGGATTAAAACGCTTCTTAATTTTATAAGTGACAAGTGTGAATGAAAACGATAGAAAAAATATATTATAATATAATATGCCTTGCCTGGTTCGCATTTCGGTATGTAGGTCCAGGTACCATTATTACACGTGGCGAGATCGTTGTTTCCGCCGGCCGGCTCGTACTTGGCGTTGCACTTTACAGACAATTTGTCACCGTGTTTCGCTAAAATGGGACCACCGACTGTTTTCGGTACATAAGGAGTGGAATCGTTTGACCGAGTGATGTTCACGTGACCTTGTTGGATAACCGGCACGACACATGGAGCTGCAACGCACACATTTATACCCATAATCATTATGAGATTACGGTTTTTTTTTTTTTTTTTTTAATACGATCGCTACGAGAAATGATAATAATATACATTTTTCGGTAGTTCGCAGTTGCCGACGAGCGCACAGACAAGTGGCAGTCGCATACAATATAATATGATAAAAGTATATTTAATATTATTTTTAAGCGACCATATATGTCGGCTGACAAAGTAAACTCACCTAGGCACAGCGGTGGTGGATAACGCCACTGTCCATCGGCAAGGCACACTGTCGAAGAGTTCCCTACAAGAAGCATTCCGTCTTGACATCGGTAAATAATCGTCGCGCCTAGACCAGTGCCGCTTTCAGTGTTCTCTAGCCAACCGTTATGAAGCTCTCCCGGAGATCCGCAATCTATCTCTATCGTTACATTTTTATTGTTTTGGGTGGATTCAAATAATAAAAAAAAAAAACTAAAAGGGTGTACAGGCAAATCAATGTGAATCACGATTTATTAGGGTTTCCCGAGTTCCAATAAAATGCAAATAGCTAATAACAATTCTGCGCTACCTATATAATAATATAATAATCTTATCAATATAATACTTTGTATAACATCTCTGTTTCAACGGCAATATTTTTTAAATAGTTATGACAGTATAAGCTGTAATTTATGCCAACAAAATAAAACCATTTTATAGTTATACCGATGAAGATTGAATATCTAAAAAAAATATAAAAGAACAATCGTTACGCCATTGTACCTACCGCCATATAATGTAGTAAAAAACGTAAATTTAGAAATAAAGATAGATAATTTTAGGTTTTTAATTTTCAAATTGAAACCGTGTTAGGAAACAATCGTCCGTAAGTTTTTGAATTCTGCAGTTGAGTCCGATATTGAAAAAAAGTGTAATTCACCATGAAAATACGAATATATAATATATAAATCTAAATAAACCTAACCTTTTGGTGGCTCCTATTATATGGCCGATGGCTATAATATATTATTGTGCGACTGCAGCGTGTTGAATATCTGACGACAGAGGTTCGTTTTTAAACATAATATACATTTAAAACCCCACACTAAATCGTTTTTCTGCGTGCAGTTGTTATTCTTTTCCGAGCCCGCCTTTAAATTCTCATTTTTTTGCATTTACCTTGACATATTGGCGTCGTGCCTGACCACTTGCCGTCTGCACCGCACCGCCTAGTCGGCTCACCGGACAGTATGTAACCGTATTTACATTCGTATGATACTACCGAATTGTAGGACGTGGACGTGAATACCGCGTTTCCGTTGTACGGACTTTCGGGAGGACCGCAGTCAACCGCTGAAACCACAACACACGCGAAAACAACGCCAAACAGTAACTGAACGTAAATTCACCCATAAGTTATGTATGCGAAACACTTCGGGTAGGTAGAGGTAGGTATATTGTCAGACATTAACCGGTCAATACACTTTATATATTATAATATTATTGTTCATATGTGTATTTGGTATAAAATATCATCTTCCCAAGGTACCTACCTAAGCGGCTAAACGTTATATTACCGTGTGGTCCGTGGCTGTAATTAATTCGACGGGTTATACATAGTATAGCTTCAATATCGTGCTTTAACACGCAAATTTTCGGTCTATAAACGGCTCCATAATATTATTATTATTATTATTTATTCGGTTATTATAGCTATATACCGGTCTAAATTCGATTTTATACGTTTAGTGATAGAGTTGCTGGACCGCGGATTTAGAGAATTATAATATAGTGGTTACTAATTAGTAATCAAAAATAGCCAGTGTTAAAGTATACCGCGGTGGGCCTGCGTTCAATACGTTTAGAAACCATTATTATTGTCGTGAATTTAATATACATTTTCACTAGATAAAAACAACAACTATGACATTTACACCTACAATAGATTTTGTGATATAACGTTTCGATTTGCGTATGGTATGATGCGGTCTACTCTTGTAACGGTACCGTGGTTATCAAGACAAGAACGCGATTACCTACGTATAGTTTTGTATAGGCAAATAGCGATTGTTCGAGAAGACTGCAGTGAAACCCACAACGGTTTACCGTCGGAAATCGTCATAGGTCGGCAGAGAACGACCATACGCGAACTCGGCATTGAAGTACTTACGCACACACGAAGGTAAATCTTTTGGTACCCAATATCCGTCCGAGTGACAGAGACGTTCCGATTTCCCGGTGAGTTCGTAACCGTCCGAACACTTGTAGAACACGCGGCAACCGAAGTCCGAACAGTCGCCTTGGTGCCAGCCGTTGGCAATCACACCCGGAGTGCCGCAAGTCCTCGCTGAAAGTAGAACAGCAAGGGGTTAGCTTAAAGCAGACAACCTTTTCCAACAAGTGAGCCACATTTAAAATTTCAAGTATTCCGCGGTGATCTACCATTATTCGTAAGGTGTACTATTTATATCATTACATGCCGAGTACTAATAAAATATTGTATAATTATAATTCATATTATATTTCATTACTTCTCCATTGGAAAATTGTATGTTTTTCCTAGCTAATAAGTACTATTTACTTTGTAAATAAAGCGTAAAGGGGGCTTTAAACTTTAAGATTGCGCAATTGATCAACAGATATTAGAATAATTCCTTTATAATAAGATCGACCAATATTCGAATATATAGAGATCGACCAATCGGAATGCCGCAAGTCCTCGCTGAAAGTAGAATAGCAAGGTTAGCTTATCAGTGGTCGCCCATAGGCGCAACTAGACATTTGAACAAGGGGGTGCTTAGTTCTAGACTTTTTGTGACTTAACGGGACCTAACACCAATATTTTCCTATATATGTAAACAATTAAATACAACAACTAAAACAAAACAAAAACCATAATTTCGGGCCCACACAGGACAGCCAAATTATTTTTAAAAACCAAAACAAAACAAAAATCATACTTGGTGTGATACAATGTTATATTGTAAATAATGTTATTGTGTTATAATTGTAATTCGATTAATTATATTAACTTTTCATTTCAAATTTTTAAACGATTTTTTAGGGGGTGCTAATTTTGACTTAATTTTAGACCCAAAGCAACTCGCTTAGTTGCGCCAATGGGGTCGCTAAACTTTTCCAACAAGTGAGCCACATTAAAAATGTCAAGTATTATCCGGGGATCGACCACTATTTGTTTAGGTGTACTATTTATATTATTACAAGCCGGGTACTAATAAAATATTGTATAATAATTCATATTATATTTTATTACTTGGAAAATTGTATGTTTTTCTCAGCTAATAAGTACTATTTACTTTGTATATATAAAGCAAGCAAAGGTGTGTTTAAACTTTAAGATTACGCAATTGATCAACAGATATATTAGTATAATTCATTTTTAATAAGATCGAAAAATATTCAACTTAAGATCGACCAGTCGATCGCGATTCACTGATTAGCGACCCCTGGCTTAATAAAAAATACATTTATATACACAGGTAATACCATCTTGGAAAACAATCGCTGCTACATATTCGAATAATTTACAATAATTTTTTTGGAGGTTTCCAATTTGATTCATAATATTATATTATATAGAACGATATACACACTGATGATATACGAATCATCTATTAATGTAATTATTGTAAATCTATATATTAACTTATATTAACTCAATAAACCATATACACTATGGATATAGATATGGTGTGTGTGTGTGTGTGTGTATGTGTAGCATTATTACATCGATTGTTGCTGGAATGCAATACGTTGCATCAATTAGACACATATTATGTATATACATAACTATTAAACTATACCTTACTATACCTTATTATACCTATAATTATACATTTTAAAACAATTAGCTTTGAAAATTAGGTGCTTTGGTAATAACAATAATTAGATAGTAAAATTTGAGCACACAATAATTTAATAACGAATCCTGAATGGTTGAAAAAGGATAAAATAGGGAGGTTGTTAAGAGGAGAAAATACGTTGTATACCGTAATATCAGGTAGACACGCTGTGATGAAAATGTAGGACAGTAGAATAGGGATGGGGAATATCATCACACCATTCACAGGGTTGTTGAGGAGAAACCACAGCCTCTCACAAATGTAATATGAAATATAATCACGTTCTCGCAGATCGATAACAATAATATTTTGTGTTAAAATAATGTTAGAGCTTTAGGAAAATAATAATATACCTGCTATCCTTATTCTAAGTATACAGTTAAAAGCGTCAAAGTGAGTAGGTATTTTCTGTTTAGTAAAATGTATTTGATCTGTTGGAGGAATAATGCTACCTAGTTAAAATATAGTTACACTGATTTATTGTCATTGAATAATTTTAATATTGACACAGCGTCATTAGAACAGCTCCAATAAATTGTCTAAGTAATTTAAAACACTAACAATATTTATTTTAACAATATTGCAGAAAGCACATTTCCCTGGGGCGTCTTTTATAATATTTGTATTACCTGTGTTAAGTAAAACACTTGATATAGATGATAAATGTATTTAAACATTATTTTGCCAACAAGAACCACTGTAACTTTTTTTTTTTACAAATAAATAATTTTTAAAACTATAAGATATATGGCTTTGAACATTTAATTTAATTTTTATTTTTAGCATTGGAATATTTGCCTAGTCATTAAAAGAAGAGTTATAGCATGCAGGCCGTACAAAAGAACATATAAAAACAAATAACAATAAATTTAAAAAAAAAGAATGTTGATTAAAAAAAATATCTAAATAGTAAAGTGAAAATATACAATTTCACATTTAACCATTAACAAGTATCAAAATCTAAAAAATGTAATACTACTGTCTAATGTCATTTTTTTTTAAATATAATTATAATACCTACGTAAAATTTGCAAAATATTATAGGTACAATAGGTCTCAGTTTTTCAGTATGTATTGATCTCAATAACAATAGAACTCAAAAACAATTTAAAAATACTCATTAACAATTTAAAATTTATATTCCATAATACCTACATGAAAATAATAGTGAAGAACTAGAACATTACAATAATTTTTTATTAGTGCAAATGTACTTATTACGTTATCAAAATCAATGGTTTGAACTATGTTGCTTTTTATGCTCAATTTGATAGCCGGTCTTAAGTCATAGTTGAGCAAAGGAATGTTTTGAGAAGTTTTAGATGGCTAAAACTTCTTACTACAATTGCACTGCTAACTGGAAGTGTATAGAATATTTTATACAAAGTATATAAATTTGGATACGAAGAAACCATGTCTCGTGATATCATGAACTTCAATACTTCATTTAATTTTCAAAGCTATGCAGTTTTAATAGTTTCGTCATACACGCTTGTTGGTAAACTAGACATAATGAACTGTGTTCCACTCTTCTATTTCAATTTTATCTATGTCAACTTCACAAAATCTTATATAATATATCTAACAAATTTTTATACTCTTTTTTTTTTAAATTTTACTTCAATACTCAGTATTCATGACTGTAAATACATCATATATCATTATATACTTATACATTTATAATTAAATTTTAATTGTATAGGAAAATTCTTGAGCCTGTGTACCTACATTTTATAAATTATTTAATATTATTTTATTATTGAACATTGTACATTTTTCAAATAAAAAATGTTTATATAGTTTTCCATTTCGTGGGGCCACGTTTAACTGGCAAAAAAAACCGTGGGTCAGCTGACCTCCCCCCCTTGGGTTCGCCCCTGTATACGCCATCGGCTAGATAGATTATTTAAGATTTTTATATAATAGTGTAAAATATGAAAAAATAACCTAAATGTGTAAAAAAAATATGGGCAGTAATAATAATTGTATCGTAGCCAGATATGATTACGTGTTTTTAATTGTTGTCAATCCCTGTATAGGTGCTTATACACATACAGTAGTTTCACAATAAAGGTTTAAGACTCACGTTCACAGGTTATATCCGGTCCAAACCACGAAGCTGATATGTCCATTGCCAAGCATTTAGCTCTGGCGAAACCTCTCATCGTAAATCCGTCCTTACATCGGTACTCGACTTCAGATCCAACGTCGAATGTTTGCTGATCCGCAAAAGCATTGTTACCTGCATTTTCGATTACACGAGGTGATTTGCAGAACACTGTAAAATGCAAATAAGGCGTCGAGTAGTTGATTTTGAACAATTTTACCGATTTATATGCATTCTGTAGTATTCTGTAACTGCGGTTATCTCAAACATCAGAAAAGATTTTAATTACAAGGGGGACTAGACTATAAATTATACCTATTATTTTGTTGTTATTATGTAAGTGTATACAGTACCTACTAACCACTAGCTCTACATAGAGCTATGCATTTGTGTTAAGTACCTAAGGTGCTTGACTTGCTTGATTCGCTTCGTTGAAAATAGTAAAGTAATACGAAGAAACGATGATGAAGTTTTTTCGAATATGAACAAAAATGATACGTCTAAAATAATATGATGCATACACGATATACATTATTGTATGATATCATTAATATTACAACAGCCAAGTAGGTACCTATACACGTATTATTTTTTTTAATTCTTAGAATATAATATATTATAGATGAAATATTAATAAACAGCGCTCGGGTATTATGTAAATAAAAATATCTTCTCAAAAGTTAAGTATGCTTTGAAAGATACAAAAATTATTTTTTTCAAAGGTTTGTATTATGCAAAAATATTAATAATATTGTCATTAAGTCATCTCTTTGTCAAGTAATTTAAATTATGATTATAGAACCACGTTTAACAATTAGTGAAAAATTGAGTTAGGTAACTAAAACTGTTAATTTGATCAAATTGTAAAAGATTCTTGTTAAAAAGTTGCATTGAATGAACTATATGTATAGAAACTACAAGGAAGTATACACCTATTTATCAGTGTTTTTGTATTTAAAATAACAAATAATGAAAGATTTATTTTTATTACAATTTAGGAAATATTTGGAAATGTAAAAGAATATAATTATTATTATTATAATGTCAAAAACATGCAATATAAATAACATAAAAACGATAAAGTATTTTGGTAATATTTTTTATTGTTTCTTATTTAATACGTTATGTTTTTTTTTTTTTTTTATTGAGCTTAAGCCTGGCAACTATGGCCATTAGTCTTTTTTTTGTTTTGTAGTGGGGGGGAGGAAACGTCGGAATGGTTGGTTGAAACACGTGTGTTTTTAGGTTTGGCAGAATTTCAAATTGGGCACCCGTAGTTTGGGGGATGGCGGCCTCACTCTCTAGACAGTTGCCTGCCCAGAAAAAGGAGCCGCCCATAGTCGAGTTTCGAACCGGCGACTGTACTGGTCGGAACCGACGCCGTAGTCAGCTCGGCCACTCCGTCCCCTCCAAAGTATTATGTTAATAAATCAGCAGATTATAAAAAATAAATACATTTGTGAAATCAAATGTTGAATTAAAATTCTTCAATCGATATGTAAAACTAATTCGTATCATAATCTGTAATTTGCGTGTAACGCTCCACATAAATATGTAAATGTCAAATGCTTAGTTCTTGACTAATAAGTAATAACTCTCAAAATTATTAATAATGTAATATTATAATGATTAATGGATTAAAAAATATTCGAACAATGCATATAGCCATATAGGTACCTATATATTATATAAAACATATTTAATTAAATTGGTGTCAATTAATTAAATTTTTAAATTATCACAATATATTATGTCATTCTACCTGCACATACACCAAACAATATATATTTTGGTACAGACAAATATATTATAATACTTTATAATAAATGTTTTTATATAATAATTTTAATGTTAAAATATGTTTATAATTAAATTGCTGCGGTTGAGACTTAAATACTTACTGTGTACTCAGTATCTATAATTAATATGAATGATTAATGATAATATATTTATCATTAATATCTAATTTACTTATCTATACAAGAGTAAAACACATCGATACAGGAGAAATGGCCATTGCGATTTAAAGTGATAATTATTACATTGCCGGTAGTTGTAATAGGAATTAATATTATCATTAAAATAACTAAACTGACATGATAAAATGACCCGTTCATGGTTAATTGAAGATTTTCGTTCAACCAAACCGAATATCATCGATTATAAATACTAGCATACCAATGCTTAATATCTAAATAAAAAAAATAGTTACAAACCACTTTGTTTGCAGAAGGGCTCCACTCCCGACCACGAACCGGTGGCGTGGCAAGTTCTGTGGTCTCTGCCGATCAATTGATATCCGATTTCGCAGCTGTAAGTGGCTTTGTCGCTAAATAGTCTTCCGGTCATCTGCACCACGCCATGTTCCGGATTCGGCAATTCGTCACATTCTCTCTCTGTAAAGTAGACAAAAACAGGACGTTAATTTAAAACGTATGTCGAGGTTTGGTGCGTTACTCAAGCGAAGCAAAGAATGGCGATGATTGCGTCAACTGCCCCCGAGAATTAATAAAATAACTCGGCCAGAAAATTATCGTTTTTCCCGTTCAGTTACAACGAGAGTATTGGACGGCGAAGGTATTCTGTCAATAAAAATTATTTACAGCCCAAGAGGTTTATTTTTGTTTTATCATCGTATATAATATGTAATATACAAGCTAAGGTATAGTATTATAAAGGTAAAAGGGGCGCGCGATGATAATATTGTTCAGAGATTTTTTACTGCTAGATTATAAAATGTACAAAATTATAGCGAATTATCGACTGTAATAATATTGGCTCAACTATTTACTACTAAAATAACCGATACGACGATACTATGTTATATTAAAAAAAAATGAGAAAAATAAAAAAAATACGTCTGGTCGGTATTCCTCGATATTTAAATATACGAAAAACTCTTTTTTTTGTACGTTGTATAATAATATACATGCGAACATATTTTTAGCGTACTTTTCCCTAGTTTTTGCTGCGATCAAATACAAGTATTTTACTTATTTTTTAGAAATAAATATGAAAACATTCCGAATAAAGTAAACATTACTATATATAATATATATTACATTCGAGATATGAAAACTTATCATGTACTGCACAAAATGAGTGGGTTTGTTTTTCGTATTGATTTTTTTTCCATCCGAGTATCTTCAAGAGAGTAAAGATAAAAGAAAATATGTTCAAATGTAGGCGGGACTGTAAATAAAAATAAAAAACAGTTGTCGTGAACATAATACATATTATGTGATATTGAGCGTTATGCTGACGTACTTGATTTACTCGTATTCAATTTTTAACTATGTTTTTGGTTTACAAAAATCCCATTAATATAAATGACAATATGAAATTTTGTTTTTGTTCCATATAGTTGTATGCATAATAGAGCATGCAGTATTATGGGTAGTTGAGGAGAAGGTTTACCCCTCCCTTCCCACGACATTTCAGACGCCCTATAGTATTCATACTTGAAAACAAGACTTGCTTTGATTTTGTTTTTTGTGGTAGTTCAATATGCGCAGTCTTTGTTAAAAATATCTAACCAGAAATAAAATTCTGTGTATGGCGTATATTGATATGTGTTATAATATTATACGGTAAATTTTAATATACATATAATTAAATAAACTTTCAGACAATTATTTAGAGTAGGTACCCATTACTCATAGTTTAGACATTAAAAACACAAATGTAGTTTATCATTAATTTAAAATATTATTATTTTCAGATAAAATTTTTTCAATAATTATTTAAAACTAGTTTTATTGAAAAGTTGTAATTTAAAAAAAAAAAATATACAGTGTGATCACGATTTTAGGTACCACTGAATATCAGAATATCTCAGATGGGTGACCGTGACTTTGTATTGAAATGGGGTTTTCGGATAGGGAGCACTTAAATAAATGTTGTAAAAAAAATACTCTACCCGAATCTGGGGTAAAAACTGGGGTTACCGTTTAAAAAAAAGTAAGTCATATTGCGCATGCGCGTACCGAGTGAGCTAAACATTTAAAACTGGTCTGAAAATATTTATTTAAGTACTCCCTATCACCTCCCTAAAACCCCATTTCAATACAAAGTTACCCATCTGAGATATTCAGTGGTACCTAATATCGTGATCACACTGTATATAGGTACCTTTGCCCGACATAAAATCAGAGAAAACTTCATATTATACTCATTGAAAATTAGTTTTAATTCCACATTTCAATGTTGACATAGAAATTGAAAAAATAAATACTGTTCTAAAGAATATGTAATAACTTTTTAAATTGTTTGATAGAATAAGAACGATAACATAATGACAATGTCGAGTAGGGTGAAAAACTTTTACTTTATACATTTTCAATATACACTATAACACCTTTCCAAAGAATTCTTGCGGTACTTGGGAAAAAAAGCTTGAACAAATTTGAAACAATTAACTTGAAATGTACAGAAACAACAATACGTCACAACTCACAAGTATTAATGAAAACAATAACGAATGGTTTATCGACGATGGAAGTTTCCAAGAACACTTCTACACCTTTTTTTCCATGAAGCTTTTCTCATATTTTTAAAATTAACTATATTTCATCAAATGCACAATATGAAAGAAAGTAAAATACGTCACAATTGTAGTACAAGTGGAAAATTAAAAACAAACTTTTTTACAAGATAAAAATTTAGTGAACTAAATACAATATATCTATCAACATTCTAAACCTTTAAATATATCTTACTTGACCAGTAACAAATCTTAAATTATAAAAATAGTTTGACGGGCAAGTGTTTCTTTCAATTATTTCGAAAAAAACATATTTCTTATAATACTTAAAACTTATATCAGTATGAGATTTAATAAAATGATAATGATAACAAATTCTTTGATCAAATTTTTTAATGATTTACACTTCTGGTGAACAGCAGACAATTCTTGCTGTAGAAAAGTCAATAAATAATATTATATATACAGGATGATTCACCAATAAGTATGATGCTCACCCCCATATTTACCTTTAAAAAATTAATTCATTAAATTTCTGATTTTTGGAATTTTTAAGTATACTTGGAGACCAGCATTTTTAAAGACTTATGTAGTTTTTTCATATAATTTAAAACGTGTAATTTAACGATACAAAAGCTTCTTTTTTCAAATGAGAATTTCCATTTATTCCTTTCATGAGCGTATAGCAACTATCAAGGATAATGAAATGGTGGGAGGGGGTTTAAGTATAAATTAAACCAAATTTTTAACCGTTTTCGTATATAAATAGGTAAACTTACCAAGGGAAAAAATGTCAATGAGGGGGGGGGGGGGGTAAACACCCCCCTCCACCCTAACGACGCCACTGATTCCTATTTATTGTAAACCAGTTGACTTTTTTGAAAATGTTGATTTATCTAAATCTTGTAAATCGAAAGATTTTATTTTATGTAATAAGTCGTCCCTGGTAATAAATATTTGAAAAACATGTACTTAATGTATTCCTAAAAATCAGAATTTGAATATTTTAATTATTAAAGAAAAATGGGGTGAGCATGATGTTTAGTATAAAATGGTAAATCAAGCTGTGTAGGTACATATAATTAAATATATAAGCGCCAAGAGTCGAGAGAGTCGTTTTAAAACCGCGGTAAGAGTTAATTATTATTTTAAAAAGCAGTTGTGTATAATGAATTTCTTGAAAAATAATCAAGGAAAAGTAATTTAAAAACGATTGAATGGATATTATTGTACTTAATTATTGAAAAATAAATTATCTTTGAGGGGGTGGTTCTAGTGCGTTCGCACGGATGATTAACTTTGTCCTAACAGAATTAAACACGATTGGGCTAAAACGCGTCTGTTTTTTGAATAATTTCTCTCGGTCTGCAGAGAGATAAGCGCCGCCCGTGATTTGCATTTCGTTTGTACAAAACTTTGCGTTGAAAGTTGATTCTCTCAACACAAATACGACCAAGCAGAATTAATTAACAATAATAACTGTAATTTAAATATATTAAATATGCCATACAGACGTATACAGTGTATAATATGTACACATAGGTACAAGCGCACATCGGACGCATATAGAGTCACTATCTGACGTTATATTTTTGGAAGATAATAGGTCGTCGCAGCAGATTTATATACGGAGATAAGTGTACTGTTCGCGGGCTATGACGTCATAATACGAAGTTTAAGTATGTGGGAAAAACGAATTAGTTTACATAGTGGCGATAACAATAGGAATAATAATATATACTTCCGACACAATAATATTATTATATTAATCAAAGCCTCGAAAGTGTAATTACAGCAGTGGCGTATATTATATCGGGAGGGCATCCGGCTCGAAACAAAACAAGTTCACGCCAAGTTCTCTTTACAAAGATCAAGTTTGAATTTGCTTGAGTTGTTCGGAGTTATATACGCTGCGTGGCGGTGTTATTGTCGTTTTTTATTATTATTATTATTATTATTCACTGAATCAAATCGGAAACAAAAGTATTATATTATAAGTTTAGCGACTGGAAATTAACAATAAAAAAAAAAAAATACCTCATTTTATTTTAGTGCTAGTTATGAAAAAAATTACTTTTGTTTTATAACTATTTTTTGAGCAAGTTACGAATATCGAAAATAATTAATAATTCAATAATCGTTACCGGTATATCTACGGATATTATACTCAACTGTTATTTTAAACACATATTGATTTATCATATATTAATAAACCTATTTATATATTTTAAATTGTACACGCCTCTTGTCTAAAACAGTGAAAACTCTACACGACACACCATGACACATGAATATTTACTGATACAATTTGGATGTCGAACGCTTGCGGTTTCGTCGGGTGCTAATTTTCATTTTGAGGTATTTTCGGTAACAACATAATAGTATATTATGTATTGATACACCACAGCCTATTACGATATTACGATGTTCCTTCTATTAATTATAGTTTCTATATTATATATATATACATTATACATACAATATATAGTCCTACTCGACGTTTTAAAGCTGTGCAATTTCTTGAAACGTAAACCCTCCATTACACCACAGCGACCACTTTAAATTAGTAAATACTCGAGGGACGCGCACACACACACACACACACACACACAATATTGTATACAAGTATGTTCCTCGGTCTGTATACGGATCGATTTATACTCGGCACGGTGTATAAAGTTATATATTGTCTAAGTACTATATGGGCATATAGACAATGAATTCAATCCGAGTTCGTTATCATCAACGAAATTTCTTAAAATATCGAGTAAACATTTTTGACCAGTATCATCAATATATATTATATTCAAAGGACCACGTCACTACTAAAAGCCCCAAGGGCGTCTTCAAGAGGAAGGTGAAGGGAGAATTAGACCTCCCGCCAACATACGTCTTAGCATTTTTAAAATGTTCTTATTTGTTTATGACTATAGTTATGCGTTCAGTAACTTGACTGTTTCTGATTACGATGATTTACTAATAAAATTGCATATTATGAAAATATTCTATCATATATATATATATATATATATAGGCATTTATTAGTTACTAATTTTTAGTTAAATGTGTACATTTTAATACGGTTTTATAGTTAAAATTATATTATTTATTTATTTATTTATTATACAATTACATATTATACCATATAATCTCTTGAGATGACACTGTATCTGCATTTTGTGTCATCTCCGTCTAACTAACACATGGACAATTTTACGTTCAGAATAATTTATTTTACATAATTTTAAAAACAAATATTTATTTTATAATAGCAATTTAAAACTAAATGCTTCAAAGACTTAGTTTAAACCTTAAAAGTTAAATTCCCACCTTTTCTGCAAATAGATATAAGGCCACCCCCGCTGAAACCGTTATTAATAATATTATTTATTAACATCATTAGGTATATAATATTTTACTATTATATTATCTAATGTCTAATATAAAATATAATATAAAAATATAAAATATCGGATTTAATTTATTTCTATTGTTTTGTAATTTTAATCGGCCACCGCAAAGAGTTTCAAGGAACATGTTTTTTACATATAAACCATCAGATAAATAAAAGGCAACAACACGTTTGTTGTTCTCGATAAACCACAATGCATTAATAATTAATATTCGATGTTGAGTTTTTAAATTGGCCCTCAATAGGTATACAGGTAGGTACCCATATAATATATATATATGTATACTATAACAAATAATTGTAATTGTTGGTTATATACTCTCTATTGTAATAGACAATAGTAATTAGATCTTATTGTAAAATATAAAATCCCCCTAGTCCTTGGTCCGTTTAAATTTATTTGAAGAGTACTTTTAAACTTTAACGAATATACTCGCAACTGCGCCAACATACAATTTAATATGGTGTATAATATAGAGCATTATTTTTACTCTATACAGAAATTGAGTTTTTATGGGCTGTTGTTGAGTGATTAATATTATATAGGGATAATAATATATCGTCTTGTGTGATTCAGTTTTTCTTGTTTTTATTATAATTACCTATTATTATTATTATTGTTATATATATATTTTTAATATTTATAATATCAAGTATTAGGTAATGTCAATTGTTTGATATTATTATTTATTAATTAAAAGTATAATTCATTATAGTTAAATTTTTTTCAAAATTAGTTTTAGAATATAATATTTCAGAAGGATTAAAGGATATACCTATATACATATAAATAGATTACATACCTCCCTATTAAACATTCCTGCGAGAGCAACTGTTTTAAAGCACATAATTTAAATATCTTCACACAAATTTTACATGATAATAATATTAATAACTTTAGATATTTATGTATAAATAAAACGTTAAATAGTTAGTAACATTAATAACATTCAAATTAAACGAACTTTGCTTTGGCCTAATAGGCAATCTTAAAAAATATTGTATAATATTGAATATAATATAGGTACTAATATTATAGGTAGGTGCCCGAATAAAACGCTATGCAAATAGGTATTTCAGTTTATGAGTATAATAATAATTATTAATAAGAACACGCTAATTTGAAAAATATAAAAGTCAAAACATAAAATGTAAAGTTTTTGTAATCTTAAACAATATTTTTTGATGATAATGTTTTCGATAAAATCATTAAATTTCTTAAGCCATAAACCTGAGGGAAAGTATTGGCTTTCGGAAGGGTTTACCTTGTATATATTATAATATAATCTGACGATGAACAACTTGGTTCTGAATACCTAGGTACTCTTCATCGTCCTAATCGTTTATAATTATTATTATATTAAAATATTTAAAAAGTATATAAGAACAGGCACATACTACTATCATAATAATATTGTGTAGAAATAATGTTTCCCGGAGTGCGTCTCTTCAGAGAGTCCCGCAAAGGAACGCTGTGATTGGCACGTGCGTATATAATAGGATAATAATATAATAATAATACGCACCCAACATATGATCGAATCCGGGACCCCCTCCCCTCGCGCCCACCCGCTATACCACTCTGGTACAAACCTAATGAACCGGAAGAAAAAAATTTCTTTCCCAATAGCGCGAGCACCGCGCTGAAACTACAATCTCCTTTTGACTTCGTGTGTGTGTGTGTGTGTGTGTGGGCTATAGGTCCGTCCGACCGGAACACGGGCGAGCATCTGTCTGACCTGTCAGCGGCAAAGCTTTTGCGCGATCGGCGCGGATGAGATATGGCTATTCATTTTGGAACGGCTGCCGAAGCCGGCCAAAGGGGGGGGGGGTGGTCAGCAGCCACGCAAAGGTCGTTAATCACGCGGAAATTAATACTCGCCGCGGTCACATTCTACATGCGCTCGTCCGGACATTAAAACCGAAACGCGCGGGCGCTATTATTAGGAAACAATTACACGGCCCGCCGCCCAATATGTTCGCGTCCTCTGCACCTCCATCGCGGCGAGACACGTTTTATACGCTGTGGAGGCGGCGGTGGCTGTAAATGCGGTTAGGGGATGGTGGTGGTGGAGGCAACGACCCTCGCGCGCGTTAAACCGTACACGCGTATAGTAAAACACAATATTATAATAACATTATACACGCACGAAAAATAATAATAAAAACGTACACATTAGGTAGTATTCGTTTGATCGTTTTACACACTTCCCTATGTATTATTATATACGACGCCATTCGACTCCGGACGCGAACAACAATTATCCAAAGCGTTTGCTGCACTCAAAACGTCGTGTGTCGCGTATATTACACAAATTAAAAATGTATTTCATTATATTATACTATATATGTGCATAATATATGATGACATTGCGTGTTGTACGGAACGCAAGCCTAAACGCGAGGCAAAACTATGGTAATTTAAAACATAAACGGATTGTATACGTGATAGTTTTTTAGGATTAACGTCACCGAGATTAAAATTATACTTTTTTTTCTCTTTTATAAACCGATTTATTTCGTTTATTTTCGATGTATTTTTTTTTTTTTTTGCAAAGCAGTCTCGGTAAGAGCGTTTTTGCACACGTGCTTTTATAGAAACACTCGACGACTGCACGTATACACTATATAATATATATGTATACAATGCACACGACCATACAGGTGCCCTCTAAGTTACATTTGTACAGAGGTTCTCGCAAATGTTAAGCTCAAAGCCATTAGCCAATGTTCGAAGAAAAATCCCATTTCGTATTTTTAAAACGTACCTGCACGCATTTCAAATAAATAGTTCTATATATTTTCCGATTAAAAAATGATTAAATATTAAACACTCGCATCGTATAAAACTATAAAATATTAAAATGTTGGTTATATCTATATAATATAATATATAAGTCGGTTCATAATGCATGTTCACCCCTCCCCATCCCATTTTAAAGTTTACTTATGTATTTATTATAAAATTCTGATTTTTAATATACTAAAAGACCATGTTCGGTAATACTTAAATTTTTAATCAATTTAAAGAGTGTCCTGTACTGGTACAAACTTATTATTTTTTAAATGAGAATCACTTTTTTTTTATTGTAAATTATTAAGCAGTTATCCAAATCAAAATATTCAAATTAGTAGGTTCTGAGTTATTAAACTTTACCTATGTAGTATGTATACTAGATACCTATAATGAATAATAATAATAATACCTAATAGTGGTTTTATATCAAATATAAAGTAAATGTAATATTTAGTCTAGGACTTATTATACACACAACACGGCACAAAGACAATTTTTACAAACTATAAAATTTAAAAATAGATTGGTCATTACTAAGGTAGTGTAATTTTCAAATAATCATAAGTAACTCCCATGTCTTCTAAACCTATTACCATTATCCAATATCATATTGAAACTTAAAGTTTAATAATTCAGGATGTCAGTAACTACTCGTTCAAATTTTAATTTATAAACATAAAAAAGATCAACTTAATAATTTACAATCAAAAACCGTGGAAAAAAAGATTGAATCACTAGGTCACGCCCTAAATGGTATAAGTAATCTAAGTATTTGATCACATGGTCCTTATTAAATAAGCTGAAAAAATTCCAAAAATCAGAATTTGGATAAATATATTACCTATTAGAAGAAAAATATGGGGTTGAGCTTGCTTGCGAATCACTATGTATATTATATTATATGGGTAGACGTTAATGAAAACTAAAACGAATACAAGCTGTTCTCACAACGATTTTTGTTTACATTGGGTTGTGTTATGGTAAAAAATCGAAATAATTGATTTCGAAAATTCGCGACTGGGTGATAAATACGACTTGGATTTGAGTGGGTGCAACACATCTTGAGCTTGTGGTGATTGTGGTAGTTTATGGTGGTGATGATGATGATGATGATGATGATGGCTTTCGTCTGACCGCGCTTACGGTTAATACTTTAATACCTCGGAAAGCCGCAGAGGAGTGTACCTACTATACCTGGTAACAGATACCTACACATCTACTTGCTATATATATATAAGTAAATACGTTTACAGATTCATCACAAGCACACCCACACCCATTCATGGGACATTTTAAGTTTTAACGTGCAGTGTACGACCTTATGGCCTCGGCGGAATGCAGGGTATTTCGAGTGTACAGACATGATAAAGGTATACCTTTACAATAATTATTTAACGTCTGTCTTACAGTGTGTGTTTAAGAGCTATGGCACTAAACGTATTTGTCCGGCACGTCGTGCGCTTATAATTATTATTGTGACCGTGTACAAAGCTCGCGTATTAAATAATAATATTATATTATACAGGCGAAGATGACGGCCGTTTAATAACCAAATTGTACCATCACTACGGTCGTGCGTGTAATACGATGTATACATTACACCTACCTACTCATCTACTAAATGTTTACTATATTATTCTACGCGAAGTATATGTATATACACGCCCGGAAATGTGGCTTATCGCGGGTTTCCAGTTTGTTTGATATACAATAAACGTTCGGGATTTTAATAGCAATAATAATAGTAATTATTATTATCGTCGTCTTCGCGTTGTCGAGTTATTATTTTGGCAGAGCGACGAGAGGTGTTGCTGCTGGATACCGCGGCGCACGACTAACGAGCGTCATATTTCGCGGGCATGCACTTTGCCCGACGACGTAAGTAAACATAATAATATTATGTAAGTACCTTCGGGCTATACAACTTATCAATACATGTACATAATATAACATTATACATAGTCAACGTTGTAAATATATAGATTACGACAATAAATATAATATATACGTCATTTACATATATATAATGCATATATAATGCGCATACGCATTAGTGGGGTCCCGGAACTTCGCACGCATTTGCATATTTTTACTTGTTAGTCCGAAAATTTGATGCCCGGCGAGTTTGAATCACATCTTAATGAGTTCAAAAATTAAATTTGATTATTCCAAACGATTCCGCATGTTTCGAGGTTTTTACTTTTTACATAGAAATTATAACACAGTATACCTGCACGTTATTTGACAGCATAATAATTAAGATATTTTAAAATTGTAGAGCAATAATATATTTTATTATTGCTTAAATTTTTATTATTAATATCATTGTCAATATTGTACTATTATATATATATATATATTGTACTTGGATCTTACGATCCGTTAGAATTTAAATAAATAAATAAAATATTTAATTATTGATGTATTTTGTGTATGCTAAAATGAGTAAAATGTATTTGTTAAATAAAAACGAACGATGGTTTTGGCCATTATCTAGCTGTGCAGTCTTTTGGGAGTAAACTATAATATTACTGTATTTTTGACGGCCTGACTTCAAACACGATTGGTTTTTCTTATAATTACAAAATTTGACATTTATGCTATTTATTTTTATGTCAACAATTATTATATATTAATTAAATTTTCTATTTATTTTTTTTTTTATCATTATTTACATTAAAAATATTCCTCAAAACGTAAAAAAAGTTTTGGATGCATATTTTATTAATTTTAATCACCTATTTTCATACAAATTTCGAATTTCAATAGCTTATCATACATGGCTTCCCGAAGCTCTACATACATAACTACGACATCGTTTGTGAATTTTGGCGTGCTTCGTAGTATTTAAAATGTTTTTTTTTTTTTGGTCGTATGTACTAACTGAAATTGTTCTACGCTTGTACCTCTTGTACCTCGTGATTTACCGATTGACTATGAAATTGTGCACATTTTTATTAAAAATCTCGAGATAACAGGCGAAGTCTATAACGGGTACAGATACCACGGTACATTAATGCTCAAAATGAAACCTCTACTGCAGAAAATTGCTATCGCAGAAATATGTACGGTTATGATAATTTATTTTCGTTCCACAACAATATACTCCACCAACCGATGTTAATTTAAATATAAAGAGAAATTGCTCTGTATTTTGATATACCAGCATATTCAACCGGGATGCGATTAATTTACATTTTCATAACAGCCCCAAATAATCTTTTTTATAAACTCTCGGTACTTACATAATAATCTATAGTTCTGAAATGATCAAAAACAAAAAAAAAAAAAAAAAAACTGTTAACTTTAATTAAATATCCCAGTAAAATGTTTTGGGTTTGAAATTCAAGACTACACAATAGCTGTAATACGAAATATTATCGTGTTCTTTAAATTAAATTAGATAATAAATCGGTATATACACGTCTTGTTTGTAAGATAGTAAATATTTTTATTGTGTGGATTAATAATTTAATATTAAACATTACTAGTTTATTAAAACGTACAACGGTTCTATCAGTGAATAAAAAAAAAAATAAGAAAACATAATATTCAAATACATAAATAATTTTAAAAAAAACCATGTTCCCGCACTCTGCGTTCATTTCAGGGATTTAAATCAATGTAAGAGATGAGTTAAATTTGAATTCAATAATAAATAATTATATAAGGTATAAAGGCCTATCTGAGCAAAGGAGACCAGTGAATTTATAAACATTATATATTTCCAATGATTTTCTTCGTGTTAAATATTATATTCATAATATTATTTTCTATACCCGGTAGATTGAACTAATTTCCTCCCAAAAATATAACTTATAAGTCAATCACGGGAGTACCATAGGAGACTTCTGCGAATAAATTCTTAAAATTAGTCTAAATATTTCAAAAATCCCAATCTGTATAGAAAACAATAATGTACCTACCATAAACTAATAACGATGTAAAGTTTCAAACCCCTACGATTTATATATTTTTGAACTCTATGTTCAACAAAACAACAAAAACCGTTCAAGGATAATCGTTATTTTCGTATAGATTTCTAATTTTATCAACATTTAAACTTCAAATGCCTAAAAAAAAAATTTGCTTATGAAAACAAAATTCACACACAAATATAATATTGTAAGCTTGTACTTAAAAATAATACACTAAAATCATAATTATTATTCATGTTATGTCTATTTTGATATTGCGCACATACCTATACTTATAATTATTCTTATGATCCATAAAGACATTATTATAGTTTATAATAGTATTTTTAAACTCAGTTTAGAGTCACCGTTTGTTATATAATGATCTAAAATAGAAATATTTAGTCACACGAGTTTTTCAAACAGTTAAGACATACTGTAGTAGACAACCAATGACACCCAGACATAAAAAAATATTCCGTCTTCAGCTGTTTACGGTTAGTCGAAGAATTTTTTGGCACACACGACACATCCAGCTGACAGACAAACAATGGGTTTGATGTAGACATTCATAAGTTAATGTTTAGTTTTCGTTAGACATTACTTTTACTAATTATAATCTCCAGCGTAATCTGCCGCTTAATTTAATGTTCGAGACATTTTTTTTTTAAACTCTAGCCATAATAAAACACGGTTGACGAAAGACGAAAATACGAATTCCCATTAAAAAAAAAACTAAACAAAATGAAAATAAAATTATTTTCGACATTTTTAAGATTCGGCGATTTGTTTTAAATAAATACCAAAATACAATTTGAAATTGATACAAAATACTTTGCTTACCTATATATTTTCTTATAATTTATTTTTCCGATATCTGTTATTAAAAAAAAAAGTAAAACGGTAACTATATATAGATACATTTTTTTTTTAAGTCAAGCATTTATCTTGATATTCTAAATATTATATTATGATTGGAAAACATAAATTACTCTACGTCTGTATGATATTATGTAAATAAAAAAAAATATGTATAATGTTGGTCGAATAAGTGAACGTCAGAACGTATAAATTAACGCATATACTTATATTATAATGTCTATTGTTGGATATACAACAAAAAAATAATTTTAGATAATGTAATCCGTAATTATGTGGTTAAATAATCAAGGATACGCTAAACCAAATAACGAGGGACTACTACGAAGCATATTATATCATAACGATCATGGATTATAAAAATATAAACTCTCGAAAAGGCCAAGGAAAAACAAATTAAAAGCCATTAAAACCATACGTCGTACTACGACATAATATACTACCATAAAGAATTATAGTGAAATAAATGCTTATAACTGAATATATATATTATATAGTGCCTATCTATAGGTATATATTAAACCTACCCCGTGGGCACCTATACTTATTTTATATAGGTTGAAAATTGTAGGTACTCGTACTATATCATCGGTCGACGGTCGTTAATTTTTTTCATCTTTCAAAGGAGAAAAACTGCAGTAATAATATGTAGAATTAATTGTGAACGAAGTATATACAATATGATAGACAATGAGATTCATTAAAACATTTTTTAATGAAAAGTTAGGGAGCGAAATATAACATAGTATACACTATGACTACAATATATTGAGATTTACAGGAATTCGTGATGTTTATAATATTTAAATGGAATCAAGTCGAGGACAAAGTTCAAAGACTTTTATGGGATATGACTACAATGTTTACGTATTATTATATAATAACATATAGAATATATTATGTACTGTTTTTATTAGATTCTACAACCGTTATTTTATGATATGAGCAAAAAACGTGTAATATGTTTATATATGTTTTATTACGTAAATACGTATTTGGAATATTTATATCAATAATTATTATACATATTTTATAACAATTATAATAAATTATGAAAAATAAAACTCGTAGATAGTATAATTTAACGAAAAACATGCATAATATAGTAAATGCATGTTTTTCATTTGATTACTGTTTTCACCATAGAAATGATTATTAAGATATTATGTGTGAAACATTTTGGGCAGACGAAATCTAAAAATCAAGTGTCCATCAAGTAACGAAAACACAGTCATAAATGTTATTTATTATTTTTAATTTCATAAACCATATTTCTTAACAATTTGTTGGAAATAAAATATTGTTTATAGAATTGACTATTGGCCAAAATGTATAACTTAGTAATTTTCGAATGCATTACAAAAAAAGTTTGGCATGACAATCTGAAGTTTATAAATAGGCAACGGATTTCTATGTAATTAAAACTCTAAAAATGTATAAATTAAGTAATTAATAAGACATATTATGTAAATTAAAATGCAGAATAAACATTTGTAATATGTAACTATTGTTTTTTTTTTACTCAAATAAAAATATAAATCAAATATCAATATAATAATACTGAGCATTAAGTAATTGCAATGAACACGAATGTACCCTATCTGCTTTCAATACTATTTACCTACTACTGAAAGTATAGTTTAAAATTATTATTTAAATAATATTTTATTGTCCAATAATATTGGCCCATATAAATGTCGATAGTACGCTATTTGATTGGTCAACACGAGTATTGTTTACTTTGAAAATAAATAAAAATATTTTCAAATAGGAATTCATCAACCGTATTCGATTGTTTTTTTTTAACATACAGCGACTAGTTGAAAGATGGAATTGAAAATGTACCGCCAATATCTAGTATGTAAATTGTACATTTATTTTGTACCCTCCGCCGCTGTAGGTTCAGTCTGCACTGCAACTGGACTCTCTGTATAAATCCAACTATCGCTGTACGAGTAATTACCCAACCTAACATCATGGGGTTTATAATAATTCATTTGTTTCACAATATTGTGACAAACACTTTTAAAAAAACAAAACAGAGATAATTATTTAAGTAATTATAATTATTGTGTATGCCTATTACTATAGTACTGTAATGCTGGGGCTCACAAAGGATCACGTTTGTATACTCTAAAAAAAAAAATAAGGTCAAAGAGGTATTGTTTTTGTGACCCTTGAAATATCCGGAATGTTTTAATTTTATCAAATTGCCGAAACTCGAGTAGGTATAAGGTTATCAGGTGTACTAATTTTAGGAATTTACTAGCACGCCCCACGAATCTATTGAAAAAAAAAACATATAAAATACAATATAATTGATTTCAATGATTGCAAATTTTATCCCAGGTACGCTACTGTCATCCATGATTTATGAATATACTATTTTGTTAAAAACTTGAACTCAATAGTCAATAGTGGTTGAAAATAATATGTTAAATTATGACAGTTGCATAGCTGCTTATAATGCTTATAAAAAATCAGTACGCACTTTTGAATGATTACTGCGTTAGAAATAATTGATAATATAAAATTTGTTGAAGAAAACTTTAAGTCTTGTGTACTTAACAATTTTTAATTCAAATTAAATTCAATAAATATACTTGAACCACCAATCACTATATTATAGGTACTCAGTGCCAACTAATTCGATCTGGTAAAACACTTGAGAAAATGTTCATCGAGCCGCGAGATACAAATGGAATATCGTAGGTATACGCGTACTGCAGCAATGTACTTCCTATATATTTATGAATAAGCAACTTACAAAGTCACAATAGAACATAATATTTGGTATGTTTATATTTTATGAATTATGATTAATCAATAACCGTTAATATTCAAGATTTTAATCATCCAATAAGTTTAAAATACTATGAAAATATCCAATAACAAAATAAATTAAAACACTAAAATTGATACTGAGGAGTGTGAATTATAAATAATATACATTTTAAAAATATTTTTACAATAACTGTACTATAGAAAATAGTATTATTAAAAAAAAAAAATAATAAACATGGCTAGTCAATCCAATACAATTTGATACATTACTGAATGTTAGGTGTCTAATGAAAAAAATCTATAGATTGTACTATTTATTAAGGTCAATATTCATGACACTTTGAATTGTCCACACTTTCACAGATATATATAATAACTAGACACCCGACTCCATATACAACAACATTATTGAATTATGATACCCAACGCCATTTGTCACTTGGGCAATGTTTACAAATTCTAATCGTTTTGATTGGCAACGGGCTTGTTTGATATGAAATGTTGTTGGTTATTATCATATTACCTTTCTAACGATTAGTAAGCATTGTCCAAGTTGTAAATGTCAGCCAGCGTCATTGATAAGAAGAAGTCCGGGTATCTAATTATTATATTATATGTCTGTGGAATTGTCGTATATCTTACTAATCTTGATTTTCGAATAATGATTTTGCGTCTTTATAATAATATAATAAAATGGTGGTCTTGAGGTACAAATTATAATAATATTATCGAAAACCTAAAATATCGATGAAATATACTGAACTTACTATACATATAAGTTTAGCTTAGTGATTACTGATTACCATGAACTACAGGTGCACATGTGAATGGTGATCACATTTTACAATCTAATTTATTTTGAAGATACTTTCACATTTCAATAAAGTTTGTTCTTATATTTGACAATATTTGACATTTACCCATATTTTTTACGAAGTATGAATATGACAGTAATCTACCTATTTCACTATCACAATTTCATTCACTTTTAGGGTATGTAATATACCAATATATATATAACGTGTTTGTACCCCTATCAGATTTTGAACGTACCTACCAAGTAAGTTTATATTAGATTCTGAATGCAGCGAGAAATATATTGGTTTTCAGGTAGAACGAGCGATCCAAAAGTTTCGCATAGTCCCTTTATATATTATAAATTGGACACTGATGAGATATTTTATATAAATTGGTTATTTTTTTTTTGTTAGGTACTTCTCATTACTTTTTGAGAAAATATAAAAACCAGTTGAAATCCACACCCCTATCGACAAAATATGTTTTGGTAACTTTTGATTTATATTTTAATAATAATCGGGCCGTCCTTAGGATTTACTAGGCCCAGGGCGAAAATACTTAACACTTTCTTGTTTTTATAACCATATTATATGTGGACATCAATAGTGTGTATCACACAAACATTTTTAGGCACCTAACTAATTACAATTGTTCATCTAATATTGATAAATATTATTATCAGATAATAATAATATCACTTATTGATATTTATACAAATTTGCTTTAATTTAATAAAATAAATATAAAGAGACAGAACTCTGATTTTTGGTAAAATAGTTTAAATAATTATTTCCTTTTCTAAATCAGTTAAACGCAATAAAAACATAAATTTATCCTGTGTAAATAAAATACTAACCTTACCTATGGTATTTAATATATTAAATTAAATATACTGTAAAAAATCATTTCATTAATCAAAAATTAATTTTTTTGCTTTTATTTCTGCAAAACTTTTATTAATAATTAAAAAAACTGGAAAGTTTAAACTTTGAACTGTTGTTTATTTATATTATTTTATAGTTGTGGCGAAGTTGATTTTTGAAAATTAATTTAATACTTTTGGGCCATTATAAGTATATGGTTTTTAAAATGTCAAAAGTTTGTAACGATAAGACTTGACAACGTTACCTACATCTGCGTGGTCCAATCCATACTCATTTTATTAATCATTGAATTTAAATTAAAACTTATTTTCTTTATTTCGATCGTACTGGAATATTATTGTTCAAGGTCATATTATTATTAGTATATTTAATATGATTTGAAAAACTTTTTCAGAAACATGTAATTAAATTAACGACTGCAAATCGTAGGCTATCTGAAGGTTGGTTGTAACTTGTAAGTGGTTTGAAAGCATTGGATAGCATTGCAATGGATCTGTGTGTAGTAAATAGTAGGCGAGTAAATTAAATTAAAGTTTCTTAGAGTGTTACTAAATCTTCTATTACCGGTAATAAACACAATTAAGATTCACTTCGTTATACCAAATTTAATTAAATAACTACGGTAAAGTCGATTTGTTTTCTCGGTGTTTAACCACGCAAATAAGATAATATCTTTTATAACAATTATTCGAAATCAACTTATTTACCTAGGAAGTTAAATATTACAATAGTAGCTAAGTTATATCATATAATATAAACTATAAAGGAACCTTCTTTTACGACATATATCAAAGTCTTATTATTTGAATTTATTTATTTTATTTATTACATATAAGGGATAAACCCTTTGAACATAAATACACAATATACATATATCTAGTTACAAGTTAATTGTACAAATTATGATATAATAGTAAATTAATAGCTATACAGTAAATTATAGGAATAGACAAAACGAAGGGTCAACATTGGAATTTGACATCATACGTGTAATAGGCTCATTTTTAAGGTAATTAGTGGTGGCGAAAGGAACAAATACTTATACGAGACAGATAACTGTATGCATAATATTATTTAGGTACTAAAAACACATTTACAAATTACACGCAAGTTACAACTTTACATGCGTGTTTAATATTATATACATTACCAAACAAATTTACGTTGACGTTAATATTTTAAACGGATCCAAATTTCTTAAGAAATCACACTGCCGTGATTATTATTTAAGCCCGTTGGACATTAGAGGAACGCATTTATCTAGATAGGTTTTAATATTATAGTAGGTGCCATCATTTAATATGTGCATTATTTATATTTCTTTTCTTTTCTTGTCAACTACGGAACACATGACGTATGTAGTTACCAGTGGAGTACACAAGGGGAGGGGCGTGGGGGTTAGATCCCCCCATTGGCTTTTATTATTTTTTTGTTTTTTAATTTTAATTTATTTTACTTATACATTTAATGATGTAGCATTTTGTAATACAGAAGTTTTGACTTTATGGAGTATTGGAGTGGATAATCTTCTATATTGTGTTTGATGTGAATTTTGAACCAATTCAAATTATATTCATTGTTCCTTATTGTTAAATATTTTACTAGGTACCTTGCTGAAAAAATTTTTGGAGAGTGGAGGATTTTCCAATTTCCCATCCCATTAAGCTATGTCGTTTTCTTTTTTTGATCCCCCCCCTTTCAGAAATCATGTCCACTGCAGGTAGTTACAACATTCGAACGTTTATCGGTGCAAATAGGAAGTACATACACCAAGATAGCAGCTCCTTTATGAATCAAAACTAAGGCTGCGAAGGTGGTATCAGTTGTAGATCACGAATGCTTGTGGTATCTAATACATATATATATATACATTTCTATAGAATGCGATGATTTATGCTCGTAAAGTCCAACGATGACTGCAGACGTTTACGAGCTGCAGAAGTGGAAAAGTTTCGAGTTTCGAGTTTCGAGTTTTGGCCGCGTACAGCACACATAGGTAATATATTATATTTTATACTGCTACCGACTACATTAACGGTGTCACCGCCGCCGCCGCCGCCTCTACACTGCACCGATGTCTGGCTGTGCAAGTTTTTTCGGTTATATAGGTTCGACCTATGTACGTTTCGCACCCACTCCTACAACTATCGCGTAGTCATTAAATATATTAGTTTTGTCACCCGATTCGGCGGGGGCGGTGGCCATTAGAACCATAATATTATACTAAATATAGTGCAGGCATGACTACTACAACTTACTTACACAATATACAACAAGTACATATACATATATATAAATCGTAGTAGGCACACTACACTGTTTAAGGGGATGGGGCGGGAGTAGACAAATGATCTATTCAACACTGCAGCGACTGGCACACGACATTTACCTAAATATTATACTATATTATATACATATGACTGGTGCAGGTATACCTACGTCTGTGTAGTATATGGTCGCATTAATATTATACAGGGTGACTCTATTTTCAACAATCCATGGTCTCGTTAGATACGTTAGAACACGTTAGTGTTTTAATAATAATTTTTCTCCGGGTACATAATTTAAAGTCATTATTATCGGTAGGTCTTACGTACATTGTAATATAATATAACATTACTAGTTTTATCGTCATAATTGTTTTTAACTTTTTATATACTCAAACCAACAACTTATACATTATATACATTTTGCATATTATCGCATCCAAAGCAATAATATTGTTCCGACGTATAATGAGACTCAATTAAAATATCGAACCATAAGTATGATATTGTGGTCTTACGAGCGTTAAAATTTTAGACGACCCGAACCGTAGTAGCTAATGCCAGGGGTGCAACCAGCGAAATGCTGCTTTATACAATTACACAATTCATAGGCCACACCTTACGTGCACCCTGTAAATAATATACCCCGAGCGTATATATATATACATTTAAAGTTCGCACGATATCGCGTGATGTAAATACTCGTCAACGACCGCAACACGTCGGCGGGATATTAAACGAAATCCTCTCCTGGCCCGAGATTTGCATATTAATATTTATAATATATGACGACGACCCTGCAGGGCTAGTGATATATAATAGTACACCTCGCACAGAGCGCACACCCCCCTAACTGTCGGGTGGGAAGGTCCACGTGCACATATATATGCGCCTGCAGTGTAAGTACGCGATATAAGCAGAGACCGTTTATATTTGTCGTCGGAACAAATAACGAGCCAACAGTGTCGCTGTTTCGGGGTCGCTATTCGAAATCAGCCGCCTGCTGAAGGATGATATCCGACACTACGATGACGTGATACCGGTGAGGGGTTGCTCAGTAAACGCCACCCCCTTAAGAGTCGGACCTAACGTCATTAATAATATAAAATATTTATGTGTACGATATGTATCTAGGTACCTACCTACGAGCTTTAAACGACGTCACGCTGGGCGCAGAAACGTACAAATGAGGAAAAGTTTGTTTTTACTATTTTTGTTTAGCCATAATCGTTTACGTGATTCGTTTTTAGGGTCGTCATCCAAAATATATCGTATAAGGACTTTTCGTATGGGTTTAGCTCGGGTCAACACCTTTTTTACATCACATCGTCGTCGACGAGTGACTATAATTAAAATGGACTGCTGTTGAGGCAAGCGACGATTTGTCACTTATATTTTTATAGTATGATAAACTACTAAGGGTGGTTTTTCGGATCACGTGGCCGTAAATATTATGACTGTTAGTTCTTATAAAAACAATTTCAGGCTGATCAGGAATTAGAAAAAAATTACAATCATAAATTATGGTATTCAAGAAATAATATCACAAACAAAATTTTACGCTGCAGCCTAAATAACCACTCGCGATATTATGTTATACATTATATTTTGTCATCACTACAACTAAAGGGACGAGGTGCGGACAGCCGATTAAAACCGATTTTTTTTTGTCCACCTCGCTGCTGTCTCGTACTTTCAAAACTTTACTCTGAAACCACTTTTGTCGGAATTGACTTTGCCAGCACTCGGACGAGCGATCATTCCACCGATTATACGGTCGGTCGACCACGACGCGTTTTATTACATATATACATCATAAATGTATATACAAGTTTATTTGTTTTATAAAATAAAGTTTCGGAAATTAGATTACCGACGCGTATCATTGAGCTCATCCACGAAAATCCTTATTCGCGTTCTTCTTCCCCGGCCGCGGCAATGCAGACAATAATAATAATAATTTTTTTATAATTTACGACGAAACTGGTGCAGAGGGTATATTTTGTTGTCTCTGTTTGTAGAGATATTGGTACATACATACGCTACCCTAATAATTCCTATATAATGAGTAAAAAATGAGGTATTGTGTTTGTTCCTACACGAGTATATATAGAAATCAGATATATCTGCAGCACCGACGGGGCGTAAAATGAAAATTAAATTTGTTTGTTCTTTGGCTATGCTCTTTGGGTAAATATTAGATTTCAACGAAAAATAAGCGTAGGTACCTTCGGATATTGTGGTTTATGAATTTCAATTAAAAACTGACTTGTATAGCTCTATCTCATAACCAACTATAAATTATACATACATATATTGTGTTTGTGGTATAATTGCATGTGCAGTATTCAAGATCAAAGAATTATTAAATTTTTTAAAGTAAATACCCAAGTTCATAGGACGTACCTACGTTACAATGAGGACTGCAAATTAAAGAATTCACAATTTCCTAGGAGGATATTGCGGATAGTATAATATAGCGTATGTCAAAAAAGCACCGAAATACCCATTTCATATGTTATTTATCTATATATTATTATATATTATGAATCATAACTCATAATAAAATATTGTATTCAAATTATTAAATCATTGTGGCCAAATGATATTGCAATATTATATACTTTGTGCCGGAAATGACCCAGGAGAATCAACCGGCTTACTACAGACCCACTTAAATATAATCGACATCTGGTCATCCAAATTGTGTATCGAAATAAACCAAGTCAAGTCTGTATTTGTTCCATTTACTTTAAACAAATATCTAACCCTCCAACTCTTCAATTAGAAGCAAAAAGCTTGGGAACCGCTGTACTGTATTACTATAGCATTGTTAAGTATATTGTTATTTTCTGTATGTGTATGGAAGATATCTAAATCATTAAATCTGAAATATAAATTTCAAAATTCCATTGAGGTTATTATATTATTGCTCTAAGACTTGAAATCCGTTTCAATATTAAACATTCCAAAATCTATATGAGCAAAATAAATTTTTAACAAGCTCTCTAAAACTCTATATTATTACATTTTAGAGTAATAGTATACAAAGCATCAATTACGAAACATATTGTGTGGTACTATGGTACACATATATATCTATTAAGTCATAAATCTATACATACGACTCTGCAGCCGTGTGAACATAAATAATAAATATATAGGTAGGTGGTATGATGCATAAAAGTCCCGTATTTCGACATTAATATCATGTTTCCTAAGTCTTCGACCACCTGATCCCCGGTTATAAGTAATCGGGTCTGCTATCTCAGACAGCTGGTCAAAAAGGGTCTACATTTATCGGATTTATATAAAACTCCGTATAGGTATAGGTATATTTGGAAAGTAATTTTGAGAGTGTGCGTCGATTGAGAGAAGCGACCTTTTTTACAATGAGCAGTTTTTTAATACATTGATAAAATACATTTTATTCGACAGTGTAGAGTGATCAATAAAATTATTTCACAGACTGTTATGTGTATTATTTTGATATAAGGATATTATAATCTCAAAGTCTCAGACTAAATTGTATGTATGTGATTTATTTTACCCATACCTTTACCTTTACTGCATATAGATAGGTGTAACAAATATTTAAAATCTATAATCAACGCTATACTATAATAATAATACCTATTCAAATTATTGACATCCTTAGAATTTTCCTAAGCAGTGACAGAATTTAATTTAAAAACATAGAGATAAATTCTTTAATTTAATTATTTTTGTACAAATGTCGGAAAATTACCGAAGTACCGACGCTGGATAACCCCTCACTCAAGCCCACACACTTTTGTATTTATTATTCTTATTTTCACACAGTTAATTAGATATACCACTAACTTGTTGTACTAAATAATGTACAGATTGTTAAGTTTTATAATTAAATATTAAAAAACAAAATAAAATATTAAGATAAAATATATAATATGAGTATATATTATATTCCTGCGAGTCACGACCGAGTAAATATGATACAAAATGTGTTTATACATTGTTGTCTTTGATTTTATATATTATACACAAACACGATTCACGAATGAAATAGATAACATAGTATTATCTATAGAATTATATGGCTGGTGTAGAATATTGATGGTTAAAAATATTGTTATTATCTCGTTTTTCAGTTTTTGTATCGTATTTCTCAGTGGCGTATTTAAGAGGAGAAGATGGATTAGACAGATATATTATCTTCCTACGTTGACCTTTTTTTGTGCATTTATATATATATGACTTCCTGTTATTTAAATTCACATTTTTTTTTTTTTACTCTTTAGTGAGAAAAATAATAAAATTGTTATTGTATCAATGCTCTTGATTGGATGCATGTTGTACGATCATTATGATAAAAACATTGAATATACAATCTCAACAGACAAGCGATCTATACCCATAGAATTCAGTGCCCTAACAAACATTTGGTAGTACAATTACATTACCCGTACATTTTCTTGATTGAAACGAGTTAAGACTTATCTCAGAACCACTAAGAAGGCAAAGTTAGATTAATACGTAAATTGGTATCGTCCTAAAAAAACTAATAATATTACTAGTAGTTAATTGGTTTTAATTTTAATTTCATGGTAGATTTAAAAGACTGACAATATCCATTCACATATCTATCCAAATTAAAGTTGACGACAATTTATGCACTCTCAAATAAAAACAGGAAATTACAGTTTTGATTATAAATAAAAAAATGTATGACTTAAAAATTGTATTTTTCTAATTTGTACACATTATTTTATATCTCCACCATTGTCAAAGTCCTGAATATTCCACTGGCACTTTTGGGCTCAGGTAGGTGCCTCAAAACTATTAAAATTTTAAATACAATTGTTAATAGTACAATATACATACGACTTACGAGTATTGTAATATGGTTCATAACAATATAATAATATAGCGGTTATAAATATTATAATATGACATAATTGTGCAACAAGATAGGATTTTATATGTAACGATATTATAAATTATATTATTATTTTATTATATTATATTTTATATTTAAAATGTATGAATTTTAAGACGAGTGAACTAAATTGTAAGTACTATATATAAATAAATACATAATATTAAATGACATTTCCAAAGTGGGGTAATCGATAATTTTTTTTAACTTTTTACTTAACCAGTCAATTATTTTTGTTTTTAACTTATTAACTTATTCAGTTAAAATTTGTATTGTTGTAATTTAACTTTGTATAGTTAATTATCATTGTCATGCAGTTAAGTTAATTTTCTTTTCGAGTCATGCGTAATAAACTTGACTGATTCGTCGACTCTTTTTCGATTTTGGTAATTTATTTTCGAATCATATATTATAATAATCAAATTTTTTACACAGTGTTAAACGACGTCTTGGTAAATATTTGTATATAACAAAATACTATGACAGTTTATGACTTAAAAATACTTTACCTTAAAAATTTTTTTTTTACTAAGATAAGTTAATTTTATTTTCTATCTTAACTTTAAACTTATCAAGTTAATTTTTTTTTTTAACTTAACTGAAGGCAGTTTAATTGAATTAACCTAACTTGCCACAGTTCATTATTTTCATTAACTCGCCCACCTTTGAGTAATAATATAGTACGCATTGGTATTTGATACTTGCAATAGCTATATAATATAGTGTGTGCGCACGCATAAACATTTTTCCGTCTTTAAAAAAAAAACGATAATATTATTTTCGATTTTGATAGTGAAATAATAAATAATAACTAAAGACACGTGAATTTACACAGACAATATGCCCGTGTACATGGAAAACATATAAGCCGTTTGTGTACTGGCTTGTGCGCTTATTTTTATATATACGCTAGACATAACTTGGGCAAAGCCCCTTGGGGTATTTTTTCGACGCTGCTATTATCGGCTCTATAGAACTGTCGCGCGCCGGAGGTATATATATTTTATATATATATACATATACATTATACATAGGTACAGCGACCGGACATAATATACAGGAGGAAATATTCCGAGAGCCGTAGAAAACTAATAATAAAAGAAATATGAAAGGAGGGAAAGGATTTTTCGTTTTTCCTGTTCACTGGCTACGGGTGCGGACTCAATGGAAATGCAGGCATTTAATCAATTTCTTCTCGGACGTATGTACCTATACGTATTTGTCCAAATCGATACTTTGCAACAGACCTCTTCGTGTTCTGGTCGTATGATAAGGTTTCAGTAAGGTGAACGCATATTATCCACTGGCCATCGTATTGTCATGTACGGTAGGTAGGGTAGTATATGACAGATGCACATTTTGTTTACTCTCGCTATTATATAATATGCTGCAGAAACACTGCACTAGTTGTTTCCTATATTATATTATATAATATGGTACAATCGTAGGTTTAAAAATTCCGTCGGGAAACGTTTTCAATTATTTTGGATTAGGTAGTTTTGTTTTTTTTTTTTTTTTTCATTTTATACCCGAGTCCCGAGCTCCCGAGTGTATTTAAAAAGTCGCCTTTAGTTGTAGACACTTCTTAAGTCCCCAAGGGTCGATTTTAAGACGGATCGACAAGATTCTTGGAATTTAAAATGATTCTATAGAGTATAAAATTGGTAAAAGTACCTATATATTTAATGTAAAAGTAAAACCAACGAAAACTTCCTGATCAATAGACGGGTTAGACGGGACCATTTTTGACAATAGTAGTAGCTTACCTACTCCGAATATTCTTTATAATAACAAAATATTATAAGTTAATTTCCAAAATCATTTAGTTCGGTCAAGTCCATAATAAATAGGTAGAAATATCACGAAAACAAATTTCAAAGATAGTATTATGATAACTAATTAATAGTAGATATATACTTTGAGATAAAGAAAATTATGGTGAGAAATAACAAAATTACTATACCTACTATGATATATTGTGCAATATTTTATGCACCTACTGTTGATTTAATATTATAGATATATAATAGATAGTACCTATACGGCTATACTATCGACATAAATCTTAAATAAATTGACAATTCGTAATAGAAAATAAAAATGTGGAATTAAGAATCGTAATTATATTATAAATAAACAGCAAGTCAAGTTGTTTGGCCTTACACTAATTTCCATCTGATAAAAAATTCTTCAGGAGGAATCCCGGTTTCTTTCCGCTCTTATTTACACTACGTACTTCCCCCGTTAAATTCAAAATAATAAAATCAGTTCAAGATGCTTAATTGAATCTTAACCAATTCTGTTTAGGTACCTTTTATTACCTACCTATGTACAATGTACGTTGTGAACTATACAAAAATATCAAAGATTCATACCTCCATTTGTCTAAAATAAATAATTTAATACACGTTTATGTATCAACAATGAAATCTATATCATTTAAGAATATTAATGTATGTCATATAAAGCAAATACTTTTAATGTGGTCCACTCTAGCCTAATTATCGAGACTAATATAGTATTACAAAGTCCGAATTACAAAATTTAGATCTCTTTTGATTAATATATTCATCAATATGTAATATATATTTATCCTATAACTGGACACTTGTCAGTTGTCACAGATAAATAAATATCAAGTAACAAAAAAAAAAAAAATGTGAAATATGGATTTGGACACAATAATATCAACTTCATTTCGTTTGTTAAATAATGAACTCACCAAGAAATTTAAAAATGACACAATACATTATGATTTGTAAAGACTAAAGAAACATTGTTATCACTTATCATTTGACTTCACTACCTCATGGCCAAAACGGAAAGTGTAATAACATAATATTATATTACAACACACGCACATACAAATTGAGACACAAACATTTTCTAAACAAGAAAAAATGTCATCTTATAACACAAAATTATTATTTTATTTTTCCCTAGGCATATATACAAACAATATCGTAACAGCTGATGATGAGAGCAGGTCCCGTCAGTTTTTTTTTATTTTCAATCATTGTTTGCACTTCAACTTGTCTGTTCAACAAGACAGACGGTTTTAATTAATTTTCAATTCAAGAGTTCACAAGTTTAATTTCAACGTTCAAAAATCAAAATAAAATCTGTCTACTGCAAAATTAGAGCACAACAGTGCTTCTACGAACATTTTTATAGAGTGATCGCACTGAAATAAAAATCGTGAGTAACTGAAACACAAGGAATAAGTCAAAAATGTCAAGCTATGTTCAATATAATACAATGTACCTAGGGATAAATGTCTTAAATTCTTCATATCAGTGGATTAATGGTTTAATTTTCTGAAATTACTCATAAGGTTAGCCGGTATAGTTAAGTAGGTACCTATATTCTATATAGGATACACGGCTTGTTTCTTGTGAGTTATGAGTTATGTGTTTATAAGACAAGGCACACATGTCAAACTACCAAAAAATGCACGGATTTCAAAATATTTATGCCACAATTTGTAGCAACGACAATATTGAAATCCCTGATGCTAGCTGGTAAATTTCATTCTACTAAAATATCCTTTACACTATATAAGATACATTCTGTTTGTGCACAGTTATTCGGGTTCCAAACGTTTGAAGTGGCTATATAATGTATATAATGTATATAATGGGTATATAATGGGATATAATGTATATACATATACCAGACAAAAATTCTGTAATTCTTACTTTTAGTGTACAATGATATTATTATAAATTGTAATCAATGTATTATGAAAATTATTATTATTATTAGGAATAATTACGCCGTCGTTTTACAATAACGATATCATCAAATTATCTGACAACAATATCGGTGACTTCGAAAGCCTATAGGAATTTTCAAAGCAACTATTTTATTTAAATCGGATTTTCACTAACAAATAACAATATTAATTTATATTACGATAGTAAAATGTCTTATAGCATCGACCACTGTGTAGTCTGTGTATATCATAATAATTTATAATATATATAATATGTATTTAATGTTTGAAATACTTTTTAAAAGTTATATAATTATAGTTTATCATTTTGGAAAATTTCAGCTGTTTTTAAATATCGGGTATTAATTTAAATGTACGGTTGTCCAAAAAAAATTAATTACATATGTAGGTACCAACGCATAATATTTATTTAATTACCTTTTTTTGTTTACCTTAGTAGAGAAAATTTAATTTATATTGTTATTACTAAAGCTAACATGTATAATCACAAATTATAGTTAAGTGTTAATATCCACATAATATAATATATTCAAAAAGACAAAAACACACGAGCAAGCAATTATAACTTACGTACGTTTTACGAAAAGTCTAAGAAGAGTATTAAAAATAATTTTAAAGGCTTCGCTATAAAGTTTATCCATTTCTTGACGCCTCACCTTAAACTTTATAATTGGGTCCTTATGTCTGTGCTCACCGCAAACACTGTGAATTGAGTGAAATATTTTATCGTTTACGTAGGTGAACTCGAAATACTACTAAATGGAATATATTGGTAGTCAAATTTTAGTAAAATAATATGGCACATAGTACCTATACAATATACATATTCAGACTGTTGTACTGAATGTGATATGATAATAATACACGCTAGCGACTTTTTGCATCAAATATAAATGTGTACAAAATATGCATCACAAACAACAACCGTGGTGTAGTTAAAAGTATTAAAACCACATGGTATTGTCCAATAATTATATAACTCGACTTTAAACAGTTTAACGGTCAGTTTTAGGTATCAACATTTCGTTCAAGCACCCGTAGAAATCAAATGTATCGGAAAATATTTCAAATTACAACCACGATAGAATATAAACAGTCCACGTGAGGGTGAAGTATCTCGTTTGGAGTTTTTAATTAAATCCGCGCACGGTTATATTAATAATTTTACCTAATATTATTATGACCAATTCCAACGGGTTTGTAAATCTAGATAATTTCTTGTAATTGTACACAACTGCAGTTGCAAACTCCGATTAACATTTAAACATTAAATACTTGTAAGTTTTTGTTACTTTTTTTTTAACATTAAAATTGTTTCAAAAGAAACTAAAATGTTAAAGTTAAATAATTTCTCTTGACCATAGTAGTCATGGGCATGACTATAGAATGTATTCACAGATGTGGCCCAACATAAAATATATTATGTTGAATAACCTATGATGGAGTCAGCCCCCATAAAAAAAAACCAAAAATATTTTGCAATTAAATTTTTTAAGAATACAATAGTTTAGTAAATTATTACTCAATATAACCTAATAGTGTCGATGATAAGATGTCTACTATAGTGCCCTGAAATCTGAAACCAAGACATTTGACTCGTTGATGATACGTGATAAATATTTTATTATTTTTACTAGTGTAGTAGAGTAATAATATCTATGTTATTAAAATGTATCAAAGTTCTGAGAGAAGCTGATTTTACAGGTATGGCCTGCCCATATTAGCCATACCCGTAAACACGTCTATGACCATAGTACCTAGTCCTTTTTAAATTACTTAATGTTTTATTTATTTTATGAAAATTAAAAAGTGTTATACTTTAAATAAAAATAAATAATTTTCATATTTTTTAATATCTTTAAAAAAATATATTCATATTTATATTTATATAATATACTAGAAGATAATTTTACTGGACCCATATTATATACCTTTTATGTACGATAAACATAAGTTATTTATCAAGTATTTATAACATATTAAGATTGATTCTATCTGACTTTACTGATATAATATTTAACTGTCAAAAATAATTTTGAGACGAGAGCGAATAGCAGTCTATATATACTGCTGAGATTACTGACAGAAAATGTTGAACTAATTTGTTTACGTTTAACACGTCTTCCGACCATTAATCAATTTAATTGTATAAATAGTAATATTGTATATCTACTCTCCGAGCGAAGCTGCAGAACAGTAGTTGTTCTTAATCATTACGTCAGCTTTGTGCGTATATATACTTATTAATAATAATATATATATTGATAACATGTAGATATGTAAGTAAACTCGAGACGGTAAACAAGCCACTATCGTAGTGATTTTATTTCTTGGAATTATTTTATTCCGTCAGTGCTGAATTATTTACATACAATTCAATATTTAATATTGAGTGGAGCAATGAATGTATATTGATTTTACAATGATTTGTATGTATATTTCTGTATTTCTGTCTGTCATCAGTTATTGGGGCAGTAAAAACATTTCAATTTTCTACTTCAACATATTTTCTAGTAGATGGGAAAATTTATCTTATTGGTACTTTGGGTAGTCAAAAGTAAAAATTCATTGGAATTCCAGTAAATTGCAATTTCTAGTCGAACGATTTTCTTATTTTATTGTAATTCAAAAACGAATAACCACCATAGAATTTTCACTAAATGTTTATTTTATAATTTTATAAACATGAAAACATTTAAAAAAATTTTTAGAGTGAAACTTACAATAATTAAGGTTTATAAAATCACTTTTTAAAAGTCATAAAAAATTGAGACCATCATTATACATTCTACTTTAAATTGTTTGAACTTAACGACGCTTGTCCATTAGTGGTATATATATTTTTTAACTAGTAGTATTTTAAGGAATGCAATTGAGAAAAATGCTTGACATAAAAATGTCGGTTAAATGTAAAAATAACGAACAAGACAAAATAATAAATTTTTATTAAATATTTTAAATATTGGTACTCATGTATTTTAATTTCTTTTATTTCAACGATTTTTACAGTTATATAAGAAATCTTTTTCTCTATATTTTTAATGATTAAATAAAATCTGTGAGAAGGTGTAGCTTGTAGCTTGTAGCTCACTGAAACCTCGGATAGTGTAACCTATCTAAATTAATTTTCTTGAAAAATGTTCATTTTAGATTTGGGGGAAAAGGGAAAAATTGATTTTTTAAGATATTAAATGTGTCTGTAAAACATAATTTTGATAAAGTATTTATATAAGTATGAATTTGGTCAACCAACAGCTTAGAATAATTTTTTTTTATTTTAACTAGTAGGTTTTTAGCTAAAAATTAGGACACATTACTTATACTTATTATATTTATATTACTCATTTTTAGAAATCATAATATTATATTATTAATTAATTATATAATTGCAAGAAAATACCCAAGCAGAGTACATTTTTGAAGTATCAAGCTTATAAGAAATGATTTAAAAAGAAGTTGTTTACGTTGAACAAATATATGATGGGCCATAAGACTTATTAGGACCTAGCTTTTTATAAAAAAATTATAAAGTTAAAATCTTTAACAATGCATTGCATTGAATTATACAGGGCCTATAATTAAGATATTTTGCTACTGCACACCTTATTCCACATCAAAATATTTTAATATAATGCACCTAGTAGTGCACATGCCACATGCCACATATAACTTCATTGCATAATTGTTTTTGTTATTCATTAATAATTAGTTATAATAAATACAATCTAAAACAATCTTCTATATAATTCCTTGATACCTATATACCTATAGGTTAATATAATTATTATATTATAAGCCGCCCAGAATATGATGTAGTAGGTATTATTATATTATTTTTAGTGTTAAGGATTTTAAACGAATACAATATTATGCTAATTTCCAATTTTCAATAATCAATATTGAATATTAATCAAATAAAAATGTATAAAACAAAAAATGAGTACTGCACACTTTTAAATTTGCTACTGCACATTTAATATTAGCTACTGCACATAGTGTGTGCTACTGCACACAATTTTAGGCCCTGGAATTATATAACAAGAATATAATAGATCATAATAGTGGATTTTTATTATTGCAAAAATACATTTATTAACTCTTATTATATATTTAAAATGAAAAAGTGGGTGTCGTTCTGCTGTACAGTAGGTTACAAGTGGGTCACTGTAATGAATGGTGTTATATTTGAATTCAATGGTATAATATCATTGTATACGAAAAGAAATTCTGAACGAAGACGGTCAGCCAGTCTATGATATTACTAAGTATATAAGTGAATAAGTGATATATTATTAAGTATATATTTGATGATATTATTGAGAATAAAGTAATTTATTTACTTATTTTCGTGTATCTTGTTTTAAATGTTCAATCATTAGCCATAAAAGTTGAACATTTTATACATTTTTAACTACAAA